>CM062819.1:258815882-259415882 GCA_031772625.1 Pinus tabuliformis | reverse complement strand
TTCAAGGTAAACAACTTGAAAACCCTCTTTCCCTCTCTGCTTACAGCATTTCCAGGAACAGCTCGGTGGTGGTAACCCTTCTTTTGAGAGGAGGAGCAGCGGGACAATCTTCCTCTCCTCGGCCTTTCTCATATAAGGACGTAGTTCACTCCGAGAACCCCAAACCCCCGGAAGCCCTTAAATCTAAGGCCTTCTTGGTTGACAAAATTGAAGAAGTTCCCTTTGTTGAACTCATGCATGATGATCTGGCTTCCCAGCTTCAAGAATTTGCAGAAAGAGCCATCATTTGCAGATTTAATGGATTGTGGCCGTGATCTTTAGGACCTCTATGCATGGATCCATGCAAACTGGACACATCACTGTAAGATCTTTTTTTGTTCGAAAGGTTATTTCATTGTTCTATTTGATAACAATAAGCACTATGAAAAGGCCTTAGCAGAGGGCCCTTGGTTCTTGGGAACGGCAGGGCTATTCTTGACTCCCTGGTTCCCAGATTTTGATCCAGCCACGACAGTCATTACCAAGACACCGGTATGGATTCGGCTTCCAAATTTTCCTGCCCACCTATGGATTACTCGTGTCTTCAGAGCTATATGAGACACCTTGGGCAGCTTCATCAGAGGAGATTTTTGGCGGGAGTCCAAAGGTCTCTACTCATATGCAAGATTATGTGAGGAGTTAGACCTGAGCAAAGGTCTTCCAGAACAAATCAATCTCAAGATAAATGACTTTGTCTGGACCCAGACACTGGATTACGAGAACACTGCTTTTCGGTGCTGCCATTGCCACCAATCTGGGCATTTGTAGAATACTTTCCCATCTCGTCCGGCAAAAAAGAACAAGGCCAACGACTCCAAGCCCAAGTCCAAACGATGGGATTCCTGCTCTCCTCCTCCAGTAGTAGAGTCTGATTCCTCCAGCTCTGAAGATGAAGATAGCGATGAAGATTTGAATCAGGCCCCTCCTTTTGTGGCCCCTTCCACCGATGGCCTGGCGCCTTCCTCTGATTCAGCCATTGCTCAGAAACGTGTCCATTTTTCCTCCTCCTCGGACTCAGAAAAGGAGGGCTCCCCTATGGAGGACCCCAATCTTCAAGTTGTAATCGCCCATCCACCCCAAAATGGCTGGGTTGAAGTTAAAAAAAGGAAAGGGAAAAAGCTTCGTGTTGAAGCCTCTACTCTTTCCGGGTAGCATTCTATGCTTCTTTAAGATTACAGTGACTAGTTGTAGCTCCTTGCTTGTTCATCTCATTCCCCAGAACCGAGGTTGATAGTCCTATCATTTCCGGTTGCCGGTATCTTGAATCTCTAGAATGTATCCACTTGTACAATATTTTACTGCATAATAGAATTAGTCTTAATCGAGAAAAAAAAAATGTACAATAAACTCTATCACCCCTGTATTTCTTAAACATACATTATTTTATTTTATAGAGAGGCACAATTATTTGGAAACGACACATCCTCGTACTACTCCTGAACATCCAAACATTCATATCACGAACACAAATGCACAGCGTCGCCTACATAACTCATCTTATTCGATGGGAGAAATGACGATCTTTCCTCTTGCTCATCCACTTTCCTGATGCTTGAAAGCCTCTTTCACGTCACTGAAAGAGTACGGGCTCTTGGGATCGATCACGGGCTTCAGCTTCTCACTCTCTATGTACGACTGCAGCTTCTCCAGGTTTTTAGCGTGGGGTGAAACCCCAAAAAATTCAACCCTGCCATGAGGCTGAAATGAAGCTATGTCCAGAACTTTGGCTTCCTCTTTGGCCACCACCTGAGACTTTGCTGAATCCCCTGCAAATTAGATAAAAACATAGATTAGGTCACGTGACAGGTGAAGTCAAGCAAAGCAAGGGGAGTGAGTGACTGACCTATGGTGTCAAAAACGAAATCAAATTTCTCGGAGATCTGATCGTAGCTCTGCTTCGTATAATCGAAGACCACATCCGCCCCCAGGCTTTTCACGAACTCGAGCTTCACAGTACTAGACGTGGAAACGATCCTGGAAGCTCCATAGACATGCCTCGCC
Organism: Pinus tabuliformis; assembly: GCA_031772625.1. Taxonomy (NCBI): domain Eukaryota; kingdom Viridiplantae; phylum Streptophyta; class Pinopsida; order Pinales; family Pinaceae; genus Pinus; species Pinus tabuliformis. The sequence continues at coordinate 259,413,842 of CM062819.1, read as the reverse complement.
AGCTGAATGGCCAGACTGCCCACTCCGCCCGCTCCTCCCACAATGAACACGCTCTTCCCCTCCTCAAATTTGGCTATATCGAACGCCTGCTGCGCAGTCAGGAGCGCAAGCGGCAGGCTCGCCGCGTCCTCGAACGATAAATTTTTGGGCTTCGGTGTCACCAGGTACTCCTCCACCACGGTGTACTGGGCGAGGGTTCCCCACTGTTTGGGCCTGCCCGCTCCGAAATCCTGGATGTCGCTGTAGACGTCATCGCCATTCTTGAACTTGGTAACACCATCGCCAACTTCGACCACCACTCCTGCCGCATCGCATCCCGGCACAGTCTACGTAACACAGACCAATTATTCAAAAAACCATGATAAAAAATACATAAACAGTAGGATTTCCAGATTTAAAATGTTAAATTCAGAAATTCTAACATGAATTGCAAATTGGGGAAATTATTAGATCCCGATGAAGATAAATCTTACTACTGCTAAAAACACAGGAGGAATGGAACCATGTCAATACCGGAAAGTCAGAATCTGCCCTTCTGAATAAGCCCTGCCGCCTCTTAAAGTCGACGGGATTGAGAGTAGCCGCTCAGATTTTAATTAAAACCTGGCTCGGCCCCGGCTTTGGCACAGGGACTTCACCGAATTGCAACACATCCACGGATCCATATTCGTTGTAGAACCACGCCTTCTGGAGTTCACTCATATCTTCTTTCTGCCTGCAACACTCTTCTTTTTTAAATTAAATCGTTAGTCGAACTTCCAGAGTATTGTGGCGAAGGTGAGCACAAGAAAGCTGCGTTGTGGGACTCCAGTAGATTCAAGGTCTGGGAGAAACACCTAGATCATTTCTAGACCGAGTACAGATCAAAACCCACCTTGAATTGCAAACTCAAAAAAATCCTTCACCTGTCATAATGACGTTGGTTGGAATGGCACCTAACCAATGGTAGTTATTCACCATTTTTCAATAATGAGTGCAACATATATCATTAGCGATGGAGCATTTCACATTCAACTGTATCGAATGCATTGCATCTAGATGAAAAAAAAGGCTTTATAGAATATGATTTTGGGAATATTTATAGAAAAATTTCCCAAAATATCTAGACTTAAATATCTAAAACTATTTTTTACAAAAATAGTGCAAAAACAAAGGAAATAAAACTGTTGAAGTTGATGTAACTACTTTCAAACATTTATGGCGCTGATGTGTGTTGATTAATCTGCTACTCTGCTGCTGATAACTACTTATGACTGCTGACTCATTTACCCCAGTAACTTACCACCTTTCTTCATTTGGAATTGTATATTTGACCAATTTTCTGAATGTTTCATCTACCTCAATGTATTTTTGGAAAGTTGGTTTAACCAAAAATAAATTATTTATCTCATGCTTGATGAATAAATCATAATTGAGGCCTTCCATAAAAGATTTACCTATGATTGTACCTTTAATATTTGAAAATCTAGATTTATCATGGTAATTGAATATAATTTCCTTTGATAGTGTTCTAGATCATTCAATGTATCTCCAATTCCCTTTAATACAGGCAATCTTTTTTGATGTAATGCAAAGTTTTTTTTATGAAACCTTTGGATACTTGATTCAAGGTTATGGAACTTTTTTTCCAGTTGCAACATCAAATTTTTCTTAGTGAGAATCCTTCTCACTTCCAAAATAGTCTTTGTTCTATCCTCTATGTTATATTCTTCCAGTTCATCTTTGGTTTTGGAATTCAAAACCCTTATCAATGTATTTTCTTTTCCTGGTTTTAAACCCAATTCCTTCTTCACATCTCCTATTACTTCATTGGCTCTCTGCACTAGTTCATCTTGCTCAAAGATGATCTCAATTGAAGGCCATATATCAGTGATGGCCTCATTTATTTCTATCCAGATACTCTCCTTAGCTTGTGTAATGGTGTCAGCTATGACAAATTGGTTTTCTGAGAATTCAATTATCTATGTAAGCTTATGTATGTTCCTTAACTCAACTAAATATACATTATCAATATTCAGTTTTTTCTCTTGTAAATTATTAAGATGAGTTCTTAACTTCTAAATTTTCTGCCCCTTAATTGATAAATCTTCCATTTCTTTTGCAAGGTCTGTCGTTGAATCATTTGATTGAGTTTCCACTGCTGAAATGGTTGTTGATGTAGATGTTATTGTTCTTGTAACTCTAATTGGCATTATTGTCACTGGAGCTACTAAAAGAGAAACATTTTCTCTTAGGTTCCATGTTTTTCTTTTTCCTTAAAAACTTTTCAATCTTAGTTTCCATTTTTTCTATCTGTGCATTCCATTCCATTATGATTTTGAACATGTTCTCCTTCTCCTTTTCTAGTTGTCCCGTTTCTTTAGGCTATGGCTATTTTGTAGAAGGAAGCTTAAGTTGTTTCTCAAAGAAGCTACGTTTGCATTCTTGCTCATGATTACCTCTTCTGCTGCATTGACATTGGTGGGATCATATCCCAGCTTTACCTCTAAATCCTCTAAAGATTTGATACATTTATCTTTAGCTAAGGAAGATATTTTTTTCTATCTTCAACTAAGACTGAATATTTTCTAATGATGTTTGAAGCTTAGATACTGTCATATTTGAACTTGTGAGAGAATAATATATCATCTTACGAGATTGTTTATGTAAATCAATCTAGTTAATAAGATGAATTAAATTTTCATAAAATCAAAACAATGATTTAGTGTAATCATCTGCACTGAGAAGGGAAGGGTTTTTCATATTTCCCTTCTCAATGTCGAACACAAAAAGTAGCTTGTGTTGTGAAGTTTATGTTTTCTTCCAGAACTGTAAATAAGTGGAAGCTTTCAAAGCTTCATTCCTCTACTTGATTTCCTTGTAAACTGTAAATATGCTATGTTCTTTCTGATTCTGCTGCAATTCTCCTGTCTGAGATGATGATACATCTGGATTGGCTAAAGGCATAGGAGATCCTATAGTCATTCCTTCTATCCTAGGAGATGATGGCACAAATGGGCCTGTAATGAGAATTGGGTGCTACTGTGTAGTATCTTCTTACTGTGTTTCACTTTTATCATTTGTCTTCTGCCTCTTAGTGTATATTTTGAATTCTTTGGTTGAAATTTCTGTCACCATAAGGGAGGTATTGTCCCTTGGCCTTTTGTCCTTCTTTTTTGATTGTACAAGAGTATGTGATGTTGTAGATGATATAACCTGCTATTCTGCCTCCTGAAGTGTATTCTTCTACCATTCATCCTGATTGATATTGTGTTCTATCTCATGCCTAGGAGTGTGATCATATGGGGTTGTTTTTTCCTCTACCCTTCATTTTGAAATCAATCCTAGAGGATCATAGGATCAGATGAAACTAATTTTGAAATTCATATGTTTCAAAAGAGTTTCTGCTTCCTTCCCTACTGATCTAGCATTACAAATAAAAGGTTGTTATTGAGTTTTGATTTTAAATTGAGCCTTCTTCTTTGTTGCTACAAAATGAAGCTGATCCATGTTGATCATCTGTCTGATATATTCCAATGCAAAATTTCGAATAGGGACAAACTTAGGTAATCTATATGGAGGTAGTTCACATCCATAGATCCTAATCTCTGTATAATTTTGGTATAAATACCAATCTCTTGTTCTAGTTTGTTCACTGAGATGTAGGATTTTTCTGATCTCTGGCCCAATCCTTGGTTCTACATCATTGTTTAATAAGCAAGAAACAACATATAAAAATTGATCCACAAAGTCATTGAATGTGAATTCAATGGTGTTCTTCCTTACCAAGGAAGTCTAATGGATTATTGATTATGGATTTCCTTAGCTGTCCATCTTCTATAAGGGAAAAGAAAACCTCTCCGACTGATCAAATAGGAACAAATATACTAATACAAAAGCATATTTGAACACTCCTTTTATAGAGAATTTCATGAACTGATCATGAATTGATTTTGCTAATAATTCACTGTAATTAAAGATAAAAGATGGCCTTTCATTAACTGAGAATACTGGCAAGAAACCTATAAGGACGTCATCAAACGACTAATCGTAATAATAACCTAACAGACATGAGACAATGGATATTATCTGCTTGGTCATTTCTGGAAACATAGATGATTGATATGGTGGGTTGGTTTTAGGCAATTGAACATTTTTTGGTAGAAAGGTTTCAAAAATCTTGGCTCTTTGGGGAAAGTCAATATTTTTATAGATATCCATGAGGGATTCTAGAGAAAATGGATGTAAGGGTTCAGGGTTTTGAATCTGTAACATTTGATTAATTGATTCAACAGTAATTGTAAAAAGAGATTCATTGTTTTGGGAAACCACTGCTCTTTGATTGGGAACATACCTAACATGACACCATGAAATAAAATCACGGAAAAGATGGGTTTGTGGAATGACGAATTGAGGTAATATGAGTGCCACAGGTTTAATTCATCACTTAGTGATACAAGTGGATGTTGGTGGCCACCCACCTATCCCATTTGGACCCCCACAACTGTCTCTTTCAGTTTTTCAGTTTCCTTAATTATAGCACAGTTTACTATTTTTAGTAGTTTTTCGGGTCCTAAACTTCCGGAGCCGTTTTGAAGCCCTAAACGATGTTTTTTGGGAAATCCACCGCCAGCGATTTTTTTGATAAAAATCATATTTTCCGTCGTAGTCCTCGAAGACATCTTTCCAACGGGCTATCATGCGCGTCAAACGGAGATAATACAACCAATTCGCGACCCCGGGAAGTTGGCTGTCCAACTCACCCCAAAACGGGGCCCACAATTTGGCATTTCATCTTCTAGGGTTAGGTTTTTGAATGTGAAGGGTTTTCCATTGTTTCTCAACAATAAATAGGCCCTCGAGCCTCATTGTAACACAGTTCGAAACAGTTCAGAGGCATGTAGCCGACACATCTCTTCTCAGAGATAAGCTACCATCGCCCTAGCTGGGTTATTTCTATTTGTAAGCATATTTCAGTATTCTCCATTAATGAAATGAAGTATTATTTCCACTGCATCTCTGTTTTTATGGTTATCGCATCTCTGTATTTATGGTTATCTCTATAATCTATTGCGTTCTTTCTTAAATCTGGATCAGTGGTATCAGAGCGGTCTGCTTTTTCTCTGTTTTTCTTTGCATGTCCCCAACGAGGTCTGGATATAAGGAGTTAGGGCTCGAATTGGTCGAACCTTTGCAAGACTAGCCTCGTGAATCTCGACGACCTCCCATGGCGGATGAGAAGAAACACGAGGGGGCAAGAGATCCTATCAGAATCTTGCTCGAAGAAGCCCTCGAGTGGCAAAGGAACGCGATGATGGATAGCTTTGCGCAGATCCTTCAGCGGCGACCTAGAGGCGACGCATCGGCTTCCAACAGCTACTCTGGAAACGCCACACCGTTTAAGGTACAAGTTAATTTTGAAATCCCCATCTTCGAGGGTCAAATAGACGCAGATGCCGTAGATAAATGGTTAAATCTGCTAGATGGGTATTTTTCTGTTCATGAATTTTCAAGTCGGGAAAAGATTGTTTTCGCTCTTCTCAAAGCAGCCCCCCACGTCAAGGACTGGTGGGAAACATACTGCGAACAGAAGGATGAAAGTACAGGCTCACTGTTTTCAGCCGCACCCACTTGGAATGACTTCCGGGATGCCATCAAGGAGCAGTACTACCCTGTCAAAAGCTATGAGGACAAATACATCAAATGGACCACACTGCGGCAGGGACGAGACCAAGATGTGTCGGAGTTCACAAACATTTTTCATACCCTTCGTACACAATTGGGTATCAAAGATTCTGAGCTGCATCTGGTACTCAAATACTGTGGCTGCCTACACAGATACATCCAGGAAGAGATGGAGTTCTTGAACATCTCCTCACTCGGCACAGCATACCGATACGCTGTCAAAATCAAGCAAAAGTTCAAACAAAAGAAGCGAGACCTTGGATCTGCAAATCCAAAGCCCAAAGGACAAAGCCAAGGCGGGGTGACCCAAGACAACCCGTCGAAGCCGCAAGAAAAGAACAACACCACGAAGCCGAAGAAGGACACAGGAAAGTGGTGTGAGTTCCACAAGAGTCCCACTCATAACACAAGTGAGTGTCGGACCAAGCAGTCGCTGGTGGCCGAGTTGAAGGTTTCCAAATCAGATGCATGTTCAGACTCTGAGTGAGAACCCGACAAGGGGAATGACAAAGGGAAGCAGATCATTGATGCGGATCCCAGCGCCACTGTTGCTACTGCCAAGATCCAGAAAAATGAGCCCGAAGATCCAGAGGAGGGGGAACGTCTTTTCCACTCACAGATGTGGGTGAAGGGTTCACCGCTGCAATTCATTGTCGATAGTGGCAGCCAAAATAACCTCATTTCAGCAAAGGTCGTGAAGCGGTTGGGCCTACCAACTACACCACACCCACAGCCGTACAATATCGGTTGGCTTCACGAAGGACGAGATCTCAAAGTTCGTCAGTAGTGCCGCCTTCCCTACAGCATCAAGCCCTTCACAGACGAGGTATTGTGTGATGTTACACCTCTAGATGTTTGTGATGTACTATTAGGCCAGCCATACTTGTGGAGGCGACATGCTGTGTATGAGTCAAGGCCTCGCGCTGTCATCATTTCTTTGGATAATTCATTATACAGGATACCGGAGGTAGCCCCACCTACCGCCACCTCTTTGATCATTGCTAAGAAAAGCAACAAGCTCATCTCACAGACTAGGAAATTTATTTTCTGTCTGGTTCGCTCCCAGAGTAAGGGGAAGATCATTGCTACATCCATGACCCCCGCGAAGGGTTCCTCCACACAGCAGCAGCAACAGAGGGATACAGTCATGACAGAACACAGGAACAACTTCTCCTTACCCGGAGGGGTACCACACAAGTTTCAGGTGGGCGACAAAGTTTGGTTACATTTATAGAGGGAGCGCCTTACCAGCACCCATTAGAAACTCAGACCACTTCGACATGGTCCTTACACCAGTAACAAGGCTACGGGAAACAATGCTTTGAAGCACAGCATTCCTCCATTACTTCGCTTGCACCAAGTGTTCAATGTGGACCATCGCCGACCATGCTCCCCACCATTTCTGGACACATCAGAGATTGCAGAACAGCTCACTAGAGACCCAGCTCAGCAGAAGCTTCCTCATCTCAAGGAGGAACTCAATGCAATGGGGACCATTGCTTCCTAAGGGGGGAGGAATGATCCAGGTGGATGTTGGTGGCCACCCACCTATCCCATTTGGACCCCCACAACTGTCTCTTTCAGTTTTTTCAGTTTCCTTAATTATAACACAGTTTATTGTTTTTAGCAGTTTTTCGGGTCCTAAACTTCCGGAGCCGTTTTGAAGCCCTAAACGACATTTTTTGGGAAATCCACCGCCAACAATTTTTTTGATAAAAGTCATCTTTTCCGTCGTAGTCCTCAGAGAGATCTTTCCAACGGGCTATCATGTGCGTCAAACGGAGATAATACGACCAATTCGCGACTCTGGGAAGTTGGCTGTCCAACTCACCCCAAAACAGGACCCACAATTTGGCGTTTCATCTTCTAGGGTTAGGTTTTGGAATGTGAAGGGTTTTCCATTGTTTCTCAACAATAAATAGGCCCTCGAGCCTCATTGTAACACAGTTCGAAACAGTTCAGAGGCATGTAGCCGACACATCTCTTCTCAGAGATAAGCTACCATCGCCCTAGCTGGGTTATTTCTATTTGTAAGTATATTTCAGTATTCTCCATTAATGAAATGAAGTATTATTTCCTCTGCATCTCTGTTTTTATGGTTATCGCATCTCTGTATTTATGGTTATCTCTGTAATCTATTATGTTCCTGCTTAAATCCGGATCACGTAGGTCTAAAAATTTCTATTTTAACCAGTTGTGGAGTTCATAAAGATTGAACTCACAATTGGTTTTAGAAACTTTATAGAGCTGGTCAACTAATGGTTGATGGTCTAAGTCAATAGTGGGAGGAAGCATGGGTTTTTCTGAAGTTTTTGATTTCTTCTTTGAAGCCATGACTAAAAGAAAAAGGACTGAGAAACAACTATAATTACCTGGAGAAAAATGATTCCCTTGTTGACTGATAGCTGGAATGGTCTCTTGAATTCCACTGGTCACTTTGGCAGTTGTTTAGCCTGGTAACTGGTATCAAATGGTTCAGTTTATGACTTGGTGGAGAAGAGAAAATACAAGCAACAAATAACTTCAACGAAACATAAAAATGTTTTATGTAGGTTAAATGGTTTATCCGTTTAAATGGATGTAGGAGAATTAATGTGTAACAAGAATATGGTTGGTGAATGGGGAGCTGATAGTTGGAGGAAATGAGATTTTTATTAAAATCTGGCAGAAGCAGTGTAATGGTTTTATGGATGGGAGAAAATGGATTTTGAAGGGGATAGGAGGCAATTTGTAGTATTGGAGCGAGGGGGTGCGGAGTGAATGCAATAGGGGCACATGGTGGAGGCAGTATGAGGTCTGACCACTTTTCACACCCCCCCCCTAGTTGATTAAATTTCGGATGGTTTTTGGGGTGTGGAGTGGCATGAGAGTCGTTGATCTCCTTCGTGTCGCAAATCGCATACGTAAAACTTTATTATATTTAACAAAAACGACAAAGAATCTTATCATTTGTCTTATTCACAAAATAAACTTTTTTGTTTTGTTTAATCACGTTTAAGCTTTAATCAAACATGATTTATTATTGAAAAAGCGGCATTTTAACTAGCACGCTGTATTTTAGGATTTTCTTATATTTTCTATTTTTTCTTTTCTCTTCAATTCTTATATATATATATATATATATATAGATAAACATCTAACTTATCAACACACAATATGTGTTACAACATAGTACATAGGACAAATTTTAACCCAACACTTGTTATATTACACAATTTAATACAAGAATCTTAGGGCTCCCATACCAAGGATCATGTCCCTTACAATTAGCATTGATACAAAACAAACTAGGGCTTCATATCAACGACTATGATTAGTACACTTTACCTACTCGTTGATGGTGCACATCCACAATCCTTTCAATCCAAGTACCTTGAAAATTTCCTACAGGTACTTTGCCTTCCCCTTCCCTTCTACTGATCACAAAATTCCTACTAATTGCATCTCCAACTCAACTATCTACCACTATCAATCGTCTTGTTACTCCAAGAGTGACTGAAATTTTACCCACACAAGTCTGCCCACTAGCTACTCTCCTGCTCCACCAAGAGTGTCAACTCTTAGGTTATTCACCAATGCCCACTTCTACCTCTCTCGTCATGGGGGCTTCACTGGGGGAGAAATACCATACAACATGCATTCATATTAGGGGATATATATTGAGGAAAAAATGACATAATATATTGAGCATATAATAGGGGGTAAAGGGTTTTTATATGCTATGTAAAAAAAAATGGAGCTCAAAGTTAATGAAAAGTATAAAGGGGTATAAAAAATGTTAATGAAAAAATGGATAGGTCTACAATATCTAGTGAAAGTGGGGAATTCATTTAATTGGGAAGGTGTAGTGTGTTTGTATTAGTAGAGGCTTAAATAAAGTGATTTTTAAAGATATTTTCCAATATGTAGTCAAATTAAGGGTATTTCTTAGTATGCCATGAATGCACGTGCTATGTCATAGGTTCATTGAGTCAAGCCCCCGTGTCTCTATTGCTCCAAAGAAGGCTAGAACTAGGGCTTAGAGGCTTCAACCCACTATAAATCATAGAACTAGGGTTCAATAACCAACCTAGTTGATTTCTCTTTGGCTCCTCCAAATGTCAATCCTTAGGGATCCACAAGACTATCCACACACATTGACAAATAGACCTCTTGCATATTGTACTTAGGGCTTTCCAAACATCCAATAATAACACTCCAAGTCACTATACAAAGGTTGCTTTAATAATGTCCAAAACAGAGCTACCAATCCCTATCAACTTGTCAACATCAAAAGACTTACAATATAACTCTAGTATGTAATCATTTGCCCTCAAATACTCAGCCCTGTGCACAATATATTTTAAGGTTTTCGACCCTATCTAGGGCTTCCTATATCAGCTACATGGCTGCTCCAACTCGGCCTAATAGACCTCAAAAATCTGCACAAATCCTCCCCTACAAGACATGATCACTTGCGTTGTAACTCGACCCTATTATCACAATTGCTCCTAGGTGAACCGACCTCAGTTATGCTCCCAATTAAATCTCTGCTTTCTCGCAATAGATAAAGATAAAACTTGACCTATTCATAGAGAAATTACTCCTCAACACATGATCAAAGTTTGCCTCTCCAACTCAGTCAATACTACCATAAGTTTGCCCAATCCAAAACAAAAATGATGTGAAAACACATCCCTTTCTTAAACTTGGATTTGCTCCTATAGGTCTGCAACTGCCTCAAATGTCTTTCTCCTTCGATGAGATACACTTGGATGGTGAGTGAATGAGCTTTCCTTAACTCCTTTTTATAGATTTCATGATGGCCTTCCCTTAGCCACCAAGGGTCATTACATCACTCCAATTGAACCTTAAGTAATTGTTAAAACTCAATAATCATGAGACATAAAATTATTTTCATCAACTCAATGCCACCTCACTGATGCCTTTGGTGCCCCATAGCCCCTCAAGGGTGCCCCACACCTCTCAATGCTCAAACCATCCAAAACACCACTTGGTTTCGCACCTACAACTTTGGGTACAAAACTCGTTGCTTGAGTACACTTGCTCACAAAGCCCATGTGGGTCAACCTTCTCCCAACCATGTACCCTAGGGTGTGGGGGTACCTCCTAAGCTACAAAAATTAACATCATTGAATGCATAGTAAAGGACTTGAAAATCATGATAATATATTCTCCTTTTTAGCAATGACCTTTATCAACATTCATTATATGAATGCCAAAATAAGACTTTTCATGTGAATGAAACATTTGAATATGATCTAGCTAATCAATCCTTACACAAAATTTTGATACAATAAAACTTATTCTTCATACAGTACTATTTTTTGAAATTCCTCTTCACCTAGCACCATTTTTTTATAAATATAGATAATATAGCAATGAGATCAATCTTTTCCTTTTCCATTAAATCCTTCATAATTCGATATCATTCTATTTGTTGTTAACTCTTTTTATTTTACTTTGTTTTCTTCTTCCTCCTCCCCTCTATTCGAATCATACGTCATGATTGATCCTCTCCCGACACTTTATGTTATTGTCTTCTATGTTATTTCATTTATTTATGCAATTTCGATAACCTATTGTCACACTACCCTTCTTTGTTTTTCAATTCCAACATTAGAAATAGTCTCATTAAAAACACGTGAACTGATTTCAATATTCTACTTCGAATGTATCCAATATCCGACGCAACAATGCACTAAAATCAATGCATTATAAAAAGAAACCTAATAACATTTTCTGGAAAATATTGATGGATACTCATATATTACATATCAAAGTTAAATCATTATAAGTTTTCCTTATGTTGAGACATTAGGGTCACATATACTCGGTTATATCGCAGGCCTAAAACAATGCACTCAAGCCCATCAGCTCCTTCCCCGTACTTGTTTCAAATTGCTTACGTGCAGTGCCCTCCCAAATTTAATTATGACGTTTTTTACTAACACCAATGAATTTTCTTATAAACATATTTCCTAGTTCCATGTTGCATCCGAAGCCACAAAAGATGCATGAATCCAATCCCATGTTTGTGTCCTCACAATCAAGCCCACTTAGCTTGCTACCCCATTTGCAAAACCTTAGCAAATATTGTGCCTCATGAACCATTCAAGTAGAGATCCCTTCACCCTTTTTCAATTTAAGTATTAGGGGGTTTACGGAGTGCATTGTATTATATTTTTGGGATTCAACTGCATTGAGTAAGTCATTCACATACGACCATTTCCATGAGAGGTAGTTGTAACTGACTAATTTCTCACGATTTTTGAATAGTTCACTTAGCACTCATTGCATCAGGTGATGCTCATAGGGGTGAAGAAGTGGGATTGAAACTAGTGAAATGAATAACATAGCGTCAATCGTCACTTCCGAGGCAGCACTCGGTAACTAGGACTTCCCAGGAGGTCACTCATCCCAAATTGCCTCTGGCTCATGGAGTTTTCTCCACAATCAAGCCCACTTTGCTTGCTTAAATATATTGATGCCTTTTTCCTCCACTCAATTAGTCAATTTGAATTCCATGCATGATTGGGTCTATTTTTAGTAAATTCATCAGTTAACTGAGAGATCAATGAGTTAGCAATTGTTATAACTACTCAACTGAACTCCTACTAACTCTACTCATGACTAGAGTTCGAATAACTAAGTTAACTAACAATAGCTCCACTAGATTGCTAAATTTTAGCAATCAACTCATGCACAATTCTACTTATAGCCTACAAACTCGAATTTACTAATTCAATTAGGAGACAAATCCATGTCACTCCAACTAACTGCAATCCAAGTAATCTCATTGATGTGAAAAAACAAATTTCTCCATTTAACCAAGGCACAAGTCAAATGAATCATTTTATTGCTACAATCCCCACATTAATGACACCCATATCTTACCTAAAGCAAAATATTCATTGAAGAGAATATTTATAGTGAGTTGAGGCCTTACTCATGACACTTGAACCTAAGAAGTTATTTTTAGGGCCTAAGAGCCTTATATTATTTCCTTGACCAAGGTTCATATATTGAGACCCTATTCTAAGTGTGCAAAAACTACCAATGGTAACCATGTTCATAATCAAGACGAAAGGTTTTCTTACAAATATCATGTGTGGAGGTTCAATATCTCCTTCACAATGTTTGAGCTAAGGAAGATTCATATAAGGACCACAAAACTTTATTTACCTTTCTCTAACCCTAGTTAAGGCTCATGAAAAAATTATGGTATGAAAATTGTCGTAAATGATGATCATATCCACCAAAGGGCCAATGATCCCTTAAAGATTATTTTTTCAGTGGTTTGACATTGTGTGCATGATGCTTGAGCTAATAAAGCTACGCTAGGGGCTTAAGGCCTTTTTTTCCTCTTGAAAACGAGATATAGACCCAAGCACAAATGTGAAAAGTCAATTAATGAGGCCCATATTCATAATTAAATGTCAAGGATTACCTATTAATGTCTTCTGCATTAATTTGAGGACTCCTCCATAATTCTTAATCCCAAGAAGTTCACATATAGCATAAGCAAATTATATACTTTCCTTGACCATGGTTAAATCCTTAAGACCAATTTCTGGTGCACAAAACATCCTAATACTACCTATATCCCACCTATAACAAAAATATTTGATGAGACAAATCTATATGTTGGTTCCAATCATTGCTCATAGTATCTAAACCCAAGAATATTTGTTTGAGTCCTATGTCCATCAATCCCCCATATGACCATGGTAAAGGTCCTAAGACCCATTCCAAGTGTTGAAAGCCTACTAATGACACCCATGACCATAATGAGAGGTTAAGGGTCACCTACCAAAGTCGCGTGTGGTTGTTTGATGATACGTTCATAATTCATATAGGGTTTAAGGAACTTATTGTCCTTACTCAATCATGGTGAAAGACCCAAGACCCCTATGTGGTGTGAAAAAACTCCTAATAATACATGTATAACACCTAAAAGCGAAAGGTTCCCTTAACAAAACTTTATAATATCACTACAATACTATAAATAAATAAAAATAATTCACCAATGTGTGAAGTATTCTCATTAAACAAGCAACAATAGAATTATGAACGGGAGATAATGAATCATATCATTACAACTTGGGAATATCATGTCTTAAAAATTAGATATGCCCAATAATTAAGTGATTTCAAAAAAAAGTATACTTAACTTTATAGAATACTTGTTTTATTGAGGAAATATCAAGGCAGATCCACCTGAAGGGATTACATCTAGATGGCTTATTAGCATAGCCTAACCCCAAAGGGTGTCAAGGAGAATTGACTGGATGACCTCGCATTAACAAAGTGCTTTAGCGAGAAGAACTCGACCAATTGAACTCACCCTCAAGACTTTCATAAATTAATAAAAATGTAAAGATCACTTTACATTATTCAATTCTCCCTACAACATGAGTATAGATGAGTATCACTCGAATTATGACCACAATGTTTAACCTTATTAGATGGTGCACTAAAACCAGCATAGATCCATCTTAAGTACGGACAACCGAGAGGGATCAAATTTCTTCAGGTGAAAACTTCTTTAGAGTGCAAAATACAATGCGTTATTTTCCATTGTTTAAATTGTATTTGTGAATGGTAAATATTGTAAATATGGGACCAAATAAACATTTTAACCATAAAAACCTAATTTTTTATGATATACACATAATTTTTTTAAAATAATATGTAATTGACATTAAAATATTTTATATAACATGGAGACATTTTATCATGTAAATTAAAATAGTTTTTTATTATTAAAATATTTTTAAGCATATGTGAATATTAATTCGTATTAAAATATTTTATCCATAACCCACATTGAATATATTTTATTTTAACATTTTTTTTCTATCTATAAATATAGATGAAGTTGATATTGACATAAATTAGTTAACATAGATCTTCAAATAGTTTATTTAAATTTATGGTTGAAATATTTTGGAAAACTATAAGATTTAAACATGTTACTCACACAATTTTTTTACTTCTAATTACTTTACAACATATTCATTTTTTCTTTATTATAGTTGACATTATTTTTCTATTTAAAACATATTTTTACGCCGTAAGGCGTTTCCCTCTGAGATCCATCCCCCATTTTGCCTACGTGTCCTCCTCTGACGCCGTACGATGAGATGTTAGACGATTACAAACACCACAACCGTCGATCAAAAATGTCACTGAGGCGGTCCGGGTAATGAAGAGCGCGGAGTGCCAATCGCCGGTCCGGGTAATGAAGAGCGCGGAGTGCCAATCGCCATTCCAGAGGTAGGGTTTCTCCAATGGTGTTCTCCAGGCGGGCGTCAGGACTTGCCTCCTCTGGATCCCTCAGGACTTGCCTCCCCTGCATCCCTCCACGCCGCTCTGGATCCCTCTGAATCATCCATGCAATATCCCTCTCAATCATCCATGCGTTGTATTGCAGAGGTTGGCAACAAACCCTTGCGTAGTTCCTTTGTTTGGAAAACCAGTAGGTCTAGATGCAGCCGCTGAACATACGACAATTGAATTAACACAGAGAAGCTAAAACGGTGGTGTCAATGGGATTCACTCACACAGAAAGGCGGATTTATCAATTGATGTTTGCTGACCGTGACTATGATAAACTCGATGGAACTGGAGACAGGGCATCTCTTTCTCTCAAGGACAACGACAACGCCAAGCCTCTTGTGACTGTTGACAACTGTTTGGAGAGGGGGTATTCTGTGGTGACTGTTTAGTGTAAAGACAGACCTAACCTTCTCTTTGATATTGTTTGCAGCTTGACAGATATGGAGTATGATAAACCTGGTCTAAAGCAGATGCTTTCAAATAGAATTTGATAATAAACAACCGGCTCCTATTATCTTATGGTTTTCACATGCCGACCTGCAACCTGATTTACTTGGTTAATATGCCCGTGTGCGCGGTGGATTTGTGGCATATTCATACGAACAATTTTTTGGATGTTTTGATATTAGCAAAATCAGGTAATAAACTTCCGTTACAGGTTTCCTCTGCTCAATGTTTTTTTTCAGATCGAATGTGAGGTCACCTAACTAATGCAGGAAAATCCACTGTAGGTAGTATTTCTTGTTGCGTTTAAATACATTTTGGGAAAAATCAACATGTACTGCTGCTTTCACCAACCATTTTCTGTTCTTTGAAACCGCTATCAAAAAAGAGTATGTCCTGTTGAAGTTACACCGTGCAGGGTAGAGAACTTCTGTAGGTTCATTTTGTGGTTTTCAATGTCTGAGCTAAATAATAATTCTTTTCAGTACTGCTTGTTTTTAAACTGGTTTAAGGATAACCCTGTTCTATGACGCCATACACCTTTTTTTTCAGATGAAAAAAGCGATATATTTATTAGTATAGAATTTACATATGATGCAAAATCTGCAGCACAAAGGTGCATATCAGAGTATTTCGTGGCAATGTTGATTTGCTCTTTCTGATTTATAAGATTTCTGTTGTTATTTCACGAGAGGTTGCTATGCACTGTATCATGTCTCGAGTGTTGGACGTGCAAGGAGCCAAAACAGAACTAGAAAAGCAGTTTCACCTCCTTTTTTCACTTCCAGCCACAGGAAAATGCTCTAATATTGTGTTGGTGATTGTGTAGGTAAAGAAGAATGAAGGAAGTGAAATTGTCGTTTCTCCAATTTTAGTGTTCTTCTTTTATACCACAAAGGTCACAGGAAAAAGGCAAGAACGTCAATTTTGGTGTTCATCCCCTTCTCCAAGTCCATCTACTGCTGTCACTATTTTGTCTGCTCGAGGAAAAGTTGTCGGCACTCTAAACCACTTTGCTATAGGAGAAGCTGCCGGCACTGCAAACCACTTTGCTATAACAAGACACCAAGCTCAAGAAATAACATATCCACCGTATCTGCTATCTGCTCTACTTTGTATTTTGCCATTGGCATGTCTACCTGTAATATTAGTGTCTATGTAATACATTGTGATTTCGATGACATCAAGGGACTCAATGAGAAAGCTGTAGTTCTAACTCCTAAACTACTATTTTATGTGTGTTGATTCTTGAATACTCCAATTTCTTGTATGTTTGATGTAGGAATTAGTTGCATCAATATTAATATTTTGTAAATGTTCTAAATTTTTGAATATATATATATCCTTGTCACATTTCGAATGTTGCTGTGTCCTGTGTTGGACGCTCGTATCCACGTCTCTCACACAGAAAGGCGGCTTTATCAATTGATGTTTGCTGACCGTGACTATGATAAACTCGATGGAACTGGAGACAGGGCATCTCTTTCTCTCAAGGACAACGACAACGCCAAGCCTCTTGTGACTGTTGACAACTGTTTGGAGAGGGGGTATTCTGTGGTGACTGTTTAGTGTAAAGACAGACCTAAGCTTCTCTTTGATATTGTTTGCAGCTTGACAGATATGGAGTATGATAAACCTGGTCTAAAGCAGATGCTTTCAAATAGAATTTGATAATAAACAACCGGCTCCTATTATCTTATGGTTTTCACATGCCGACCTGCAACCTGATTTACTTGGTTAATATGCCCGTGTGCGCGGTGGATTTGTGGCATATTCATACGAACAATTTTTTGGATGTTTTGATATTAGCAAAATCAGGTAATAAACTTCCGTTACAGGTTTCCTCTGCTCAATGTTTTTTTTCAGATCGAATGTGAGGTCACCTAACTAATGCAGGAAAATCCACTGTAGGTAGTATTTCTTATTGCGTTTAAATACATTTTGGGAAAAATCAACATGTACTGCTGCTTTCACCAACCATTTTCTGTTCTTTGAAACCGCTATCAAAAAAGAGTATGTCCTGTTGAAGTTACACCGTGCAGGGTAGAGAACTTCTGTAGGTTCATTTTGTGGTTTTCAATGTCTGAGCTAAATAATAATTCTTTTCAGTACTGCTTGTTTTTAAACTGGTTTAAGGATAACCCTGTTCTATGACGCCATACACCTTTTTTTTCAGATGAAAAAAGCGATATATTTATCAGTATAGAATTTACATATGATGCAAAATCTGCAGCACAAATGTGCATATCAGAGTATTTCGTGGCAATGTTGATTTGCTCTTTCTGATTTATAAGATTTCTGTTGTTATTTCACGAGAGGTTGCTATGTGCTGTATCATGTCTCGAGTGTTGGACGTGCAAGGAGCCAAAACAGAACTAGAAAAGCAGTTTCACCTCCTTTTTTCACTTCCAGCCACAGGAAAATGCTCTAATATTGTGTAGGTGATTGTGTAGGTAAAGAAGAATGAAGGAGGTGAAATTGTCGTTTCTCCAATTTTAGTGTTCTTCTTTTATACCACAAAGGTCACAGGAAAAAGGGAAGAACGTCAATTTTGGTGTTCATCCCCTTCTCCAAGTCCATCTACCGCTGTCACTATTCTGTCTGCTTGAGGAAAAGCTGTCGGCACTCTAAACCACTTTGCTATAGGAGAAGCTGCCGACACTGCAAACCACTTTGCTATAACAAGACACCAAGCTCAAGAAATAACATATCCACCGTATCTGCTATCTGCTCTACTTTGTATTTTGCCATTGGCATGTCTACCTGTAATATTAGTGTCTATGTAATACATTGTGATTTCGATGACATCAAGGGACTCAATGAGAAAGCTGTAGTTCTAACTCCTAAACTACTATTTTATGTGTGTTGATTCTTGAATACTCCAATTTCTTGTATGTTTGATGTAGGAATTAGTTGCATCAATATTAATATTTTGTAAATGTTCTAAATTTTTGAATATATATATATATATATATCCTTGTCACATTTCGAATGTTGCTGTGTCCTGTGTTGGACGCTCGTATCCACGTCTCTTGCATGTCCCAAGTCCTGGTGTTGTGCGACCTAGAATCCCATGATGAATTGAATCACAGATCCATTTTTAATTTCAAATGAGTAGAATTGAAAGAACATTTGATGTTGAGTCTCTCCAAGTTGTTTGAATCAGTTGTTTTCTTTTGATGCATTGTATACTTGAGATTCAAAGTACTTGAATAAGTTTAAAAAATTTATATGCAGAAATCTTCCAAACTCATCTCTTAAAGGGGTTCTAGCACCAGAATTGGCCCTTCTAGCTTCGCTGCAGGCACTGTAAGTGCCTATTACTCAAATGAAGCTTGCACATGAGCCAAGTTTTTGTACAGTTATAAGTTAGTGTAGAAATATTAATATGTTTGCCGAACTGTTGACATGAACAACCTCGAGCAAATTGGTATCTTATGCAGGAACCTTCGTGCAAACAATATACTGGGTACCATACCGAGAGAACTTGGTCAACTAAAGAATCTACAGAATTTGGATCTGGCTTTGAATTGGCTTAGTGGTGCCATTCCCAATGAAATTGGAAATTTGTGTCAAACATTGCCATAATGTAAGATAAATCCAATCTGGTGCACTTTGATCGAGCCCGACGCTGGATATTATTAACAAATGCATTAGCATGTCTCCCTTTTGATTATTTTAAATGCACTCGCATAAGTATATAGCTTCTTGTGCAGGTCCCTGGAGGGCAATAATTTGGCAGGCACCATACCTCCAGAACAGCAGTTGACTCGGTTTTGGGTGCCAATTCCAACAACTTGGGTAAAAGTGAGCTTACAGTTAGCCATTTGAACAAGCTGTTCCCATGGCTAGATTACAAAATTTGAAAACTTAATGTGTACAAGATCAAAATTCATTCAGTAAATAGCGACTTTGAGCATTGAAATAGATAATAAGAGCAAGAATTGAGGTGGGGTGTGAAAATCCCATAACTTCAAGTCATAGAGCTATTGGCTCTGAGCACCATGGATCCCTCAATTATGAAAAGTATGGAAGTAAAGTTAGATAAACTACCCAGCAAAGAAATTTTTCAGGCTCCTGATCTGCACAAAGCATTCCAAGTAAGTATGCTTTTCTACCCTTGGTACAGACTCCAGAGTAGAACATTGGAGATCTTCAATTTCAAATTTCAATCCCAATGATTTAAGTATTATTTACTGAACCGAGTAGAGAGAATTTCATACTAAACCCACCGCAGTAAATTTTACTTGAAGAAAATGCTGACCCTCCGACTGCTCTGTCTCTTTATATTGATATGGGAATCCCAATTTCTCTCACCTGTTAATCTTGATATGCATGCAGACTTTATTCAAAGGCAGATCATTTAGAGAGTTTACCAGTGGAGCTTTGTCCAGGGCCAAGGCTAAAACTGCAGTGGATCCTTTGGAAACTATCTGGTAACTTTTCTTCATTCATTCTTCGTTTTATTCAGAGACAAGATGAAATGTTTTTAATCTTTTTATTGGAAATTTCAAGTTGCATTATGCAGACAGCATGGTGCTTACTCTATAAAGTCCAAGATCCTACTGGAAGTTACTGCTTAGTAATGGGCAAAATGGAAAGAAAACTCTTTTCTTTTTTTTCAATATCTATTATTCTTAGTATCCATTTAGGGTTGGGGGTGATGGGAGGAGGGTTCGGTTCCAGACATTTTTTTTCTTCCTGTTCTTACTGTTTTTTAGGTCTTGGGCTTCCTTAAATTTATAAAGCCTTTTATCTTTTGGCAGCAGAAAAGCCATCATTCAAATTAAGTGTGGCTGATTACAAGGAACTAACTAGAGATGATGCAACGCGGAAATGGTCATTTTCTCATGGGGTTGTTAACATCTTGGACTGCTCAAAATGTAAACGTTAGAAATACTGATCGAATCCTCTTGAAACAGAAGTTCCAGCTGGCTACGAGAATCCTTGGGTTGTCAGATGAAAGCAAGGGAATTTGGATGGTGGAGGATGAATGCTGGGACGAAAATTACCCACTGTCTCTTCCACAGTGCTATCTCGCTTGACCTCTTCTCAATGTTCATGGGATGCTGCAACCATGGTGGGGTGGTGATGATGCTTCTGCATCATTGAACTTGGTGGGAAAAGGTGCTTTTGAAGTAATCTGACTGTTGACATCCACTTTGAATTTGAGGTCAATATCTCTAAACGTTGTATGCATGGCATTGGATAAAGGTGATAGTTACTTGGAGGCTAATTCTCATTTTATCGGTGTTTTTTATTACTTGGAATTTTCTGAATTGGTTGGCCTTGGGAATCACTCCTGCTCAGTTAATTTTCTTCTACACTTGTCTCCATAACCCACAGAATTCAAGGCACTACAATCACAAACAAAATTTTAAGAGTTTCTCATCATTGCTTTTGGAGATTTACATGTGGGTCTGCAGATTTGAGGTGTTTGAGAGCAGATTTGCACAAAGAATTTTAGCAAATTAATGATTATAAGAGCTGATCTGAACATTAGCTTGATGTCCCATCAATTTCTCAGCAGAATTTAGGTGTAACAATTGAATTACAGTAAACTAATTTTCTGATACCAAGTGTCTTTGTTGGTCAAAGTCATTTTTTTTGCACTTTAGATCACATAAGGATCTCTCCTGAGGGCAGAAAAGCACTAGCCCAAAGTGCAGAGGGAGTATACAATAGGTGACAATGTACCCTCCCTAGTTCCCTTTTAATTGGATGGCTTCTAAGCGTTAATTGTACAGAGAACTTGGAACTTGGGAATGTATGGCTTTGTATATGCAACCATTTTCCCTATGAAGCTCTATAGTTGGATCTTCTATGCCTGGCTTCAACCTTGTAAAATTTTGAGCAATCCAATTATTTATCAGGAAAATAACACTTCTCAAACTACATTTCTCTAAAGTTTGTTTACAGAATTTGCAAATCTTATTGCACTCCGAAGTTGCAGGATGCTTTTTTTGCTTTTGTCAAACCTGCAAAGCGCATAAAAATTTCGACCATGTTTTGGCAGGTGCCTAGAACTCACCCACTATGTCACTCTTAAATTGGTGAAAGTCAGTTTGTGTTTCCAGGGAACCTTTATTTTCCCTAGAAAAATGAGGGCAATCAGATGATCATTGTATCTAGTTGCATTGATAATAGAGAGTCAATTTAGAACACAAAAAATAGTGTGCACATTCTAGAGCAGATGTAATGTTATGTTGTGCTTTTATTACTTTAAAAAGGACAATTTTTTTCAAAAGCAACATCAACAACAATTGAATGGTTATCATGGTTGTAATATAGTTAATATGGATTCAGAATAGCCAAGAATTGTATAGTGTGAGGCCATGTTATATGTATCTCCTAAGAGGCCAGAGACATCCCCCAGGGTCTGCATGTCTGTATCCCATGTCTCAAATACATGACACCCTTAGGCATGTGTTGGACATGAGTTTGACACATTTCCTAAAAAAAACAAGACACGTGGAAAACTTGATTCTGACACATGACCTATCATGTCTCGAGTGTTGGACGTGCAAGGAGCCAAAACAGAACTAGAAAAGCAGTTTCACCTCCTTTTTTCACTTCCAGCCACAGGAAAATGCTCTAATATTGTGTAGGTGATTGTGTAGGTAAAGAAGAATGAAGGAGGTGAAATTGTCGTTTCTCCAATTTTAGTGTTCTTCTTTTATGCCACAAAGGTCACAGGAAAAAGGGAAGAACGTCAATTTTGGTGTTCATCCCCTTCTCCAAGTCCATCTACCGCTGTCACTATTCTGTCTGCTCGAGGAAAAGCTGTCGGCACTCTAAACCACTTTGCTATAGGAGAAGCTGCCGGCACTGCAAACCACTTTGCTATAACAAGACACCAAGCTCAAGAAAGAACATATCCACCGTATCTGCTATCTGCTCTACTTTGTATTTTGCCATTGGCATGTCTACCTGTAATATTAGTGTCTATGTAATACATTGTGATTTCGATGACATCAAGGGACTCAATGAGAAAGTTGTAGTTCTAACTCCTAAACTACTATTTTATGTGTGTTGATTCTTGAATACTCCAATTTCTTGTATGTTTGATGTAGGAATTAGTTGCATCAATATTAATATTTTGTAAATGTTCTAAATTTTTGAATATATATATATCCTTGTCACATTTCGAATGTTGTTGTGTCCTGTGTTGGACGCTCGTATCCACGTCTCTTGCATGTCCCAAGTCCTGGTGTTTTGCGACCTAGAATCCCATGATGAATTGAATCACAGATCCATTTTTAATTTCAAATGAGTAGAATTGAAAGAACATTTGATGTTGAGTCTCTCCAAGTTGTTTGAATCAGTTGTTTTCTTTTGATGCATTGTATACTTGAGATTCAAAGTACTTGAATAAGTTTAAAAAATTTATATGCAGAAATCTTCCAAACTCATCTCTTAAAGGGGTTCTAACACCAGAATTGGCCCTTCTAGCTTCGCTGCAAACCTGTAAGTGCCTATTACTCAAATGAAGCTTGCACATGAGCCAAGTTTTTGTACAGTTTTAAGTTAGTCTAGAAATATGAATATGTTTGTCGAACTGTTGAGATGAACAACCTCGAGCAAATTGGTATCTTATGCAGGAACCTTCGTGCAAACAATATATTGGGTACCATACCGAGAGAACTTGGTCAACTAAAGAATCTACAGAATTTGGATCTGGCTTTGAATTGGCTTAGTGGTGCCATTCCCAATGAAATTGGAAATTTGTCAAACATTGCCATAATGTAAGATAAATCCAATCTGGTGCACTTTGATTGAGCCCGACGCTGGATATTATTAACAAATGCATTAGCATGTCTCCCTTTTGATTATTTTAAATGCACTCGCATAAGTATATACCTTCTTGTGCAGATCCCTGGAGGGCAATAATTTGGCAGACACCATACCTCCAGAACAGCAGTTGACTCGGTTTTGGGTGCCAATTCCAACAACTTGGGTAAAAGTGAGCTTACAGTTAGCCATTTGAACAAGCTGTTCCCATGGCCAGATTACACAATTTGAAAACTTAATGTGTACAAGATCAAAAGTCATTCAGTAAATAGCAACTTTGAGCATTGAAATAGATAATAAGAGCAAGAATTCCCATAGCTGACCAATCTCATAGACAATCAGTGAAACCGGTGCAACCAGGACCTCCCTCAAGCCAAAGAAGAAGTCGATCATTTGCTGGATTACTTTCTGACTTCACAGAATAGTAGAAAAGTTCTCTTCCATTGGCCTCACTAACTGTCACATACCTGCATGAATATGAAGAAAACACAAAGACTTTCATGCAGTTAATTGTTCATCCAATAGAATATAAGAGTGGTAGAATCACATCTGTAAGCACTCCATATAACAATTTTCGCTCCTAGTCTTTTACATATTTTGAACTCTCCATGCAACAATTTTGACTTTAATATTTTTTAGCTTCAATTGTCACCAAATTTATTAAGTATCCATAGAAATTAAACTCTGTTCAAACATATTCACAGTCTGTGCATAACAATTAGATATCTGTATATCTTTTATGTTTTTCTGTCTTTCTTTGTCATATAAGCATGCACTCTACAAGCTATGAACATTCTACAAGCTATGAACTCTTTGGTTATGTTCTTAATCTTTGCATAAGTACACAGCTAATTGTTTATTTACAAATAGGGGCAAATTCATGCATGCTATTTTTGAAATTTTTTGAAAATGACTGTGTTAATGAATAAATATTCCTTCCAGTGAAAAATCTGGCACTTTGAATTTGTTACTTTCAATTATTGTTACATTTGAACATGAACTTTATTCATGAATAAATATACTTTACCTTGGATAGATATGGCACTTACCCAGCATATATCTCATAACTAATATTGCCATGATATCCTGGAAAGGACTCCACTCTGGCATTTGCAGGTGCTGCCTTGCAATTCAGCTGAAGTGAGGTGATAATCAGAGATATAATTACATGGGTAGTGAATAAATTAACCACAAATTGCATGGACTTCGTCAGGGAAGACATTGTTATGGAAATACACCCAACCTCACTTCAATTAAAAAGAAAACCGTGTGTCTATACATATATATTTTTCGAGTGCACTTCTAATAGGCCTCGAAATGTTTTGATATATATGGACAGTTCATTAAAGACAACGATAATTCTTATTTAAAATGATTCAGTTATTTTCATGACTCATTTGAACATTTAAAGATTATGTCAAATCGTACGTATCTCTATCAGTGTGAATAACCTCAGGCTAAGTCAACAGAATATTTTCTACATTGCCCCTTCAAGATGATCAAACGTTATCTTCTCTACCTGCCATTCATTTCAGCCCGCCAGCCGGTGTAAAGACTTCTTGTATCCATGTAATGCCTGGAAAATAACATCCACGTCCATATCCTGGAGCTTATCTGATTGCCGATTTTCTGAATATTTGGCAATTGGATGGACAACGATATGGGCACGGTTAAAAATTTCACGGTTTTTATGTCCGCCTGATTATTAAATATTTGGGGAATCTGCAATCCAGATAAAACACTTAGTCAAAAATTTAACTGCGCCTCCAAATATTTGGGGATTCTGTAATCGAAATAAAAAATGCTGTCAAATATTTAACTGCTCCCCTAAATATTTGGGGAATCTGCAATCAAGATACCATACAAGGCTGTACCCAAATCCAAAAGTGAGAAGACTAATTAAGTTGTTGGAAAGAGGATCCACAGTTGGATATTTATGCCATGGGATGTTAGGCAAGCTACATAATTTCTGATAACCAGTTCCTCATTTTTCAGATTTCATAGTTGGAAATCATGTTTTGTCTTTGTATCGAAATGAATGGCACTGAGTGCTATGAATTTCACCTAGAGTACTCAGAAGCATTTTGAATACATTGGTGTTTCATCTAGAGTGTAAGTACTTGGTACAAGTAAAGTTAGCTTCATGTTCTCACCCATAATGTTTGCCTGGTTCGTGACCAACATCATGATAGGATAGTATAATATTGTGAAATATTATCCTAGAGCATTCAAGGCATTCAACCCATATTATATAGCAAAGTACTCGGTACAATTAAAGTTAGCTTCATGTTCTCACCCATAATGTTTGCCTGGTTCGTGACCAACATCATGATAGGATAGTATAATATTGTGAAATATTATCCTAGAGCATTCAAGGCATTCAACCCATATTATATATACTATTACTTTCATGAATATCACTAATAAGGATGGGTGATGCTTGTAGGTTTAGTCTTATGTATAACAGGTATTGATTATTCGCATGATGATATGTGTCTCATTTTATCGTATAGTATACTTGGAACTGTTTTCTAACTGAATTGATAAATCCATACCAATGATTTTCTCAAACAAAATTCGTAACTTCATCCCAATTATTTATGTTAAAGCTATACAAATAGAAACACTAACATCAGTGCTTTGTTCTCGCTGGATCCAGTGCGGAGGCCATGTTTGCAGACTTGGGCCATTTCAACAGGAAATCAATCCAGGTCCAAGCTATATGTCAAGGACATAATTATTAGTATTTCATCATACCTGCGTGCTTCACCCTCAAGTTTTAGTACCATAATGAGAAATTTGGGTTTTTCGTTGCAACTTGCTTTCTGTGTGTTGGTTTACCCATCTCTGCTTATCACATATACGAGACAAGTGACTTATTTGATAGAAAACCCAGGGGACATAGGCTCTACATTTTACAAAGCAATACTACAGCCCGTGTATTGGTTAATGTTCATTGTTGCCACTTTAGCAGCCATTGTAGCCAGTCAAGCATTGATTACAACAACATTCTCAATCATAAAACAGTCCATGGCTCTTAGCTGCTTCCCTTGATCTTATTTTCCACCACAGGGATGAAAAATGTTGCCTTATTTAATATCATAATGTACTGATATTCAGTATATAATGAAAATTCTAAGCATTTACCATGTTTTAAATATGCATTCATTTTTAAATTTATGGAATTTATGGTAGATTATCTACGTATGAATCATGATTTGAAATCTTGGCATTGTAGAAGAAGAATACCAAAGTTTTGTGATTTTTAGGTTATCATTAGATAGCAAAAGATGGACAAGATATTACAATGTGTTTTTAAATTATGTTTTGGAAGAGATAAAAGTTTTGATAGCGTTTTCAATTTACTTCAGTTTTGACAGTGGATATGTGAGCTTGGCTATATGGAGATAATTAGAGCTATTTAATACTACTCATTGTTTGGTGAATTTGAGATTCAAAGTTTGTCTACCGAATGTTTTACAGCAAATTGACAACATTGGCTAGCTTGCTGCTTGAATTCGCATCAGCTCTTGAAATGTCACCACTTATGAATTACCAACGGAGAATAATAGCATATATATGGTTAGATATTTTATTTTTCTTACTTACATTGTTACTGGTCTTGATGGTGTTGTTTTGTTTGTGGCGAATTTTAAGAAGAATTGATCACGCTCCTTTGGAAGTGCCAGCCCTTGATGCTCAGTTGTGATGTAAAATACAGGAAGATAGAAACCTTTGCATTGTTGTATTGATAATATGTTGTTTTTATTGACTTTTGGGGCTTGGAAAAACTTGTTTCCTTCACTGGTGAGAATATTAGAAGGATAATCTATGACAAATAGTGCACGGGACATCGTTTACACAAAATATTTTGCTTATACTACCCTTCACTCTGTTTTTTGCTATCTCTGAAGGCGTTTATCTATCATCTGTATTGAATAAGGTACCACAAGGAGGTTGGTGTCCCTTCCTAATTGCAACAATTTTTCTGACCATAATGTTCTCTTAGAACTATGGAAGGCAGAAAAGTATAAATATTTAGCACGGAGAAAACTCAGCATAGAAGGTTTGAATGGATTGCTTGCGAGGGTGAATTCACGTGTACCAGGAATTTGTTTCTTTTGCAGTAACCTTATTTTTGGCATGTTGCTATTCTTCCACACACTACTATTACTTACCCATATTCAAAACACACATCACTAATAGTTTCAAGTGTAACTCAATATCATCCACCCTTGCATTCAACAATGTCCATTCACATGTCATTATTCTTCTACACACTATTATTTATAAAATATCTATATTCAACATACACATAACTAACAATTTCAATTGCAACTCTTTATCATCCATCCTTGCTTTCAACAATGCCCATTCACATGTCCCTATTCTTCCACACTTTATGCCTTACGGCGTTTCCTTTGCAACATCAGGTGCAAATGCTAGTTTATTTTTATTTCAAAAAGGAAAGAAAAACTTAGACATGGTCTCATTATAGGTTGTAAAATAAGCCTCTCATCTCAATAAATTGTGAGAAAAAAAAAAAGCTAAACATTGTTTTATAAAAAAGCTAAACATTGTTTGATGAATAAAACAATATAATAAATGAAATACATCAAAATCCACCACCGACCACATGTGAATTGAAATTGAAAATGAAACATATTATATTTTTTTATAATAAAAATAAATAAAAAGAAAGAACATATTTTTAGAATTTATCGATTTTTTTTAAGATATCCAGAAAATTTAAAGTCCTTACTTATCACAAGGAATGTGATAACACTGCCATAAACTCCATCACAATGAATGTGATAACACTACCATAAACGCCATCACCTCACCTATGTATTTATCAAACATATAGTGTCTTAATAGTACCATAAACTCTATCACCCCTGTATTTCTTAAACATACATTATTTTATTTTATAGAGAAGCACAATTATCTGGAAACGACACATCCTCCTACTACTCCTGAACATCCAAACATTCATATCACGAACACAAATGCACAGCGTCGCCTGCATAACTCGTCTTATTCGATGGGCGAAACGACGATCTTTCCTCTTGCTCGTCCACTTTCCTGATGCTTGAAAGCCTCTTTCACGTCACTGAAAGAGTACGGGCTCTTGGGATCGATCACGGGCTTCAGCTTCTCACTCTCTATGTACGGCTGCAGCTTCTCCAGGTTTTTGGCGTGGGGTGAAACCCCAAAAAATTCAACCCTGCCATGAGGCTGAAACGAAGCTATGTCCAGAACTTTGGCTTCCTCTTTGGCCACCACCTGAGACTTTGCTGAATCCCCTGCAAATTAGATAAAAACATAGATTAGGTCACCTGACAGGTGAAGTCAAGCAAAGCAAGGGGAGTGAGTGACTGACCTATGGTGTCAAAAACGAAATCGAATTTCTCGGAGATCTGATCGTAGCTCTGCTTCGTATAATCGATGACCACATCCGCCCCCAGGCTTTTCACGAACTCGAGCTTCACAGTACTAGACGTGGAAACGATCCTGGAAGCTCCATAGACATGCCTCGCCAGCTGAATGGCCAGACTGCCCACTCCGCCCGCTCCTCCCACAATGAACACGCTCTTCCCCTCCTCAAATTTGGCTATATCGAACGCCTGCTGCGCAGTCAGGAGCGCAAGCGGCAGGCTCGCCGCGTCCTCGAACGATAAATTTTTGGGCTTCGGTGCCACCAGGTACTCCTCCACCACGGTGTACTGGGCGAGGGTTCCCCACTGTTTGGGCCTGCCCGCTCCGAAATCCTGGATGTCGCTGTAGACCTCATCGCCATTCTTGAACTTGGTAACACCATCGCCAACTTCGACCACCACTCCTGCCGCATCACATCCCGGCACAGTCTACGTAACACAGACCAATTATTCAAAAAACCATGATAAAAAATACATAAACAGTAGGATTTCCAGATTTAAAATGTTAAATTCAGAAATTCTAACATGAATTGCAAATTGGGGAAATTATTAGATCCCGATGAAGATAAATCTTACTACTGCTAAAAACACAGGAGGAATGGAACCATGTCAATACCGGAAAGTCAGAATCTGCCCTTCTGAATAAGCCCTGCCGCCTCTTAAAGTCGACGGGATTGAGAGCAGCCGCTCGGATTTTAATTAAAACCTGGCTCGGCCCCGGCTTTGGCACAGGGACTTCACCGAATTGCAACACATCCACGGATCCATATTCGTTGTAGAACCACGCCTTCTGGAGTTCACTCATATCTTCTTTCTGCCTGCAACACTCTTCTTTTTTAAATTAAATCGTTAACCGAACTTCCAGAGTATCGTGGCGAAGGTGAGCACAAGAAAGCTGCGTTGCGGGACTCCAGTAGATTCAAGGTCTGGGAGAAACACCTAGATCATTTCTAGACCGAGTACAGATCAAAACCCACCCTGAATTGCAAACTCAAAAAAATCCTTCACCTGTCATAATGACGTTTGTTGGAATGGCACCTAACCAATGGTAGTTATTCACCATTTTTCAATAATGAGTGCAACATATATCATTGGCGATGGAGCATTTCACATTCAACTGTATAGAATGCATTGCATCTAGACGAAAAAAAAGGCTTTCACCTATCATTATTACGTTAATGGGAGAGGCATCGCAACCTACATCATCAAACATGATAAGATAGTGATTATTCACCTTACACTCGTACAGTTTTTTTGAATTTGTATTATGTCATATATAGCTGCCAAGCATTTCACATTCAACTCTATAAATATTCTAGAGCTGTATAGAGATATGGAAGACAATGTATTTCACTATATATATATACATACTATATATGCGAATTATGTATTTCACTATACATATACATACTCTATATATATGATTTCATATTATTTTTATTTTTGTAGTATTAATATTATTATTATTTTTGGTGGTAAGTGATATAGCTTGAGTAGGCTTAATGATTAAGTATATGTGTTTCTTTTTAAAAAGTAGAGTAGGTATGTCTTTGTAGACTTAATAGTCAATTTTTTGTGCAAAGATAGGTCCCTTGTCTCACAAAAAATGGGGTTCATACACCAATTTAGTTTATGGGTTAGCCATGACCTTTAAATTAAATAATAATAATAATAATAATAATAATTATTTTCATATTTATATTATTATTATTATTATTTTGAGTGGTAAGTGTATTAGGTTTTCAATTTTAAAAGAAAAATTATTTTTAGAATTTGGGCTTAGCATTTCATAACTAAGCAAAAACATATTCTTTACTTAAGGGTTTTGTTTAGTCACCATTTTTCCAATTATGAAACTCATTATCATTGGCCACTCCAAAAACACAATTCCATATATATTAATAGCTCTTTGTTCAAGACTCCAATCTCAGTGCCATATTCAAGTGAATTAGAAATAGGTTGAGTTCCATCTTCAAGTGAATTAGAAATAAGTTGAGTGCCATTCCTTTAGTGGAAATTTACTAAGTCATTCCATATAACAACTCTCTAGCTAGGGAGAGGGAGCTATTAGTTAACACCACTCTTCATAATCCTATAATACCATAATGGCAACACATGTGAAGCCTATCATGCTCCAAGTGGGTGACACAAAGAAATATCACTTCCACCGTATGACATGCAGTAACCCCACACATATCCCATTTGGATTAAATCTCTACTATGATGGTGGGATATGGCCTAAACTAAGGTATTGGGTATAAGTTGCAAGGGAATCATTGTGTGTTGAGGAAGACATAGATGAATTTGTATTTATGGAAGAAACTTTGTTGGTTAGTCGACATATAACTCGATTTGGAATGTCTCACATTTGGCTATGTATCTAAAAATGGCGTGCCTTTATTCTAGCCTATATATGTTATTTGAGGGACTCTAGTGGTTCACGTTTCTTATCTCCATTCTCTATCAAATCATTAGCAATGGGGGACAAACATAATTTTCTGGTGCATAGATTTGAAGACCAAATTATTATCATACTTTCAGATTTGTATTAACGATGCCTTTCTTAACTTGTGTCCATGCTCAACATTCTTATTCGACAACAACATCTTCTACATAAAGGTGAAGTTTAGAGGAACACTACATGTCACCAAGTAGACACATTCCTGTGCCAATGTTTGATAGTCATTAGGAAATTTAGATACAAATATGTAGAAAGATCATTCTTCCCCTTTTAGAATGACATTCCTAATTTAAATGTGCCAAACTCTAGCTAAAATGTAAAATTCACCCAAGTTACTAGAGACATTCATTCAAGCATGTTTTGTAAAGTGTGGAGAATATAAAGTCTCTCATAAGCTATATACTACATTAAGGAAGCCCCTCTAATCCTTATGAGCATTATGTTAATATTATATTTAGTATTAGATCTGGACTATTATAAACTAAAATTTTGTCATCTTATTACTTTCCCATTTTGATGTAATTTATTTGTGAGCTTTATGTGATAATTTATAATTAATATATATTTTTTAGCTTTTTTAGAAAAATATTATGATCATTGCTATGTTATGATTTAAAATATTTTTAGTATATTAATATTTTTATCAAAGGGAAAATTCAAATAAATTAACTTACTATTTTAAACTCATTATTTTTTAATAGATTAAATATGGATTTGATTTAAAATTTCTTCACTACAAATATCTTTTTCTTTAATTTTTTTTTTTGAATAAATCAATTTATCAACCTAAACCTAATTTATTTTTAATGAATATAATGCCTATATTATTATTTTTATTTATTTTTGTAAATCAGAAGGTTTTCATTAAGTCGAAAAGTTACATTGATGTCTACAACTTTTCAAAATTCTACAATCCTCACTCTTTCTAGATTTGTTTTTTTTTCACATAATCGGTTGCTATTTGTATTCCAAAAAAAGATTGGGAGACTGAGCTCCTGTCTTACAAAGTTTTAAGCGCAAAGGCGAAGCTAAGAGATGATTGGGAAGACAAAATTCCCCTTTGCTTCTATCATTTCTGACTTTTGGAAAACAAGAGTAAGTAAAAATTCTAACAAACTGAGACAGAAGTAAGCAATATCTGCAACACATCTTTAATCTATGCTAACATGGCTGATCTGGCGGGCTGTTGAATCTTCTGGTTTGCTGTCGACTTCAACATTCCTGAGACTTGAAGAACTGGTGCTAGGTGCATTCCTTTTCTCCATCGTGTACTTCAGGATTTCGATTGATTCTTGGACATGACTGCATTTGTTGGCCAGGTCATTAAACTGTGCCTGGAGTGAGGAGACTCTATGAAGAAATAGATTGATATTTGCTTCATATTTCTCATTGGTCAGTCTAGCATGGGAATCTATTTTGGCGTCCAGCAGTCTTTGATGCGCACGGATTTGTTCCAATTCTGCCTATAGATCAGCACAATGCAGAGAGTCTTCAGATCTTGCCATATTGTGGATGTTGGGAGTTGTCTTAGTGCTCTGCGTGGTATGAGAAAGACCTGGAATGATTAAGGAGTTCTGTCTAGCCGGTGAAGATAAAGAAGAGGATGGACTAAGAAAGAGAACATTCTGGTGAGCAGAAGAACTGAGGGGACAACCCTTCTGAGGCGAAGAAGGGGAGAAAAAGGGAAGGCACCATGGAGAAGGGATGGGGACAGAGTGCGCGAACAGGGGGAATTGCAGGCGAGGGAGAAGCAGAGAGTGACAACGAGCTGGGGAGGCAGCAGAGACCGAGGTCCCAACCAAGCCGGGAATTGAGGAATAGAAGCAAAGGATCGCGAAAAAACCAAGAGAATAAAATTGAGCACAGGAATGAAGGGGAATGCTCGAATTTAAAGGAAGAATACCACAGAAGAGGAGGCGTGGGATCACGAGAGAGGGAAGGAGGGAGTCACGAGATTGAAGGAATCGAGACAATCGGGGCAGAGTAGAAGGGGCGATGGGACTGTTGGGAGGAGAGAAGATCTTAAACAGAGATTTGACGGTGGAAGGGAGATGCAGATGTATGTCAGAGAATCCCATGAAGATACTGCGGAGGGAAGGATCAGATGTATTACCACAAATCATGAAGAGGGAGAGGATTACAGGAGATGATGATGGGATTCAGTATTATTGCAAAGAAGATTGCCTTTGGGTTTGCCACAAGCTCTGTTGGCACAAATGTCAACTTATTTGTTTAGAGAGCAAAGCACATGGAAAAATATAAGTTCCATGTTTTGGCGGGTTAGAGCTTGACACCTGTTAATCATTTGCTGAAGGAAGATATTGGATGCCTTTCGATTGCTAACCATGAGGTTGATGATTGTGGCAGAGTCTCCAAAAATCAGTACTTTTTTAATTCCAAAATTTTGGAGTTGATTTAGACCTTGATAGAGGGCAAGAGCTTCTGCCCTGTTGTTGGATAAGGAGCCCAGTCCCCATTCATAAGTGGCTATAATGCTACCACTGGGATTGTAGATGACTCTGCCTGCACTTGCTATTCTTGGGTTGGATTTAGAAGCTCCATCGAAGAAGAGATAGTGGAGATTGCTGCCTCGGAGCCAGCTTGAAAATTCTTCTTCTTTGTTTCTTATTTTCCAACTATGATTAGGGATGTTGGACTGGATGCTGGAATTACTTTCAATCTGATTGCTATTGCTTTTATCTAACAAATAGCCAATAAAATCCCTTTCCTCAACACAGAGGCCAACGACATAAATTTTCTTCAAATTTTTGGCAGAAATGGTTTCTAACGCTAAACCTTTTGCCTTGCTGTAGAGATTCCTT
This sequence comes from Pinus tabuliformis, assembly GCA_031772625.1. Taxonomy (NCBI): domain Eukaryota; kingdom Viridiplantae; phylum Streptophyta; class Pinopsida; order Pinales; family Pinaceae; genus Pinus; species Pinus tabuliformis. The sequence goes on along the minus strand of CM062819.1, from coordinate 259,379,880 downwards.
ATGATGGTTTCCTTGTTTTGGAAGATCATACGGTTCCTTACCAACCAAATTTTCCATAGAAGGGCATAAGGGAAGGCATCCCAAACCTGTTTGGCTATATTGTTCTTCTTATGCTACCAAGCGTAACTCTTCTCCCATAGATTCAGAACCTCGCCAATGGAGTTTTGGGAATTCCATGGAAGATGATCGCTGGGAAAAATTCCTTTCCAGTAAGAGATTGCAAAAAGAAAGGTGATAAAGAGATGTTGGATGGTTTCTTATGCTTCTTTACAATTTGGGCATCGCAAAGGTCCTACTATACCTCTCTTTTACAGATTATAAGTAGTGAGAACTTTCCCTTTCAAGAGGGTCCAAATGAAGAATTTGATTTCGGGGATGGCCTCAGATTTCCAGACAGTTTTCCAATGAGTCCAAGCAGGAGCAGGATATTCTTTGTTGCATAAGTATTGGTGGACAGCTTGAATTGTATAGTTGGAGCCTGTACGATCCCATCGAAAACTGTCGATGTCATTTTTAATTATGGGGGCGATGCTGTGGAGATGAGCTTGAAGGATGTCAAAGCTCTCCTTAAGAATTGAGGGTATGGGTGGAAAATTCCATCCCATCCATATCTAGGAGTGGGTATCCCATTGCAATATTTAGTGTAGATAATGAATTCCTTTATTGTAAAGAAAGAAAAGGATTTTATCCATACTTGGTTGACTACTGATAGATTGATTCCCCATAATTTTGTCTGCACCAATTTTAATGCTGTTGCCTCCCTTGGGGATTTTGGAGGTGTTTTGGGCCAAAAAAGGGATTACTTTTTTGCATAGTTTCCAAATTTTTGAACTGTTTCTAGCGGGTATTTCGCAGTCCAAAATATGTTGTCTTGGGCAACTTAGATATTTGACTTCTAGAACTCTTTTCCACCATGCCAATTGCTCGTTGATTAATCTCCACACGATCTTGCCTCCAAAAGCCAAATTTGAGAGCTTGGGAGATATGATTTCGAGTCCTCCACAATCCCGACCTTCAATTACTTGCTTCCAGTTAACAAGATTGTACTTCTCTTTTTCGTTTTCCCCCCTTTCTAGAGAAAATGGCGGAGAATACTTTCCATTTTATTATGGAATATGGCTGGGGCCTGCATTAGAGTGAATTGATAGAGTGGAAGAGATGAGAGCCCTGATTTTAGGAGAATAAGGCGGCCTGCTAGGTTAAGCCATGTAAAACCCCACTGCTGCACTTTCCTCTTCATCTTGTCTATAATTGTGTTCCAGATTTCAGCTTTTAAGGGTCCAATGCTCACAGGCATTCCCAGATAGGTGAAACATTACCAATTCAATTTGCAAGGGACCCCAAAAGTGTTGTCTATATTATGAAGGGTTTGGGTTGTTGCATGCCAACCATAGATGCAGCTTTTTAAGTGGTTGATCATGCCTCCAGAATAATTCATATATTTGTCCAGAAGAGTTTTGAATTGACGAGCTATTGTGACGAATGCCCCTCCTACTAACAGAGTGTCATCCGTAAATTGGGAATGATTTATGTTTTTGACTCCGTTCTCAAATTTTATGCTAGTGATGAGACTAGTTCATCTCTTGTAATCTAAAGCTTTGTTGAAGGATTCTGCCATCAAGATAAACATGTAAGGGGAGAGGGGGCAACCTTGTCTTAGCCCTCTCGAATATTGAAAGGGAGGTCCAGGTCTACCATTGGCAAGGGGGGAGATCCAAGGTCCTATGATACAGGCTTTGAAGAGATTAAGGAGAGGCTCAGGAAAACCCATTTTCTTAAGGACAACGATAAGAAAGGAGTGCCTTACCCTGTCAAACGCGTTGGCCAAATCCAGCTTCAGGATGAACCCTTTTTCTTTTCTGGAATGACTAGAATGGATTGCTTTTTGAACAAGGAGGATTGAATGAGAGATTTTCCTGTTGGCCATAAAAGCACCTTGGTTTTCAGATATGAGCAAAGGAAGAAGAGATTTGAGACAAGTGGCTAAGATTTTTGTGAGGATTTTGTAAGAGGAGTTGCAAAGAGAAATGGGCCAGAAGTGGGAGAAGGTCGTAGGGTGGTTCTATTTGGGGATGAGGGCTAGGTAGGTGGAGTTGGTATAGCCTCCAATTTTCCCTTTGCGCTGAATCCATTTCATCATTTTGATAAGATCCTTTTTAATAATACCCCAGTGAGCTCTGTAGAAGCAGATTGGAAAGCCATCTGGTCCAGGAGCTTTGTCTGGTTGGAGAGCCCAGATGGCTCCTCTTATTTCTTCTTCTTCTATCTCCTTACTCAAGTTGTCATTGATTTCTTTGCTGATCCCACTTGGAAGGTATTGCAACAGGTCTGAATAGTCTTCCTCTTCCTTGGTTTCTGTTAGCAGTTCTCTATAATGATCTGAAGCTGCCTGCTTGATAGCACCTTGTCTGCTTTGTAGGTGGCCTTCTCTGTCAACAATAGATGTTCTGCTGCTCCTAATTTTCTAGGTTGTATTTTGCTTATGGAAAAAAGTTGAATTTTTGTCTCCTCCTTTCACCCATAATTGCCTAGACTTAATTCTCCATTTCTGCTCTTCTTCTCTATTGATACGATACAATTGGCAATGGAGTTTATCTTTACGATCTTTGTCTTCCTGCTGAAATCTGCGCCCTTCAATTGTGCTATGAAGATCCTCCAGTTTGGCTTTGGTCTCTCTTTTCTCTTTTTCCGGCTCCATGTAGTAGTTTTTTGCCCAGTCTTTAAGAGCATATTTGACTCTTTTAATTTTGCTTTCCCAAATATATCCTGGTGATCATTCTATGTGCTGATGCCAACTACTTTGAATAATAATTTTGATTGTTGAGTTATCATTCCATAGAGGACTATACTTAAAGGGAATAGGTCCCAATGAACAGTGGGTTTAAAGAACCAGAGATGTGGGGTACTGATCTGAAGCTGTGAAGGGATGGATGAAGGCATAGGTTGCAGAGAAAGTGGAGAGAAGTGAAACATTCACCAAGATTCTATCCAACCTTTCCATAATATTGTTTTTCCCTAGCCTGCGATTGTTTCAAGTGAATCTGTGGTTTTTTGGGACTACATCAATAAGGTCACGGTCCTGCATGATAGTCTCCACCTAGTTTCTGTAGGGATATGAAGAGAAGCAACCTCCTCAGTTCTCATTGGAGTACAAAATGAGATTTAGATCTCCCACCAAAATAATGTTATTATTTTCTTCTTCATCTATATTTTCTTTGAGAGTACCCCAACATTGCTCCTTGTCTCTATAATGATTTGGAGCGTATACATTATAAATGACTATCCTTTGATTATTTGAAGTGTTCTGCAGAGTAGTCTTTATCCAGTGTTGATTGATTGTTTTTGCTGTGAGACTCCGAGTGTTTTGGTCCCAAAGCATTGCAATTCCACTAGAAGCTCCTCTTGATTCACAAATGTTTCCTTTGTACCGTCTATGGTATGTTAAGATTTTTTTCATTTCTTGCTGCCCTTGATTTGTTTCTTGAACTAATACAACTCCTGGTTTCTCTTGGTTTATTAAATATTTTAAGGCAGATATTTTGGAGGGGTGCCTTAGTCCCCTACTGTTCCAGGAGAGGACTTTCATCATTTCATGTGGGGGTTACAGAGAGTTGCTCGCCCTCCCTGCTCCTTGCTTGCTGTATCTTTGCCGATTTGTCCCAAGATGTAGGACTCTATGGGATTCTAGGTGCCCATGGCTATATCCTTATGGGTATTTTCATCTCTCTGCTATTTGGTGGATTTAATTCTTGGCCCATTTCTCTTTTTAGTGTCTAAGGCTCCACCATGCTCCTTTGAGTTACTTCTGGTAATTCTAGATGAGGGTGGATCAGGAGGAAGGGTGGAGGAGATAATTAGAGGGAGAGGAGATTCAAGGGCATCAATTTGATCCACGGGGGGGGGGGATTGTCCTCTTGGGGATTGAGGATATGGAAAGGGTTGGAAGATAAAGGAGGAGGTTGGGAAAGGGGCTGGTCCAGCAGGGAAGGGAGGGATTAGAGAGGGACGAGGAGGATGGCATGGGAGGAATATGGGCAGAGCCAGCTTCAGGGTTTGACTTGGAGGTTGGGGCTGCTTTCTTTTTCTTAACTGTTTCCCAATGTTCATCTTGCGGAGTATTCTCTACATCAACTAATTTAGTACAACAGTTAGCAAAATGTCCATATTCGTGACATACCTTGCACTTGAAGGGAATTTGTTCGTAGTCCAATTGTTGAATGTGGGTCCAATCGTCCACCTTGAGCTTGATGGCTTCTGGAAGTCCTTTTCCGAGATCTACTTCTACGCATATGCGGGCACATGCCTGCATATTGTCTTTTGGTTCATTGCAGTTGATGTATCTGCCCACAACATTCCCAATAGCTCGGACCGATTCGTCTCCCTAGCAGTGGAGAGGGAGATGTGGGAGCCGAACCCACATAGGGACAACGCTCGAAATATCCAACTCGGGATCGAAATCCAGAGTCCATTTGTTGAGATGTAACCCTCTTGAATCCATGAAATAGGGCCCATTCCTGAATATCAAGTCTTTGTCTTTTCTAGTTTCAAAACGAAAGGCGAAGTACCCTTTTCCACAAAATTGAATGGAGATTTTTCCTTGAGTTTTATCAGACCAATTTCTTTCAACCCATCTTTGAACTATTTTCGGCAATGGCCAGAGGCCAATAAATTTCCCAATGAGTCCTCACTCTGCTAGAGCAAGAGCAGCCATACAAGGCAGAGCTGGGGGGATATTGACTTCTTGCAAATTCATTGAGCTTCTTCACGAACTTGGATATTGTTGCGCGAGGCCACTAGGGAGGTAAGGACTTAACCAGATCTAAGAATGCCTGTTAAGCAGTGGCCGCCTCCAGTGAAGCTTTCGGAGGGGCCATAGCAGAGAGCCGAAGGCAAGGCGTGATCTAGTCGGAAGCAGGCTTGACCTAGCAGGGGCGCGCGCTTCCAATCCAGCCACTCGTTCTAGATTTGTTGGCATGTAGATGATTAATGAAAATTTTTATAGTAGACAAAAATAATTGTGATATACAAAATAAAATATGCATGAGAAGCAATAAAACCATCAAAATTAGAACACAACCAATATCCATCTAGGAGTCAGAAGAAGTTATCGGAGCAGGATTCTCCGGTTTGAAATGAGGGGGTATCGATAACTTGAATTTACACTATATTCCCTTCTCTATGTGAGCTAGGTGAGCTTCTAAATGGGCCAAGTTGTCTTACATCCTCCATTGGCTTCTTTGGAGGTCGTTGAGAAAGAAAATTATTTCATTTCTATCATTGTATTTTTACTTGAGAAATTGCCCTAATAAGGTCTTCAATTGCTAGTGTAGAGTGATCGAGTGAATGTATTAATTTCTCCTTCCCTTGGTATGTCCTGAATATAGGATCCATTGTGAAAAATCACCAATGAGTTCAAAATATGAGAATGATTTTCTTTCCTTATGGAAAATTTGTTCCAACCAACGAATATTAGCTTGAGTATCGAGAGGGTTTGCAGCGTGGTAGTAAGGGACCACTGATTGGGCTTGAGTGTCAGTATAGTATTGACCAGACTAGCCACATTCTCCTCGTGAAAATAATGACCCTATTGTCCCAACATTGTCGCTTGTTAGGGTCCCACACTAACCCCCTTATTTATGTCATGGGATCACGTCATAGTCAAGAGTCAATAAAGCCCATATTAATATTTGTAAGTGGTTAACCCACAATTAATGACAGGACCACATTTAGTTGCAAATGGGCCGTAGTATTAGATAAATGGTATTAATAAAACCCACGGTATTGGCCCGTGGTATTGCATGTATGAGTCATATATAAAGGATAGAGACTCCCTGCGAGGAGTATCGTGTCTTATTTTGTAATCGAGCTCTGCTCTATTGGAGGTTACCCCCTCGAAGAGGCATGTGAACAATACTCTTTGAATAATAAAATCATTGCTATTCTGTGTTCTGGGTATCTTTTTTTCGCATATTCTGTGTTCTGGGTATCTTTTCTTCGCATATTTTGTATCTGGGTATTATTTTGTAGGTTAAGAGCATAACAAGTGGTATCAGAGCACTTTCCAGGGCTCGGTGGGATCTCCATTTTTTAGCAATTTTTTTTTTTGGCTAGAGACGTGTTCTGGCGTCTTTAAACCACGGGATCTGTCGTTAAGCGCATAAACCTGCGGATTTGGGGAGGCATGCACGCAGGAAATACAAGAGGTGGTCATGTCTGTTGGACTCCATTGTAACCCCTGTGGGTACCCCTTTGAGTAGTAGCGCATTAGACAGAACGCGCATGGACTGTCTTCCATGTACCCTCTGGGTATATAGGAAGCACCCTAGGCTCCTTGAAACCTCGCCATAGATAAACCTTCGGCCATCTTGTGGCTACAGTACACCGAGAACAGCACTCGGAGAGATTACTCGCCCATACGATAGGGTAGTCGGGTTGTACGGCTAAGGGTACGATCGATCCTCCTTAGTTAGAGCCCTGAAACAATGGGCCGAGTACTACTGTCAGACCCTTATGTATATTACGATCTGTAGCACCTGACACTCCTCTAGACCATAGTTCCCTTTTCTATCGGGGGATCACACATCATCTATTCTAGATCCGCGTGTGCAAAGACGTGCTGCAGCAGCAGACATCAGTCCCGCAGCTCCATCAGATCCGCAACAGCAGTTGTTCCACCATTCAGATCTCTCAGATCCACCAGATCGGAGTTGTTATGAAGGGTTCCTATACTAGGGTCTACTTTTCGTAGGACTTTTGGCAACATTGACATTTTGAGGATTTGGCGACTGCAGTATTGATAAAGAAGAAGTAAAACTCCGTTAGGAGTTTTCCAAAAAAAAAAAAAAAAAAGTCTGAGATCTGTTGGGGTGCTTATTGGTGATCTAGCCCATCAGAATCAGGACAGCGAGCTGAGCAAGGTGGTACCATTCAATTTATTAGAAAAAAATTTTAGGCGGTCCCAATTTTTCATCCGGTTGGTGTATGGTAGAAACTAGAGCTCAAGCAATGGCCAATGAAAGGATGGACAAACTTGAAGACACTGTGAACACCATCCACACTGCGATGAACTCCCTCAAACGTGAGATTAGCGGACTAACTCTCCAGGTACAGGAAGCACTCTCGAAGGGCAAGGAACCAGCCCACGAGGAGGCGTATAAGGGCCCTGAATACCATGAGGGTGAGTCGAGCCACTCTCCTCACGTCTGGCACACCCATCCACCAACCAGTCAGCGACCTCCCAAGTTGGATATGCATAAATTTGACGGTTCTCACACGTCAACATGGCTAGCACAAATGGAGCAGTATTTCAGATTGAATCATATCCTAGATGATTGGACTAAGCTTATGGTGGGGACCATGTACTTGGACAATGAACGATGGCAATGGGCGGAATGGCATCAGCGTTGCAATGGACCTTTTCAGAATTGGGACCAATTCACCAAAGCTCTTACAAATCGCTTTGAACAGGAAGACTCTTTTTTGGGGCGTCTCACTAAGCTCCGACAGACGGGTATAGTGGATGAATAATTACCGCTTTTGAAGCCTTAGTCTTCCGCACTAAGGGTCTCACAGATGAGTTCTACACGGAATGTTTTATCAACGGTCTTAAAGAAGCCATCAAAGCTCAAGTTCTACTCCACCACCCTCCCACGTGGACAGAGGCTTGCCAGGTAGCTCGTAAGGTGGAACGTGCATTAGCAGCCCAATACAGCCACCCCAATTTCCCCGCTAAAGGTCGTCCCCCATAGGCTCCCAACACGACTCAGACACTTAAGATTCAAAAGGTGTCACCTGCGGAAATGGCCGAAAGAAGGAAGCAAGGACTATGTTACTACTGTGATGAAAAATATTCCCCGGGTCATAAATGCAAGGAGCCCAAGTTTTTTCAAATAGATGCCACTGACTACAGCTCCACTGAGGAAGATCCACCACTTGAGGAACCGGAGGCGATCGAAGAAGACAACCAAAAGGAGATTGTATCTGACGAACCAGTTATTTCACTAAATGCATTGGCAGGAATTTCTTCCCCTCAAACTCTCAAAATCAGGGGTTTTCTTAAACATCGCCCAGTAGTAGTATTGATTGATAGTGGAAGTACCCATAATTTCATCCATCAAAAAATCGCCGAAGCAGCGCATTGTTTTGTACAGGAAGTTTCTAACTTCCAAGTCCAAATTGCAGATGGGGGCACGATGAAATGTGAAGGCCCCTGTGAAAATGTAAAACTTCAAATGGGGGATTATCAGTTGAAAACCCACATGTTTGCCATACACATGGGGGGTTGCGACATTGTCCTAGGCGCGGAATGGCTCTGCACTCTTGGGCCAATCACAATGGATTTCCAGGAGTTATATATGAGTTTTAAGCAGAACAACTCCACACATACCCTCCGTGGACTCCAGGCGGGAGCCCCCTCTATCATCAGCTCGCATAGGATGGAAAAATTGTTAAAAAAGGGCCATCATGGAGTGGTCGCTCAATTTAATGCCATCCAGGTAGTCGAAACCATGTCTCTGCCAATTCATCCTGAGATGCAACATATTTTAAATAACCATCGGACGGTCTTTGACAAGCCTCATGAGCTTCCACCCTCGCGAGGGGAACATGATCATAGCATCACCTTGGTTCCATGGGCCCAACCCCTAAATGTGCGGCCATACAGATATCCGTTCACCCAAAAGAATGAAATAGAAAAAATCATCAAGGAATTGTTGGAAGCAGGTGTCATTCGTCCCAACATTAGTCCTTATTCATCCCCAGTGGTCATGGTCCTCAAGAAAGATGGGGAGTGGCGGATGTGTCCCGACTTCAGGGCCCTCAATAAGTTGACAATCAAAGATAAATTTCCCATCCCGGTGGTTGATGATTTGTTGGACGAACTCAATGGCTCTCAATTCTTCACTAAGTTGGATCTTCGCTCAGGCTACCACCAAATTCGCATGAAGGAAGTTGACATTCCCAAGACGGCTTTCAGAACTCATGAAGGCCATTATGAGTTCCTGGTCATGCCATTTGGTCTCTGTAATGCCCCCTCTACTTTTTAGAGCCTTATGAATCACATCCTCAAACCATATCTCAGAAAAATTGTCCTTGTCTTCTTCGATGACATCCTCATCTATAGTGGCACTTGGGCGGCACATCTTCAGCATGTAGATCTACTCTTGCAACTGCTCCGCAAGCATAAATTATTTGTCAATATGTCTAAGTGTTCGTTTGGCATGGAAGAAGTTGAGTATTTGGGCCACATTGTGGGGCGTGAAGGTTTCAAGGTGGACCCCAAAAAGATCCAGGCAATGCAAGAATGGCCTCAACCTAAGACCTTGAAGAGCTTGAGAGGATTTTTGGGTCTCACAGGCTATTATCGTAAATTTGTCCGCAACTATGGCCGCATAGCGAAGCCCCTCACTCAACTCCTAAAGAAAAATTCCTTCTTCTGGAACGAGGAAGCACAACAGGCATTTACCGCTCTAAAAAACGCCATGTGTTCCACTCCAGTCTTGGCACTACCTGACTTCACCAAAACCTTTATCATTGAATGTGATGCTTCGGGTACAGGTATTGGGGCGGTCTTAATGCAGGAAGGGCGACCATTGGCCTTCACAAGCCAACAACTCAGTGGGAGGAATCTGGGCCAATCTACCTACGAGAAGGAAATGATGGCCATCTTACATGCAGTTGAGACCTGGCGACCTTACTTATTGGGGCGACGTTTCCAAATCCGCACAGATCATCACAGTCTTAAATATTTTTTTGGAGCAACGCCTATCCTCCCCACAACAAAATAAATGGTTAGCCAAAATGCTGGGATATGATTATGAGATCATTTACAAGAAAGGGAAAGACAATAGTGTAGCAGATGCATTATCGCGCCACTTTGAGGAGGAAAGTACTCTGCTCGCAATTTCCCTCCCCATTCCAGACTGGATTGAAGAGGCTCGCAAGGAATGGTTTTCACACCCCGGGCTCTCCCAACTCATTTCTCAACTGCAGGTAGATCCTAATTCTAGCAAGGACTACTCGTGGCAAAATGATATTCTTCGCTACAAGGACAGAGTCGTAATATCACCAACATCCACCCTCAAAAGTCGCATTTTGGCAGAATTGCACTCATCTCCCATTGCAGGACATTCGGGCTTTCAGAAGACGTATGCTCGCAACAAAAGATCATTTTTTTGGACAGGCATGAAAAAGGACATCCTTACTTTCGTAGCAGAATGTGATGTCTGTCAACGCCACAAAGGGGAAACCGTCAACACACCAGGCACATTACAACCATTGCCCATTCCGACATCAATTTGGACGGAGGTTTCTATGGATTTCATTACAGGTCTTCCAAAGTCAGGGAACAAGTCAGTCATCATGGTGGTTGTGGACCGACTGTCGAAGTATGCTCATTTCTGCGCCCTACCTCACCCGTTTACACCAACTTTGGTTGCTCAATCTTTCATGGATCAGATCTTCAAATTGCATGGCATGCCCACTTCTATTGTGTCCGACCGCGACCCGATCTTCACCAGTAATTTTTGGCGGGAACTCTTCAGAATACAAGGCACTCAACTCAAACTCAGTACTTCATATCATCCGCAAATAGATGGTCAAACCGAAGCCGTCAACAAATGTCTAGAAACCTACCTTAGGTGTTTCACTTCAGAAAAGCAACACCTTTGGGTACAGTGGTTACCTCTGGCTGAATGGTGGTATAACACCAACTATCATGCCACCACCAAAATGACTCCCTATGAAGCAGTCTATGGTCAACTTCCACCTTCCCCTACTTCTTATCTCACGGGGTGCTCCAAAGTACAAGCAGTGGATCAACTCCTACAACACCGCGCAACCATTCTCGCCCATCTTCGCGAGAATCTTCATCAAGCTCAGAACCGCATGAAGCAACAGGCCGACCAACATCGCTCAGAGCGCCAATTTCAAGAAGGGGATCAGGTCTTTTTGAGGCTTCAACCATATAAGCAAACATCACTCAAAGACAAGGGTTGTCAAAAGCTCTCTCCAAAATTCTACGGACCATACCAAGTACTTCAGCGCATTGGAGAAGTGGCTTACAAGTTGGCTTTGCCACCTACATCAAAAATCCATCCAGTTTTCCATGTATCGTGCCTCAAGAAAGTGATTGGGAACAATTGCCGAGTTCAAACTAGCCTACCTGAATTGGACGAAGAAGGGTCAATCTAGCTTCAACCCGAACAGGGTCTAGACACACGAGACAAGCACCTGTGCGTCCGCATGATTAAGGAAGTCCTCGTCAAATGGAAAGACACCTCTCCGGAAGATGCAACTTGGGAACCAGCCACTATTCTTCAGCAGTTTCCGCAGCTTCAGCCTTGAGGACAAGGCTAGTCTTAAGGGGGAGGGCATGTTAGGATCCCACACTAACCCCCTTATTTATGTCATGGGATCACGTCATAGTCAAGAGTCAATAAAGCCCATATTAATATTTGTAAGTGGTTAACCCGCAATTAATGACGGGACCACAATTAGTTGCAAATGGGCCGTAGTATTAGATAAATGGTATTAATAAAACCCACGGTATTGGCCCATGGTATTGCATGTATGAGTCATATATAAAGGATAGAGACTCCCTGCGAGGAGTATCGTGTCTTATTTTGTAATCGAGCTCTGCTCTATTGGAGGTTGCCCCCTCGAAGAGGCATGTGAACATCGCTCTTTGAATAATAAAATCATTGCTATTCTGTGTTCTGGGTATCTTTTCTTCGCATATTCTGTGTTCTGGGTATATTTTCTTCGCATATTCTGTATATGGGTATTATTTTGCAGGTTAAGAGCATAACATCGCCCAAGCAACAATCCAAACAATGTGATTCCCAAAAGGGAACCTAGGGTATCGACTCCTTGACTACAACCTCATAATATTTGTTGAGGCCATACAAAAGGGCCGATCCCATTTGGGAATGGCCCTCCCTTTCCATTGAGCCCAAGAATAAATACCACCTCCTAAACACCAGTGGGGGGGGGGGATCACACCCAACCAATAGAACAAAGCCCTTGCCATAAGAAAGTTTGAGACGAGAAGGAAAACATAGGCACTATACCAAAAAATAACTTGTGCTAAAACCCAAGGGAATTGAATGTTAATGAAATTGTCAATGAGGCCCACCAGAGACTTGATACAAGAGAAAAGTAAAGAACCTAAAATTTCCTTACAATTAACTGATGCATTATCATTGAGATGGAGTGGCAAAACATGGAGAATTACCTTAAAATGTAGTCTAGGAAGGAGATGGGTGACGAGCCGGAAACCTGATGAGCCTCAATATTGTAGCAAGGATGCTACAACTCCTAGGGCTGCCAACTTCACTTTATCAACACGGGGTTTTGTACAAACTAGGAGGTGACAGTGTTGTATACACAACAGATGCAACATTTTAGTCATGTCACTTCCTTAGTGGGGAGCTATACCAATAGGGTCCCAGACCAGTCTTCTATTGACTAGAAGGAGTATGACCATTGACAGTGAATGTAAAGTTAGTTCTAGTGCAGGAAAGTAAATGCTTTCCTATTTAGGAAATGAGAGTTGTTGAATTATAAATGCTATCAAATGCCATAAATCATCTAGCTAGGAAATAACACAAATTACTTGTAGAAACGAACTAGGCTAAATGTGCAATTGATCATCTAGCTATTTGGACTATTTGGACATGGGAAGTTGTTCTATCATTCTATGATATATATATGCATGCACTAACTATTTCATTTTGTATTTGCAGAAAAGAGTCTTTTAATCTAAATTTAGAAATGTAAATGTTATGCTTATTCTGTTTGATCTTGAAGGGGGTAAAGGTATGGGAGAGCTGATCTCATGTGGCAATGATAGGCGTGGAATCCAAGATGAGGGCATAACCTACTCTCATACTAGCATTTCTAGTCAGAAAAAGGTCAACTAGTTTGCTATAGGAGATCCTGTAGTTGCTACAGGATATCCTAGTTTGCTACAGGATGTCTTAGTTTTCTACATGAAGTTAGTTGAAAGCTTTAGGAGGTCAAGAATGGTGTAGTGAGGTACTGGAGAGATGCATGAAAATGAAAAAAGGTGTAGGGAAGGTGCACATTGCTTGAGGTTAAGCCCAACACTTTAGGGAGGTTGGATTTTCCTAAGGTGCCTACTCATGGTGGCTCCAAAACAGAGATTTGGACTATGGGCTAGTATGCCTTAGTAGAAGGTGGAGAAGACTTAGGTGAATATGGTTGGATGAGTTCCTCCCCGCAAATAAAAAATCCCTGCAACAAAACTTGTTTTTCTCTTCATTTATGCATCACTACCTATCAACATGGAAAAGATAAATTGAATTTGAGAAAGTTGATCTATCTATTTCTAATGACTAGATCTATGAAATGGAATGCCTTTTTAAGCTATAGCAAACTCAAGAAACAAGAAAAACAACTTTAGTTCCTTCGAAGAAATCATAAACAATGATCTATCTAAAATTGATCCCTAAGTTATGCAATGGCCAAAAGACAACTCTGTTTTTGGGTTGTGAAAATGGGACCCTCTAATCATGATCCCATAACGGATATGAGGAAGAGGCCATTGTCACAAGTTTTTCTGGAGTACCTTCCTTTGCTACTTCACCTCTAATCTACTTCTTCATTTTAATGGAAACAAGATTAAGAAATCATTCAAATACTTGTTAAGTTAAACAAAACATAAATAACTTCAACAACTAACTATCAGTTTAATCTAATAACACAGATACAAAAAGATGAACTTCTGTTGTTAAGGTTGGGTCCTAACCCAAGTGCTTCAGCCCTATAAGTCAACTTAGTGCTAGATCAAGGTAAAATTTCTCATTATCATCAAAATGTCACATACAAAAATACAATAAAAGTCACAATGCTTCAATTCAAATTGCCTCTTGGTTACATCAAAAAATTGAATCCTAATGAGTCCCTTAGCTCTCTTATTTATACAAAACTGGAGCTCCCAATAGTTCCCTAGAAAATAGGGAGACTTGTCACCTTAACTTGGGAATGACTCTTTCTTAACTGTCACTAGCTTGGCTGCCAATGGACTTGGATTACTTGGCTGCTAGTAACTCTAGGCTGATGAGATATGGTGGTGGAATCTTTGAATGATTTGAGGATTTAAGGAGGAGACCAATCTCCTAAAATCTCTCTTTCTTGCCCACTTCAAGGTCCTTCACTTAAGTCAACCCAAAACTGCTCCAATTCCCACTTTTAATACATATTAGGCCACATGATATAGTAACTCACCTTCACCCTTCTCACTAAATATAAAAAATATGTAAATAAATGTGAGAAAATTCCATTTTAATAAGCTGGAGAGTGGCATTGTGACCCATATATTTTACCTATTGATGAGCCTCATCATCGCCCCCTACTGAAAGTGTTTCTCATCCTATGAGAAACTTAGTCTATATCCATATCTTTCATAGATCTTGTGGCCTCTCTAACATCCCAAGCCCCTGTTGATGGAGTTTCCTCTTGAGGATAAAACCTTGCAGTTTTCTTTATCTCTTCCCACTCCTTTCTTTCCTCTTCTTCCTCCCTACCTTCTAACAAACCCAAAAACAAGGGTGAACTGAGTTTTAGTCTAATATAATTGACCTTTAGTCTTTGTATGGCACTCTTATACAGGTGGGTCCTCTCCAATTCATTTCTCAATCTCTCAGGGGTGTGGTACTCTCTGATACATAGATAGTGTGGCAGGTTTCTCCATCTCCTTTGGCATGCTTGTTGGTTTTCACTCCTCATTAATCTTAAAATGTTCTCAAAATGGGAGATGGCTTGTTCTTGTGTAACCAAGTATCTTCGTGAGTAGGCAAGCTCATAGACACTTGATTTCTTCGTGAGTAGGCAAGCTCATAGACACTTGATCGACTGCATCTCCAGGTATACTCTGAACGGTGTCTTTGACTCTGCTCCCTTGGAAACCATTGCACAAGAACTGTTGAGAGGCATATGAGCACCTGCAATACTTGGTGACATGGAAACACTCATGGCAAGCAATTTTCTAGTCAAAAACCAAAATGAACTTTGAGTGCTGACTTGCAACATACTTGTGTGACTAATCATGAAGGTTGCGCAATTTCGGTCGGGAGGTCGAGAGATTGATTGTCAAGACTACACAAGGCATAATCTGGGCTCTTGGGAGACTAACTACTGGAACTTTGCAATGCACAGTCTAGTCTGGATGTTGACTGCTAGGATTTCACAATGCGCAATTCCAGCTGGGAAGTACTACTAGCCTAGGGACATATTTAAGCAATTTCTTGGGCCAAGCAGCTGTTGTTCTCCAGAAATGCGCAAAACAGTCCTGGAGGCCAATGCTGGGCATGAATGCACAAATATGGAGAGGAAGGTGAGCCTTCATTCCCCAGATTGCATAATGCAGCCTTGGTGAAGGCAGAGTCCTGGATAAGGTTGGCCCGACTCGCCGACAGGTAACTGAAAGCAACTAAGATAGTAAATGCATGGCGACACTAAGTGATATCAGAAGTGATTGATAGTGCATGCAAAACATGAATGAAATATTCATCAAATAGATCAACATGCATGTGGGTGAGGTAGTTTGTCAGTTGGGCTAACGTCCGTGCAAAACAGTTTCATGCATTCAACAACAGTGAGATAGAAACAAAAATTGAAATAGAGCTAGGACAAGCTAATATACATGTAAACAACAACAAGTGTTCAAAGAAATCAAACAAACAGTACTCTCACAAGAAAAAACACAAAAAGCGACAAAAATGCAGCATAAGGCATGGGAAGCGGTTTTACCCCAAAACAGCTGAGTTGAATGTGCCCACTACTCCTAGATGTGATATGGGATGCTAGAGATGCAAGGTTGATGTGAAGAATGAGCTCTGCAGTGTGTGGTTGAAGAGTTTTGATAAGATCGAGGTTGTGATGCGCATGCCACAAATCTAGGGGAAGCGACAACTAGTGGGAGGTTTATGAGTTTCTCCTTGCATGTAACCTTCAACTACTAAACATAGATCCCTGAGACAAGGGATTCCTTTGAATGCTACCTTACGGGAAGCAACCTATGCATGCAAGTCTGCTTTGCTCGGTTCTGGAGGGAACCGGTCTGATTTGTGATGATGAGACACTTGAGATGGACATATAATGATGACTACATGACAAAGATGATCTGCGATTATACGTGATGACACTTGAATAATCCATAATGGGATATTAATTGATAGACAAATATTGGCAAGTGAAATTATCCCTAGTTGAGAGACAGTGTTAATTTTTGAAACTGTAGTCGAATTCCACCTTGGACAACTCAAATGACAGAGATAATGATTTCATTAGACTCCTTTTTTCGAGAGGACCAAAATTGACCTAACGATCACCTTATTTGGTCAAATGGAAGCTGAGTTTTGGAATGGGTTGGCTCTAACCACATTTGTAACTCCTTAGGTCAGGTTCAACCCCAAGTGGACCCTCATGAAAGCCTATAAATAGAGGAGAACTCAAGCACATTTAGACACATTGAACAAGCCATCTTCTCTTCTCTTGTTGTATTGGTTCGCACAGGGTTGTTGGAGGAAAGTTCGCACAAGGGTTTGAAATCTCAGGGTTAAAGCTTCCACTGATCTAGGGTTTTCTAGATCTCAAAAACTGGCACAAAACTAGACATTTTAGTCCCTAGACTGTGGCACAATTTATTATGGGAGGGTCCAAGGAGATTTGGACACTAGCACAGTGGTTTATGGGAGCATCCAAGGCTTCATAGATAGATTAGGTTGTATTAGTCCCTAGGTGCTCGCATTGAGTGGTCCTGAAAGTGTATGGGCTGCCATAGACACTGACACAATACCCTTATAAGAGTGTCCAAGGCTTGAAGTAAGTCTGGGTATGTTTGACTTTAGATGCCCTCATCTAGTTCACCTGAGAGCGTCCTGATCTGTTCTGAACACAATCATCCAGTTGTGTAGAGAGCGTCCAGATCTGCTATAGACGCTCTCATAACTCCTCCTCCATGCGTCCAAGACTCATAGATGAGATTTTTGTATTCCAAAGATTCTGCTCAGTGACAAAAATGTTCAGAAGTATCTAGTAGTTGCTGACAGATAGTGACAACACTTTGTAGTCCTTAAAATCAGTGTTTTGATTATAAACATGATTAGATTTGTTTCATGGATATCACACTTGTTTTGTTGCATAGATAAAGTTATTGATCATTGAACTCTATTTTTTTGAATCATTTGGTGAGGATCTAAGAAGAAGAAGGTTTGAAAGGGTTTTCCCCACAGTGGGTTTTCCCCTGGTCTTTCTTGGTGTCTCTATGTGTGTGCATGATTTTCTTCTATTGTTCCTTTATGTTCCATTGCATTGATGATGATGGTGATGTTGTTCTTTCTATATAATTGCATATGCAAATGAATAATGGTGTAGATATGAATGATTTAATGATGATATGGGGTGAAATTAATGTATTAGTGAAGAAATGAAACTATCAAAGAAAAGAAAAATGTAGTCCAATGAAAAATTAATAAGCTTATGCTTGCACCTTGCAAGCTCAAAGCAATCTCCATCTCTATTATTTTTGCAAAATATAAATGGCCAATGTGCAAACCCAATCTTGTGGTAGAGTCCAAGGGTGTTTTTAATCAGACACGTTAATGACCTTCCAGTTTATAGCATGGAAATACCAACAATTAATGGAGGCTAGATTGAATGAGGATATCCTTTTCAAGGCTTAATGATCAAGTGGACATGTGATTTTGCATTGGGAGGAGATTAATCCTGTTACACACTAGTAAGAAATTATAGGATGTTGGGAAAATATCTCGTGTGAAAATGTCAAGACACCAATGGAAGTGTTTACTACTCTAAAATATGAAGGATATAATATTGATTACAAAAGAATACCATTGATAAGAGAAAGAAAAGTGCTTGCCACAAATCTGGATGTCACTCAAAGACATCTATAAAATGAAGGAGCGCAATACTTATTTATCTCCTAAACTGGATTTGTAGAGGTTGTAACTTGTATTAGGATTAAATATGAAGCACAACTGGATTGCAAGGAATCATATTTGTGCATGAATTCCATCTCTTGAAAGTATTTTAGTTATTAGAATTTTGCATGATGAAGAGGCTTTGAAACAAGGAGACTATAAGGATATTTTGAGTATTACCAGAAATCTATCATATGGCCCCATTAGCAAGGTTGAGGCTGACATTGTTATTGACGAGTGTGCTTTGATCAATGACAAAGGCAAGAGAATATCTCTCCCAGGAAGAGTACAATTTTATGAAGGAAAAAACACAGTGTGATTGGTTAATTAGTTTGTAAACAATACACAATTGCAATCATCTTGTCCAATTCCTTTTGATGAGGCTAAACTATGGTAAGATGAAAATGTAAATAAGTTGAAAAGTAAAATTCAGTTGCATTTAAAAAATATCCCGTGTTAGATGTGAAAAACGATAGCTATGGAAAAAGTTTCAAATCATTGACCTTGAAATCACTATGGTTGACCAATATCTAGATAAAAAGGCATTCCGGTGCTTGATGGAAATAGACAATCCATGGACTTATGATGATGAGATTGCTACATTGATGCATGACTTGGATAATGAACCAAAAATAGGATCCTATTACTTGGGAGACCTAGGCATGAAGTGTTTAGATGATTATGTTAATTTAAGCAAGTTGGAAACTGTGGGAAATGAATATAATGATATTATGGGTGTTGATGTGATATATGATGATATCAGTGATCTTGAATTTGTTGTAATATTGAGCTCCATTAGGTGGAAAAATGAAAATTCTAAATGATCATTGTCTATGGATGATCAAAAGGGTTGTGTTAATGAAAGAGATTGCATTTTTCTCATTGATAATGTTTCCAATGTAATTCCTACTACAAGTTCTGACAGCTCAATAAAGGCTTATCTTTTTCACAGGTTTCTCTTCCTAATATTGATGAGTAAGAAAGAAGCAATTCCAGTCCATTGTAAATAGGGTTCAAGGCATATCATTGTTTAAAAAATGTTCAATGGGACAAATTATATCATATGGAAGCATAAGCTCAGGTGGAGCATCCCATTTTGCATTGATATCAAAGGGGGAGAGAATATTGAAAGGGGAAGAAATGGTAGGAGTATTTCCATTAATGCAAAAGGGGGAGATTGTTGAAGTGTTGTCATTGATGTCAAATCCAAAAATTTTGAGTTGTCTAAGAGAAGCTAGAAGATGTCAAAGCAAGGAGGATTCAAGGAGCCCCTCAGTAGATTCTTGAATAAGGATGTCAAGGACAGTAAAAATGCATATAAGACCTCCATAGTCATATGGTTTGTTTTAAGATCTCCAAAGTTAAAGAGATATCATTTTTAGTGTGTTCACATGCCTTATAAGCCCCTCAACTAAAGTCAACCTTTAAAACACTAAAAAACTTAAAAAGCGTTATAAATTCATGCTCAAGCCAA
The DNA here is from genome assembly GCA_031772625.1 of Pinus tabuliformis. Taxonomy (NCBI): domain Eukaryota; kingdom Viridiplantae; phylum Streptophyta; class Pinopsida; order Pinales; family Pinaceae; genus Pinus; species Pinus tabuliformis. The sequence continues at coordinate 259,360,443 of CM062819.1, read as the reverse complement.
CCCCTCTTAAAACACATTATTTTTTTAAGGAATTTCTTTATGGTTAGGTTGGCTCCCATAAGCCCCACCTTGACCACTATCTATATGGCACGCGTTTTTCTCATTCATACATTTCCAACGCAAGATTTGAGGGAGATATCTCTGTTGTGGCCTCTAGGCTGATATGAGGAATAAGGACTATAAATTAAGGGTTTATTTCTGGGATATATCTTGTTTTTTTCCGTAGGTATATTTTGTTGCAATAGAAAAAGGTTGATGTGTGTAAAGGAGGAGAAAATATTTTTTTTATATGGCATCTCTATGAGAGGGGTGTCGCCGGGGGTTTGCTTGAAGTATGATTTTGTGTAAAGTCTTTGAGAAGAGTGTTATTGATTGCCTACAATAGAACCAATGAGGACACCCTCAATAGTAGGGCAAGACTATATGCATTCCTAACCTATGACAGAGGTTTAGGTTTTTGATTGGACAAATGTAATGTAGAGGATTTACCCACAACGGTGATATAGGATACTTCCATGATTTAAGAGATTGTGATGGAGATGCATTTTTGGAGTGTACTATGATTACCCTAATAGTAACAACAAGGAGGTGGGGCGGGTTTGAGGTAAGACCTATAGTAGATAGCTATGAAAACAAGTGTTTAATAAAGTTATTCCACATACCTAGTTGTGGATAGACATGGATAATTTGCAAGAAAAAATACAATCAGATACAATGGAAAAAAGTACAGTGATAGTTACAAAACTAAATGTGATAGTTGTAGACCAATAACAACAAGGTGAGCAGTACTAGGGGTCATGCTGCAAATGATGAGATAAAGACATGAAGACAAGGTGAGTGTGGGATAGTGGTTGTGGTCAAGCTGGAAGGAGCAAACCTGAGGATCGCATGGCCGATGACAATTCATTGAATATTTGAGGACCAAAAAGTTGATGACAACAAATCCATGAAATAACTCGAGGCTAAGTTGGTGCTCAGCTAGGAGATTGGTATCTCCAGTGGGTTGGTGCCCATGAATTCTGCTAAGTTTGTGCTCAACTGGGGGGTTGATGTCTCTCGTAGGATGGTTCCTACCACAATTGTAAGTTGGTTGTTATAGAAGATTGGTATCTTCACCATTTGATGTAACAATTAAAGTTGATAGAAAAACATTGTAGTGGCTTTATCTTGGTTTGGGTTTCCACTTTAAATTCTCAATTTTCATGTGTTTTATCTTTGATGGTTAATCGTGTGATGCATTATTGGTTACAAATTCTTAATTTGGCTAAATATTGGTTCACCCCCCTTAGTATTTTCAACACAGGTTCAATCTTATGACTCACATTGGGGATTGTGAAAGAGAACGAGATATTGAGATGAACAAGTTTGGCCACATATGTTCTAAAACAAATTTGACAATTACCATATAAAGGATATTGATTGATGAAGCAAGAAGAGATGTGTGTTCATAGAAAGAACTAAAAGGAAATTTATTAAATAATCATTTTTATCTTAGAAGAATCCGACTTCCAAGAGGAAATTTAGGAGGTTATAAATTACATCAATAGACCAAGTAAATATATGAAATTCCACATAGATAGAAGTTGGTTGGAAATAAAAACTAGCTGATCAAGACAAAATATTCCATTGCAAGGTAGCTGAGCACATTGGAAACTGATCTCAGCCACAGAAACTAAAATTATTACATGACAATAATGAAGTATTCCATGAAAAGGATAAACACGCAAGTGATCAATGTAGTAGTATGTGCAAAGTTCCTATAAATACAACCAACATGGGAAATGAAATCATGATAGTTTACTTGATTAGAAATTCCTAAGTCTCACAACATAGAATTTTAAAGAATCCTTAAGCAAAATTTTTAGATTCCCAACCTAATAGTTGAACAAGAAACTACATAGAGCATAATTACTTTACCAAAACTTAAAGGAACCATGCCACCTAAGATGAAAGGGGTAGTGCCACAATCAAGAAGATCAAAGTAAAAAGTGGTTGAACCCTAGACCAAGGTTTAATAACATGTTTGACATGTAAACAATGTTGGAATTACAAGCCCAGATGAACAATATTTGACAAGAAAGAATGGAAGAGAGTTTGAGGGAGAAGCATTGGTTCAACTTCAATAAATGGACCATAGCTAATGGAAAATGTAGTGATGAAACCATCAAGTTGGAAAGAGCTAAGATTAGGTTGGTAAGGGAGGGATTCACTCTGATAGTGGGTGATATGAGGACATCCCAGATCATTGTGGTGCCAAAATCATCATAGGATAAAATAATGGCTCCCTAAGCCCACAAGCTCTTTAGGTCAAGCAACAAGAGTGGTAATATGGTACAACCTACTTATTACATTTATAATAATGTTCATCTATGTCAATGTCATAATGGATTTCTATTATATACAATGGCCACTACCAAATTTACCAAGGGTGAAATTGCCACAACTTTGAGAAATAACCCATATCTTATGAATTTACATTTGGTAGTATTTGATGAAATCATCACAACAAAACTAACAATCGAAGATTGGAGATTCTTTGAATATTGATTGTAGAAAATAGACCTACATATTTACAACACTTGCTAAAATCACTAGTGAACCAACTCTATTACATGCACCACTAAAATCCCCTCTAAGATGTCAATTGAAGTACATAGACCAACCAACTAGCAATACTAGAAGAATCAACATAGAAAACCAACATTGAAATGGGGGAGACCTAAAAGTAATTGTGTAATTTTTATGGGGATGCAATGTTGAAATTTTGTGTGCTTCCAAATTATTGAAAAGGGTAATTATTGATGTCAAAGGATGTTGAAATGAAAAAAGGTTATTCCATAGTCAAATTACATATTCTAAGACCTTTCCAACTGCATATGGCACTCCTTCTAATTCTATAAAGGAGATGAGAAATATTTTTCAAGATGACCTAACCAAATTTCAAGCAGGCCCCATTTGGATACCCTATATTTGAAGGCATTTTTACTCCAATTACCTAGCTCAAATGGGAGCATAGGGTATATGGTTGGAAATATTGTTTTGATATGTTTACAATGATATATGGCATGCCCTCTACTTACTCACAATTAAGGAGAAATGAAATTTTGAATATTCACAATATGTTCTAGTTGCACCAGTCAGCTCGGCCAATGGATAAGTCGACCCTAACCCAACATCCAAATGCACTATAAATAGGCACAAGAAGGAGAATTTCTAATCACTCGATCCAAGCATTCAGTTCTATGTTTAGGAGAGCGAAGGAGAAGGTTCAATGTTCATACCTCACGAACCAAGAAGAAGTGAAGTGAAGACAAGATGAAGCAAATTTTTGTTGAAGGGTTTTGGCATTGTTCTTGGGAAGGGTTTCTGGTTTGTTTGAGTTCCATTTTTGAGGGTCGAGTACATGTGCCTTTGGAGACCGAGTTATGGTGATGAAAATACCAATCTTTAGGACTGCTTTAGGGCCAAGTTGTAGTTTTGTTATTTTAAGGCCAAGTTTCATGGGACAAGTTTTATTGTTTGAAGGTCGAGTTAGTTTGGTTGTATGGCCAAGTTTTAGGGTTGAGTTTTAGCATTTGAAGATCTATTTTAGGATTGGTTTGAAGGCCAAGTGCTAGTGTATTAAAGGCCATGTTCAATATTGATTTGAAGTCCAACTTCTAGTGCATTAAAGGTTGATTTCAAGTTAGAACCTACAATTATTATAAGTTCATGCTTTTTGAGGATTGGTTTTCTCATATTCTTGATACGATGGAGCCTGCAATTTTTGTAAGTTTGTGGTTATAGAGTATTGGTGTTCTTATAAGATACTATAATAAATCAAAGATTGTTTTCATGTATTTCTTCTTCAAATTTTGATTTGAACTTTAATCTCTGTGTTCATACATTATCGATGATTGATTACATGATGTGAATTTAGTTTCAAGATTAAATAAGTGAAAAATTGTCAAAAGTCATGAAATATGGATTCAACACCCCCAAGGAAAATTTTAAGGATGTAAACTTATCTCAAATTTTATAAACCTTGGCGAATCTTACTAGTCCCTAATGTGCGAACTTTAAAATATTTGGGGATATATTTGTACAAATATTCAAATTTATAATGATTTTTTATATAGTATCTATAACATTTTTGTGATATTTAAGGTAAAATAATTTTATACTATAAAAATTTGGCGAATCATGTTTAGAAAAAATGGAAATTGGCTAATTCTTTTTTTGGAAAAAAACACAGAAAATTAACCCACCTGCAAACCCCCTCAGTATTTCCAACACAAACTCCCCTTTCTTTGAGATGAAGAATGATTTGAGGGTAGGGGAGATGTTGGAGGACCTAGTCCAATAAGTTGAACAATTGTAATAAGTCAGTTGACTATGAAGATAAGTCGATTAGATCGTCACATTGGTTGAATGTTGGGATGGGTCCATTGACCAAGTTAGTTATGCCAATTGTATAGAACTAGTACAAATTTATATATAGATATGAATCCATGATGTTTTTTGTGGTTATTAATATGATATAATAAAATACGACTTGTTGCTACTTCCATGACTATTTTTCTCTTCTTCCTCCTTTTATGTATGAATGCTTGTATATTACTCGAAGAATGTTTTTTATATAATATAGTTGTGTAACTGCACTACTAGTAATTTATATTATGCAATCTTATAGATTACAAAAACAACCTACTAAAGGCAATAACACCACCTATTTTTGTAAGAAGAAACTTTATAGGGACTTTAAGAGTTTGAAAAGAAAAAAAGGCCCAAGAACCTTCCAATGATTAAGAGCATTGCCTTCAAGCAAACTACATTCCAATAAAAGGACGAGCTTACGATATTGGCTTTGTTACATCACATTAGGACCTCTAGGTAAAATTGACAAGATAATCATAACATACTTACCTATATTACTAGTGACATAGATTTGTGATTGAAACCTCCAACAAGCAAAGTTGAGTAAATTCTCTTGTATTAAGAAAATGACACAGATAGAAAGAATACCCTATAAAGAAGGAAGTACATTGTTGCTAAGGACAAAAAGGCAAGGACCTTTGAACCATTCAAGTTTGTGATAACAAGATATAGGGTATAATGATTATTATACCAAAACCAAAACCAAAACCAAAACCAAAAAGAAAATAAATTAATTGAGGCTTTGCCATAGAAAAAATACTACCAAGATATTCCAAGCAAAACTAGGTTTGAAATCCATATTGAATGGATAAGTCTAAGGTATTCTCCTATTTTATAAAACTAAACCATTTCTTGAAAAAAATAAAGAAAGGAAACTAGGACTATTTCATATTCAAATCTAAACCACTACACATATGTTTTCTCTTATAGACCTATCAAGCATTCAAATATCAAATTTCAACTAGTTAAACTATCTAAAAAAATTTTCAAACTTTAAACCAATAGAATACAAACGGTAAAATATACTACACCTTGAATATTGCAAAAACAAGTAATTTATATACCACTATCCACCCATCAACTTAAAACAAACTGAATATATTAACTATTTAATTCCAAGCCAACCATAACTCAAAACAAAGTGATTCTATTAACTATTATAAGACAAGCCAACCATGAACACTCTTAGTTCATATAAATGAATCTGATTAGTTGGGATCAACCGTGATAGAAATAATTCATTATGATATCAATAAATCAACAATGGTTGAGGAAACAACTTTGATAAAAATATACATCTCCCTAATATCAATGAATGAGGTAGCAAGTTTTATGCTCTGAAGGGTTGAATTGTTTTTGGGGGGAATAATACGAAATTCTTAATGCCATTAAGGGTTCTTCTGACAAGTAGAGAAAAGGCAAGATCGAGTATTAGATTAAATCCAAAATCATACCATCCATGAATTCTATGACGATATAGATTCGTTCACTTATGAATTTCTCAAGTACAACATACATTAAAAAAAATAATTTGTTTTCATGCTTTTTTGCTTAAATTATTGGACATGAGGTTTCGAGTGAACTAAAATTCAGTTGTGATTAAGTGGCTAAAAGATAAAAGAGTTCAGCCTTCTTAATGATGGATCACTGGTGAAAATGACAGAGGGTTTACTGGTCTTGATAAGGGGTGAATAGTTTAGGTTTTTAATGATCATGCATAGTTTGAATTGAAATTTTAAATGATCATGCATAGTTTGAATTCAAATTCAATTTTTTTTTTTTATTATTATTATAATAATAATAATAATAATAATAATAATAATAATAGTTCAGAACTAATCTTAATGTCAAAGGTGAATATCAAGTTTTAAGTTTAAAATTTTGATAGTAAATAATCTTGAATTTATTAAGAGTGAAGAGTTTATTCTTAATGTCAAGGTGAATATCAAGTTTTAAGTTTAAATTTTTGATAGTAAGTAATATTGAATTTATTAAAAGTGAATAGTTTATGTGTTTTTTATATAGTAAAAAAAATTATTATAATTTATTTTGTCAAATTAATAATGGGACAATAATTTAGTTTGTTAAATTATAGTTTGTTGGTTGCTATTAGCCCATGCAAGTTAACTAATCACCACACCTCATGAGGTAATCCACTTATGATTTGTAAAAACGCTGGTTAATTCTAAATATATTATCCCTATAAATATTATGAAATGAAATAAGTGTCTTGATGTCTCTCATAAATTATCTCGCAAAGTAAAAGACCTAAAATATTGACCAAGTGTTGGTTTCCCCATCTTGGGACAGGTTTTAGTTCAATTCCTAGCATGTTCAATCTTTTCAGCAGTTTTTCACGCGAAGAGCTTATGACTTCGTCTAGAGTTTGACATGAGTTCATCAAGTAATCCCTTGAATCCCTTGAGTTAAGGACTTTTCTTTGCGAATATTGAATGTAGCAAGCCTAACCCACTTATTAGGGTTCTCTTCGTAGAAGCATGCTCAATCTTCCATGGGCATTTCGAAGAATTCTTTGGCAATTTCCATCATGATTTTCATGGTTGATTCTGGAATGCCATGGTTCACTATCTGCACTCACTTAGATCAACCACAAGATATGTGGCCATAAAAAAAATTAGTACATACCCTCAGATATGAAACTCATTAACACATCATCATTAATAGATTGACATTAAAATTATAGATTAAATAATCCTACAACTCTGAAAGTGATAGCCTTAAAAACTTAAGGAAATGAGAAAACTGATAAGAAACATCCTAGAATATCCATGGGAAGCTTAATTTGTAACCTAGGGCCTTTTTGTTATGAGTGGAGGATAATACATAAATATTTAAAGGAAAGCACTCGCCACAGAAGGGGAATTCGAGTATGATGTACCTGGAAAAAACCATCTTCATCGCATGCAAGGTAGATTTCTTCAACTACCATTGTTCCGTTAGGGCCATCAAGGTCTCAGAGATCCAACGTCGGAATGCTCTGAGAGTAACACATCTCAGACAGTTGGAGTCATTCACTGGGAGGCAAGATATATTTATCCTGCACTTGAAGCTGATTTATTCCATTGGACAAAAACTTTTCAACAACATTCACCTCCTAGGTCAGGACATCTTCCATTGTAGATGACATCTTTCTTTAATGAGTGTAGTAAAATTCACAGTGGCACGGCCTAACGCCATGCAAAACTAAGTTGTTGAACACTAGAAATATATAGTATTAAATATATATTTTTTTATTAATAAAAAATATTAATTATAAATTTGTTTTGTCGAAAAATTTAGATTCTATTTTATATAATTAAATATTATTATTATTATTATTTTTATAGTTTTTTAATATTTTGTAAATATTATTTTATTATATAATGATGTGTGTGATTCCGAAATAATTTTATCAAATCATGTTAAACCTTAATATAATTAAATGTTATTATTTTTCATAGTATTTTAATATTTTGTAAATATTATTTTGTTTGCTAGTGCCATTAGGAAATAATTATATTTGGATAATATTAAATGTTAATATAATTAAATGTTTTAAGAAAGGTTTTTCAGTAGAAATCACGGGAGAGAAATTTTTGGTTGATGCGTTATTGAATGAAAAATTGTGGTTCATCATCACGACTAGATGAAGAGGCACACCATGGCAAAGGATTTAATAGAGAGTAATGTAGAGACCATAATTTCAAGTAACAACTATGTTTGAACAATAATATTTAAATTATGATATTAATATATTAGTAAATTAATTATATATATTTGTTTTTAATATATTAATATCATAATTTAAATATTATTTTTCAAATATAGTAATTACTTGAAATTATGATCTCTACATTGTTTTCTATTTAAGTCTTGCCATGGTCTGCCTCTCATTAGGGCTGATGATGAACCACACCTCTCGGTTCGAAACACATGACCAAAAATTTCTCTTTTGTGATTTCTACCAAAAAGACCTTTCTTAATTCATTATGGATCATAGAAACTTGAATACATAAAATAATTAAATGTTATTATTTTTCATAATATTTGACATTTTATAAAAATTATTTTGTTTATTAGTGATGTGAATGATTGGGAAATAATTCTATCCTATTAAATCTTAATATAGTCACATATTTTATACTAATTACTTATTAGGTTTTGAAGTAATAACCATTGAAAAAAAGAGAGAGTATCTTAATAAAAATACTCTAGAACGAAATATTAAATATCTCATAAATAATAATTTACAAATATAAAATTTTTATATTTTATAAGTATATTTTATTTATTCATCAATAAAATTAAATATATTGATAAATAAAGTATATTAAAATAAATATAATAATAAATAAAATATATTTTAATACTATTAAATTAATTATATTATATATAAATTTATTTTTAGGCTTAGTTTTAATTTTATGATAATTTAATTAATCATATAATATTTAAATAAGTACTATAGTCCATGATAGTTTAACTGAGAAGTTTTGTGAAAATGAAGTGTTATATGCCATGCCAATTTCTTTAATTAACAACAACAACAAAAAACAAAACAAAAAAATAAATTAAACTATTTAAATAAGTGTTACATGGATAGATGATAAATCACTATTCAATATTAAGAATAAATAATTTATTTATATACACACACACAATTATCTTCCCCACCTGGTTTCTAGTCCCACTCATATTGATGTGCTTGCTCTTTAGGAGACATTTCTACAAGAAAGATAATCGAGTCACCTGGACACAATTGGGTTTTCCATGGATGTAAGTAGTATCAATCTACGGTATAATGAACCGTAATATGTGTGTGTGTTCAAGTTCCCAAATGATAGCCCATATTTATGTTTTCATGGAAATTAATTTTATTTCCAACTCGTCTACCTGGGTTGCTACTACATTTGGATATGCAACAGGAAATGGAACTTGAAGAGATACTTACCTCGCCATTGGTGGATAAGATGCTGCTTACTCCCCATTTTTTAACTTACCTCGCCATTGGTGGATAAGATGCTGCTTACTCCCCTGCTTTTTTTGCAAGCATTATTTCCACATGCATTCCATATAATGCATTCAGTCATAGATATGGAAAAGGCACTCGCATGAGATATGGATCTAGGTGATATAGTGCTCCCTCTCCTGTTGGTTGGTATCTTCCTCACCCTTTGTTGTCAGGTGAACTATGCTTCCTTGCATTATCAATTTTAATTTAGTATCCATTATTATCAAAATTCTAATCTAGTTAGTTCTTAACAAGTCCTACAGAAAGCAATGCCGCCTTAAAGAAGTACATAATGTTGTAAAGTTTAGCTCTAGTATTAAAGTTGTGAGTTTTGAGACTAAAGCTAAGTTCTTAGTGCTAGGATCGGGCTATTAGAAATTGTAGCAAGAAAATGCTCAATTTTGACTTATGCCTTAGTCAAATTGAGTAATTCAATTTTCCTTATCAACATGATGAATTGGATTTCAGTTAGTTAGAGTGACATGATCTTGTCTCCTAGTTAGCTGTGTAAATTTGAGTTTGTAGGCTAAGAGTAGAGTTCTGCATATATTGATTGCTAATATTTAGAAATCTAGTTGAGTTATTGTTAGTTGAACTTAGTTAATTGAGCTCTAGTCATTATTTGAGTCAGTTGAAGGTCCATTGAGTAGTTAAGAGTGTTGTTAACTCACTGATCTCTCAGTTAACTAGTCAATCAACTAAAAATAGACCCAATCATGCTTGAAATTCGCATTGCCTAGTTGAGGTGGAGGAAAAGGAATGTTTGTATTTATATTTGTATACTGTTGAGTGTACATTGATTTTGCATTGAGAAGGTGATCAATTCCTCAAGATATTGCACAAGGAAATAGTAATTTTCTCCTACTTTCTAGGGGCTAATTCCTCTAGGATTGCGTAAGGAAATAGGAAGTTTGTTGAGACTTGAATTGTCTAAGTGTTGGAAAGAGCAGGTGAGTTAGCAGGAGAATAGGTTTATAATGCAGGGTGTGCTTCAATATCAAAGCAAGACATTGTAATAGTTTCACATTCTCATATGATAAATGAAAAGCATGAGAGGGATTTTTCCCAGTTGGGTTCCCCTACAAAATCATCATGTTCCTTCTGTTTTTATGGTTGCATGTTATTGCATGTGTTTTTATCGTGATTTTCCTTTCTGCAGAATAGTAGAAGAAATTTGTGTTTCTTGATTTTAGTTCGATGTCATTAGTAGTAGAAAATTTTTATTAATTTCTACATGGTATGGGAGCTAGAAATCACACTAGAAACTAGTCAATAGATTTTCTCCTTCAGATATTTATATTTGTAGATTCAATGAAGCAGGTTTTCTTCTGTGTGCAAAAATGTCTTTCAATGGATTGAGATTGCAGTATTCCTTCGAGGGAAGTTGTACTCGATGATAATGGAGTGTTGGAGTACACAAAAAATGACATTATAAAACCAACAATATCACATGCACAACAATTAGCCCAATGGAAGAAGGATACCGTAAAATCTAAGAGGATAATCCTGGAGGTTGTGATAGATCACATAGTCTCGAATTTACATGGTAAGGAGACTCCATTCACTATGCAGAAGAACTTCATTGAGCTATTCGAAAATGGGAGTGATGCGAGGAAATTGACATTGAGGGACAATCTCAGAAACATCTGCATGTAGAAAAATGAAACCATTCCACATTACCTCTCTAGTTTTACTCAGTGTCAAGATGAACTTTGAGTAGGAGAAAATGTACCATCCTCAGAGCTAGTGAACCTATCTCTCCTAGGCCTTCCAAAATCCTGGCACAACTACTAGGACTCTGTAATTGGAAGGGATAAATTACCAAGTTGGGAGAGACTTTGGTTTGATTTGGTGTAGGAAGAAATTTGAAGGAACACTAGAGATGGAGTAACATCCAAACCTAAGGAGGAAGAGGAATTTCCTTTAGTTAGAAAAGGAAAGAATGCTAAGGGAAAGAAGGCCGAAGGTGAGGCTGAGTCTAGCCAGAAAAAGGGAAAGAAGAAGGACCTCAATAAAATAAAATGTTTTAACTGCCATGAATATGGACACTATGCAACTAAGAGTCCACACGAGAAAACGAGCAAGGAACCTGCAACAAGAGTAGGAGGACATGCTATGACATGTAGATTCGAGTTATATTTCACCTTCCTTGCTTGAATGTCAAGCACAGTAAAAGGGAGTTAGTTGTACCTAGATTATGGTGCCTCAAATCATATGAGAGGAAATAAGGAAATCTTTAATAGCCTAGAGGAGAAGGATCTCAAATTGCACATAGAATTTAGAGATGATGGGAGGTATAGTACCAAAGGAATTAGTACTCTCACCTTTAACAGGGATTTAAACTCCCATATTAACTTGAAAAATGTAAAGTACGCGTCCGGGCTAAAGAAAAAATTGATATATGTAGGTGTATTGGAGGACGAAGGTTATGCTGTGGTGTCCAGTAAGGGAAACATTTTTTTGAAGAATGTTGCTACTGGACAAGTGAAACATATTGGAGTTAGAGTGAAAAATTATACAAGCTAGAGGTAGATTTCTCCATGCATGTAGCTATACCTCTAGAAGTGAAGTGGGGCGATGTAGAGCCTTAGTCCTATAGTTGCAAATATTTGGTCAGGGTCCACAGGAGAGCAATGGTAGTTGCAATATACTCTTCTCATGGATCATTAACCTTACTACATGGGCCCATAATATTCAATAATAGAAGGATAAATGTAAGTTGATGTAGTCAGATCTTGAGCAACAATTGCAAATTAATTGGAATCAGATGTTGAGAAGGGGGGAACAATATTGATATCAGTGCAGGAGGCATAGTGCAGAATCAACAACAATATAATTTTCCTAGTAGAAAGTGCAGAGACTAGTAGAAGTCACAGGGGTTTTATTGTGGGAGAAATACCATACCACGTGCATTCATATTGGTGGAGATATTTTGATGAAAAAATGACATAATATATATAGCATATAATGAGGGGTAAAGGGTTTTTATATTTGCAGGTATAAAAAATGGAGCTCAAAGTTAATGAAAAATATAAAGGGGTATAAAAAATGTTAATGAAAAAACGGATACTTACAATATATAGTGAAAGTGTGGGTTTTTTAAATTCGGAATTTATATCGAGTTCGTATTGGTAGGGGGTTAAGTAATGTGATTTTTAGAGGTATTTTTCAATATGTAGTCAAATTGAGGGTATTGTTTAGTATGCCACACACACACATGATATTTTAGAGGTTTATTTAGTGAAGTCCCCATGGTTGAAGCATAGTCTTATTAAATAAATAAATAAAGGGCAAAAGAAGAGAAAGGATTCCTGCACAGGGAGGTGAAGCAAGGAACTTCGCTGGGGTACTTTCCATGCCTATTGGAAGCACAACAACACTTTTACTCTTGAAGTGACTTCGTTAGGGTACTATCCAGGCCTACTGGCAGCGAAGAAACACAAGAGATGAAAACTCATACTTTGAATATCATAAACTCACGACGCACATTACCCTTTCCTAGATTGAAGCAATTGTGATATGACATATCTTTTTTGTGTTGAACCAAGTGAAAGAAATGTACTTTATATATAAATCAGGTAGAAAGGGTGAAGTCAAGGAAATATGATTGGTGAATCAATACTTCCTAGTACCTCGAGCATATATAGGTGTAGGTAGAAGTTATCCAAATGGTCTTCTGTGTCAGGGAAATATTTCAGTAACAACTTTTCTGAGAGTCTTGGAATCTTATGTAAAATACCCGGAAGAGTGATTGGGCCCTGAGACATTCAATCCAAATCTTGGTCTTCCATGCTCTCATCTCTGTGCTTTTCCTCCTCTTCAAAATATGAGGATTATTCTACTTGTAATAATCTACCACCTCCAAAGGGGTGCTCTCAAAGAGAAAAGTACCCTATGTTTCTTTCTTTTCAAAGAAAAATCATGACTTTAGTTTTGCTAGAATTTACTTGCATTCCTACCTCTTGACAAAAGAGTTCGAGAGTTTTCAAGTGTTTTCTTAGACCTTGTGTCGATTTAGAGATAAGAATAAGGTCATCTGTGTATAAAAGTAGTTTTATCATATTTTATATTATTAAATTTATTTAGTACTGTTATTTTTTTTTTAATATTTTGTTGGATTTTTAAAATTTATAAATTTAAATAGTATAATTTGTAAAATTTTAATACTCAAATAATTTTTCAAAATGTTAAATTTATCTATATTCAAAAACACATATCTCAAATAAAAATACATTACAATCTTATTCAAAATCATATTACTAATTATTTTTAATAAAATAATAATAATAATAAAATTTTATTTTAGTAGCAGGGAAATATAAATCATTATAAGACTATAACATAAATATGATGTAATGTTTGAAAGCATGTATCCCATTACCAAATGCACATCTTATAAAATATTTCACATCAATAAATGCAAGTAGGATAAAATAAAATAAATTTAATATGAAATGGATGGATAAGGAAAATAAAAGAAAAATATTTTAATATTAATTATAATTTTTTAATATTATGATGATGAAAGATGAAATAAATTTATTTAAATATTATAAAAAGAAAATTTATTACAATGTTTGAGTTCTTACAACATATTTCACATTATCAGATATATGCATAGGAAAAAATAATAATATAATTTTAATATTAAGTAAAAAATAGATTATTATAAAATTTTGATAAAAAATAATGAGGGATTTGAGAATATATATTTATATTTAAAATGTATATATGACTGAAAAATTAAAAAGATAATTAATATATGTGTAAGTTAACTTTTTAAATTTAATAATGTATATATTGATTTATATAATATTTATTAGTTTTGAAATAAATTTATTTAAATATTATGAAAAGAAAATTTATTACAATGTTTGAGTTCTTACAACATATTTCACATTATCAGATATATGAATAGAAAAAAATAATAATATAATTTTAATATTAAGTAAAAAATAGATTATTATAAAATTTTAATAAAAAATAATGAGGGATTTGAGAATATATATTTATATTTAAAATGTATATATGACTGAAAAATTAAAAAGATAATTAATATATGTGTAAGTTAACTTTTTAAATTTAATAATGTATATATTGATTTATATAATATTTATTAGTTTTGAAAGTTAGTTCTATTAGTGAAATTCATGAAATTTTTTTATAAAAAATTATAATTATATATATATATATATTAAATTTGTTTGGTTGAAAAAATTAGATTTTGTTTTATATAATTAAATATAATTATTTTTTATAGTGTTTTAATATTTTGTAGATATTATTTTATTATATAATGATGTGTGAATTTCGGAAATAATTCTCTCAAATCATGTTAAATCTTAATATAATTAAATGTTATTATTTTTCATAGTATTTTAATATTTTGTAGATATTATTTTGTTTGCTAGTGATGTGTGTGATTCAGAAATAATTATAACTGGATCATATTAAATGTTAATATAATTAAATGTATTAAGAAAGGTTTTTCGTACAAATCATGCAAGAGAAATTTTGTTTTAAGAAAGGTCTTTTGGTAGAAATCACACGAGAGAAATTTTTGGTCGATTCTTTTCGAACCAAACAAGTGTGGTTCATCATTAGGACCACGAGATGAAGAGGCAGACCATGGCAAAGACTTTAATAAAGAGCAATGCAGAGATTATATTTTCAAGTAACAACTGTATTTGAACAATAATGTTTAAATTATGATATTAATATATTATCTTCTGATCTTCTGCGGTCTTCGAATCAACTTGTGTAAAAATCCTTGTGTCATCTCAGGGCAGGCGTTGGTCGGATCTTCTGCGGTCTTCTTCGGATCGAATCTTCTGCGGGATAGCTTTTGCGTTCTTCGGATTGGATCTTCCGATCTTCTGTGGTCTTCGGATCATCGGATCTTCTGCTAGATCTTCTAGCTTCTATGGTCTTCGGATCCTTTGATCTTCTGCGGTCTTCAGATCCTTTGATCTTCTGTGGTCTTCGGATCATCTGATCTTTCTGCCAGCTCTTCTAGATTATGCAGTCTTTTGATCTTCGGATCTTCCGATCTTTTGCGGTCTTGTATATTTTGCTCCAGATGGCTCCCAGCTTCACGAAAATAGCTGTTGGCTCAGCTCCATCCACTTCTAGGGGGTAAGATCCTGCTCATATTGTTAGTGAAACCCCAGCTTCCACTCTCTAGGTGGTCTAGGCCTCACTCGATGAGGCTCTGAAGTTTTCTGAAAGTGCCCTAATCTTTCGGTTCAATGGTTTTTGGCCACGACTGACGACTCTCCACAGTTGGATCTCATAGGTATGGAAGCCTGTCATTTCTGATGCAATTAATATCTACCCCTGAGCTATGGGTTTCTTTATTGTAGATTTTGAAAACTCTGAAAGTAGACAATGCATTCTAGATTCTGGCCCTTGGTTTTGGGAAAAATCAGGTCTGTTCATGAAGCCATGGAACCCATCATTCGATCCCTCAACAGTCATAACCTCAACACTAGTTTGGGTGAGATTGCCAAACCTACCCTTGCATCTCTGGAATTTCTCCTCACTAAAAGCCATTGGAAATGCAATTGGGAAATTTTACTGTAGGTGCCCAAAAATAGAGGAATATGCGAGAACCACCGATGCACGCATCTGTGTGGAAATGAACTTCAGCATTGGATTCCCAGCTGAAATAAACCTATCAAGTAAAGATTATGTGTGGAACTAGAAACTCAATTATGAGAGTGTCCTCTTCAGATGTTGATCCTGCTTTGAGACAGTTCATCTAGCCAAAAATTGCCTAAAAGCCTCCCAGAAAAATGCTAGAAAAAATCACCACAGATCTACATGGTGGGAAGGAGCACAAAAAGAACACTACACTGTTATCAAATAAGATTACTCTCGAGAAAACTCTGAATCACAAGAAATCGAGCAAGAAAGAAACAACTCTCAAAACAAGCAGGGGAAAAGCCCTGCCCAACTCGACAATCCCTCAAGCATCAACAATTATGAGGATTCGAATACTGCACAAAATAAATCTTCATTTAACAGCAAAGCAAATCTCCTAGACCAAACTTCTTCTCTGACTATCTTCGAAAGGACACCAATGTCCCAAGAACCAGAAGAGATGAAGGAAATGCAAGATAAAGGAAGTTGGAAGACCGTAGAGAAAAAAAAGAAATATATAGCACCAATCTCGCCGAGAAAGACGAGGAGCTAGACAATTAAAAACTAAGAAAATTATAGGTCCGATAGACCAATATGGTCTCAGTGGACGTTAACCACCACCACCATCATCATCATTAATTATATATATTTGTTTTTAATATATTAATAAATTAGTATCATAATTTAAATATTATTGTTCAAATATAGTCGTTACTTGAAATTATGGTCTCTACATTGCTCTCTATTTAAGCCTTTGCCATGGTTTGCCTCTTCATTAGTCCTGATGATGAACCACACTTGTTGGTTAGAAATACGTCACCAAAAATTTCTCTTTTATATGATTTCTACCAAAATACCTTTCTTAATTCATTATATACCACTGAAAATAGAAAATAATTAAATATTATTATTTTTCATAATATTTTAATATTTTATAAAAAATATTTTGTTTGTTAAGGATAGGGAAATAATTCTATCATCCTATTAAACCTTAATATAGTCACATATTTTACACTAATTGCTTATTAGGTTTTGAAGTAATAACCATTAAAAAAAAGATAAAGAATATCTTAATAAAAATACTCTCCTACGAACTACTAAATGTCTCATAGATAATAATTTACAAATATATATTTTATTTATTCATAAATAAAATTAAATATATTGATAAATATAATATATTAAAATAAATATAATAATAAATAAAATATTTTTAATGCTATCAAATTAATTATATTATATATAAATTTGTTTTTAGGCTTAGTTTTAATTTTAATTTTAAGATAATTTAATTAATTATTTGATATTTAAATAAGTACTATAGCCCATGATAGTTTAATTGACAAGTTTTGTGAAAATGAAGTGTTATATGCTAAGAGATTTGAGATTCAAATTGCTTCAATTTATTTAGGCATTTAGGGGTTATAGTGGTAGAAATTAGAATCAACCCCATGTCACCAAAAAACTAAACCAATCTGTCAATTCCTTTAATTAAAAACAACAACAACAACAAAAAACTAAAAAACTAAACTAAACTATTTAAATAAGTGCTACATGGATAGATGATAAAACACTATTCAATATTAAGAATAAATAATTTATTTACACACACACACAAAGAATTATCTTCCCCACTCGGTTTCTAGCCCCACTGATATTGATGTGCTTGCTCTTTAGGAGATATTTCTACAAGAAATATAATCGACTTACCTGGACACAAGTGGGTTTTCCATGGAAGTAAGTAGTATCGATCTATGGTATAATGAACCATGATATGTGTGTGTGTTAAAGTTCCCAAATATTAGCCCATATTTATTTTTTCATGGAAATTAATTTTATTTCCAACCCCTCTACCTGGCTTGCTACTACATTTGGATTTGCAACAGGAAATGGAACTTGAAGAGATACTTACCTCGCCACTGGTGGATAAGATGCTGCTTACTCCCTTGCCTTTTTTGCGGGCGCTATTGCTACATGAATTCCATATAATTCATTCGGTCACAGACATGGAAAAGGCACTCACACGAGATATGGATCTAGGTGATATAGTGCTTCCTCTCCCGTTGGTTGGTATCTTCCTCACCCTTGTTGTCAGGTGAGCAATTCTTCCATGAATTATCAATTCTAATCTAGTATTCATTATTATCACAATTCTCATCTAGTTATTTCTCAACAAGTCCTACAGAAAGCATTGTCACCTTAAAGAAGTACATAATGTTGTAAAGCTTAGTTATGGGATTAAGCTGCGAGTTTTGGGACTAAAGCTTAGTTCTTAGTGCTAGGACCGGGCTATTAGAAATTGTAGCAAGAAAATGCCTAATTTTCACTTGTCCCTTAGTCAAATTGAGTAATTTGATTTTCCACATCAACATGATGACTTGGATTTCAGTTAGTTAGAGTGACATTATCTTGTGTTATGAAACCAACTCACAAAAAAATAGAAAAGATAGATCAACACCTTAGAACTCAGCCTCTTCGAGGGGGAAACCTCCTTTACATTACACAAACGAACAATTCTTGGATGATTCAAATGAAAAAACCTCCTTTCTATATATAGGAGTCTAAAGGTCACAATATAACCAATCCGACCTAAAAATAATAATATAAAGGCACAAAAATAACAATAGAGGGATTCTATGGGGCACAATAATAACAATATGGGGACAATAGGGGCAAAACAATAACAATAAGGGATACAACGACAATAGTAATGGGGAATCACTAGTATTATAGGGACCTAACATGCCCCTCTCCTTCAAAAAAGTGTTTTCCTCAATGCTTGAGTAGTTTTGGATGTTTTTGTATAAAATCCTCATCCTCCCATGTGGAATCTTCAACGGGTAAGTTCTTCCACTTGATGAGATACTCTGAAATTGATCGATTTCATAGCTGTCTAGTTCTTTTTTCTCCGACTGCTTCAAGTTCCAATATGATTTTTCCTTCCTCATCAAGTTTTGGAAATATTGTTTGAACTGGAAGCTTGTCACCTATAACCTTCTTTAAGCATGACACATGGAAAACTAGGTGCACTTGGGAAGTTGCAGGAAGCTCCAATTTGTATGCCATAGTACATATCTTCTGTAACACCTTGTACAGACCATAATACTTTGGTGATAATTTATTATCCTTCTTAGCTTTCTTAAGGGACATTTGTTTGTATGGTTGTATCCGTAGGAATACCCAATCACCTACATCAAAACTTCTTTCACTGCAATGTTGATCTGCCTTTTGTTTCATTCTATTCTGCACCAAGGTGAGGTTATCCTTTAAGAGTTGGAGAACTTGTTGCTGATGCTTGATGTGATCTTCAACTGCTTGAACCTTAGAACTTTATCTTAAATATGATGTGATGAATGGTGCATGATATCCATAAACTGCCATAAATGGGGTCATTTTTGTTGTAGTATGGAAGGAAGTGTTTAACCACCATTCAACCAGAGGCAACCATTTGACCCATTATGTGTGTTTATCAGATACAAAGCAACGAAGCTATCCTTCCAAACATTTGTTTACTATCTCAGTTTTCCCATCAGATTGAGGATGATAAGTTGATCTATGAACTAACTGAGTACCAAGAAAAGAAAATAATTCTGTCCAAAAATTTCTAGTGAGAATGGGATCTCTGTCACTTACAATAATCTTTTGGTTTCCATGTAGCTTTTGAATTGTTTTCATAAACGCAGTAGAAATTGTACTTGCTTTAAATGGATGAGATAGTGCACAAAAGTGTGCATACTTGGTAAGTCTATCCACTACCACCATGATAAAAATCTTTCCTTAGGACTTGGGTAAACCTATGATAAAATCCATTAAAATTTCATCCCAACACTGGCTTGGAATGGATAAAGGTTGTAATAGTCTTGGGGTGTTAATTGTTTCAACTTTATTTTATTGGCAAACTGAACATTCCACCACAAAATTTTGAATATCCGATTTAAGGCCATCCCAAAAAAAATCCTTCTTAACCCTGTGGTAGGTTTTTAGAAATCCTGAGTACCCTCCTAAGGGAGAGGTGTGCAATTCCCTAAGAATATTTTGTTTGAGTTGGGAATTCTTACATAGGTATAACCAATTCTTGTACCATAACAAATCATTTTTCCAGCTAAATGTATTAGACGTACTAGGATCTTGTTGTATCTTTTGAATGACTTCCCACACTTCTTCGTCATTCTTCCATTCATCCCTTGCTTCGTTTATCCAATCTGGTTGGATAATAGAAATGGCGCAAAGAAAATTTTCCACATCTTCATCCTTTCTTGAGAGTGCATCTGCCACAACATTTTGCTTCCCTTTTTTGTAGATGATTTCAAAGTCATAACCCAACATCTTTGTGACCCATTTTTGCTACTCTTCTGAAGATAATCTTTGTTCTAAAAATTATTTAAGACTATCATGATCTGTTTTTACCTTGAAGTGTCTTCCCATTAGGTAGCGTTGCCATTTCTTAATTTCATGTAGTATTGCCAACATTTCCTTCTCATAAAAGCTTTGTGTAAATACTTTCCTTTGACTGGACAACTTTGAAAAGCAATGGGTCTTTATTCTTGCATTAAAACAACACCAATTCCATTTCCTGAGGCATAACATTCCACAATAAAGGTTTTTGTGAAGTCTGGTGTAGCTAATACTGGTGCTTGGCACATTGCCTCTTTAAGATGTTCAAAGGCCTTCGTTGCTTTTGGAGTCCATGAAAATGCATCTTTATACAATAATTTTGTTAGAGGTGTTGCTATTTTCCCATAATTCTTAACAAACTTGCGATAATACCCTGTCAACCTGAGAAATCCTTGTAGATGCTTTATGGATGTGGGGATTTTCGATTCCTTAATGGTTTTAATTTTGCTTAGGTCTACCTTAACACCTTCATGAGATACAATATGGCCCATATATTCCACCTCTTGTACTCCAAAGAAACATTTGGAGATTTTTTCACATAATTGTATTATGTTTCTCCTCCAATAGTTTGAGCACCATGTCAACATGTTGGACATGATCCTTCCAATACTTGTTGTAGATTAATATATCATCAAAAAATACTAACAAAAATTTTCTAAGGAAGGGTTTGAAAATGGAATTCATCAAACTTTGAAATGTAGAAGGTGCATTAGTAAGGCCAAAAGGCATGACCAAAAATTCATAATGACCCTCATGAGTTCTAAATGCTTTTTTTGGAATGTCTTCAGTCTTCATTATGATTTGATGATATCCTGAATGAAGATCCAATTTGCTGAAGTAAATTGATCCATGCAATTCATCCAATAATTCATTAATGACAGGAATGGGAAATTTATCTTGGACATATGGATATCTGTAAGGCTTGATGTTTGGAGGAACACTTTCTGGAATCAAATTAATAGCATGATCATGATCACGAATATGTGGTAGGCCTTTGGGAGTCTCAAATACCTTGGAATGATTGTCGAAGACTTTTTGGAGATCTGGAGAAATTGATGATTTCGATGTGGGAACCTCCAGTGAACATAATTGTGCAATTATGCCTCATTGTTCTTTCTTTAGAAGCTTTTTCATTCCGTTAGAGTTGATTATATTTCCTGGTTTCCCTGCGATACCCCTTAATTCAACTTCCTTTCCTTCTAAAGAGAATTTCATGAAAAGTTCTTGAAAATTAAAAGCTATTGTACGAAAGGATTTGTTGTGGGGAAAAATGCCTATGCAGGATGATCCTATCCACCTAAGGTGTGACAGTGCCTTAGCAACAAACAGAGACAACTATTCGAGTATTATTCCTTTATGAATTAAGAATGAAGAGAGATGGATGGACTAATCGGTGTCTTCCGTTTGTCCCTTGATCCGGTTTCTCTTCTCTTTGGGAGTTCCCAGCTACTTGCCTTCTCGCTCGCCCAGATTCAAGAGGTTTCCGCAATATCACAAGAAGAGAACACTACACAAAGATATAGATTCATATTCATAACTAGTTCAGGATTAGAAATAAACTAAACATACTAATGCAATCATACATCAAAGATACATCAGTATATAGGAGAAACCAAGATAGCTTTATTGATGAATAACAAGGTTCAGGAAGAGATACAACCCAGAGGGCTCCAATCCAGCATCTCCTTCCCAGCAAATGAAATTCCTATCTTCACCTTCCCTCAAAGCATTAAGCACCCAATGATTCTAGTCTCAAACCAACAACAATTCTTCGCAATAAAAAAATTCCAGCCTCTAGATCTCATGGAGAAGAGATCCATATATAGATGTTTGGAGAGAGGATGAGTCAGCTTGAGATCTGACTAGTGTCCTCTCCCTCTGTCAGTTCTTGATTCCACTTGGAGGTTCTTGCTTCCACTTGGAGATTGGGAACCTCTTACTCATCACCAGTCGAATTCACTGAGGCAAGTGTCCTTGAGGAAGATTCTGGAAGCTTCCTGGATCTTGACACCTATTGGAATGAACTTTCCATTTGTCAACTCTCGCTCAGCGCACCCTGGTAGTGCTTCTACCTGCGTTGCAGTGCAGGTAGCCAGTGTTGGCTTTGACATTCAGCGCAGAAAGCTAGTGGAGCCACTGAATTGATCCTGAATTGACTTGTTTTTGAGCAGTTTCTGGTGGAGAACTTCTGTGAATTTTTGTGGTTTGTTAGCCTTGTTCCTCTAGGGGTAGGAACAACATGTTTAGGGACTTTGGATCCCTTATATTATGGACATTTCATGCTCAATGCTGTAAGGCACAAAAATGTCTATAACAGTTGCCCCCTAAAGTATGAGGCCGTTTATCGGGTGAAATGCTTTATCAGGAGGATCCAAAGTTCATCCAATGCTGGGAGGAGACCTGTAATGAGATACAATACAATACATTATTTTTCATACTGCTTTCATGATCTAGCTGAGGTGGGCATTCCCATGCTCAGCTTTATAAATTCATTTTTCTGTACATAGAACAGACAATCGTCTGATGGTAGACTGGTAATTTTGATGAAATTATCATCCTTCGGGTAGGATGATTATCTGCTCCAATGATGTACATGTCAATGTCTTCATCTTTCCTGAATATATATCGTAGCCCAGATGGATGAAACTAGATCCGGGGTCTTCAAACTCGTTCGATCTTCACTCCAAGTACAAGTCGATCCATGTGAGAAATGTTCTGAAGTTGAACATGGAAAGACATCGCTTGATTACCGGTCAATGAGGTAAACCGTTAACAAGCGCGAGAGGAATCACCGATAATGATAATGACCCTCAAGGTACTGCAGTACAATTCACGTGGTGTGAATAAAGGACTTGGCGTCGAACACCACACAAAATCTTTCGGTCGAAGTTCATTGATGTATACCTGTCGCTGGAAGTGAGAAACTTGCCATTGAGGCATGCAAGCTTCAAAGTACTGAAGGGGTTGTTCCTAGATCAACTTCTTGGATAATGAGCTGATGTCGACAAGAAGCGATCTGTCAAAGGAGGGCCTTAATGAATCCCACATTAGTGACACGGAACGGAGCAAATGATTTTGATGGAGGTGAAAACGATCTGATGACATATGATTCAGGGTGGCAGTCATGAAAGGATGAAAGGTAATGTATGGCAGTGGATGGGACACGGTTGACTTCTCTGAACGACTTCTCTTGAACATATGGCAACACTTATGTGATGGATCGGTAGCATTACCCCAAATATGGATGGTATGGCGAGACCATGGTGATGTGACCGGTGAATGAAACAACCCAACCCAACTGTGGTACGGAGAAAAAGTGTCATGTTCAAGAGCGACTTGCTACCATCAAAGTTTTCTTGAGTTTCTCCCAATTTTTCCCCAGTCATTGCTGACCAGTACCTCTTTATTTTTGTCAAGCTTGAGGAGGATAACATATGCTTGTTCTATAACTTGCCCTTCGGGCAAGCCCATCGCTATGTTTTAACGAGCCTAGCGATAGTGAAACTCGTTCTCGCCTAAAGACAAGTTTGTCGCTATTTAATGCTTTTAACGAGTCTAACGACAAAGATAACTCGATCCTTTTCATTTTTAGAGAGTCTGAAAAGGTACGTAAATTCAACTCCGAAAGTCCTTTTTCATCATCTAATCCCTTAATTTCGAAAAAGTATAAAACAATACAGAAGGGATCAGTTTTCGATAGTTTTAACGAGCCGAACAAAACAAGCGCTCGATCTTTTTGTGCAATAATCCCTCATGTCCAAAAAGATTAAAATCTAGAGGAGGGATAGCACTTCCGGTCGCTTTAACGAGCTGGATGGCCAAAACTCGACAATCTTTTCATATTTTACGAGTCAGATGAAAAGATCTTAAAGAAGACTCGTCTTTTGAGGAACGAGTGATAAAACGGGTTAGCAGCTAATTCCAGGTAAGGGTTGGAATTTTCCAATCACGGCAGTGTCACAAGGATGGCTAGCGAAATCACTCTTTGCAGCTGTTCCTCAAAATGGGTAAACAATCATATGGAGGTGAACGATCGGCCAATGGAAAAGTGGAGGTGACGGTGCAAACACGACCAAGGCTTTAATGGCTGATAATGTTACATTCACGGTGGTTATTTACCAGAGGATAGTTCATTTTTTAACGAGCTTAAACGCGGGTTGAAACACTTGCTGGATCTTATGTTTATTTTTTAACGAGCATGAACTATGTGCTAAAATTGCTCGATGCGGGTTTATTTTTTAACGAGCTTGAACCCTGCAGTAACACTGCTCGTGGTAAGTTTGCATGCCCCCAGCATAATAACGCAAATCGAGGTGCATGCCCCCCAAGCTTCATTGCATTCAACTTGGTGGTTGGAATGAAGGTTTACGTTTGAGATTTGGAAAGGGGATTGTTTTCATTTTTTAATGAGGTTGACACAGTAAAAGAACTATCCTCATGACTCCTTGTTTCATTTTTTAACGAGGTTGACATGAGATAAGAACCGTCCTTGGAGCCCACTGTATTTACATTATTTCTATTAGGGCGATGATCCACACTGAAAAAATGTTTAGGAATCTTCCAAATCCATTAGATATAGAAGATTTCATATTGTAGGTTTCCACTGTGGCCACTTCTGCCAGATTACTTGCAGGCGGTAGGGCAAAAGTACCCATTAACGCAGGGTCTTTTAGGAGACCTACTCCAATATTTTGAGGCGAATGATTGCTTCCATGGATCATTGGAATGCTTCCCGTAACTTGCGAACTGTCGGGGAGGAAAGTTTGTTGGTCGACGACTGTAATTCCTCCTTGAAAGGGAAATGCAATCTTCCTGAAATAGGTCGACACAACTGCGGCCATGGCATATATCCAGGGCCTTCCCAGTAGGATGTTGTAATCGAGGTTTCCATCTATTACTTCAACATCAATTCCTACTGTTTTTCCCCCTAGTTCAACTTGCAAGTTATTTAAAATCTCGTATGGAGTGTATGATCGTCCATCAAATGCTTTTAACGTCGTTGACGATCTCGACAAGGGTGGTGAGCCTAAATTCTTCTAGCAACTCATTGACATAATACACGTAGATTCCCCCTCATCAATAATTGTTCGATGAACAATTTTGTTGAGGGCTTTCACTTGAATAAGGAAAGCTAGTTGAGCTGGTAACTGAGGGTCATATCCTTTATGATCAAAGGCCACAAGATTGGAGTCCATTGGGTCAATTTCACCTATTGCTGATATTAAAGCTTTCTCTTGGGAGAGGCAATTTTGCGGTACCTCAAGCGTCAACATAGCGGACGGCGATTGGGCGAGGTCCTCTATTATATTATAATTCTGTGCTATTTTTGCACGAGGATTAAATGTCGACTTGTACACTACTCCCTTTTGCGACTCTATCGTTTGTTCAGGAATGGTGGGTGGCACAACTTTGGTCAAAGTTGTTGTCGAACTACTAGGTTGTTCATTAGCCTTGTTATTCGACACCTGTGGATTCCCGTAATATTTATTCCTTGCCAAAGCAACATTTTGCTGCTTTGAGATAGACATCATAAGCACTTGGGATCGGGAAGCATTTTGATTAGCAACCAGTTTGGTACCCGGGCTTGGAAACGGATCAGTCAATACTGCTGAGGTTTTTGAACTCTTAAAGAGTTTCTTAACTTCAGCTATATGTGGACAATCTCTCGTCCAATGATCCTCATCGCATATATGACACCCCATAGGGGGTTTCCTTTTTCTCCCTTTCTTTTTCTTCTTGCCCCTTGGTTGCTTCAGTTGTTTGCCCTTGTCGGTCGACGCGACATTTACTTCCGAGGCAAGAAGTTCCTCATTTGCATTTTGACTCGAAATCTTACGGGCCCTTTTAGATGTAGCCTTTGTCGATTTCGTGTCTGTCGTGCCAATCACGCCATCGATGGCATGAGAGTCATTGTTTGATTTAGGAGGAGGAGGAATTGAGAATTCCGGTCTAGGGGCGTCAGGTATTTTGTCGTAGAGCGTGCCAGATTGAGTATAGACCAAGTCCAGATATTGCGCACGAGCGATGACTTGCTCTTCCGTTACGACTCCCCCCTTTGACACATCTTCCGTGATTGTAGGAAGTAAGGATTTGATAAACCATTCAGCTAATAGCTGATCGGGAACGTGCGTTTTTACCATCCTACGACGATGTCGCCACTCATGTATATGATCAGATATGTGAGTGGCCGTTGTCTGTTTGAAGTTGGTTAGGAGTTCCGTTCCCGTTTCATACCTTATCGGTAGTTGAAAATGGGTTAAGAAAGTCGTGGCTAAGGTACTGAAATTGTTGAACGAAGCTCTAGGAAATTCAATATACAATTTTGCCGCTGGACCAGTTAACATCCTCTGAAAAAGGCGAAGCCTAATTGAATCATCGTTTAGGGTGTTTGATGAACACCACAGATGAAATGTTATCACATGATCCGACGGATCTTCACCCGGATTTCCATTAAATTTAGGAATATCTGACGGAAGTTTATGCGGAATCACTGGCCACCAAGGGGCATAAGCAATTGGATCATTCGTCAGCCGGTTTAGATCTGGTAATTCTAGAGTTGCTACTAAGGGCAACTGTTGATTCAGGTTAGGTGAAGCATACCTAGGATAAGATGGAATCGCCTGAGCAGTGGGTCTTTGCATACCAGCATAATGTATTTGATGTTGGCAACTTTGACAAGGTTGATGGGCATAACCATTATAATATGGTTGTTGATTACCGCTTTGGAAATGCGATTGCCGATTACTTACAAAGACTTGTTGTTCAGGTCCTTGATATGATTGCTGGAATGGGGGTTGTTGAGTTTGAACCAGCTCTGGTTGTTGAACCATTTGCTGTTGACCAATACTGGATGATTGACCAAGATGTGGAGTCACAGTACTTGTTTGATCCCGAGTCGCTCCAGATAATGAGGCACTAACCTGAGGTTGTGATTGAGTCGTTAAGACAAGAGGCTGTTGTATCGCAACCTGAGGCTGTTGGGGTTGACATACAACAGGTAGCGCTTGTACTTGCGACGCAGTAACCATAGCAGGTATAGTGAGAATATTCGACATAGGGTGGACTGGTTGCATTGAATATACAACCCTTGGTTGCTGAGGCAGTATTGGTACCCAACCGATGGATGTAATTCCAGTTTGACCTGAACTTTGTTGTAAACTCCCATATGGTTGTTCTCCGGGAGGGAACAATGAAAAGGCATACTGCCCTCCATATGGTGGCAATCCAGTACTTAAAGGGCAGATTGGCCTTTGAAGACACATTGGATCAATTTGTTGAGTTTCAACATAAGAAATACCAGATGATAATCCGGATGAAGAAATAGGAACTAACCATGTCGTCGAAGCAGTCCCTAATGGGACTCCGGCTTGTTGTTGATAACTTTCCGGGACAGATGGTATACCATCGAACATCGTTGGGGTAGCAGCAGGAGGCTCTGCCACTGCTGTGTCAGATGACACAGTCCTGGATGTCGACGGTTGTTCAGACATATCTAGTCTATCCAAAAGATTTTCTAGCGATTCTACAAGAACTTACGATGAAAAGAGACTAACTTCGAAGATCAACGAGGGAATGGTGATGATTATTCCGTTTAAAATAAATTTTAACGACGCTTTAGACACAACTTGCTTTTTCAATTTTAAAGAGTCGAGAAAAAGCTAAAGATGACTCTAGTCTCCTTCGATGTTTTAACGAGCCCGAAGTGACAAATGCTCGGATGGACTTTTTCTATTATAGAGTCTGAAAAAGGCCAAAAGGAACTGCTCTGGAGTTCTAGGTAGAGGGTGTGCCAAACTTTTCGTAAAACTGCAGAATACTTTTTAGGGTATGGGCGGTCGATCTTCCTGAATGCTGTGTTCAGTGCATTGCGATCAGTAGGGCGGCCGACACGGCTTCCTAAGGATAAAGGTTTTATGCCTATAGGGGTCTCCCAATATATACGCGATGGTACGTGGGAGCACAATCCATACTGGCGATATCGTCCCTCAGGAGGAATCACCCACCATCAACGAGATCGACAGTCACCAGGCTTTACGACGCCGGAACACATCTCTAGCCTAGACCTCTATGTTGTGCGTTATGTTGCAAAGCATTGTTAAGTTCATTCAATTTATTTTAGGTTGATCTTTTTAGAAGTTTGCCTTTTGAGGTTCACCACGAGATGTATGATACAATTCCTAAATGCAGTCTAAAGATGATAAGCAAGCTTTTTATATCTTTTCAACCATGAAAATCCTAGCTACAAAGGGAAAAGAAAGACACCATCTTTTCTCAAAGAGCAATCATCACACTCTAATGCACTTTTCTTAAATCAAACATGCAAACTATCAAGATGCAAATGCACAATGCAGGTGTTTGTTTTCCGCTTTCTTAGTATTGATGCCTACAAAGAAAGCTTTTTGTACAACTTTGAATTTGCTTTTAAATGACAAATACAAACAAGTTTACTTTTTCGAAACCAGAAAGGGTAGAAGAGACTACAACACTTAACGATTTTCGAAATGAACACTTGTTTCGACACTTAAAAGAAACAAACTCAAACCAAAAGCAAAAGTAAATGTATAATCAACTGCAAACAGCCAATGAACTCTCTCCTAAGATCACAATCAACAGATATGAATCAAGGGCTACAGCATGACTATTTCACTCTTGCAAAGGAAAACTGTAAATGACACCACAAACACATAAAAACACTCACAATCTTTTTTGCAAAAGGAGGCGGAATTTAAGTAGAGAAAAGGAGTCATCAGACAGGTACCTATGCTGGTTACAGGCTGCAAAAATCAGAGATCAAAACAAGGAAAAACAGAGCAGAGAACCCCAGCTGCACAAGGCCTAGCTGGATCAGTGCACCCTCAACACAGGGTTTTTGACATTCAGCGCAGGTAGCCTTCACAGGACCTGCGTTGAAATGCAGAACCTCTTCATAGGGTCCGCGCTGAAGGAGAAACGAGAGTTTCTCATTGGGTTCTGGGTCACAGTTTGCTATTTAATCTACAGTTTCAGGCCAAATCAAAGCAACAAGCAAGGTACAATCAAAGGGATGCTTTGAGGAAGGGCTAAGATCTATCACAAAGGATCATCAAATCATTTGTGAATCCATTGTTCAGATCATAGACAAATCCAGTGATTGGATCAAAGTAGCGGCTGTCTACTTTGCATCTGAGAATAGCAGATGCAGTTCAATTGTTGCTGTTGAGTCTATGAAACAAACAATGATGGAAACACAAATAAAATGACTAAACAGATTTCACCAGCGGAGTCGCCAATTTGTTGTGGGGAAAAATGCCTATGCAGGACGATCCTATCCACCTAAGGTGTGACAGTGCCTTAGCAACAAACAGAGACAGCTATTCGAGTATTCTTCCTTTATGAATTAAGAATGAAGAGAGATGGATGGACTAACCGGTGTCTTCCGTTTGTCCCTCGATCTGGTTTCTCTTCTCTTTGGGAGTTCCCAACTACTTGCCTTCTCGCTCGCCCAACTTCAAGAGGTTTCTGCAAGATCACAAGAAGAGAACACTACACAAAGACATAGATTAATATTCATAACTAGTTCAGGATTAGAAATAAACTAAACATACTAATGCAATCATACATCAAAGATACATTAGTATATAGGAGAAACCAAGATAGCTTTATTGATGAATAACAAGGTTCAGGAAGAGATACAACCCAGAGGGCTCCAATCCAGCATCTCCTTCCCAGCAAATGAAATTCCTATCTTCACCTTCCCTCAAAGCATTAAGCACCCAATGATTCCAGTCTCAAACCAACAACAATTCTTTGCAATAACAAAATTCCAGCCTCTAGATCTCATGGAGAAGAGATCCATATATAGATGTTTGGAGAGAGGATGAGTCAGCTTGAGATCTGACTAGTGTCCTCTCCCTCTGTCAGTTCTTGATTCCACTTGGAGGTTCTTGCTTCCACTTGGAGATTGGGAACCTCTTACTCATCCCCAGTCGAATTCACTGAGGCAAGTGTCCTTGAGGAAGATTCTGGAAGCTTCCTGGATCTTGACACCTCTTGGAATGAACTTGCCATTTGTCAACTCTCGCTTAGCGCACCCTGGTAGTGCTGAATCTACCTGCGTTGCAGTGCAGGTAGCCCGTGTTGGCTTTGACATTCAGCGCAGACAGCTAGTGGAGCCACTGAATTGATCCTGAATTGACTTGTTTTTGAGCAGTTTCTGGTGGAGAACTTCTGTGAATTGCTGTGGTTTGTTAGCCTTGTTCCTCTAGGGGTAGGAACAACATGTTTAGGGACTTTGGATCCCTTAGATTATGGCCATTTCATGCTCAATGCTGTAAGGCACAAAAATGTCTATAACAGGATTGTAGCCATTGGGTTCCTATTACAACATCAGCACTACCCATTGAAACGGAAAGCATTGGGCTATTCAATACATATTCTCCCATGGATAACTTGATATTATGGAACTTTCTTGAGCAATTTATGTTTCCTTCACTTGCAACCATCACTTGACACTCTCGTGTTGGATATAGGAAGCAATTCAATTCCTTGGTTATCTTACAATGAACAAAATTATGGGTACTTCCCGAATAAATCAAAACTATTACTTTTTTCTTCTTGATATGCCCTTCTATCTTAGTAGTTTGAGGAGTGGTAATTCCAACCAATGCATTACAAGATATGGAAGGATTCATTTCTTCTTTTTCTAGGGTTTGTTCATGGCGTATATCCTCTTCTGTTGACATTTCTTGTTCCTTTTTTCCTCCTCTTCACTATCTATGTAAAATAATTTCTTGTCGGCACACTTATGACCTTTAGTGTATTTTCTATCACAACTGTAACAAAGCTCTTTTGCTCTTTTTTCTTCCAATTGTTGTGGTGTCAACCTTGTAGGCTGTGGATGATTAGGGGTAGCAACACTTCCATCTTAAATATTGTGAGTGGTAGGCTTCCTTGTTGCCATAATTTTGATTTCCATTTTTCTTGCCAACCTGAATGCCTTCTCCAATGAATCTAGTTCCCACAGGCGAACCTCATGTTGGATGTTATCTTTTAAAGTCCCTATGAACACATCAATCCTATGCTCCTCTGGAATATGTTTGACCCTTATATTCAATTTTTGGAAGTCCTCAATGTGCTCCATCATTAAACCCTTTTTTTGAGATTTATCAATTGGCTAAAAAAAGTGTTTCTTTTTGTATCCTCATAATGTGTTATCATTTCATTCGTAAAAATAGCCCAAGTGGAAATTTTCTTACGAGAGAAAAGCCATCGATACCATACAAACTGATTTGGTTCCAAATATAAAGTTGCAATGCATGCCTTTTGTGTGTTTTTTACATTATGGAGATCAAAAAATTGCTCCATCTATAGTATCCATGTTTCGGGATCCTTGCCATCAAACTTCGTCATATCGGTCTTTGGAACATGGTGGTTCTTCGATCCAACGTTAGAGTCTATGAAATCATGATTAACATTTATTTTTTTCTCATCGTGAGTTTCCTTTACTACCCTTTCGCTATTAGTAAGCTTTTCTTGTAGAAACTTTGTCAAATCTGTCTTCAAATCTTCCATGAATTTCTTTAAATCATCCATCTTAGCTTCCATGCCATCCATCTTAGCTTCCACGTCATCCATCTTAGCTTCCACGTTGTCTATGTTAGCTTCCATATCATTCATCTTAGCTTCTATGCCTTTCTTTAAACCATCCATCTTAGCTTCCATACCATTCATCTTAGCTTCTACGCCTTTCCTTAAACCATCCATATTAGCTTCCACGCCTTTCTTTAAACCATCCATCTTAGATTCTACGTTTTTCTTTAAACCATCCATCTTATTTTCTGTTACTTTTTGTGCGAGTGAAATTTGTTGCACTTGGTCTCGTAATTTTGATATATCATGTTTTATTTATTCCTCTTCTTCATGAGTCATGCTAGAGATTTCAGGTTTCTTCCTAAGTGTTTCCTTTTTATTTCTTCAAGGCATCAATTATGGATAATAATTCTTCACTATGCCCTTTGAATTCCTTCAAATTATTTTTTCAAACCAAGCTTATGCAAAAACTTAAAAAAAACTACACACCTTTTTTCACTTTGTAGGAGCTCGATATTGAATCTGATGTATCTCTATAATTTTGGATCTCCCAAGTCTGAAATGTCTTCCTGTGGTAACTCTCTGAGTAATATTTCTAACCCCATAATTTTGATCAAGATTTGATTCTCCAATGAAGAGTTATGCCAAATCTCCCACGATGACCTCAGTATAGAATCGTTCATTAGTGCAAACTTGTTTGACGTGCCACAGGTCACTGTTTCAACCTTAGGTTTTGAAAATTATACCAAAAACAACTATAGTTTGTCCTCTTTCTGTAACTTCTTACGCAAATTCAATTTGATGCTTAGAGTGAAATTTATGAAGATTTTACCAAGGTGACCTGTTTGGAATGTAATTGGGGAGTCTACAAAAACCCTAACTTCCTCATATTATATCTTTGAAAACATAGCGAGACAGGATTTGAAATTCAGAGCCAAGGTTTAGACCGATTTCTTCTCCAATGAGTTTTTTTTGAGCTTCTGAAGCTTCATATAGAAAGAGTTCTAGCAAAAATTCCACGATGACCTATTTTAGATGAAATTCTGGAGCTTGTAAAAACCCTAACTTCCTCAGATCATATCTGTGACAATATAGCGAGACAAATATGAAATTTGGACCCAAGGTTCAACAAGATTTAGTCTCAAATGGTTTTTTTTTTGTTTCTTTCGAAATGTCACAGAAAAAATGTTATAGTGAAAATACCATGATGACCTGTTTGGATCAGCAAAACCCTAGAATCCAAAGCTTTGATACCAAATGTTATGAAACTAGTTCACTAAAATATAGAAAAGATAGATCAATGCCTTAGAATTTAGCCTCTTCGAGGGGGAAACCTCCTTTAAATTACACAAATGAATAATTCTTGGATGATTCAAATGACAAAACCTCCTTTCTATATATAGGAGTCTAAGGGGTCACAATATAACCAAGCCGACCTAACAATAATAATATAAAGGCACAAAAATAACAATAGAGGGACTCTATGGGGAACAATAATAATAATATGGGGACAATAAGGGCACAACAATAACAATAAGGGATACAACGACAATAGTAATGGGGGAATCACTAGTATTATAGGGACCTAACATTTTGTCTCCTAGTTAGATGAGTAAATTCGAGTTTGTAGGCTAAGAGTAGAGTTCTGCATATACTGATTGTTAATATTTAGAAATCTAGTTGAGTTATTCTTATTTGAACATAGTTAATTGAGCTCTAGTAATTAGTTGAGTTAGTTGAAGGTCCATTGAGTAGTTAAGAGTGTTTTTAACTCACTAATCTCTCAATTAACTAGTCAATCAACTAAAAATAGACCCAATCATGCTTGAAATTCAAATTTCCTAGTTGAGGTGGAGGAAAATGAATGTTTGTATACTATTGAGTGTACATTACTTTTTCACTGAGTAGGTGATCAATTCCTCAAGCTATTGCACAAGGAAATAATGATTTTCTCCTACTTTCTAGGGGGTAATTCCTCTATGATTATGTAAGGAAATATGAAGTTTGTTGATACTTGAATTGTCTAAGTGTTGGACAGAGCATGCCAGTCAATAGGAGAATAGGTTTATAGTGTAGGGTGTGCTTCAAGATCAAAGAAAGACATTGTAATAGTTTCACATTCTCATATGATAAATCAAAAGCAGTTGGGGGATTTTTCCCAGTTGGGTTCCCCTATAAAATCATCATGTTCCTTGTGTTTTGATGGTTGCATGTTGTTGAATGTTATTGCATGTATTTATCTCATGATTTTCCTTTCTGTAGAATAGTAGAAGAAATTTGTGTTTCTTAATTTTAATTCAATTTTATTAGTAGTAGCAAATTTCTATTAATTTGTACATGGTATGGGAGCTAGAAATCACACTAGAAACTAGTCAATAGATATTCTCCTTAAGATATTTCGATTTGCAGATTCAATGAAGTAGGTTTTCTTCTGTGCACAAAAATGTATAGATACATTACATGGGGAAAGCCGTGTGCAATGAGAATTGCAAGCACGGTTTGGGGAGAGATTTCTCGCTCTTACTGATACTGAAGAGCAGATCATCCACTCCATCCGACGAGCTCCGGGTTCGAGTCCCAGGCAACCCAGATCAAATTTCTGATAGGTACCTCTGTGCACTTATTCTGGTTCTGGATCTAATCAAGTTTTTTTTAATATTTGTTTCTATTCACAGGGAACGAACTATCACAGATTCAGATTGCAGTATTCCCTGGAGGGAAGTTGTAGTCGATGATAATGGAGTGTTGAAGTAGAACCTGCTTCACGATAAGTTCTATGCCCCGCTAAGTTCCCTTCAGTAAAGACAGGCAGGCAGGCCCAGTGCGTTGTCTTTCATGCGAGCCAAATTACTTCATGCATTATATATGTGCATTAACCCATAGACGGATTCATTATTGGAGGCAGAGGCGCGAAGCCCTAGTTTTACTTTTCTCCAGGGAGCGTTCGACCGCTACACTAAATTGTGAATTTGTGGAAGAAGCACTCACTCGTATGGGCCAGGCACAAGAATTATTTGTGGATGGGATGGATCAATGGTACCACTCCCAAAATTGACATTCTAAAACCAACAATATTGGATGCACAACAATTAGCCAAGTGGAAGAAAGATACCATAAAATCCATGAGGATAATCTTGGAGGGTGTGAGAGATCACATAGTCTCTAATTTACATGGCAAGGAGACTCACTTCGCTATGTGGAAGAACTTCACTAAGCTATTCGAAAATGGGAGTGATACTAGGAAATTGGCATTGAGGGACAAGCTCAAAAACATATGCACGCAGAAAAATGAAACCATTCCACAATACCTCTCCAGGTTCACTCAGTGTCAAGATGAACTTTGAGTAGGATAAAATGTACCATCCTCATAGCTAGTGAGCTTATCTCTTCTAGGCCTTCCAAAATCCTGGCACAACTACTAAGACTCTGTAAATGGAAGGGATAAATTACCAAATTGGGAGAGACTTTGGTCTGATTTGGTGCAGGAAGAAATTTGAAGGAACACTAGAGATGGAGTAACATCCAAAGCTGAGGAGAAAGAGGAATTTCCTTTAGTTAGAAAAGGAAATAATGCTAAGGGAAAGAAGGTCGAAGGTGAGGTTGAGTCTAGCCAGAAAAAAGAAGAAGAAGAAGGACCTCAACAAAATGAAATTTTTTAACTACCATGAATATGGACACTATGCAACCAAAAGTCCGCATAGGAAATCTAGCAAGGAGCCTGCAACAGTACTAGGAGGAGATGCTATGGCATCTCTATTTGAGTTACATTTCAACCTCTTTGCTTGAATGGCAAGCACAATAAGAGGGAGTGAGTTGTACCTAGATTCTGGTGCCTCAAATCATATGACAAGAAATAAGGAATTCTTCAGCAACCTAGAGGAGAAGGATCTCAAATTTCACATAGAATTTAGAGATGATGGGAGGTATAGTACCAAAGTAATTGGTACTCTCACCTTTAAGAGGGATTCAGACTCCCATTTTAACTTGAAAAATGTAATGTATGTGCCCGGGACGAAGAAAAAATTTATATCTGTAAGTTATTGGAGGATGGAGGTTATGATGTGGTGTCCAGTAAGGGAAAAGTTTTTCTGAAGAATGTTGCTACTAGAAAAGTGAAACATATTGGAGTTAGAGTGAAAAATTATGCAAGCTAGAGGTACATTTCTCCATGCATGTAGCTATACCTCTAGGAGTAGGTGGGCTGATGTAGAGCCTTAGTCCTATATTGAAAATATTTGGTTAGGGTCCATAGGAGAGCAATAGCAGTTGCAATATACTCTTCTCATGGATCATTACCCTTAATACATGGGCCCACAACATTCAATAATAGAAGGATCAATGTAAGTTGATGCTAGCAGATCTTGAGCAACAATTGAAAATTAATTGCAATAAGATGTCAAGGAGCGGAGAACAATATTGATATCAGTGCAGGAGGCATAGTGCAGAATCAACAACAATGTAGTTTTCCCAGTAGAAAGTGCAGAGACTAGTAGCAGTCACAGGGGTTTTCCTATGGGAGAAATACCATACCACATGCATTCAGATTGGGGGATATATATTGATGAAAAATTGACATAATATATGTAGCATATAATGAGGGGTAAAGTGTTTTTATATTTGAAGGTATAAAAAACGGAGCTCAAAGTTAATGAAAAAAATATAAAGGGGTATAAAAAATGTTAATGAGTGTGACTTGTGAGTGTCCAATTACAAATGTATCTTAGTCCTTTCAATGCAGAGGAGAAATAAAGTGAGCCCATGAGAGAGAATTAATAGTACTACCCTAGTAGATACATATGCAAAAAGAGAAACATTCGTCTAACATCCAGAAAAATAGTTCACATAGATGTAGTCATAATTATTACAATTACACCACATTTCCAATAAGAAGCACTGAAGTAACCGAAATAGTTGAGCTAATTTAGTACTGATGTTAAGTCCATATAACACTAGTGCCCTTTTTTTATTGTTGTGCCCATGTAGTCCCCATATTGTTATTATTGTGCCCCATAGAAGCCCACTATTGTTCTTGTTGTGCCCTTACAATATTATTGTTATGTAGGCTTTGATTATATTGTGACCCCTTAGACTCCTATATATAGAAAGGAGGTTTTGTCATTTGAATCATCCAATAATTTTTCATTTATGTAATGTAAAGGAGGTTTCCCCTTTGAAGAGGATCATTTTTAAGTCGTTGATCTATCTATTTGTGATCTGGTTGCATAACATTTGGTATTAGAGCTTTGGATTCTAGGGTTCGCTGCTTTAAACAAGTCATCGTGACATTTTCGCTATAACATGTTTTCTACGTAGCTTCAGAAGCTAAAATTGCAAACACATGGAATCCAAATCTTAGTGAAAGTTGAGTATTAATTTCATATCTTATCTC
Organism: Pinus tabuliformis; assembly: GCA_031772625.1. Lineage (NCBI taxonomy): Eukaryota > Viridiplantae > Streptophyta > Pinopsida > Pinales > Pinaceae > Pinus > Pinus tabuliformis. The sequence continues at coordinate 259,323,022 of CM062819.1, read as the reverse complement.
GCTATATTTTTAGAGATATGATCTGAGGAAGTTGGGGTTTTTGTAGGCTCCATAATTCCATCTCAAATAGGTGACCTAGGGAAAATCAACAAAAATTTCTCTATGATAATCATATTTGAATTTCATAAAATGTGACAAAAATGCAATAGATTTTAATGTTTTGTGTATAATTTCCAGGGCCAAAGGTCGAAACAATGACACATAGCACTCCGTACAAGTTCATTCTACTGAATTAGTCTATAATCAGGTCATTGTGGGAGATTGGGCATAACGCTTGAAGAATCCAATATTGGTCTGACTTGTTGGGTTGGAAAGAAGACTCATAGGGCTAATACAAGATGGAATTTCATATATTTAAGATTCACAATCACAAAGATACAACAACTGCAATATCTAGCTCCTAAAAGGCAAGAAAAAAGTGTGTATTTTTTATAATTTGCATAACTTTTATTTGAAAAATCAGTTTGAAGTGATTGAAAGGGCATAGTGAAGCATATATATCATTGTTTGATTTCAAAATGAATTGAAACAAAATAATGGACACACCTATTAAGAAACCATAAAGCTCTTCGATGGCACATGAAGAAGAGGAAGAAATGCAACATGATATATCAAATTTGTGAGATCCATTACAACAAATTTCGCTCTCACAAAGAGTAACCAAAATTGAAATGGAAGCTAAGATGGATAGTTTGAAGAATAATTTAAAATAATACATGGGATGTTTTAAGGATGGCATGAAAGCTAATATGGATGGTATAGAAGCAAAAATGAAAGGCAACATGGAAGATTTGAAAAATGGTTTAAAAGCATACATGGAAGGTTTGAAGGAAGGCTTGACAAAGTTGTAACAAGAAATGTTTTCTAATGGCAAAAAGGTATTAGATGAAGCTCATGATGAGAACAAAAGAAATGTTAATTAGAAGATGAAATTGTCTCTCTAAAAGGAGAATTGGATAAGGTCAACAAAATCTTGAAAAGTTCTCAAACCTAGATTTCATCCTCAACACTCAAAGACCACAACATGAGAAATCAGGATTTCCCTATATAGGTGATTCATCTAATTCAAAGGAGAAAAATAGTGCCCATCATGAAGAAGAAATAATAAGCTAAGTTAAATCTTTTCACAATCATCCAAGAAGTTAGAAGCAGTTCTATGCAAATGACATGCCAAAAAGACCTCTTTGCAATAATTCAAGGAACGAGAAGTTCTTTTATCCAGAAAGGAATGTCACATCAAACCAAGCTTATACTAACATGTACTAAGCTATTTTCCTTGGTCATTGTTTATTTTGTAAAAAAATTGGTCATTAGGCTAAACATTGCAAGGATTGTGGAGGAAATGATACTTACTCAAGAAAGTATGGGGAAAATTACCAAAATAAGACTATTGATTCAAGGAAATAAAACCAGATCATAACTTACAATTCATTTTCTCCTCTTTCAAAGTATATTATAGAATTCTCCAAATGCAATAATCTAGTTCATGAAGCATAAAATTATCACTAGAACCAAGAGAAAGAGTATGGAGAAGGAAGAATAGAGAACCCACTCGTAAAACCTGTGGGTTAGATTTGTGTGCAAAAAATGAGGTAAACAAATGGTTTGTAGATAGTGGATGTTCTAGGCACGTGAATAGTGGCCAAGATAAGTTCATCTCACTAAATGAGAAGGATGGAAATGTGAATTTTGGAAGTGGATTTGCTAAAATTTCTAGAAAAGGCAAAATGGGTCTCATAAATGGTAAAGGAAAACCACAAAATGCACAATTTGTTAGAAGAATCAATCACAATATTCTAAGAATTAATCAAATACCAAGTACACGATATCATATTTTTGTGCCAAGGATTATGAAATAAGAAGGTATTCTTCAGGAAAACTTGTGGGAAAAGGAGTAAGAACAACAAACAATGTATACATTGTTAGTGAGATACAAGAAAGATGTTATTTCAGTCAAACAAATGAAATTTTGTTATGGAACAAGCGATTAGGACATCTAAACTTTGATAATTTCATGGAAATTAGCAAAAATCAAGAAGTGGCAAATATACCCATAATTTCAAAACATGAAAAGGATATATGTGTACTATGCCAACATGGAAAGAAATCAAGGACTTGCTTTAAGACAAAGGAATGCTCATCATCAAATATTTTAGAGATCATTCATTGAGATCTGTCTGGGCCAACTAGAACTCCAAATTTACAAGGAGAAAGGTACTTTATATTATTTATAGATTATACTAGAATGATGTGAGTGTTTTTCATAAGATTTAAGTCAAAAGGTATAGAATGTTTTAAAACCTTCAAAGAAACAGTTGAAAATGAAAGTGAGCCAAAGATCAAATGTTTAAGGATAGATAGAGGTGGATAATTTACCAAAGGGGAATTCAATTTATTCTATGAAAAACATGGAATCAATATGAAACTATATGTTTCTAGGACCCCAAAACAAATGGATTAATTGAAAGAAAGAACATATTTGTACAAGAGACTGCAAGAACAATGTTATTAGCAATTGATTTACAACCTAAATTTTCGAGAGAAGCACCCGAGGAAACAATATATACTATGAACAAGGCACCACTCCAGGCGAATAGTTATAAAAATCCATATGAATTAAGGAAAGGAAGACCTACTTGAGTCAACTATTTCATAATGTTTGGAAGTAATTTTTTTATGATGATCAATGATGATTCACCGTGCAAGTTTGATTCTCAGGTTGATGAAGGGATCTTTCTTGGATACTCTATAGGAAGAAAATCCTACAAATGATACAAAATTTGGTTACAAAATATAGTTGAAAGTATAAATGTAAAGATTGATGAGGCTCTTCCTGGAAAATAAGTTGAAATCAAGGGAGAAGATCTTATCCTTGGAGATCCAGAAGAAGATGCTACAAAAGAAGAAAATGAATTGGAAAATCAAAAGGAACCATCTCAAACTCCATCAAAGCTAAAGTTCGTTCAAAACCATCATCCAAAAGATCAAATTATTGGTGTTGTAGATGGTGGAATAAAAAATTGTATTTACTTGATGCAATCTGTGTCCAACATCAGTTTCCTTGCATGGGTTGGAAATGGACACCATAAGAGAATGTTGTCAATATTTATTGCAAGTTGATTTCCGAGTGTAGCTACCGAGGAGTTATGGCGAGCCTAGATTACCATTTCATTATCCCAGTGTACAAGTTGATCTTTGAGCAGGATCAACCTTACATGTCCCAAGAAGCGATAGAGGAAATACTTAACACTGTAGATTGGTATGCCTCACTTGGTTGCACCTTCATCAAGATGTTTGGTGAAGAGAAACCTCCACATGTTCTACCAAGGTATTCCACAGATAGGTTGGTCATGCAAGAGGTCACATATCACATCTCCACAGGCTTATCAACAGGGATGCATAGGAAGAAGAAGGCACCATGGATTGCTCTTCCTTTGCAGATTGGATTGTAGGAGATTAAGAACTTGGAGGATCTAGATGCCGAAGATAAGGAGAAGTGAAGTTTGAGTTTGGCATTAGATATTACAATCAGTATGATACCTAGGAGATTTGCAAGAGCCATTGTGCGAGGGTGTATTATCCATAGATCCACGGGTCATGTCATTGGGTAGAGGAGGAACCTTGGAGATATTGTTACAATGACTCCAAGCTCAATGAACCAATTAGTATAGCCACAACATGGAAATCTTCTCTGCAGGCAGCAACACTAGAGGAAGCAACAACAACAACAACAATAATAAGCAACAAACCCAATGCAGGACAAAGGTAAGAGGAAGATTTCCGAGAACCCAGAGGCTCAAAAAAGCTACAAGTTCAAAGAAGATCTTCTCATTGAGAAATCATCTTTAGTAGCAGAGGAAAAGAGGCAAAAATGCATAAAGAAAGTAGAGCAGAGGAAGAGAGAGAAGAAAAGGTTGGAGGAAGAATAAAGGAAGGCATAGGAAATAGAGAAGAAGTTGAAGGAAGAATAGGAGCTAAGAAGGAGAGAGAGGAAAGAAAAGAAGAAATAGGAACAAGAACGAGGGTAAGGCACAATGATAGAGCAAATTGTGCCCATACAGGTTGAGGAGTCATACCAACCAAAAAATGAAGAAGAAGGTGAGAAGATGCAGGATCAGGAGCTTGCTCAATTGATTGGGCAAATGGTTGATGCAACAGACATGGAGTTGGGATAGGAGGCATAGGACCAAGATACTGACCTCATGCCGAGAGAATCTGAGGTCGGCCCTTAGTCTCCACCATGCCCAATATTAGAACCAGTCTCGAGTGAGCAAGGAGAGGTTGTTCTCCTTGGTTATGATCCAATGATGAATGTGTATAATATATCATTTCATGTTTTGCAATAGAAGATCATACAGGTGCGAAGAAATCATTTCCTGGATGATCATGTGTCACCTTCATTTGTGAAGAAAAGGGTGATAGTGTGAGATGTCATAAATCATCCAGTCACCATGGTCGATGCCACTATAGCTTATGCAGGAGCCACGAGATCAAATTTCAAGTTATTGTTAGAAGAAAATGAACAGATGGTAAAGAACTTGCAAGCGACCAGGAAGAAAGCAGAATAATTAGTAAGATCCACAATGATAGAAATGAGGAAATGGATAATTGTTGAAGTATCAACTCTTGAGGCCACCATGCGGAAACTCTATGAAGGATTTTTCATCGTGCATAAGGTGTTTTTCCATCTATTTCGTTTCTAACAGCGGAGCAGAAAGATTGTCATAACTCTCAAATACATACACACTACTATCACCCATGTGTGAGAATGGACAATGAGATACAAAGGAGCCCCGATTCACTTGCCCAAGATGATGAAACAGTAGGCAGATCTAGATAAATCAAAGATCTAGATGCAGATCCAGAACTATGAGCAGCTCGCCCCATTCGTGAGTAGCATACAGGCTTCATATGCACGGTTTCTTTAAGGGTTTGGATGTGATGGTGAGAATGCACAGGATCCTATCAATCGACTCCCTCGCCATAGATAAGGAGAAGAACCAAGTCTAACTAGAGATCGACATGTACATTGAGCAGCTAAGGTGAGAGGCCATCAACGATGACTTAGAGATGAGCACAAAAAACATGGAGAAGTACATTTGTGGTCCTGCCATAGTGAAGACCATGATGTGCATGCTTCAGAATGAGTTGGAAAAGGGTTCCAAGACCATATACCCAGAAGCTATGGAGGAAAGATTCTGATATCAGAAATACACTATCAAGCAGTATGGGGACACCATAGCACAATACCAAGCTTGGTATCAGTACGTCACCGAGAGTCATCAACTGGATGTTTCTGAGTTCGTCTTTCCCCAAACTTATGAGTCATAGAATTTTGTGATGTTACGATGTCTCTAGCCTATTTGGTCTCACATGAATAGATGTGGAAAATGTATATTATTTGCAAATATGTTGCCAGTGAAATTGTAAAGGTTATTAGTGGAAAGTGAATAGTCATTATGTAATGTAATGAGTTTTTAGTAAAGAAGTTGATGAGTCATGAGGGTAGTCAAAGAGTTAAAGGGGAATGTCAAGGGTCCCCCCACCCTTGGTTATAAATATAACCTCATAACTCAAGAAGAGGATTTTGGGAGCCAAGATTTTCACTAGGCTTGGGCTTAGAAAAGACTCGAGGGTATTGGAGTGTACTTCTTTGGAGGAGCAAGTGTTCTTGACTATAATGTTCCACTATTGGGGCTAGTGATTGTCAATGGTGTATGTACGGATGGAACTTTCACTTATAATAATAATAACAGAGCCAACACGCTTTCATGCATATGTTGTTATTGTAGTTGGACTATTTTGGTTGCTTTAGTAATGTATTTTGTTTAACTTATGCATTTTCTTATGAGCTACTTTGTATGAAATTGTATGAATCTTGTTGAATGTGTTGTTTGATTAACCCGTCACTTTGGTTTGTGGACTATTCAGCATTCGAGCTTGTGATGTCATTCCGATTGTGTGTTCCTTCCAAGCTGCATAATCTCACAGGATTTTAAGTGGCACACTCCATTTGCCCCTCCGTGTGTTAGAACACCCATGCATCTCACTTGACTCGCTACAAGGTCACACACTTGCTTCCAACCAAAGTCATCATACTTATCTTTGTGCTCTATTGCAGTCAAGGCACTATATTACCACCCATTGTTGGGACTCCTACTCCAAATAGTCTGAGGTCTAGTTGGCACTTCTTAGTGGGGATATCCCCTTAAATGTTGGCGGGCCCAACACCATCAACGCGTCTGCAACGATTTCCTGGTACTGCAAAAAGAAAATGTATGTGACGCTTAGCTCAACAGAGGATGAATACATGGCTGCAAGTCAAGCAACATGTGAGGCCATATGGATGAGGATAATACTTGTGGGTTGCTTCAATTAGGAGATGGATCCGACAATGATATATTGTGATAATCAAAGTTTCATTAAGCTCTCAGAATCTAGTATTTCATGACAGGTCCAAGCATATTGATATCAGGTATCATCATTTGCGGGACTGTGTGCAAAGGAGAATTATGTTGCTACAATATATTCCAATTGAGGAGAAAGATTGTGACATCTTGACAAAGGCATTGTCCAGAGGTAAATTCGAATTCTACTGGTGCAGGATAGGGGCGGTGAAAATCCCTTTCTTGCTAAGGGGGAGTGTTGAAAAAATGTAGCAAGAAAGGCTCACTTTGACTTTAGCCTTGGTCAAATTAAGTAAATTGAATTTCCACGTCAACAGGACAACTTGGAGGTAGTTAACTAGTGTGACATGGATCTTTTCACTCAGTTAGCTCAGTAAATTTAAGTTAGAGGGCTTGAAGTTCAGTAATGAATGTGTGATTAATAAATTTTAGTAATCGAGATCAATTATTTTCAGTTGTATTTAGTTTACTAACCTCTAACTATTGATAGAGTTAGTTTAAAGTCAATTGTGTAGTGGGACATTAGTCTAACCTAAAGATCTATCAATTAACTAATCAATCAACGCAAAACAACTAGTGCATGAAAGGAATTAAAGCTCCTCAATTGAAGTGGAGATGAAAGGCAATGTAACGTAAGTTGTAGAGTAGTTTTGAGTGTAGAGGTGTTGCATGAGTCAAGAGATCAATCCTCGGGAATTGTGCAATCAATTAGGAGGAAATTTCTAAATAATAGGGATTAATTTCCTCACGATTTGCACAAGAAAATAAGAGGTTTGATGAGCAAATAAGTGTTGGCCAGAGTTTGTCATTGAACAAAGAGATGAATTATTATTTTGCAGGTATAAAGATGGAGTTAGCAATTTAAATAGTTTCTCTATTCAACTGATTAATGCAAAGAGGCTTGAGGGTTTTTGCGAGATGGGTTCGTGTAGAAATCACTGTGTATTTGTGGTTTTGCTTATTTCATATCTATGCATGTTGTTCTAAATTGTGATTTACATTCAGTAGATCAATAAAGTCGAATTGTGTCTCTTGTTTTTTAGTTTGACATCTTGAGCAATTGCAATTTCTATCAAATTTCAACAGATTTTGCTTTTCATTTTTGCAAGCGACATAGTTACCATAATTCGTCCTTTATGCAAATTAGTAAAAGAATGGAAAAGGTGTTAAATTAATTAAATGACAACATATATAACCATAAGTTAATTCTCATTTTTATTTACTTAAACTTTATTTTATTGTAGATTTCCCAATATTTTAAAAATTTATTTTTTATTAATTAAAAAAAAAATCTAATATCAATATCAATAATGAAATTAGTACTACATAAACCCAATATCAATTACAAAAATCCAATATCAATTTGCAATCTTGATATTCATTATATTTTTGAAATACATCAAGAAATTATTAATAGCAAAACCTAATATCAATTTGCAATCTTGATATACATTATATTCTTAAAATACATAATGCACAAGATGCTTAAGTTAATACATATTTCATTGCTCATTTGTATGAATATTGACATAGCTTTTATTACTAGAGGTTTACATGGATAATTCCTATCACAAGTATTAACAATTACTAAACCAGAAAAAACTAACACTATTACTTTTCCTTATGCTGGTCGGTGCCATCTTGAATCAAAATAAGAAATCTAAGAAAACAAATAATAATAATAATCAAATTTTTTAACTTTACAGGCACCTAAACAAATTTGAAATTGCAAACCTGATCATTGTATTTAAATTACGGTAACTAGAATTCCAAACCTGATTACTGTATTAGAACACAGGAAAGGAGATAGTAGTAAGTATCTGCTACCAGCACTATCACTATCACTGTCATCATTATTTTGATGTATCCCATGGTCATCACCACAATCATTGTCATGGTGACTACTGATGCAATAAAGAGTTTTTGACTCAGCGCTTCTGCAAAATTATATTCGAGCATTAAGTATAGCTTCGAGCATTACGGTATCATGAAATTATTTATACAACCATACAAAGTTTTGAGAGTATCATTTTGAAAATATATTTATGATGTGTGTTTATTTCGATATAATTGATTTTTTTAATTATTATAAATAAATAATAAAAAATATTTATGTAACAATAAAGAGTTTTAAGAGTTATAGATTCTTCAAAAATATATTTATGATGTGTTTTTTTTGGATTGAAGACATTTGTGGTTGATTTTTTGTTGAGTTAATTTCCCGGAATATTCACAGTGATAACCAATATATGTTAACGTTTCAAATCCCTTCTGAATGAAGATAATAGAAGAGCTTAATCATAAGATAAATAGTTATAAGATAATTTGTTTTTAACGAAGATGTATGTCCACTACTAATAAGTTAAAACATAAATCCAAAATTTTTCTTTCATAATTTATAATATTTAAAGTTTATTTTTATAAACATATGATTATTTATTATTAAAACAATAATTAGATAGATTGTATTATTTAACTAACTACATTAGTTAATCTTCTAATAAAGCATTTAGTCCATATGTTATTATTATTATAATATTAATATTTATGCCTTTAAAAGTTAATTATAAATATTATCTCCTTTCTCCTCTGGGTTACTAGTAGAAATGATTAAAAGCTAAATTAGCTATTTTTTAATAAACCTTTACTATTTATTCATTGATAATATTGAGGGTTATAATTAAATAAATTGGGTTATTTAACTAAATAAGTTAGTTATTCTTCTAACAAACTATTCTTTAATTTATTCAATATACTTTTAATATTACAATATTAATATTTAAGCCTTTAAATAAAATAAAGTTAATTATAAATATTAACTTAACTAGTAATATTATCTTATTGGTAAGCAATATATTCTTTCTCCTAAGGGTTAGTAGTAGAAATGATTAAGATCCATATTAGTTTTAATAAAACTTTATTATTTTTATTTTTATCCATATACAATTAGTAATTAAATACAATTCATTGATAGTATTAAAAATAACATAACTAACTTATAAATTAATAAAACTAATTCTCCATGTCCGTATCCCTTGGTTGAGTCAAGTCAAATATAGCCGTCGTCCCTATAGCCGTCGCCCCTGTCCCTTGGTCCAGTCTAATCAAATATAGTTGTTTCCTAGCCTATTATAGTCGTTTCCTAGTCAAATATAGCAATTAGACGATCTTCTCTCTCTCTACTGGTTCTTCAACGAACCACAATGGTTGCTTCGAAACAAATGATAGATAATGTGATTTACGCCCAAACCCCTATCAAATAATTATTCTTTATAGTATTTATAAATATTATTATAATTATTATCATTAATTTATTAATATTGATTAATACTCTTAATATTATTAAAAAAATATTTTTTAAAAAGTAATGTTCTTATTTCTTAAAAAATAGAAATTAATTAATAGATATTATAATAATTAAACCAACTAATTATTATTATATGTATTTTTAAAATTAATTAATTAATAGATACTATAATGATTAATTACTAATTTTCATTGTAAATTATTACTAGCCATTATTATTATTATTATTCTTATTACCATTGTAAATAATTATTATAATTAATTATTAATTGTTATTATTATAAATAATTAATAATAATACAGTTTTTTTAGTGCTCTTTGCTTTTGCAACTCTCTGACCTAGGGTTTTGGATCGCAGTCTGTGCATTGTTACCCACTCTGGCAGGGGGCAGTGCCCTGTTCACTGATCTAAGACAGTGGGGGCTTGCCCTGGCCCAACGGATGAAGCAAGCGGGGGCCAATGGGGCCCCTTCCTACAAACAAATAATGATGGACAAAGGTAAAAGTCCTTTGGAAGGAGTGCAGATCACGGGTTCAGATACCACAGGGACAAATGAGCTCAGTAAGAAGACAAAAATGGATGGCAACACGAAGGAAACCTAGTCTCCATACCAGACAAAAGGCATAAAAATTCTGGAAGGAAAAGGCAAACCAGATCCCACTCAAGGAGCGGGAAAGAATACCAAAGAAGTGGAGGCTGCTGAAACCTCCCCCTTGAAAGGCCTAGACCCAAAAGAATCAGCCGTGGGAAACAAACAAAAAAGAAACCAGGGGCGATGCAAGCCAAAAACTACAGAAAGCCTGAGGGTTATCATCATTGACCTCGAACTGCAAGCCTACAAGGATCATATGGCTATTCATGCAGTAATATGCAAGTTCATGGGATTTTGGTCCACAGAAAAAGCCTTATGCCAATGGATCAAGCAAACTTGGAAGTCGAAAGGAGATGTTAAACTCCACCTAGGGGCCAAAGGATTTTTTACGGTGGTCTTTGCAAACCTTGAAGATAGAGATCACATCTTTGATGGAGGTCCTTACTTCTATGCCTCGGCAGACCTCTACATGAGACCCTGGAAACCAAATTTCACACCAGAACATGAAACATTCAAGCATGTTCCTATTTGGATCCGCCGGTTTTCCCTCCTTATTGACTACTGGAGACTGGCGGCTTTGGAGCAAATCGACAATAAACTGGGCACTTTCATTGAAGCGTCGGAAGAAACCCTCCAAAAAAGGTACACATATTATGCTAGAATCTGTGTTGAAATGGATGTTTCAGGTGCTCTCCATGAAGGTCTATGGTTGGAATACAGAGATGAAGTCTTTTTCCAAGACATAGACTATGAAAAAATACCCTTCAAATGCAGAAATGCCATGAACATGGCCATCTGATCCATGAATGTCCCATGCACAAACCCATAAAGAAGGCTAAGGATCTCCCAAGCAAAAATCAAGATGGTTTCGTCTGACCCACAGGCAGACACCGGACTAATAGAAGAAACCAACCGAAGACGTGAAACATCAAGAAAAGGTCTATGAATGCCTTTGAGATGCTTGGAGAGGAAACTGGAGCAGATGAGGATACCCAAACATCGGCATCAGAGCAGGAAATCCCAGAAAAGAACAAGCAGAACACCTAGATGCCAAATCGAATCTTGATTGATGATTTTCTTCGAGATCCAGGATTGAGGAAAGACACAGAAGGGGATGAGGAAATTACATTAAGTGAAGTGGGCACAAAGGATCAAGACTTAAATGACACTCTAGAACAAGGAATGGACCTTAACACCATAGTTGAGCAATGGAAACAAAAAGGGGTGGAGCACATTCCAGAGGAAGAGATTGACATAGTCAACTTCCTCTTTCTATCAAGGTAGGATGCAGCCTTGAGAGGGCAGAAAAGGGGTCTGGGGGCAACAAAAGGACTGGGCATCAAGGCACAAAACCTACACCAAATTTATTCTAATGCAAAACACATAAAGAAACGAGGCAAAAGAACAAACAATGAAGTGCTCCATGAGCTCAACCAAATGCTCATCAACTCGGGCAAGATGAAGGCCCTTGAGGCTTTCCCTCTCTCCTCATAATTATAGTTTAACTATGAAGATCGTCTCATGGAATGCAAGAGGGCTCAACAGCCAAAACAAATAAACATTATTGAAAAAGAAAGTCACACAGGAAAATCCAGACATTTTTTTCCTACGGGAAACCAAATGCTCTAAGCTAAAGCTGGAAGGGATAGGCAGAAGACTGGGAAAGAGAATGGAGCACTTGGAGGTAGAAGGTAATGGTCTGGAAGGCGGCTTAGCCATCTTCCGGAGCCCCCACTCCCTACTCCTCCTTAATGCCGAGGTCTCCAGATATTTCATTTCCATTGAAATGCAGATCCTAGAAGAAGCTGGCACTTACTTATTCACTAATGTCTACAGCCCCCAAAGGCTAGAGGATAAGCTACAACTTTTGGACAACCTATCCAAGATGCAACAAAGGCACTCTAATGCTAAGGCCATCTATGGAGGAGATTTGAACATGCTTACCTCTCTAGGGGAAAATAAGGGTGGATTTTGGACCTTAAACATAGATGATGAGGCCTTCATTTCTTTCATAAGAACGGCTAACCTGGTGGACATCCAACCCAAAAATGACATTTTCATTTGAAATAATAAGAGAGGAGGGGATAGGCTTATCGCATCTAGGCTTGATCGGTTTCTGATCTTGGATACCATTCTCCTTGAGGGAATCACAGTGGAATCTGAGATTATTCCATCTGGAGGATCAGATCATTGGCCCATCTCTTTATAGGCAACCATTCTTGGAACCCAAAAAAACAGACCCTTTCGCTTTGAGAAATTTTTTCTCAATCATCCGACTTTCACCACCAACATCCAACTATGGTGGAACGAGCATTTGGACACTAGAGGTACCAAAATGTTTCGGCTCCAAGCTAGATTGAGGCACATAAGGGCAAAGCTATGAACTTGGAACCAAGAGGTCTTTGGAAACATCTTTGAGGACAAGCAAGCCTTGGAGAATCAGATGACTCTAATACATAACAACTGGATCAAGGGGGACATATCTCAAAACTCCATTAACACAAAGCGTGACCTCCTGCAAAAATGGAATGAGAGATGCAACTAGGAAGAAACTTTATGGAGACAAAAATCTCGTATTCAATGGCTGACCGAAGGGGAGAAAAACGCCAAATTTTTCCATCAATCAGCCATGGATTACAGAGGCACTAATAAAATAACCAAGCTTAAGGATGAATAGGGGACATACTTTCAATATCATCAGGATATTGCCTCTATCCTCAGGAACCACTTTAGTCTCATTTCCACAGAACCGAACATAAACAGACAAGAGGCAATCAATACAGTGATTACCTCTATTTCCAAGCTAATCATAGAGGAACATAACAGGTCCTTAGACTGCATGGTCACCCTTCTGGACGTTGAAGAGGCAGTCAAAGACATGGCCAATGGCAAGGCCTCGGGACCAGATGGATTCACCATTGACTTCTTCAAAGCTTATTGGGACATAGTGAAGCAGGACATATGGGTGGTGGTCGAGGACTCTAGAAGCTCCTCCTCCATACTCAAATCCATAAACTCCACTTTTATTGCCATCATCCCCAAGGAAGAGGCTGCCTGCACGCCTTCTAAATTACGAGCTATAGCTCTCTACAATGTGCTGTACAAGATTATCTCCAAAGTCATGGCCAATAGGTTAAAGCCTATTCTCCCTTTGATCATCTCAGAAGAGCAGTCGAGTTATGTGGAAGGCAGGCAAATCATGGACAATGTTTTATTGGCACAGGAAATGACCCACACCCTTTAGTCTCAGAAAAAGGCTGGAATGATCATTCAACTGGACCTCTCAAAAGCATATGATAAGGTTAGTTGGAATTATCTCGAAGCAATTTTGAAAGCTTTTGGTTTTGCTTGGCGTTGAATCAGTTGGATTTTAGCCATGGTCAAATCTCCCAGATTCTCTATTTTGGTCAATGGAGCCCCTTCGGACCCCTTCTTCCCTTCCAGAGGCATTTGTCAGGGAGATCCTATCTCCCCTTTCCTTTTTTTTACCTTATTGGAAGGACTGAGTCGCATAATTAAATCGGCTAAGGATAGGAATATCATCAAAGGTCTGCAACCCTTGAATCACTCTCCTACAACTACCCATCAGCAATTCATGCATGATACCATGCTGCATGGTACCCCTACTATTAAGGAAGCCCAAGGTTTCAAAGCCATTTTGAACCTGTTCAGCCAAGCTTCTGGCATGGATCTTAACTTGGATAAATCCTCTGTTTTTTTCTTCCATATGCACTTGGCGGTCCAAAAGCACCTCACTAACATTCTCAGTTTTAAAAGACGCAACCTACCATCTAAATATCTTGGCATTCCTCTCACTAGAAAGCCTTGGCCAAAACTCCATTGGGAGCATTTGCTCTCCAAGCTAGAGGACAGGGGAAATTACTGGACCAACAGAGTTTTGAATTTTGCAAGAAGACTTGTAATGACTAAGGTGGTTCTACAAGCCATTCCTCTCTATATGCTTTCTATCCTCCTAGATCCAAAAATGGTTATACATAAAATTAGGAATATTGAAAGAGCCTTTCTTTGGTTGGGCAAAGCAGATAAACATAAATGGGCACTTGTACCCAAAAACCTGGGGGGCTTAGGGCTGCAAGGCCCGGACACCATCAACAAAGCTTATGGAGCCAAGCTTTGGTGGCGTTGGATCAAGGAACCCCATACACCTTGGGAAAAATTATGGAAGGCCAAATATGCTGAAACGTGGAGAACTGAGGACCTGATCAGAATGACAGATGCCCTGAAGGTTCCCCTATTTGGAATCTAGCCAGAGCTAACAGCCACCTCATTCAAGACCACTGCTTTTGGGAAATTCGAAATGGCAACAATGCTTTATTCTGGGAGGATGCATGGAAACAACTACCTAAACTAGAAAACCCCAATTATCTTGCCCTACAGAGATGGTTTCAGGAAACGGGAAAGATAAAAGTCCATCAATATTGGTCTGGCAGCAATGAGAACCAGCACTGGAGGAAATGGAACCTAGAGCCTCTCCCCCCGGAGGAAGACATGATAGACCTCCTCAGCACCTTAAACTCTGATCTGAATAAGAGAATGATCCGGTCCACTCAGGAGGAGGACCAACTCAGGTGGGGAAAACTCGACAGGGGAACTTTCAACCTCAAGGAGGCCAGAATGTATCTTGAGCACCAGAACCTCGAAGACAAAGTAGCTTGGTACCCAAATGTCTAGAACAATGCTCTCTGGCCAAAGATAAAATCTTTTCTTTGGCTTCTCATGCATTGAAAAATCCTTACCTGGGAGAATTTAATGAAAAGAGGTTTTATTGGGCCTTCCATATGCTCCCTCTGTGAAAAGGATGAAGAAACGATGAACCATCTCCTTAATGTCTGTGACTGGACCAATAATGTGTGGGAATGGATGAAAGGAATATTCAAACAAACAGTTAGACACAAAGATTCTATTCAAGACTCCATTGCAAATTGACGCACACAGTATTCCAGTTGTAATACGGTTAACGCCCTTTGGAGGCTCTGCCCCGGTTTTATAGTCTGGAACACTTGGAAAGAGAGGAACAGACAATTTTTCAAAAGGAAGTCAAGCAACTTGAAACCATCAAAACAGTAATTGTGCACAGTTTAAAAGAGATTACCCTTACCATCTGCAAAGCGGAACAGGACAAGACGCTCACTCCCAATGACACTCGCATCCTGTTGTTGTTTGGCATGAATGGTCTGATAAGCCATAAGGCTCAAGCAAACCAACCTCGACTTGCTCCCATTCCTTCAGCTTAGCTGCCCACCACCCCGAGGTTCTGCAAATTAAATTTTGATGGGGCCTCTAGGGGCAACCCTGGCCCTGCAGGGCTTGGAGGCATCATCCGTAATGACAAAGGTGAAATCCTCCACATTTTCTATAGAGCGCTTGGGGAGGCCACCAACAATGAAGCAGAATTCGCAGCCCTGGAACAGGGGTTGAAAATCCTCATCCGGTTGGGTAAAGGATTTGTTATAGTGGAAGGAGATTCCCTCTTAGCCATCACTGCGGTGAAGAGAATGCAAAATGGGACTCGGCCGGAGAAAGTTACAAAGCACTAGAGATTAGCCATGGTTACAATGCTCATTGCGAAACATCTCTCCTTCCTCAGCAACATTTTTCCACAGATAGTTATGCGGAAAGAGAATGTCTTAGTAGATTGCCTTTCCAACCATGCAGTCGATCATCCAATGGAGATCACTGACACTTGTTGGCAAGACGTCACAGAAGGCGAGCTTCAGAATCAGTGCACTCTCATCTCGATGCAAGATCTTATAGGGGAATTAAGAGCGGAAGACAGGCTGCAGGATATGGCTCATTAGTAACCTATGCGGATTAACAATATACTTAACGCAAAATGGAGGTAAAATAGGTGACAGGCCCATGGAGTACCTGGGGAAGGGTGGAAAATCATCCACAAGGACAAAGTTTATTGGACGGGGAGGACAATCAACAAAAAGTATGATTGGCACAATCAGCAAGAAGCAGGTGAGGACACCTCGCTTTCCACCAGCAGCCTTAAGCGTGGCAGAGTAATGGCTCTAGATCGGCATCATGAGAAGGAGCTGGGAAATCGAAATGGGAGTTATTATGGCAGGAACAACATATCTCAAAAGGCGAAGTGGGAGATCTCAATCCAGAACATTCAACTTTCAGCTATAACTAAGGCATTCAACCAGGTAATCAAGACATTGCATTCTCCTTGCTCGTTTCTTAACAATCTCAGTGTTGTTAGGAAGTTCATTGTCTCCTCCACCCACACCAACACCTGCAATAACACTATGGCTCATGAGGGTAGTCGTAATGCGTCTGCTAACTGGGACCTGAAAAAAGCCCGTGAGGCTTATGAGACTCAGATCTCTCAGAAAGAAAAATGGAAAATTGAAGAGCTTGAAGCTGCGGTCACAGAGGAAGAATAAAATATGGACGTTTAGGCTCTGGAGACGGAAATAGACTGGATTTCGGATCCAGGCACATCGACCACCAGAGCCACACAATTCGTTCGAACCCAAAGCGAAATGTGGCGTATGAAGACCATGCTGGCCAAAGCGCTCAGCATGCAGGCAAAAGATATCAAGAAAGCACACCAGGCCATTTCCCTCGCTTCTACAGAGAATTCGGCTGAGTTAGATGCTATGGATTTCAATTTTAGTGCCCTGACACAGGAAGTCAGAATCCTGTCGCACAAGCTGGGAGTCCTCATCAATCTCCTCAAGCTCTCCATCCGTTAAGGAACCAATGCTGCTGTGGACGTCCCGGCGGAGGAAACTGACACCAGCAAGGTGAAGCGCCCCACTCCTCAAAGGATTCTGCAGCCCGATTTCGAGACTGCAACGGCTGGCCCAAGTGCAACCAGTAAAGACTATGTGATTTTGAAGTTGTAATGGCTTCTTGTTTTCTTGGTTCTTTCTCATTTTGTATATCTCTGTCACGGTTTTTGTGGTCCTCCAGGCCCTCTTTGTTTTTGTGTCTACTGTCAAGCAACCCGGGATGGTTGGCTTTTCTCCCTGGATGATTGGCTTTTCTTGTTTGGACCCCTCGTTAGGCAGACCTGTGTGGTTAGCCTTGGGTTCCAAAAATGCAGGTTCCGTTGCTTACAGTCATTTTGAGAAAACGTGATGAAATTTCTTTCTCTTTCTGTGTGTACAAAATTTTTGTATCCTATGTAATTTTATAATATAATACACAACTGCTGATTTACACACAAAAAAATTAATAATAATAATAATTGTTATTTTATTTTTATTTCTTATTTATAATATAAGATTAGAAGGTCAGAGAGGATAATTAGACCAATTCATTATTATTATATCTATTTAAAAAAAAAAATAATTAATTAATTAATGGATGCTATAATAATTAATTACTAATTATCATTAAAAATCATTACTAATCAAATAATAATTATTATTATAATTATAAATAATCATTATGTTTCATTATTAATTATTATTATAAATAATTAATAATAATAATAATAATAATATAATTATTATTATTATTATTATTATATTTAATTCTTATTTATAATATAAGATTAGAAGGTTAGAGAGGAGAAAAGTTACGTGAGTTGTTATACCTGAGACGACCAGATATCACTAATTAAAGGTAGCCAACTTCCATTGATTTCTATACCATTGTCCCCATTGAGATTATGTCGATGCTTTATAATCTCAAGAGCCTCCCTAATTTATGATGTGTGTTTATTTTGATATAATTTAATTATTAATAAATAATAAAAATAAAATTTATTATTAAAATATATTTATATTAATGGGAAAAATTGATAGAGAGAATGAAGAAATCTTTATGGATTGATTACTAACAAGATTTTATTTTATGCTATTAATTTATGTGGGTTTCTTGTCTAGCTTGATTTTGTCTCTTTCTTATTAGTACTTTTTAAAGAGGACTACAATTGATTTTCTCATTCCAGGCTACTATTAGTTTAGTATCGACTAATGCAAGTTATAATGTTTA
Organism: Pinus tabuliformis; assembly: GCA_031772625.1. NCBI lineage: Eukaryota > Viridiplantae > Streptophyta > Pinopsida > Pinales > Pinaceae > Pinus > Pinus tabuliformis. The sequence continues at coordinate 259,304,739 of CM062819.1, read as the reverse complement.
ATTTTGAAAAACAAATATTTATTTTTCTGTATTATTAAAAAACATATTTTTCAAACATTTGATTGGACCATAACTTGAATTGATTTTGTCTTTCTTTTACTAGTCCTTGTTATGGGAGACTATAATCCTTGTTATGGGAGACTATAATCAATTTTCCCATTGGCTACTATTAGTTTAGTATTGACTAATGCAAGTTATAATGTTTAACTTTGAAAAACAAATATTTATTTTTCAATATTATTGAAAAACTTATATTTCAAACATTTGATTGTACCATAACTTGAAGGTCTTATTGCAGCTTTTGGATAGTACAATGCGATGTGGATAACTGCCTCAATCTTTTTAGCTAGAATTTCTAGATGGAGTTGCAATATTTATGCTATGAATATGCTATCATTTTTAGATATTTGTGCATTATTTTTCATTATTAAATAACCCGAAACAATAATTTAAGTAACTATTTTCCTAAAATTTGGATAGGAACAAAATGTAAATAAATATACTTATCATGATTTACTGTCTACCATTATTTATGTTTTCTTCAACGCTTTAACAAGTAGGAGTAAAAATGTAAATGTGCAGACTTACTAGTGGTTACTAATCCAAAAAAAATTATGCAAGTTCATGTCCCTTAGCAGGGAACTCATTTTTCCACTTCATATATCAATTTGCAATTTTTCTGAAAGCATAATTTCTACTTGAATGGGTGGGACTACACTGCCCTGCAACACTTGTTATGATTTGATTCCTATATGCATTTACAAGCCATTTAATTTATATGGCTTTCCTAGTTTATTTATAACTGAGTAGTACTACACACTTGTTATGAATTGATTCCTATATGCATTTACAAGCCATTTAATTTATATGGTTTTCCTAGTTTATTTATAACTAAGTAGTACTCCATATTAAGTAGTGAAGAATTACATATTTCCCTCATACTAAAAAGTAAACTAAATATTTTTACTTTCAATTGCTTTATCTATCTCTATATAAAATTGATGTAAAATTAAGGCTCAAATTGAAGTATTTTATTTATGGTCGACATTGATTATTTTTGTTATTACTATTTTTTAAGTTGTTAATGTAAGTATTATTTTATTGTTTTTAAATGTAACATTAGGTGACAAAATCTCCCTCATAGTGCGTTGTAAAGCATCTCTCCATGCAGTTTATAAAATTGTTCCATATAATATACATCAAATTGGATAAACTCTCCCAATTAAATAATTAATGTGAATTTCAAACTCTTTTCCAATTTGTTTTGCATTCATATATGTAACTCTTATTACTCCCCATGTAACCTAATAAGGGAAGTAGTAATAAACAAATCATATGACCATGAGAATAATTAGTCTTTAACATAAGCCATAATAAGCATTAAATTCTCACAATATTTTTGATAGGCCTTAAGATATGTCAACCCAACAAAATTTATGATTTTATTTGGGTGAAAGATAATATAAGATAAATAATTCAAATGTCCAAAGACATTTAAACATCATGTTACATCCTTGTACATGAAGAAATGATAATTTCTAATTTCTATAGTCATCACAACCAAAAAAGGGCTCTTAAACTTTGTAATAAAGGCATTTAGAGTCTTCAGTGTAATCATGACATGTGCTCCATTGTTGTCCCAACCATGGCATTCACCATATCTTTCTAAGGTCACCACTCAAGCAAGAACTCCAAGTTGTCCTAACCCAATTCATAAATATATGTCATCGATTCACCATTATTCTTTTCCTAGCAAAGAAAATAATTTAAAATTATCTATAGGCCCCGGTTAGATTTTACAATTGATTTACAGGCTTCATGAGCTCATTGGTGATTTCTTAGATAATTCATGTGAATACTCTCTTTTCTGAGTCTTCACTATAAAATATTGTCATTTCAAGCATACTTACATTAAAAATTGCATTCAAATATTTATATTCAATCCCCTTACAGAGGAAATATTCAACCGATCACGCACGAGATAAAAATTCATCTCAAAAAGAAATATAAACATTTTGATCAAAGTTATTCTCAACCAATAATAAGAAAACTTTTTTAATGACATTCACATGACTTCAAATATATCACAATTTAAAGCTTTGAAATATAAATACACTTATATGAGTTGTTTTAAGATTTTCCAAAGAATGAAGAAGTGTGTGCCACTCTCCACCAAACCATAAATTCAATTATGCCACATACTTCTTATAGCCGGCCACCCTCAAGATAGTTCTAATGCCTTAGTAGGAAGTTTCACTAAGGTTTTAATAGATTCAATTCAAGCTAGTGGATATGAAGGCCACTTTCCTCAACATACAAAAAAAATCAATATTCAACCTTCCAACTACTGATCCTAGGCATAATAACATTCACAGTATCGTCACTATGGGGCCCAAAAGCACAAAGGAAATCCTTCACTAATCTAGAAGTCCCTTGGACATTCCATTTTCTTAGTGCCTTACATCCTAAGTTCATACCAACTATTCAGGGAATTCCCTTGAGCTCTAGCTTAGACTTCAAGATTCACATTATTTTCCATGTCCAATTTAAGTAAGTTCACAAACTCCACATATATTTTTTATGACCTAGAGGGTTATCCATCAACCTTGATTAGAGTCACACATTTAACCTTGTATGTGGTTCAATTTGTTTCTCATAGGTTCCACTAGTTTCGTGCACACACTTCTCTATCTATCTCTCACACACATGAACACATTCAATGAACCACATGCACATTCCTAGCATGAGAATTCAAGGTTTATCCTTAGGTAACACAATCAATCAAAAGTCACCGGAATGAGTACATAGCCTATACTCCTAGCTTAGTTTAGTACCAATCCCATTCCTTCCCATAACTTCTAGTAGTTTGGTGGTTCAACTACTAAATTAGAAATCATAAAATTTAATTTAGGAAAGATAGGAAATTTCCCTAATCCCACTTATAGCTTCACCCTTAGGCATATGGATCCATCTTGGCTAGTATTATCTTCAAATTTAGCAATATATTAAATACAAATGAATATTTACATCAAAGGTAGTTTTCCAAAATATCATGTTGGATATTCCAACATTATCATTATTAATTGAAAATTATAAAAATTGGGTTTAAAAAAGGGTGTTACAATCCTCTCCCTCTAAAAGGAGCAGTTCCCTCAGTTTTCTACTATTCATAATAGAAGCTATGTACAATAAAAAAAAAAAAGATATGTCATTTTCATTGCATCCTCTAATTCCCATGTTTCCTCATATGCTCTAGGATATTTCAATCACACCTTAACCTACAGAATCTCTCAATCATAGAACAAGGTCTCCCTCTCGTCAAGTATGTATTGTGGATCTACTTGAAACTGTTCTTCGAGTTATACCTGAATCATATTTGAATCAATATTATGATTAACTTCATACACATATTTCTTAAGAAAAAATAAGTGGAATATATCATGCATTTTTATGATAGGGGGTAGGGAAAGCCTATAGTCTACCTTCCCCACTCTCTTCATGACCTCAAAGGGTACAAAATAACATGGTTCCAACTTCTCACATGATCCAATTTTCAAAGAAATTTTCTTGGGTTTGACCCTAAGATACACACGCTCCCATATTTGAAATTCCTTATGAATTTTGTCCCGATTTACGTAAATTTTCTATTTGTCTTGTCACACCTTCAAATTGTGCTTGATATTTGTCACTTCTTGTCCCATTTCCTTCAACATATTTGCTCCACATATAAGCCTATCCACAAAATTATCCCAATTAATTGGGCATTATAATACCTGTCATATAACACTTCAAAGGGACTCATTTTTAGTGATTCTAGGTAGCCATTATTATAGGAAAATTCTAATAGAGGTAAATAGTCTTCCTACTTCTTGAGATAATGCATAACATATATCATTAACATATATTCTATCACTCTATTCACCATTTTTTTTTATCCATATTTATAAGGATGATAGGCTATACTAAATGTCAACTATGTCCCAAAATTTTTAAACAAAGATCTCCAAAATTTTGAAATAAACCTTGCATTCCAATCATATATGATTTTTTTGGGCACATGCAATCTAAAAATATCCTTCATAGAAATGTTGGCGATAAAAATTCCTTTATAGGTGTACTTCATATGGATAAAATGAGCTACCTTTCTCAATTTATCCACAACCACCGTGACTTTATCATGTTGCTTGGTGGTCCTTGGAAGACTAGTGATGAAGTCCATAGATGGCTTCCCACTTCCATTCTAGGATTTGTATTGGCTTCAACATCATTTTTGGATTCTTTTTTTCAACATTAACTTGTTGACATTCATGGTATTTAACAATTTATTTTTTCATTCTAGGTCAATAATATAAACTTCTTGTCATTTTTATCATCTCTGGATAACCTTGGTGACTTTAATAATGCCGCCTACATAGTCCATGTTGAATTTTTAACTAGATTCATTCTACATATTATAAAGTTATCATTGATTTATTTATTATATTCATTTATACTTTCTTAAAGCATGTTCTTCATGCTTAAAGTCAAAAGAGTGAAAATAATTTATTATGAGTCAAAATACTATTTTTTTGAGTCATGTTCCATTTGGACATTTGCAAGAAAAAGATTTTTTTTTTTTCTTTTAAGTCTTAAGCCCACAAGAAGACCGAGTTGGCCCTCCTTGGACAAGTCGGCCTAAGTGGCACCTATTTGACCCTCCTTAAAATCTAGATATAAGAGAGAATTTGACCTCTTGGAGAACCAATTCCTCATCACATTATTTGTGATTTTATGCACCTCAAAAGGAATAAGAAATGATGAAGTCAAATGAGATAGAAGGAAGTCAAAGGAGAAGAAGAATATATGAATGGAGGTTTTTGTGAATAGAATTTTGTAGATATTTGTCTTCTAGATCCATCACATAAAAGTATTGATTTCCAAACATTTCAAACCAATCAATGTGGTTCATCAACCAGATGAAAAGATAAAGAGAATCTGATCCAATTGGGGTATAAAAAGTGGGAGGAAGGAGACTCATAAGTGAAAAATCAAAGAAATTAACAAAAATTAATGGTTATATAAAAAATAATAAAAAATATATGCAGCTAACTAGTGATCTATGCCTTTTCCTTTTTATCTATGAAACCTATCAAACCCTTTCTACACTCCTCCTTCTTCTCTGTGCTCACTAAACCCCACCTCAGTTGATTCATTGTCGGTATGATGACCTCTGGGGGAGGATCCTCGCATTCCTCTATCCCCCCTCGTCATCTTGGTACCTTTGTACATCTTGACCCCAATCCCTCTTTGATTCCCATGTCCTCTACAAACATTGACTCACAACAGTCCAAAATAGTTGATGCAAATATTTTGGACCCTCGGGTTGGTCTAGAACCTAAGAAAAGAAACATGAGTACCTGCAAGGAAATATCATTGGGGTATGGCCCATAGAAAAATCCCTCATGCACTGGATAACACATCATTGGAATCCTAAGTCCCACTATGATGTCAAGATTGGGTCCAAGGGATTCTTTATAATGATTTTATCACACTAGGAGGACCTCAAGGCAGTCATGGAGGTTGGTCCCTATTTTTTCAACTCAGCAGGCCTTTATATGAGGAAATGGACCCTGATATTTGTCCCAAACAAAGAAATTTTTTCACAGGTTCTAGTCAAGATCCACATATACTCTTTAGCCTACAAATATTGAGACCCATAAACCCTCTAGGACATTGGAAACTAACTGGGTAAACTTGTCTCCCTCTCATAATAGACTCAACAAGGCCTCTACACAACCTACACCTGGATGTGTGTTTACATAGACATATTCAAATCCCTCCCCGAGGCCATATCCCTAGAATAAAAAGACAAAGACTGGTTCCTAATGTTGGACTATGATCATGTTCTATTTATATGTCCAAAATGTCGCCAACATGGTCATTTATTTAGAGACATTCCTCTAAATGATCCCAAACTAGATTCAATGAGAAATGATGCTCCAGATTCCTAGGGCTTCATGAAAATTCCTTCCAGACAATGTCATACTAAGAAATTGGGTCGCTTAACCAAAATTCCAAATGACTAACAAACAATTTTGAAGCACTGGGGAACCTCCTATAGGAACCAAAAGAACAAAAGGGGACATAAAATGAATCCAACCCTACTGAGCATTCAGGGAAAAAGCCTGGAGAGGACAAATACAAAGGACCAATCAAGACTGAAACCCCCAATTAAGGGAACACCCAACATTAAGAAGAGGACAACCCCATCACAAAATAAGAGGACTTCATGAATCTAGGAGGGTTATATTTGATGTCCCTAAAGGATGCATGATGCATAAATACCATAAGAACCATTCCAGATAAGTAGATTCACCTTCTATCCATCGCTCTTCAGAAATCCAAAATGCAACTAGGAATCTAAACTATCACCAAAAAAGATGGAAATAAAAGCAACAAAGAATTCAAGAAAAGAGGTCAGAAGTTTACTCTTCAATGACTCATCACCCTAGGCTGAATGCTAGTTGAATCATAGCAATACAAGAAGATATCAGAGATATATTCCTCTCAAACCAAGGTTTCTGAGTGAATATTGTCTCCTGGAATTTACGGGTTCTGAATAGCCCATCCAAGCACCACATTCTCCATTGAAATATCCAACAAAATCTCCCAAAAATCTTGTCAATCTAGGAAACTAAGTGCTCTAGCACATATTTTGTATCCATAATAGAAAAAATATGGAAAATGACACACAACACAGCATTGGATGCAAAAGGATCCTCTGGGGACTTAGGCATAGCCTAGGACCCATCAAAAATAGGTATGGAACCTCTTTCCCTTAACCCCGCTGTTCTCACTGCTTCCTTTCACTTGTTAGGAACAAACATACATGTCTTTCTCTCCAATGTCTATGTCCCTCAAAATATCTCCAAGAAACAAGATATGCTACATCATCCTCACTCCCTGAATGACCAACTAGATCCATCCAAATGGATCCTAGGTGGTGACTTCAATATCATCACCTCACCAGAGGAAAAAAAAAGGAGGCAAAAGACAACTAGAATAGGAATCTAAAGATCTGAGAACTTTCATAGACGAGGAAAGCTTGGTGGAGATGAAATCAAACAACAACCTCTTTACATGGAACATTAAAAGATGAGGATCAACACAAATATTATCACACTTAGATCACTTTTTGGTGTCCGAGAATCTCCTCACTAGAGGGCATGAAATTTTTGCAGAGATTCTTCCTTCTTCTAGAGCAGACCACTGAACTATTTCTCTATTATGGAGGACTTTGAGCAAGCCGTTAAAGTTCCCCATTCAATTCAAACAACTTTGGCTCTTGGACCCTAACCTCATTCTCAAGATTGAAAGATGGTGGAAAGGAAGGAACCACATCAAAGGCTCCAATATGTGTAGAAATTTTGAATAATATGACACATATTCACAGAGATTATCCTGATTATACACTTATAAGCGGAATATGCATAATACATAACCTCCTCTACGTTGATCATCAATTTATTGAAGCAGAAACATTCACAGGTGTACATAGAAGCATCAATCACACATATCAACACAGTACTTTCCCGGGGAAAGCATCTCGCTAAAAACCCCAACTATCTATATATTATATTGATTGAATCATGTAACAGTACATAGTAAAATACTCATCCCAAGTACTCAGTACTATCTCCTCATGCTACACACAATACAACTCAGATCTGATCTCCAAATCTATTCCACTGCTTGCCTGCCTCTCCAGCTCAATACCTGCTCAAGAATTAATGAGAATGGTTTACCAAACTCATATTTGACCTGCAAATAATCACTCACACTCTGTTGGACGTGAGCACAAGCTACAGTTCTTGATATTGGCCAATTCTTGGCATACTCAATCCCTCTGATTGTGCAAATCATCATGCACAACTATAGTCACAATTGATAGCAATCTGATCCTCTAACACCTGTCCCTACTGAACTGAACATGCACTGACATGCAACTGAGTTAACTGATGTATTCTATAGTTGCATTATGAGTTAATAACTTGTGAATTAATTAATAACTAATTCACCCAACTCATCTCTAGTCTATTGATCAGTTAGACTAAATACAACTAGTTTAACAAGGCTAAACTAAACACAACTCCACCAACTGCACCTCCAGTCCACTAAACTCAACTCACTTGAGTTCTAACTGAAGTCCTGCATGCAAATATTAGTCATCCCATAGGTAACCACGTATTTCCTTCTGGGATCTGCATGTACCACATCCGTAGCTCATCCTGAAGTGCTCCAAGAGAATAAGATCAAGTTTATAGTCCAAATATTATTAAGATACAATAATATTTGACTTTTCTATTTTTGACAGCCAGTCTAAAAATAGACTTTAATCACTCATACTGTGATCACTCATACTGTGGTCACCCATATTATGGTCACCCATATTATGGTCACCCATACTGTGATCACTCATACTGTGATCACCCATACTGTGATCACCCATACTGTGATCATCCCTGCTGGGATCAAAAATAGAACTTGCGCCATGATTTGCCTATGGGCCCACTTAGTGAAGGCGACTCTTTTCACTAAGCTCCATCATCTTGTTGCATTCTCAACAAGCATTTCTTGTTACACACTTTTCAACAATATGTACATCTTTCAACAAAATCTCAAACATATCAAGGTCCTATTAAAAAAAGGGAACAAAGAAGAGTTTGGAAACATCTTCCAAGAGAAGCAAAATATCGAGAAAGCCATATACACTCTCCAATAAGAAATCATTCTAAATGGTCACTCACATGAAACCAATTCCAAAGAGGAAGACCTCTCCAAACAACTGGAGGATCACTACAAGGGGGAAGAAATCTACTAGAAGAAGAAATAGAAGATCAATTGGCTCACAGAGGGGGAACACAACACCTCCTTTTTTCATAGATCGGCCATTCAAAATAGAGCTTCCAATTCCATCACCCATCTCAGAACCAAGGTTGGATATATACCAAAAAATAGGAAGACATCGAACAAGAGCTTGTCAATTATTTTTCTGATATTGTTCAGGAACCCGAACTGTAGCGCATGGAAGCCATCGACTGGATTGTAGCGAACATCACTCAACTAATAATTGAGGATAAAAACCTAGCTCTCATCAAACCAGTCTCAGAAACATAGGGCATAGAGGCTCTCAATCAAATGGAAGATGGTAAAGGCCCTAGCCTTGATGGATTTATTGTCACATTCTTCAAACAATTTTACATTTGTCACAGTGAAATTCATGCTATTGTGGAAGAATTGAGATGCAACAGAACCATCATCCATGATTTTAATGCCACCTTCCTAGATTTAATTCCAAAGGAGGACAATGTTGCTACTCCAGGTAAATACCAACCCATATCCCTTTGCAATGTTATTTACAAAATCATAACCAAGGTCATTGCCAATTGGTTGAAGTCCATACTTCTCTTTTTTATCTCATCAAATAAATTTGGCTATGTCGAAGGTATAAATATCCTTAATGGAATTATTTTGGCATGTGAGGCCATCCATTCTCTCAAAACCCTCAAGAATCCTGGTATTCTCCTAAAAATTGACATGTCCAAGGCTTTTCCCAAGATTAGCTAGGACTACATTGAAATCAATCTCAAGGCCTTTGGTTTATGTACCCTCTAGATCCAATGGCTTATGTCACTAATATCTTTCCCCTTTCCTTTGCATTCTTATGGTAGAAGGTCTTGGTCATGCCATAAAAATTTCTCTTCAGAATGGTTCCATCAAAGGTCTCACTCTTCATGACAACATTACTTACACCCACTAGCGATTTGTGGACAACATTCCACTACTGAACCATCCATTGGTTCATGAATCCAGAGATGTCAAAACTATCCTCAACCTCTTCTCTCTTTCCTTTGGCCCCTCCATCAACATAGAAAAACCCAAAATATTCCTTTTCAACACCTCTATCATCACTCAAAGGAATATCCAACGCATCCTAGGTTTCTCCAAGGCCTCCCCCCCTTCCAAACAAATTAGATATCCCCTCACAGAGTCTGACATCAAACAATCATTTTGGCATGATCTACTCAATAAAATCTCCTCCAAACTTAAATGTTTGACCTTCCGAGCTTAAATATAGCTAGTAAACTAATCCTCCTTAAATCAGTCTTGCAAGCCATGCCCATTTACTTGTTTTCTATCTTAGCAGCTCCCAAGTGGATTCTCAAAAGCCTTAGAAATATTCAACACTCATTATTTTGGGGAGGAGTATATTTGAAGAAGAAATAGCCTCTACTAAAGTGGGGAACTTTCTTCCAACCAAAGGTCCATGGAGGATTGGGACTACGAGACCCAGAAACTGCTAACAGGGTTTTTGGAGCCAAAGTCTTGTGGAAATGGATAAAGTACAAAATGGAACAATGGAACCAACTATGGCATGTTGAATGTGCAAGGGGCACACCACAAAATGGTATTATTTTTCTCTCCAATCATCCTCTAGGTTCCCTCATCTAGAACTTAGCTATCCATAATAGATCTCTAGTCCAAATGTACTAATTCTAGGAAATAAAAGATGAAAGAACTGCTAGATTTTGGAATGAATCCTGGAAACAACTTCCTATCCTAGAAAATGTCCTTCCCACCAATCTCGGCCAAGCTTGTTTTCTTAGTTTTTGCCACATCTCATTTCAACAGTTCTAGTCCAGTCTTGAAGACAATATTAATCACCAATGGGCCGAGAACATCCTCTGCGAAGAGGAGGACTCAAAGCCCAATCAAAATCACCTTAAACAATAACTTCATAAAATAAACAAGCGAATAAAAGAAGGGCATGATATTCTTCATTGAGGTTATCATAAAACATGAATGTTTTCGATCAAGGAAGCCTACAACCTCCTTACATGAAAAAATCTCCCATATATAGACCCCTTTTGGGTTGAACTATAGCACATGAACACCTAGCCCAAATTTAAAACCTTTACTTGGCTCCTCATCAAATGAATAACCCTCACTTGGGATAGTCTGATCAAGAAAGGCTTCCAAGGCCCCTCATGGTGATACCTCTGCAAAAATGAACAAGTGATAATAGACCATATTTTCTTTTCTCGTCCCTTTGCCAACCGCCTCTGGAATAGACTTGAGCACGGATTCAAAAAATCATTTAGGGAGGAGGGTAGGATTTCCCAAATTCTCAAGCACTAGACCAAAGCCCTATTCATCAGTCCCATTTTGAATATCCTATGGTCTATTGGCCCAAGTATCCTTGCATGGGAAGTCTGAAAAAAATGCAACCAAAAAATATTTAATAACTCCTAGAAATATCCTAAAAGACATGGCAACCTTTCAAAAATAACCTTGAGTAATCCATCACCCTCACCAAATGGTCAGCTAATGAATTTCAAGCACCAAAGTCAGAAAAATAGATCCATGATTGGTTGAATCTCAAACCTCCAAAACTCCATGGAACTCCACCATTAAACAACTTGAAATCCTACCCATCCCATTTCTTGGAAACTAACTCCCATCCTTCACTTCAAGCTTAACTTTGATGGTGCCTCCAAAGGAAATCTAGGGGATGATGGCATTGGAGGAGTCATCAGAAATCAATCAAGTGAAATTCTCTGAATCTACATAGGTTAAATAGGTTATGAAAACAATAGTGTAACATATTTAGAGGCACTTATAGGACACATCAACGTAGCAAAGTGGCGTCATTTATTTCCTCTAATAGTTGAAGGGAATTCTTAAATCATAATTGAAATAGCCCAGTGAATACTCAATGGCATGCCAACATCTAAATGTGCAATCATCTAGTTCTTGGATCACCGTATTCAACAACTGGTTGACCTCATTTCCCATTAGGAGTCCAACTCATTAGTAGACTTCATAACCAATAGATGGGTTGAATACCGCTAACAATGTGAGGATTATCTCCTTCTTCTCCTACCATAAAATCCTAGTCCCCTCACTTCTAGCATCTTGCTGAGAAATATATCCACCCCCAAGATCTGGGTGTCTCGATCAAAAACACCAATTTCTTAACAACCAAATGATGGTGCCCTCCACCTGGTGTCCTTCAATCCTTTCTCATCTAATCATGCCAACAACACTCTTATTAACTTACAATTTCCACATTTACACACGATTGGATTCAATGTCTGCTCAATCATCCGTCACAACATATCTACTCCTCACATCATGTTCACAATCTGGAATTCCCCTCCTCCTTTTTCAACTTCCTTGCTCAACATCTAGCCTCTCCTACCTACTCTACTTCTGCAACCATTATGCCTCCCGCACATCCCACTAATCCCAATCTCTCTAGCATGAGCCACGAAAGAGGAAGAGTCTGTCATGCTAGTCATGGAAGGGGAATAGACCACCTGCCCACCTCCCCTGTTGTAGATGAAGAATGTACTTTGTATTAAAATGTCATTCTTAATCAAATCCTACACTAGGTCTTATAATTAGAAGTTGAGGAGGTACACCATGGGTGGAGTTCACTTGAGCACTCTTCAACCTTCTCGCCCATTCCATAACCAACTTCTCCATTCAAAAAGAAAACTTCCAATAGATTATGCAGGGCCAAATCCAAGTGCTTAAATTGCATGTATTCCTCAATGCACTCCCATAGTGCTCCCTACAAACTTGGTGTATTATCAATGGCTTCCCAATATTTATGAATGTCCCCGTTATTGTGGATGTTGAGGATAATGGTTGTTTCTTATAGCATTAATGTTTTGTTGCTTCATTACCACTAGACCCTTGATCATTGTAATATTATGTGTTTGTTTTCCCCTCACGTGGATGATATCCATGTCTTTCGACTCCATATATGAGGATAGGTTTTCCATTGACAAGTGTTATAGACATTTTTGTGCCTAACAGCATGGAGCATGAAATGTCAATAATCTGAGGGATCCAAAGTCCCTAAACATGTTGTTCTTACCCTTAGAGGAACAAGGTCAGCAAACCACAGCACTGAAAATCAGTTCTCCACCTGAAAACACTCAAAAACAGGCTATTTCTGGATCATGTCAGCTGCTCCCCTGAGCATCTGCGCTGAATGTCAACCGCTCCACTCTGTACCTGCGCTGAATGTCAAAACTAATGAAGGCTACCTGCGCTGGGCGAGATTGGCCAAGTGGCACAGTCATTCTGCAAGGTGTCAACTGCCTAGGAAGCTTCCAAACTGACACTAGGGTCAAGGAATTCGCCTTGTGATGAGTAAGAGGGTCTTGATCTCCAAGTGGAAGCAAGAATCTCCAAGTGGACTCAAGAACTAAAGATTAACTGAAGTAGGAGAGGACACTAGTCAGCTTCATGTCAGTCTCAAGCTGACTCATGCTTTCTCCAAAACTTCTATATATAGAGCTCTCTCATGAGGTCTATAGAGGCTGGAATTTTGTGCAAGTAAGGAAGTGCTGTTGGTTTGAGTATAGAGCTATTGGGTGATTTGCTTGAAGGAGGTGAAGAGGAGATTTCTTTCTGCTGGGAGGTGTTGCTGGATTGGGCCTATTATGGTTGTAACTCTCTCAGAACTTTGCTTCTTCTATTAATAAAGCATTTGAGGTTCTTCTATATGCATGTGTCTCTATGGTGAATTGATGCTTGTATATTTGATTTATGCTAATCCCTGAATCGATTATGGATGTATGCTTCTTGTAGTTTCCTTTTCTTGTGCTTTTACAGGATCTTTGTGTAGCTGGGCCGGTGAAAGAGCAAGGAGCTAGGAGCAAGCAGCAAGGAGTGAGGATTGGATCGACTATTAGCGCAAGATAACGGTTAGTAGATCATCCTTCTCTTCTCTCTCTCATCTCATAAAGAAGTAATCTTGAATAGCTTTGCATTCAGTTGTTGCTGAGGTACTATCACCCTTAGAGTGGGATAGGGTCATTCCGTATTGGATACTTTTCCCAACAACAAATTGGTGACTCCGATGGGGATCGTATCTTGTTGGTTGTTTGTGTTTTTTCTATTCATTTCATAAACAAAGGGAGTACCAAATCGAACTGCATTTGGATCTATCAAATACAAAGTAGAGGGCAGCTACTCTAGCTCAGTTTCTGGGCAAGTTTATGATTTGAAGAGCTGATCCACAAAGACTCTAATAAGCTCTTGGTGATAGCTTTTCATCCTCCTTTCCATCCCTTAGTGTGTCCTTGACTGATAGCTTCTGATTTGAGCAAAAACTATGAATTTTTGAGCAATCTGTGACCCGGAAACCAAGAGAGACGAAAGTCTCGTTCTTCAGTGCAGGCTGTACAAAGGCTGTCTGCATTTCAGCGCAGTTCCCGAAGGGGCTACCTGCGCTAAAGGTCAAACAGGCAGTGTTCCACCTGCGCTGGACCAGTCTTGCCTTGTGCTACTGGGGTTTCCTGCTGTTTCTTGCCCTGTTTTCACTCTTGTTTTTGCTGTTTGTTGCCAGTCAGTGTGCCTATCTGAAACCAACTTTCTTTGTCACTATTCCGCCTCAGTTGTATAAAGAAACTGTGTTTGTTCTTTTTGTATTTCTTGTGTCATTTACAGTTTCCCATAACGAAAGTGAACCAGTCTTGCTGTGGCCTCTTAGATCTAGACCTGTGATTAAGTGTCGTTTTGATCTTAAGAGTTAGTTTGTTTGTTGTTCATAGCTGATTGAGCTTGTCGCTTTCGTCATATGGTTTGAATTTATATATTTCTAGTGTCGAAACAAGTAAATCTTAAGGTGTCTTTTGATTTTGGACAAACTTGTTTGCTTTCGCTTGAAATTGAATTCAAAGTTATACAACAACTTTCTTTTTGTATTGCACAAACATTAAGGAAAAGAAAAGAAATACCTGCATTTTTGCATTTTGCATTAAGTTTGTATGTTGATTTAGGGAAAAAGTGCATTAACGAGTGCTCTTTGATCTGTGTGAAAAGATTTTTGTCTCTCTTTTCCCTCAGTAGTTAAGATTTTCATAAGTCGAAAAGATTGAAAAAGCTTGCTTCTCATCTTAGACTGCATTTAGGAATTTGTATCAAAAATCTCGTGGTGAACCTTGAAAGGCAAACTTTAAAAAGATCAACTTAAAATATATTGAATGAACCTAACAACGCTTTGAAACATAACGCAAACATCTAGAGGTCTAAGCTAGAGACGTGTTCCGACGTCGTTAAACATAGTGACTGTCGATCTCGACGAAGGTGGGTGATTCCTCCTGAGAGTCGGTGGCACTAATACGGACTTGTGCTCCCATGTACCGTCGCGTATATATTGGGAGACCCCTATAGGATCAAAGCCTTTATCCATAGGAAACCGTGTCGGCCGCCCTACTGATCGCAATGCAGTGAACACAACATTCACGAAGATCGACCACTCGTACCGTAAAACGTATTCTGTGGTTTTGCGAAAGGTTTGGCACACCCTCTGCCTAGATCTCCAGAGCAGTTTCTTTTGGCCTTTTTCAAACTCTATAACTGAAAAAGTCCAACCGAGCATTTGTCACTTCGGGCTCATTAATACATCGAAGGAGACTAGAGTCATCTTTAGCTTTTTCTCGACTCTTAAAAAGTGAAAAAGCCAGTTGTGTCTAAAAGCGTCTAATAAAATTCATTCAATTCGGAAACACAAATTTCCCCTTTTAATATTTTGGTTGATCGAGTAATCCGCAATCGTGGAAGAAAGTCAATTGAAATCCCGTCGTTCGCAGAGGCTTACGAGTCAACCGTCTTTGACCCCGGAATCGAAAACAGTACGGGCAAAGCGAACTCGTTTAACCGGTTCAAAATCTCCTTTGAAGGTTAGAACAAGTGTTCTGACTACATCTGAGGTTCCGGTTACTCCTAACATTTCTGGAAACCCTGCCTCTCTAGAAGAAGTTCAACAGCAACAGAAGGACAGTAATATTGATCCTAGTCTGGGGACAAATACTTGTGTAACTGAACTAGTTCCATCTGTAACCGGTCCAGAGAGTTTTGTTCCTCAAACAACTGTCGCGGTCGAAACAACCACTTCTTCGGCACCAGAAATATTTTACGGACCTGACGGTCTTCCTCTTCCACCAGGTTTGATTGCAATAGAGGAAATTGCAGAGGATCCGCAAGCAAGTACTCCAACTCATTTTGGAGTCGGGGTCACTCTATTTCCTTCATCAGAAGTTAATCCACCACAAGTGGAAGTTCCTGTAGAATCATTAGGCAATCTATTGGATAGAATTAAAATGTCTGAACAACCGTCATCATCTAGGACTATGTCAAATGACACAGCGACAGTAGAAGCTCCTGCCATCACTCCGACGATGTTTGCCGGCATACCAGCTGTCCCAACTAGTTCTCAGCAGCTAGAAGGAGTCCACCAAGGGACTATTTCGACAGTGTGGTCTGTTCCAGTTTGTTCATCCGGAGTAATGCCCAGTAACTCATATGTTGAGACTCAACAGATTGATCCTCATGGAGGTCAATCTGGGCCATCAATCCCTTTTAATTCCGGATTGCTACTGTATGGGGGGCAATATGCCCTTTCATTACCCCCTTCGGGAGGGTACCCATACGTGAGTTCGCAACAATGTTCAGGTTATGCTGGAATTGCATCATGTAGTTGGGTACCTATGCTACCTCAACAACCAAGGATTGTATATTCTATGCAACAGTGTGTACCTGTGACAAACATCCCAACCACACCAGCTATTGTAACTGTGTCGCAAGTTCAAGCGATACCTGTTACATGTCAACCTCAGATTTCTCAGGTTGTAATGCAACAGTCGCTTGACCATGGGTCACAACCACAATCGCCAACTGGCGGGTCGACACAAGTACAAACGGGTACAATTATCCCACACCTTGGTCCAATGGTTAGCATGGCGCAACAGAACATGGCGTCACAACCATGGCTTGTACAATACCAACAACCGCAGTTCCAGCAAGTATACCAAGGTTCTGAGCAGCAGATCTTTGCGAATAGTGGACAACCGTATATCCAAAACGGTCAAAACCAACCACTTTACAGTGGTCAAGTCCACCAATCGTATCAATCATACCAACATCAATTACATTATGCTGGTATGCAAATACCCACTGCTCAAGCGATTCCATCATACCCTGGTTACGCTTCGCCTAACCTGAATCAACAGTTACCATTCGTGGCGACTTTAGAGTTACCTGATTTACATCGGTTAACGAACGATCCGATTGCTTATGCCCCTTGGTGGCCAGCGATTCCTCATAAACTTCCATCTGACATTCCTAAATTCAATGGAAATCCAGGTGAAGACCCGTCGAATCACGTGATGACTTTTCATCTGTGGTGTTCGTCGAACACCCTTAACGACGATTCGATAAGACTTCGCCTTTTTCAGAGGACATTGACAGGTCCAGCGGCTAAATGGTATATTGAATTGCCAAGAGCCTCTTTCGACAACTTTAGTTCCCTAGCCACGACCTTCTTAACCCACTTTCAGTTACCGATAAGGTATGAAACGGGAACAGAAATATTAACCAACTTCAAACAGACAACTGCTACCCATATATCTGATCATATACATGAGTGGCGTCGTCTTCGTAGGATGGTGAAAACATATGTTCCCGATCAGCTATTAGCTGAATGATTTATAAAGTCGTTACTTCCAGCTATTACGGAAGATGTGGCCAAGGGGGGAGTCGTAATAGAGGAGCAAGTTATTGCTCGTGCACAGTATTTGGACTTGGTTTATACCCAGTCCGACACACTCTATGACAAAATACCTGACGCCCCTAGACCGGAATTTTCAATTCCTCCCCCTCCTAAATCAAATAGTGACTCTCATGCCGGTGATGGCGTGATTGGCACCACAAACACGAAATCGATAAAGGCTTCCGCAAAGAAAACCCGTAAGAATTCTGATCAAAATGCAAAAGGAGAAATTCTTGCTTCGGAAGTAAATGCCATATCAGAAGATAAAGGCAAAGAAACCAATCAACCAAGAAGCAAGAAGAAAAAACAAAACAAAGGGAAGAAGAAAAAACAAGGTGAATCATCGCCTAAGGAGAATTCTTCAAACCCTCCTGGGAAAGGGAAACAAGTTTATCCATGTCAGATATGTGATGATGAGGATCATTACACAAGGAATTGCCCATTCAAAGCTGAGTTAAAGAGGTTCTTTAAAAGTTCCCAAACATCAGCTGTGTTAACTGATCCATTTCCTAACCCAGGTCAAAATCTGGTTGATAGTGGAAGTGCTTCCCCGTCACAAGTACTTATGTTGTCGGTCTCGAAACAACAGAATGATGCTTTGATTTCGACAAGGAACAAAGATTATGGGAATCCTCAGGTGTCGAACGGAAAAGGTAAAGATCAACCAAGTAGTTCGACAACAACTTCGACAGAAGTTGTACCACCCATCATCCCTGAATTAACAATAAAACCGCCAAAGGGTGTAGTACATAAGTCGACATTTAATCCTCGCGCCAGAGCGGCGCAGCATTATAACATAGTGGAAGATTTGGCCCAATCGCCATCCGCTATGTCGACTCTTGAGGTGCTACAAAATTGTCCAACCCAAAGGCAGGCGTTGTTATCAGCAATTGGTGGGATATATCCTAAGGATTCAAATCTTGTATCCTTTGATCACAAGGGATATGATCCTCAGTTACCGGCTCAACTAGCTTTCTTTATTCAAGTGAAAGCCCTCAACAAAACTGTTCACAGAATGATTATTGATGAGGGGGCATCGACATGTATTATGTCGATGAGCTGCTGGAAAACTTTAGGATCTCCAACCTTGTCTCGATCATCGATGACATTAAAGGCTTTCGACGGAAGGACTTATACCCCCTATGGTATCCTTAATAACTTGAGAGTTGAACTCGGAGAAAAAACAGTAGAAATTGATGTTGAAGTCATTGATGGAAATCTTGATTATAACATCCTACTGGGAAGACCATGGATTTATGCCATGGCAGCTGTCGTGTCGACTTATTTTAGGAAGATCGCATTCCCATTTGAAGGAGGGATTACGATCGTCGACCAACAGAATTTCCTCCCAAATGGTTCACAAGTTACGGGAAGCATTCCCATGATCCATGAAAGTAACCATTCAATTCAAGATATCGGAGTAGGATTATTGAAAGACCCCATTTTTATGGGAACTTTCGCGCTACCACCTCCTGTTTATTCAGGAAATGTACCATTTGTAGCAACCTGCAACATGATATCTTCCACGAAGGTCAACATGGATCATGCAATGGTATTGTCCCCAAGCCCTTTGGAAATATTGTAGCAATCAATGTTTCAGGCATGGGAGGCGAGCCCAAATCAACGCTCGTCAAGCGTTTGGGTAGATAGGTCTAGAGAATATGGAACCCCACTAGATCCTTGGTCGAAAGTACATGGGACTGACGAAGGAATCTTACAATCAATGATGATTGAGGGGGCGCCATGGAATGATCACCACCATCGTTCCCTTCTTCCGGAATATGAAGAAGATACTCAAAGTGACCTTTATCACCCTTCAGTATTTGAATTCCTAACAAATACTGTAAATACGGTGGATTCCGAGCGAAACCTATCCAATATTGAAGAGACTATAGCCATAAATATCTCGACCAAAACAGATGTTGTAGAGAATATTTATGTCGGTAAAGGTTGTTCCCCTTCAGAACTGGAAATATATAACTCTCTTTTTCGCGAATTTAGAGATGTCTTTGCTTGGTCATATGATGAAATGCCAGGCATCGACTCGAGTATAGTTGAACATGAAATTAAAATGTATCCCGATGTCAAACCAGTAAGACAACGGCTTCGGCAGGTGCACCCGAAGAAAGCCGCTGCCATTAAGGCAGAAGTTGAAAAACTTCTCCATGCTGGATTCATCTACCCGGTTCCTCTAACCGATTGGGTATCGAATATAGTCCCTGTTATGAAGAAACAAGGGACGATTAGAGTGTGTGTCGATTATAGGGATGTAAACCATGCTTGTCCGAAGGAAAACTACCCTACACCCTTCATCGACCAGATAATTGATGAATGCACTGGATGTGAAATCTTTTCGTTTATGGATGGATTCTCCGGGTATAATCAAATAAATATCCGCCCACAGGACTAGTCAAAGACTGCATTTATTTGTCCGTGGGGCACATTCGCTTATCGAAAATTACCCTTTGGTTTAAAGAACGCAGGGGCGACGTTTCAGAGGGCGATGAATTATGCCTTCCATGACATCAAGAACATTGTTCAACCTTATCTCGACGATCTTCTGGCTCATTCGCGAAAACGGACTGATCATCCGCAGCATTTAAGAGTGATATTTCTACGTTGCTGACACTACAAGATAAGACTCAACCCACACAAATGTGTGTTTTGCGTCGGTTCTGGTCATTTACTTGGCTTTGTAGTCTCCAAAGATGGGATTCGTCTTGACCCCTGTAAGGTTTAGGCAATCATTAATTTGCCTCCACCTTCAAATTTGCTTCAGATTCAGAAACTCCAAGGGAAAGCAAACTTTCTGAGGAGGTTCATTCCAAATTACGCAGAACTTGCTAAAGGTTATACTCATCTTTTGAAAAAGGATGTACCTTTTGTCTGGGACCAGGTGGCGCAAGCTTCCTTTGATGCTCTGAAAGATTGTCTAGTAAAAGCATCATTAATGTACGCCCCAGACTATCAAAGAGATTTTAACCTGTATCTGGCTGTAGCGGATACGACCATTGCAATGGTATTAGTTCAAGAAGTCGATGGAATTGAACATCCTATCTATTATTTAAGTAAAAACTTAAACAATACAGAAAGTAAATATTCTTATGTTGAAAAACTAGCGCTTGCGGCTGTTCAAGCGATTCAAAGGTTTCGACATTATGTCCTCTTTCGGAAAACTACCATCTTGTCAGATTGCAACCCCATGAATTATATACTGTTGCGACAGTTGCTAGGGGGCAAATATTCAAAATGGATAGCGATCCTTCAAGAGTTTGATATGGAATTTGTAAAATCCAAATCAAAGAAAGCTCTAGTTTTCGCAGAATTATTATGTGATTTCCCATCAGCGTCCAACGATGAAACATCGGAAGAGTCAATCGTGGACGAAAGTTTGTTTCTCATATCCGCAAGCGATGAGTGGTATGGAGATATTATAGTTTATCTCCAAACCCAAAAATTTATGTCTAATACCTCTCACTCAGAACAGAAACGTATACGATACCAAGCAAAAGACTACATGATCGTCAGTGATACACTTTACCGTCGTGGTGTCGATAAAGTTATGAGGAGGTGCCTTACCCATGAGGAGGCCGAAAAAGCCCTGAATGATTGTCATTCAGGCGCGTGTGGGGGGCATCAGTCTGGATATGCAACAGCACAAAGAATCTTACGAGCAGGATACTTCTGGCCAACCATGTTCAAAGATTGCATAACAACAGTCAGAAGTTGCCATGCTTGTCAAATCTTTGATAGCAAAACCAGACGACCACCCGCACCCTTGCAGCCTATAGTTGCTGTTGGGCCGTTCGCCAAGTGGGGCATCGATTTCATGCAATGTAACCCCACCTCGACCGGGGGGCATGGGTATATAATAGTCGCTGTTGACTATTTTACCAAATGGGCCGAGGCGATGCCTACATTGGATAAAACTGGTGAAACAACTGCCCTTTTCTTTTTCAATCATGTAGTCGCCAGGTTCGGCGTACCACAGGCTATAGTTACAAATCATGGATCACATTTTCGCAATCACATGATGGTCGAATTAGCTGCCAAGCTAGGGCGATCTCACGACAGCTCTACCCCATATTATCCGCAAGCCAACGGACAAGTTGAGGAAATCAACAAGGTCCTGAAGCGTATGTTGCAAAGGATGATCGGGGTTCATAAATGAAGATGGCACCTAATCCTGTACTCAGCTTTGTGGGCTTACCGGACCTTGGTAAAGAACACAACCGGGTTCACACCTTTTCAACTAGTGTATGGCCTGGAAGCAGTCTTGCCAATCCAGTGTGAAATTTCGTCGCTTAAACTCGCGATCGACCTCCTCCCCGGAACTTCAGAGGAAGAGGCTCGTTTCTTGGAATTAATCCAGTTGGATGAAACCCATCGTGATGCCGCTTTGGCTAACGAGGCCCATAAGAAACGAGTCAAGGTTCAGTTCGACACAAATGTCAAACCCTGTGTCTTCTCAGAAGGTGATTTGTTCTTGCTTTATGATCAAGAATCCGATAAATTGGGAGCAGGTAAATTCAAGTTCTTATGGATGGGCCCCTATATTGTTAAAAGGGTGTTAGCAAAAGGAGCCTACGAGTTAATGGATTACGATGGAATTCCACTGGCGCAGCCCCGCAATGGGTTGTACCTCAAGCGTTACTATGCTTAAATAGTAACCTGCATGCTTTTGTTGTATTTTGTTTTCGCTAAAGTATTTGTTCTGGTCGAGTGATCCACCTTTTTCATTTATGGCAGATGTCGAACCTTATGGAGACATGTGTTGGATACGCCGACGGAGCGAGTCGTAGTTCGCGGAACCTGTCTTCCGCGGCCTGGGCCATTTTTGATCCAAGCGGCGAGTTAGTAAGTTTCAAAGGTGTATGTATTGGGCAATCAACGAATAACATCGTTGAGTATAGCACGTTGATAGAACTACTCTCTGATGCCATCACACGTGGCATACGCCGACTAATTGTCAGGCTAGACTCACAGCTCGTGATACTACAACTCAATGGTATATACTCTGTTCGCAATCCAGCTATTTATCGCATGTTCCTAAGGGTTAAGATCTTGGAAAGGCGATTTGATTCAATTCAATATCAACATATTTCAAGAAATTTAAACACGTTAACCGACTCATTAGCAAACTATGTGTTAGATAGACACTTGCAACATTTATAAAAAGGACACATCATCAAAGATTATACATATGGATCACGTAAATCAACCAGAATAAAATCCGAAAATCAAAATATATAGGCTGTTTATACAAGTTCATACATAATGTTCTGTAACCAAGACAAAATTGGTCATGTGACCTAAAAACTCAAAAAGATGCTAGGGGGCACCCTAGCCTAGTGGTGCTCATGATAGTACGTCACGGCCTGTGCAATCATGCGCAAGAGACGAGTCCATCGTCTAGGCATGCCAATGGTATGACGCTGCATCTGTAAAGGTAACTCGTCGATCTGTACATCCGAAAGGCCACGAGTAAGGCTCTCAACCTGCTCCTGCACAGCTGTAAGGGTCTCGGTGTCATCAAGATCGCGGATAACAACTCTCCTAGCAGGCTCCCCTGCTGGGGCAGTAGCTGGCAATCTCGGACGAACTGCTGGATGAACATGACCAATATCTGCATGCACCCAAGAGTACAATTAAAAGTCTTGATAGAATAAAGCACAACAACGTTATGAATAAGAACAATAAACAGTAATGTGGTCAAAGAGTTTACCAATGGCACCCCACTGCTTGCCATCCGGTAGAACCAAATCCGGATCACCTCGGAAATCCATACCCACATATGGATACTCAGAAAACGCCATCTCCTGGCGCTCGAACCACCTAAAGAAGGCCTCAGTAAAAGTAATCTGAGGTTGACCTGCATGCCTAGACATGTGGTCAACCCACCTCTACATGCGTGGCTCGGTCGGAGAAGGCAAGTCAAGTATGATGTACTGAGGCTGCATCAGTGGGATTTTCTCCAAGGCAAAGGCAGTCAGAATAGAACCAAATCCAAAGTTCTTCAACTTCCCGTCCTTTACCTTGGTCAATTGACTTTTCATCTGAACAAGTACTGCATCACACCAGTTGAATACTTTCGGTTGGAGACACTCCAGGGCGTGCTGCATATAGGACCTGTTGGCAACATGTAAAGCTGCGCTGCCGGCCATCCTACCAATAGTGAACAGAATGGACCTCAGAGCCCGATCCGTAATCTCACGGATAACAATCTTGCCGTCTCTGCTCGGCTGAGAACCTTCCTTGCAATACTGGCGGACATAATCTCTGGTGGAATCAGTCCCCCGGGCCGTACCTGATAAGGAAACGAAGGCACCTCGTCTTGACAACCCAGTTAAGAAGTACATGTCCTCTATGGTCAAGGGGATGGTCTTCCCCCTAATCTGGAATACTTGGTTAACAGGATCCCAAGCATCAAGCATATACTGTAGTAAAGAAATCTGTGGTCTCATACTAGAGATACGGAAGAACTTCAGCAGGCCACAGTTCCGCAGCGCGTTCACCGTGACCGGGTCATGGAGGGCAATCATGTCCTCCTCTTCATGTTCTCGTTCTCGCCATGTAAGGGACATTTTGTTCAAGTTTCCCTGCAAAGCAAACGAGAGAAAGAATGAATTCCTGTTTTGGTGAAAAACTGGCGAAAAAATCATCAAAAATGACATGGAAACTCAGTGCTTTTGAGCCCAGCGTAGGCAGAAGGTCCTCTACCTACGCTGAGGGTCAGACTGCCTTAAGGCAGATTGACCTTCAGCGCAGGTTTCAAATGGGGAACCTGCGCTAAACCTAGGGCGCCCTGGCAAAACCCCAGGGGCTCAGAAAGACCGGAAAACAGACAAAAAATAGGGAAATGAAACCGTGAAAAGAAAGAGCTAGGGTTTAGCTCCTACCTGGTCCAGACGGCGCCGAAAATCGTCCGCAGAATCTCCCGGAATCAGCTGGTGAAAATCAAGGGGAAAGAGGCACCTCCAGAGCTCCAACAAACCAAATGCAAATGAAATGGTAAATGAGAGGTAAAACCACCTTTTAATGGCTTTTTACATAGTACAAAGTGAAATATTAGGGTTATAATCTCATTTTCATGCAAATATTATTCATTTCTAACAAAGTTTGTTGCAGCAATTGAAAATGCAGTACTATATTTGAAAACAGAAAAGCTAGTAATGGTAAAAAATCAAAATTTGACCATATAATCGAGCAGTTTTAGCATAAAGTTCATGCTCGTTAAAAAATAAACGCAAGATCCGAGCAGTTTTACCGCGGAATTTATGCTCGTTAAAAAATAGAAAAGCGTGAGCAAGGGTTCCACCAGAGTTCAAGCTCGTTAAAAAATGAACCTATCCCGGTAAATAACCATTGTGATCGTAAATTTATTAGCCATAAAAAGCCTTGGTCGTGTTTGCACTTGCCACCTCCATTTCATTTTGGCCGATCGTTCACCCCCATATGATTGTTTACCCCTTTTGAGGAACAACTGCGAAGAGTGATCTCACTTAGCCATCCTTGTGACACTGCCGTGATTGGAAAATTCCAACTTGTACCTGGAATCTGCTGCTATCCCTGTTTATCACTCGTTCCTCAAAAAGCGAGTCTTCTTTGAGCTCTTTTCAATTGACTCGTAAAATATGAAAAGTTTTCCGAGTTTTTGCCTTCCAGCTCGTTAAAAGGACCGGAAGAGCTATCCCTCTTCTAGATTTTAATCTTTTTGGACTAGAGGGATTATTTCACAAAAAGGTCGAGCGCTTGTTTTATTCGGCTCGTTAAAGTTATCGAAAATTCATCCCTTTTGTATTGTTTTATACTTTTTCGGACTTAAGGGATTAGATGACTAAAAAGGAATTTTGGAGTTAACTTTCTATACCTTTTCAGACTCTCTAAAAATGAAAAGGACCGAGTTGTCTTTGTCGCTAGACTCGTTAAAATGATTGAATAGCGACAAACTTGTCTTTAGACGAGAACGAGTTTCCCTATCGCTAGGCTCGTTAAAACATAGCGATGGGCTTGCCCGAAGGGAAGGTTATAGAACAAGCATATGTTATCCTCCTCAAGCTTGACAAAAATAAAGAGGTACTGGTCAGAAATGACTGGGGAAAAATTGGGAGAACCTCAAAGCTTTAATGGTAGCAAGTCGCTCTTGAACATGACACTTTGTCCTCCGTACCAAATTGGGTTGGGTTGTTTCATTCACCGGTCTCATCACCATGGTCTTCGCCAAACCATCCGTATTTGGGGTAATGCTACCGATCCATCACATCAGTGTCGTTATATGTTCAAGAGATGTGTTTAGAAAGAGTCAACCGTGTCCCATCCACTGCCATACATTATCCTTCATCCACCCATGATCGCCACCCTGAATCATATCTCACAGATTGTTTTCACCTCCACTAAAATCATTAGCTCCGTTCCGTGTCACTGATGGGGGATTCATTAAGGCCCTCCTTTGACGGATCACTTCTTGTTGACTTCAGCTCATTATCCAAGAAGTTGATCTAGGAAGACACCCCCCAGTACTTTGAAGCTTGCATGCCTCAATGGCAAGTTTCTCACTTCCGGCGGCAGGTATACATCAATGACCTTCGACCAGAAGATTTTGCGTGGTGTTCGACGCCAAGTCCTTTATTCACACCACGTGAATTGTACTGCAGTACCTTGAGGGTCATTGTCATTATTGGTGATTCCTCTCGCGCTTGTTAACGGTTTACATTATTGGCCGGTAATCAAGCGATGTCTTTCCATGTTCGACTTCAGCGTAATTCTCACATGGATCGACTTGTACTTAGAGTGAAGATCGAACGAGATTGAAGACCCCAGATCTAGTTTCATCCATCCGGGCTGCGATATATATTCAGGAAATATAAAGACATTTGATATGTACATTATTGCAGCAGATGATCATCCTACTCAAAGGATGATAATTTCAGCAGAGAATTATCAGTCTATCATCAGACGGTCGTCTGTTATATGTACCAAAATGAATTTATAAAGCTGAGCATGGGAATGCCCGCCTCAGCTAGATCATGAAAGCAGAATGAAAAAATAATGTATTTTATTGTATTTTATTGCAGGGCACCTCTCAGCGATTGAATGAACTTCGGATCCTCCTGATAAAGCATTTCACCCGATAAACGACCTCATACTTTAGGGGGCAACTGTTATAGACATTTTTGTGCCTAACAGCATGGAGCATGAAATGTCAATAATCTGATGGATCCAAAGTCCCTAAACATGTTGTTCTTACCCTTAGAGGAACAAGGTCAGCAAACCACAGCACTGAAAATCAGTTCTCCACCTGAAAACACTCAAAAACAGGCTATTTCTGGATCATGTCAGCTGCTCCACTGAGCATCTGCGTTGAATGTCAACTGCTCCACTCTGTACCTGCGCTGAATGTCAAAACTAATGAAGGCTACCTGCGCTGGGCGAGATTGGCCAAGTGGCACAGTCATTCTGCAAGGTGTCAACTGCCCAGGAAGCTTCCAAACTGACACTAGGGTCAAGGAATTCGCCTTGTGATGAGTAAGAGGGTCTTGATCTCCAAGTGGAAGCAAGAATCTCCAAGTGGAATCAAGAACTAAAGATTAACTGAAGTAGGAGAGGACACTAGTCAGCTTCATGTCAGTCTCAAGCTGACTCATGCTTTCTCCAAAACTTCTATATATAGAGCTCTCTCATGAGGTCTATAGAGGCTGGAATTTTGTGCAAGTAAGGAAGTGTTGAGGTGAAGAGGAGATTTATTTCTGCTGGGAGGTGTTGCTGGATTGGGCCTATTATGGTTGCAACTCTCTCAGAACTTTGCTTCTTCTATTAATAAAGCATTTGAGGTTCTTCTATATGCATGTGTCTCTATGGTGAATTGATGCTTGTATATTTGATTTATGCTAATCCCTGAATCGATTATGGATGTATGCTTCTTGTAGTTTCCTTTTCTTGTGCTTTTACAGGATCTTTGTGTAGCTGGGCCGGTGAAAGAGCAAGGAGCTAGGAGCAAGCAGCAAGGAGTGGGGATTGGACCGACTATTAGCGCAAGATAATGGTTAGTAGATCATCCTTCTCTTCTCTCTCTCATCTCATAAAGAAGTAATCTTGAATATCTTTGCATTCAGTTGTTGCTGAGGTACTATCACCCTTAGAGTGGGATAGGGTCATTCCGTATTGGATACTTTTCCCAACAACAACAAGTAACTCTTTTGGCCTTCTATGTATTTTCTGGATACCAACTTCGTAAGCTTCACAATCTATAACATTTCCATTAGGATATTTTAGCATAACTACAAGTGTATATAGGTGTGGATTTTCTCCAGATCAAAATTGCGACCTTTCAATATTTCCATGCAGTAGCCCACAACCTTTTTCGCCACTGTCTATTGTTGTGTTTCAACTAGTAGTTTGACTAGACAACTTCCAATGATCTCAATATTCAAATAGAAACCATCACTCCACCATATAAATTTGAACAACCAATATATTTTCTTTGCAAGATCCAGGTTGGTAGCAATGTTCAATTATCTCATATTCTACAAGAGGCTTGCTGTCATGGCCATACCGCAAAAAATACCCTTTTTATCCAAGTGTGGAACACTAAATCAATTTCTTTGAAGTAAAAAATGCACAATGACCTATCCATTATGCAAGAAGAAGGATCGGAAGTCACTTCTCTATAATGAAACTGAAACCATCGCAAACCATAAATGTGACTTGACGGGTAGGAATGATACCTGAGGAGCGGGGATTGCATTCTCTTGTAGCTAGGAATGTGACAATAAATTTTTGAAGCATTTATTTATCCCCAAGAGCCTTGAAACATTTTTCTCTCGCCCTTTTAGTGATCTTAGTCACAACATGTGTTGGTGCAATGTATTGTCAAGGATGTTCCATGTGGATGAAGTCTTAGTTCCCCTTGATTTGATGTGAATCCATATGGCCTCTTGGATGTCCAACATATTTGAGTGATGCTACTTATGCCATATGTGTTAGTCTCGTTACCCAATATCATGATGCATGTACAACAATCAACATTTCCCTTTGAACATACATTGTGTTGGATCCTTTTAACACCACACAAATCTAGAACTTCACACTTTTGCAAAAGGCAACACTTCTTTTATATTTATTTAGTCATATATTTGTAATATGCCACTATTATACCGAATGGTCATCTGGGCTTTGAGCGCCCTTTAAGGTTTATGTTCAAATATGAATCCTAAAAGTGTTGTCTGCCCAAAAAGAAAAGTGTTACCCCCTCTCTCATAACGACCTTTAACCATGAGTCATCAACACCCTTTACCATTTGTGTTCTATGTATTACTTTGGAGTGCTTGCTATTTTTAAGGTGGCCACTAGGATTTTAAATCAAACAATTCTTTCTATGCAACATTTGGATGCATTGTGATGGCCTTCACATATTGGATCAATAGAACCAAAACTTAAAGAATGAACCATTTTAATTTAAACACCCACCAAGACTCGTATTAAAGAATATTCCTTATCTTATGAATTCAATATTTATAATTAAATAATATTTCCTCAAAAGTGGTGTATTTTCACCTTATTGTTTAATTTTATCCCTTTCATTGAAAATGTCACCAAGGAAGCTCTATTTGAAACCCTGCAAACAACAAAACAATAGAATAAATAATTATTTTATTCACCAAGTTCATAAGTAGGCTAATAAGACAATCCACTTGAGGTGTATACAATAAATAATGAAAATAACCAAAGTAAGGTGTTGTGAATCATATTAGGTTGAACAAAAGATACCTAAATTGAGAAACAACATCAAGGTTCTGGTACTTTAATGGGATGATTATTTGCATGCAATTATGATATCATGTAACTCCCAAGGTGACACCGCAATTATGTAGAAAGTGATTTGAAGTATTGAATAATTAATCAGGCCAATGTAGGGTTACAACAATGCAAGGGAAAGATAACATTATTACAATCCCTAATGCACATGCTGACATGGGGAACCAATCATGAACCTAGGGGAATATAATATGAAATGATTATTACCATGATGCCATATGACGTCGATGAGAATTCACCCTTAGAGGTATATGAAATTGGTTAAAACATGAAGGGAACCTTTATTTTGACAATTTAGGGTTTCTCCCAAACCCTAATATGGCGAACATATTGAAATCCAAATTGAAGCCTTGTCCATCCACACATAGTGCCTCTAATCATTGCAATGCATATTTTATAAAGATAAGTTTCGAAGTCATAAGAGACTCTTAATACATCATTGGAGCAACAAAAATTAAAAAACCTAATGCAATCATAAGGTAAACATCATGATGTGTGGATGCAAGACGTAATGCTTGAGTGGGAAAATAAACATGTCTTAATAGGAAGGTTTGTGGGGGAGTAACCAGTTGAAAACATGATCAAAACCCTAATGGATTGGGGTGAGAAGAGGGGGGCCCAAATTTTTTGGATATGACTAAAATTTTTGGGTGTTATAGCAGCTACAACAATCGGTGAACCATTGCTAGAATGCAACATCTTTGGCTACATCCTTACAATAAATCAAGTCTTGTGAATGGTGTAAGGAAGTATCGCATCAGGTACTATGGGTACTCCTAGGGTTGCTTGAAGTTTTGTAGGTATGCCATTCCCCTATGTCTTAGCGAGGTCTCATTAGTCATTAAACACCACATTAGAAGTTTACACATGGAATTAGTTAATGATGATGCAAAAAACAAACCATAGGGATTATTGTATTTAGAATTTTAAGTTAGGTTTATGGTGTTTCTCTGCCGCGAGTATGTTTGGATAGTATCTTAATATAGTCACTCTAATAAATCATAAATGTTTCTCTACTGGTAGCGATCCTGGTCAGTACCCCGACAGATTCGTTGCATCACCTCTCTGCATAGGTTGCCTTTCTTTTTTTTTTAGACAAAGATCGGTTGCTATTGTATTAAACTGAAAAAAAAGAAGGCAGATTGCCATACATAAGATGCTTCCTGAACATTCGGAATCCAAGGAATTACAAAAAGTTTACTTTCCTTGATTCTAAATTTTTTTTTACTGCCCCTAAGACTGCTTGTACTGCTGTAGATTCTTACAAACCGTGAACCCCAAAATTTACATCTACAACCCATGACTAATCTATATCTATACGACTTATCTTCCTTGAAGTAGATCCTTCTGGGTCCATGTCTGGCTCATTTGGATTTGCACTAGAAGAGGATGAAGCATCTTTGAATTTTTTATCCATCATATACTTGAGGATGGATATCTTCTCTTCAGCATGGGCGCATCTGTTACTCAAATCACTAAATTGTTCATGCAGGGAGTGAACTCTATGCAGGAAGAGATTCATCTCAGCCTTGTATTTCTCGTGGAGAATTCTGCATTGGTCTTCAAGCCTTGTTTCCAAACTGCGAACCTGATCCTCCAGAGCTTGTTGTTGTGCACGCACCTTGTCGAATTCAGCTTGTAAGTCCCTGCAATGAAAACAATGTTCTGGGCGCTCCATTGGGTCTGAAAAAAGGTTGTAGGCGCTGATCGGATTCTTCTCACAGTGCCTCTGAGCTTCCTTACTGCTGGTGTAGGCCTCCTTTCGTGCAGTGGCAGCACCGCTCTGGTAAAAGCAGCAGCCACTTGAGGATAGAACCTCAAACTTGAAAATATTATCGCAGATTGCTTGGAAAGGAGCGGTGGCAATTCCGCTCTTGAAACTGTGAATGTGAAATTTTCCTGTGGGGAAATAAGTCTGGACACCAGGAGCATATAAAGCCATTTTCAGAGTGCTATGATGGGGGGAAGAACTGCGCTTCCCAATGATCCACCACACCTTCCAACGCATATCCTGACCAATATCTAGGATCTGATGTTTAGGACGATTTCCGTCTGCATGATGTCT
Organism: Pinus tabuliformis; assembly: GCA_031772625.1. NCBI lineage: Eukaryota > Viridiplantae > Streptophyta > Pinopsida > Pinales > Pinaceae > Pinus > Pinus tabuliformis. Next base: position 259,273,252 of record CM062819.1, on the reverse strand, counting down.
GATTCCCATGCTGCGAATTGATTTCCTTATCTGGTTTCTGTTGCGAGTCCTTTCTGCCTTATCTACACTATCCCCTGCACTGTGGATTTGCCTGCAGTACTGGATTCTTTTGACTACGATTCTCCTAGCTTTGACTGGCTGTGGATTCCTCATGGTAACGGTTGGAGGGATGTGACATTATTACAGCTGAGGATGCCTTTGGAGCAATCACAGGCCTTGTTGGCGTTCTTGTCAGCATCTTTATTTAATCCACGTAGTATATGATAATATCGGACCTCCTCCAGCAGGTCGTGAAGGATTTGGTTCCAACAGTTGATTTGCTGCAAAAGGGTGTTCGGCGTGCTCCGCTTTTGCACCATGAGCTTGATGATAATTGCTGAATCCCCGAAGATAATCACTTTCTTAATTCCTATCTTGAGCAGTTGGGTGAGCCCTTGGAACAGAGCCAGTCCCTCAGCCCTGTTATTGGATAGCTCACCCAACCCCCATTCAAACTGAAGAATAGTCTCACCATTGGCATTGCATATAAGACCCCCTGCACCTGCTAGGCCGGGATTTGATTTTGAGGCGCCGTCAAAGAACATATAGAACCTATTGCAATTGCTCAGCCAGAGTGCAAATTCCTCTTCCTTGAGCCTCAATTTCCAAACGCTGCTTGCCTCCTTCAATCGTGGATTTCCTTGCCTTGGTGCCTGGATGTTGTTGTTGTTTCCTTGTACACAGTTAATCAAATTTCTCTCTTCAACATTGTAATTGGTGGTCTCGATCTTTTCATGAGTGTGAGCTATAATTGTTTCCACCGCTAAATTCTTCGCTTTTTGACACATAACTCTAGTATTGCATCCTTTGTCTTGAAAAACCTTCCTGTTTCTTGCTAGCCAGATGCGCCAAACAAGGGTTAAGGGTATAGCATGCCACATCCTTTGCGTTAGTTTGCTCCTTTTTCCTTTCCAAGGACAATTTTTCCTCCAGTTGTAGACAGATTCTGCAATGGTTGCCTTTGGTTCCCATGTGACTTCCCCGATTGAGGCCATCTGTCTCCAGCAATCATCAGCTACTTGGCAGTCTATGAACAGGTGTTGCATTGTTTCTTCAGCTTGACAGCAGTTTGGGCACCTGGACGGACCCAGAATGCCCCTTTTATTTAAGTTTTCTGCTGTTAGAATCTTCCCTTTCAGGAGAAGCCAAAAAACGAATTTGACTTTAGGGGGGGCTTCAGCTCTCCAAACCAGTTTCCATTGATTCCATATGGCCTGTGGGAAGGCGCTGTTGCAAAGATGTTGATACCTTGCCTTGGCTGTGTATTGAGTTTCCGTGGGGTCCTAGCGGTAGCCATCTTGCTTTCCTCTTTGGACCGGAGCTTTACTTTGCAGAAGGTTCTTGAAAGCTACAACGCTTGTTTCTAACTCTCTAGGGTAATCCAGGAGTTTCCAACCAGCCCAAGTTTGAGAATGGTTTCCCCATTGCGTTATTTGAGCTAAGCACCATATACCTCTGTCATTAAGCCACCTAATGGCAGGGGTTGCTTCTATGATGGATCCCATAGGTTGCTGTCCTAATATTCAATCAGTGGAAAAATTAATGCTGCTCCCCCCTCCTGGGACCTTTGATATGTTTTGGGACATAAATGGAATGACTTTCTTGTAGAGCTTCTAGATTTTTGTGCTGTCTCTATTGGGGATGTTGGTGTCCAAGAGTTGATGCCTTGTGCTATTCAGATACTTGGCCTCTAGGACCATTTTCCACCAAGCTGAGGCCCCTGAGATCAGTCTCCAAATTATTTTAGCTCCTAGAGGTAGGTTCAGCAGTTTTGGAGATGTTATTCCAATCCCTCCTCTCTCATGAGGCTGAATGACATTCTTCCAGCTAACCAAATTGAACTTTTTTCTTTCCATTTTCCCTCCTTGCCAGAGAAAGTGTCTAAGGGATTTTTCCATTTTTTGGTGGAAAGCCATTGGAGCTTGGTACAGAGAAAAACGATAGATGGGCAGAGAGGACAGACCAGATTTTAGAAGAACAAGGCGACCTGCTGGATTCAGCCAGATAGATCCCCATTGTTGGATCTTTCTCTTTATTTTGTCAAGGATTTCATTCCATGTATCAGCTTTCATAGGTCCCATACTTACCGGCATCCCAAGGTAAGTGAAGTGGCTCCAATTTAGCTTGTATGAGACTCCTAGAGTGTTTGCAATGTTGTGGATGGTTTGAGCAGTTGCGTTCCATCCATAAATGCAACTCTTTACCTGATTAACTTTCCCTCCTGAATAATCCATGAATTGATCTAGAATCTTTTTGAAGCACCTTGCTATGGTTATGGACGCTCCTCCCATCAAGAGGGTATCATCTGCAAATTGGGAGTGATTGATGTTCTTTGTACCTTGCTCAAACTGGATGCCAGTGATTAGGCCAATTCTTCGGTTGTAATCCAAGGCTTTGCTAAGAGACTCAGCCATAAGAATAAATAAGTAGGGGGACAAGGGACAACCTTGTCTTAGGCCACGAGAGGATTGAAAGGCAACACAAGGGCGACCATTGATTAGAGGGGAGATCCAAGGATTCGAAATGCAGGCTTTGATCATGCTAATGAAGGAGGAATTGAATCCCATTTTATGAAGCACTGCAAACAGGAAGGAGTGTCTAACCCTATCAAAGGCATTGGCAAGATCTAGCTTTAGGACAAATCCTTTCTCCTTTCGGCTAATGCTTGAATGAATGGCCTCTTGCACAAGAAGGATGGAATCAGAGATGTGTCTATTGGGCAGAAAGCCTCCTTGATTTTCTGAGATCAAAGAGGAGAGAAGGGGCTTGAGTCTTGCTGACAGGATTTTGGTGATTATTTTGTATGCTGAATTGCATAAGGATATGGGTCGAAACCTTGAGAAGGTGGAGGGTCTGCTTTCTTTAGGGATTAAAGCTAGATGGGTGGAGTTGGTGTATCCCGCCAGTTTTCCTTTCCGATGTGCCTAGCGTATCATCTTTAGGAGGTCTTTTTTGATCAGCTGCCAGTACTCTCTGTAAAAACTAATTGGAAACCCATTTGGTCCTGGGGCTTTGTCTGGGTGAAGACTCCAGATTGCTTTTTGAACTTCTTCCTCTTCTATATCTTGAGTGAGCTTGCTGTTCGTTTCTTGAGTGACTTCAGCAGTCATGTATTGAAGTATACTTGAGTAGTCCTCCTCACTTTTGTCCTCTGTAAGGAGAGTTTTGAAATGATTGGTGGCTGCTTCTTTTATGGAGTCCTGGGTGTCGTAGTTGTTTCCTTCACTATCTCTGATTGTGCTCACAGTGTTCCTGGTCTTTCTAATTGTTGCCTGCTTATGGAAATAAGAAGTATTTTTGTCTCCCTCGCGCAGCCATAATTGTCTTGACTTTAGTCTTCATTTGGTCTCTTCGTCCCTTATTGTTTGTCTCAGCTGGGAGTACAGTCTTATCTCATTTTCTTTGGCTTGTTGGGAGAGACCAACAATTTCGATATGTTGCTGCACTTCCTCAAGATTTTTCTTGATATCCTTTTTAATCAACTCAGGCTCCTGGTAATTATTCTTTGCCCAGGCTTTCAGAGCCTGTCTAGTTTGCTTTAATTTTGATTCCCAGAAGTATATCGGGGAGCCTTCCACATGCTGGGTCCAAGCCTGTCCCACCACGTCTCGAGCTGCAGGAGATCGATTCCATAAGGAGCAATATTTGAAAGGAAGGGGTCCAAGCTGGCAATGACTGTGCAAGGTGAGCGTTATTGGATAATGATCCGAGGCGGAAATGTTGAAGATGTTTGATTGGCCGGTGGAGAAGGAGGACAGGAATGCGATATTGATGAGGAACCGGTCAAGCCTCTCCATGATGTTGCCTACTCCTAGTCGCCTATTGCTCCAGGTGTACCTGCGATTCTTGGGTTTTATATCAACCAAGTCTTTCTCCTGCATAATGTGCTCAAGTCTGTTTCTGAATGGATCTGGGCTGAAGACGCCCCGTCTCTTCTCATTTGCATGCAAAACCAGATTTAGATCCCCTGCGAGAATGAGATTGTTGTCTTGGTCTTCTTCTATAGTTGTTTCCAAAGTGGTCCAGCACACTTCTTTTTCCCTGTATTGATTTGGAGAATAGATATTGTATATTTTTACAGTTGTTCCATTTTCCTTGCTTTCAAGTTTGACACTGATCCAGTTCTGGTGTATTTTGGCAAAGTTGCAGCTCCATTTACTGTTGTCCCACATTGTTAGGATGCCACCCGAAGCTCCTCTTGCTTCACTGGCACAACCGTTGTATTGCTTTTGCTGATTGATAATGTTGCTGGATTCGGATTGATCTTGCTTTGTCTCCTGAATGAGGATGATTTCAGGCTTTTCACTTTTGATTAATTCCTTAAGGGCTGCTATCTTGGAGTGGTGCCCTAATCCCCTGCTGTTCCAGGATAGCATTTTCATCATGGTTTACCGGAAGCATGGAGAGGTGCTCGCCTCTCTTTGCCTTTGTAATTGTTTTCTTTATTCGAATGTCCAACAATGAAGGATTCTATAGGAGTCTGAGATCCCATGGCAATATCTTTCTGCGCACTTTCTTCTCTGTGTTGTTTAGCTGATTTTCTACCTGGGCCGTGTTTTTTGGGAATATCACTGGGTGCTCCATGGTCCTTCGATGAACTTCTGGTAATCCTTGCAGAGGGGGTGTTAGGGGAAGGATGAGAGGTATGAGGGGGGGAGGGATGAGGGAGTGGATCTGATGGAGAAGTGTCCTGCTCGGTTTCTTCCTCAGAGAGGGCAACAAAGGGGTTGGAAGAGGGAGGAATGGAAGGATCTGAGGGTGGAGGAGGAGAGGAGGGATGATGAAGGGGGGGCTGCTGGGAGGATGAAGAGGGATGCTGATGGGATGGATGGGGATGGATGGGTTGCTGGAGAGAGGGCTCAGGGATTTCAGTTTCCGAAGGTTTCAGAGGAGGAGATGATTTTTTTCTTTTAATAGTTTCCCATTGTCCTTCTTGCTCTTCTGGTTCTACATTAATAATTTTAGGGCATCTATTTGCAAAATGGCCATACTCATGACATACCTTGCATTTGAAGGGTATCTGTTCGTAGTCCAGCTGCTGGATATGGCACCACTCGTCTACTTTCAGTTTGATTGCTTCTGGTAGTCCGCGTCCCAGATCAACTTCAACGCAAATCCGCGCACAAGCCTGCATATTATCCTTGGGTTCACTGCGATCTATGTATTTTCCGACCGCATTTCCTATTTCTTTAACCGATTCATCACCCCAGCAGTGAAGAGAAAGATGGGGCAGCCTGACCCAGACTGGAACTGCACTTGGAATGTCAAGCTCTGGATCAAAATCTGGGGTCCATTTGTTGAGGTAGAGACCCATGGAATCCATGAAGTAAGGCCCGTTTCTGAAAATTAGGTCCTTGTCTTCCTTAGTTTCGAAGTGGAAGGTAAAATATCCTCTTCCACAGAATCTGATGGATATTTTCCCTTAGGTCTTGTCTGCCCAGTTTCGTTCAACCCACCTTTGCACTGTTTTGGGCGAGGGCCATAGTCCTGTAAATTGCCCTATTAAGCCTTTCTCTGCTAAGGAGATGGCTGCCATGCGAGGGATAGTCGGAGGCAGATGCACTTCCTGTAAAACATCTAATTTCTTCACGAACTTGGTTGATGTTGGCCTTGGTCTTTGCTGAGGAAGATATTTTACCAGTTTGGAAAAGGCCTGTTGTAGTTCCGGATCCCCACCAGGCGGATCCGGAGGATCCATGGAGCTGATCGATTAAGCAGCAGACGGGTTCGATGGCAGGGTCGCGCGCGCGCTCTTTTTTTTTTTTTTTTTGGTCTTTTGGAAGGCTTGCATAGGTTGCCTTTCTTAATCCTTTACCATTTACTTAATTTAATTTTCTTATATTCTCATTGGAATTATTTATGGGCGTTTATTGTGTTCTGGCAGATGAGGGATCCTGCCTTATTTGATGGGCAAGATAGGTTGTTTCTTATTCGGTAGAAACTTAAAGATATTATGGGTTAGGTTTTCCCTCATGCCAAGCTTCCACATTTCATCTCTTGTTAATAGGTGAACAATGAAAACAAGTCATTGAAATATTCAAGACCATGTTGAGCATAAGGTTTAGGTTATGAGTATAGGTCATTTGAATTTATTAGGGTTCCCCATAAGTAACCTATTTGTATTTTCCTCGCTAATGAGTCAGACTAGTAGGAAATATGTTCAGGATCCAGCTTTGATGACCTGTTCTAAGAGAAGTTTCCTCTTGGAGTAACCATCACAACCACACACAACCATTAGGGTTACGATTATAGTATTAGGGCAAGGTGACTAGGGAAGCTATTATAGGGTTTCTTCATGTGTGAAAAGGTTAAAGGAATCTTTCTTTGCGGATTAAGAATGTGAAAATCATGTAATAAAGCTAGTCACAACACTAAAGGTTCAAAAGGATTCAGGCTGGTGAAAGCTCATGTAGTGGCATACAACAAAGAAAAAATGTAAGGCTAGGTCAATAGTGAGTGTGTGCTATGAAAGAATATGAATTCGTAAGATAATGAAGTAGGTAGGGCTACAATGCAATGCAATGTTATGTAAATGCAAGCTAGAAGCATAATATGGTGCAACAAACTAAAATACCTACAATAAATAAAACACAACAAATAATATCTAAACCATAAATCAAATCCTAAGAAGTAAACCTTAATTAGCAAACTCAGACAAGTAAAACTTAATTAACAAACCCTAACTAGCCTAATCCTAAAACCCTAATTTAACCAAAGAGGAGGTTGGGTCATGTGAAATAAAAATTCCAGTGTAGCCACTACAATAGTTCTCGACTTACAAAAAAAGATGTCAGGGATTAGAATCAATATAAAGAATTGTGCAAAAACAACAATGCTTACCTATGAAACCTGCACAACAATAAGAAGGTCATGTCACATTCAGGAAAATGTGCCAAAAAATATTGTCCAAGCCAATATGCAACCCTATCCTAGTAAGAAAAATTATAAACTGGAAAACCATGATCATCCAACCATGAAAAACATTCATTCATGCTTAACCCTAAATTTGACATGTGAGGCAAGATGTCGCCTAGTTGTAGAGGAATTTTCTAGATAAGATATTTCAATCCCTTCAACAATCCTATCATGATATTTAGGATGATCAACTTGCTGATCTTGAAAATATGGGTGTTCATCAGGTGTAACTTAAATCCCAAAGGATTCAAGTGTAGAAAACCTAATTTGAAGTTGTCCATGGATTTCATCAAGGATGTGAGGAACTAACATAACCATTAACGAGAGTTGAAGTGCCTCACCATCTTAACAAATCTCCAAACCTTCAAACGATAGGTCATCAAATATCGGTGGTTTCGTAAGATCAACATGTGAATTCATATGGTCACCTTTAGCTGTGATAGGAAAACCATTAGTGAATATATTATTAATTTGATCAGATGTCCAAACACTAATACGTTGGCAATTCAAAATATCAAATTATTTAGACTCCCAAGAAGGAGGTGAATCAACCAGAAGAGTCTTAGGAAATAGATAAATCAGGTGATTGGTTTCTTTTAGTGGATTGTAAAACATCACCTGCTTGTACCTGATCACAACCTATACGGTTGGGAAAGAGTAAAAAATATTTGAGACAATGGATGACGTACTCTCCTCAGCAAACAAATCAGGGTACAAGGAGTGATGCATACCATTTGATAAATGATCGAGAGATGCACCTAGAGATACATCACTCAAATAAGGGTATTTATAGTATGAGCTTAGATTTGGAAAGATGATGCTGAGAGGAGAGTGGTGTGGAAACGCTAATTTTAGAAACCCTAATTTGACCTAGATCAAGGATCTAATCAAGATTGTGAGAACCTAACATAACCATCAGTGGAAGTTGAAGTGCCTCAACTTCCTAACGAGTTCTTGGGCCCTCAAAAAACTGACCATTGAACCTTGGAGGCTTAGTGAGGTCAACAAGTGAACCTGGACAATTATCATCAACAGTATTAGTGAAGACATTATTGATTGGGTGATAATTGTCAAAGCCACTGTTTTGATTAGAGTCGGCATCTAACCAATGAGATCCTTCAAGGATAAAAAATGATGATGAATAGACCAAATGGTTTCCTTGAACTTTTGAGAATGAAAAATCATGCTCTTCACTTGTAACAGACTGCAGATGGAAAAGATCATGAACAATTGTTTCAAAATTTTCATCCTTTGATTGTGAGGCAATGCTATTATGTATCTGATCATAATAAAAACCAATAGGATGAATAAATTATGAATTTGGTGACACTACTGGTTGACTATATTTATCAAATAAATTAGGGTACAATGGATGAAAAGATTCAAGTGAAGAAACATCAGTTGTAGTCGCACTAGATCTATGACTCACATCCTACACATTAATGTCAGCCTGAGGAAAAAATGAATCTGCATGCACGTGATGCTCTGTAGATTTGATAGAAAATTTAGCTTCATCTGAGACAAGGCTTAAATCATTTCCAACTAGTGAATGAAATTCACGAATATATTCAGGCATATGCTTAACGGGCTTGAGTTGAGTTTCATCGACAGGAAGACATGTTACATAAATTTGATATTCAGGTTCAAATTCAATAGCATGTATGCGAGCTTCAGAAGTAAGACAATTTGATTCATTTTCTTGTGAACATTCTTCATCATCTAAATTATTTACAACCAAAATTTCATAGGTAATGAATCGAAAGGAGGATGAGAAATTTCATAGGTAGTAAATTCCTCCTTGGAGGCTTGAGGATTTTCTGGACTCACAAAGATGAGAGAGACAAGATTAGGGATGAGATCTGGGTAATTTGTAACTTATGGATTATCATGATGATCATCAAAATCAGGATTTGTTTCAGATCGATGATGTTGCCAAGAGACATAAACTAGACATTGAAATTTCTCACCCAAATACATCCAATCAACATATCTCTCTAGAAATTCACAACAAAGATGAACAAACCTAGTAGAAAAATCCTATAATGGCTTCATCCTAAGCTAATTTCTCCTTTTCAAAAAAATTGAAAATCGTACCTATCAAAGGCTTGAATAATATCACTAATGAGTTGCTCAAACGAATGAATTGAAGTGACTGGAAATGTGTGGCACCATTGCTTGACACGACCTTCAAGCATGAGGGTGAATACTATTCCAATAACATATTTACAATGTATTCTATTAGACTAATAGAACTGCATAACTTGAAGCATGTGTCCAAATACCATTGTTTGATGCTCTCCATCAATATCGACACTTTTGAAAAATAACCCGTGATAGAGATTTAGGACGGAGCCATTTACAGATATGAAACTAAACTGTAGGCTCCAATGGCTCAACTTGTCATCTGACCCCTCTTTCTAGTGGAAAAATATGTTGATAGGCTAGAATGTACAGCCAATAGATAGGGGGTCTCCACGATGTGAATTTCTAATTAGACTTCACACCGTTTGGGATAGGAGTCCCTTCCTGTATGTGGGCCCAACAAACACCATGAATGTTTCTCTCTTGGATACCAAATGAAAAGATTTCAGAGAGAGGACAGGAATGAAATGCCCAGAAAATGAACCAAGTCAACCCAAAATTGGAAAATTGCAGAAAGAGGTATAACCAAGTCACAACAACACTAAGAATAAGTATGCCATGAGAAGGATCAACAAGCAAAAACACAATTAGACATACATGAAAAATAGCATGCCATAGGTTAATTGCAAATTAGTTCACAATAGATCACCTACATGGCATGGAATAAGTAAGCACATATTCAAAAGAAAACATACATGCAACAACTACAAACCAATCCATAAAATATTGTGTGTATGAAAGCACACACACAAATGCAGGGAGAATATCGACAGACAACCAATCAACCTTTATTAATAAGAATGGGAAACAATACCAAAAATGAAGAACATATTACTAATGTTTATGAAAATACAATTAAAAATATTGCAATTCATCAAAACCAAACAATGGAACATGGGTTTCTCATGCCATTATCCAATGCAAAACCCTAGCCTCACTTAAGCTCACTCTACTAGCTTCCAAGAGCATAGTGCCTCTAGCTCTCAAGCACAAATCCACTATCTACTATTGGTTCTAGATCAAGTGCTAAAATTCTCCCAAACGAGGCATGAGGGTGTATTTATAGAAATGAGGAGGGTGAACTTTCACCTCCTCTTGTGACCTTTCACCCAACCTAATGATTTTTGACCTTCTTCACTCCTCTCTCATGTCCATTGAATATTACGCGCCCAATTAATCTATGCCTAATTATGGGAATTATGATGAGAAATATGCACATATTAATAGAAGGGTAATTCTCCAGAGAATGAGAAAGGTCGTGTTGTGCTTGTCAACAACCCCCTATTTATTAAAGCTAGCAGTAAAATATTACTTTTAATAAATGGGGACCATTTCAAAAAATGTATATACCAAAAAGTCAATCCTAGTATGTAGATATTTCTTTTGTTTTTGGAATAAATCAAGATATCAAACAAAACCTCCGAAACCCTTGAAATGCTACTTTTCCGTATTTAGCATGAAATGCATCTCAGATGATACCTTTCTAACCCACCACAATCTACGATAAAACAGTTGAAAAGTAAATCTATATTCGAAAAATGGTCATAATGTTAGAAGGTTCTCAAAAGCTTCTTTAAAAAGCCAAAGTTTTGCATCACAACATAACTGTTTATAAACGAATTCTCTTAAGAGGTTACCCTAAATTATTGCTATCTGCGAGATTACGATGGTATAATAGCTTTCTCGCATCGCATTTCAATCATGCGACACAAGCCTTGACCTATTATATGCCGATATTGCGATATGTGATCTCAACCTAGACCCACCTCTTAATCTTTCCACCAACACATACAGAGGTCCATTATTCGTTAAAAAAGAAACCTGATAATTAATGACATTTGTTTCTCGCATCTCGCATCTCGCACAAACTCAAAAAGTGGTAAGATAAACAAAAAACAAATTATGCGATAAAGAGATTTCCAATATTGCTTTGCAAATGGCAAAATTACTATCATCGTGGTTTAAAGGCTCACCACCCTAGGAGATTGTTTCCTGATTCACGATGTGAATATTTATGGACATTTAAGTTAAAAGATAATGGATCATTAGTGGGCATTTATGAAGAAGTAACTGCATTTATGTGTGAAAGGCCATTTAGAGTGATTTGATATCAACTCACGAGATTTCAAATAAAACACCTTTATCACCTTTATTGGTTTTCTTTATCGATTCATTCCTACGTTCAGTATCATTTTTATCCGATAAGTTGTTCCTCTTGAAACTTTCAGGGAAAAACCACAGAACAAGGAGCCGAAAGCAATGGTGAAGAAAGGAAAAGTAGTCTCCTCTGAGAAGTCAGAATTGACTCCGCTGTTCACAAATACTACATGTAATAAGGAAGCAGGGACGTCTACATGGAAAAATATGCATCAATTACTAGAATAGGAACAACCAAGGATGATTGAGACAACGATTACAGTCGATGGGTGCCATTCCTCTGATGCTTCCCTAAATGAACTTGTGTGCTCATTCCTGCACAAAATAGCGACACAACCGAAAATAATCCCCTATACCGACATGGTTAAGTGGATCATTGATGACACTGATATATCAGACAAAGAACTCAAAATAGGAGGCCAGGAAGTTATAGGATATTTCACTCCAGGTAACCTACGGCTTATGTACCATTTACCAGAACCACGGGTTACCTACAACAAGAAATTTGTTGAGAAATCTTTCAAAGAAAATGAAGACCCGACAGACTGCACAAAGAATTGGTCAAATAATGAAGAAAGAATCAAGAAAGACAAAAATGGTATGTACGCCACAACATCTGTTTGTTTCCCTTTCTATTTTGCTGCAGCTATGCTTTGTAGACTATTCGACAAACCCAACAGTAACAAATTTTCCTCAGAATGGTTTCCCTTAATAGATGTAGCCATTAACACAACAATAATAGATTGGGCACAAATCCTATTTGACAATTTAGCTAAAGAAATTATAGAGTATAGAAGGAAAAGGAGTATTGCTTCGAGGGTTTACCCTCCATTTTTCATGTGTGCTTATGTTATGGACGCTATTTGTTTTAGTTCTAAATTCCCTCTTATGGGGTGGAAGTGGACTATTCAAGAACCACTTCCTATTCACATCCACCACAAAGATATGTGGGAATCCAATTTTGAACCACATTTCTTCAATATTTTCCCCAGGGTTATGCTTCCCATCCATAAACGAATCTATAACCGAGATGCCCCCAGATTCTCTCAAGAAGCCGAGATAGACATCCTCCTAGTAGCCCGATGGTTCAGGGAAGAGATATTTACATATATCAAAGTGTTTGACGATATCGCCTCTCCCCATGTTCTCCCTTTCTATGTCCCAGATAAATTAATGGCTAGAGAGATAACCTATCAGACATGCAGTGAAGGAGGGATGAGCAAAACACTTAAGGATTCAAAACAGGCCATTTGGCCTCAATTTCCTGTATCATGTAGAGTGTTTTCATTACATGACCTTAGACATGCATTCAAGGAATTAGATAATATGTTAACTCTACAACTACCTAAGTTCCCCAGAAGACAATACGACCCATTCGGTATTGTCAAGGATTTTACCACTATAGTCAAAGTAAAAATATTCAGCCATGAGAAGGACTCATTTGATGATGTTTTCTTATAGAAGAATACCTTCAAAGAATGAAACATATGGCATAGATACATTTTGATCGGGAGGGCCTTGAAACATTTTATAGCTATAGAGAAAAGAGATTATCAAAGGTCCCATTGGACCAATTGATTATTGAACCAATAAGGGAGCCCACTCCCAGTGTAAGCATAGATGGTGACCCTAAGGAAAAATCTAAAACCAATTCTGGGAAGGCATCTGAGAAGTCTTCAGAAAATAAGAAAAGCAGGAGCAGAGAATCAATCTAGGACACAGCCCAGTCTACAGCAAAGACAAATGAACAGACTTCGACCATCAAGCAGACTGAAACCCATACTCCCCCTATACCACTAATAAAGCCTCTGGTAATTGATTTGGAAGAGGAGTGGGATAATTTCAACAGAAAACTCAACACAGAGGAACAAGCATTGGAGACATAATTGACACATGAAGAAACAACTCTAGAAATCATAACAGGGGGAACTATGAATACTCAAGAAATAGAACACATTCCCGTTACCCCCACCTCTGAGATTGTTTTAAGAATAGAAGAAATTCCCCCTCTTGATGTATTTTACAACCCACAACACAAGGTCATTGTGAAGAGACAGAGAAAGAAAAGAAAATTGGAATCTATAACTGCTACCACCCCAGACAATGAGCCGATGGATGTCCTATGGAAAGACTCATCTACCAACCCATCGGCCAACCTCACCAGGCTCTTGTAGTTTGTAGGTGCATACGCTATGACAACCATTGACAAATAAGTAGAGGTACAACTGTTGCTCAAAGAAAAGGAAGACAAAATTTTGTCACAAGAACAACAGTTATAGCAAGCCAAAACCAACGAATAAGCAAAAATACAATTTGCTAAGCTACAACAAGATTTCTAACAAATGCAAATAGAACATCAATGCAGCTTGGCAAGTAAGGAGGCACAGATACAGAGCATAACAGATCTACATAAGGATGACCCAAAGATCGATCAGTTTGTCACTAAAGCACTCAGCCTCAACTCCTAGCTCACACACCAAAAGGTATTGCTATGCCAAAAAATCTCGCAATGGAATTCTCACTGTGAAATAAGCGACAAGTTAACAAGCCAAGTCATGGAATTGCGACTGGAATATGATGAAATTCTTAAAAAGGTTTCAGATTTCATAACTTGGAAAAATTTTGAGAATGGGAGAAGAGCCGACATGCCCAAACTGGATGAATCACATAAGGAGATCTTATTCACAAATTGGGGTTCTCAGCTCAAAGAGGTAGAACAAGCAACAGAGGATGTGGCAGTAGCAGCAAACAACATCATTGAAAATGTAAATGAAAATTTGCATAATGCTAATCTTGTGGTAGAAACCACCCTTGGTTTCCTTCCAAATGCAAAACAACTTGAATTACAGTGGAAGCAGGCAACAGAAGAAAGAATAGAAGCAATTAGGAAAGTAACTAGGTTAAACTGGGAGGCTTATTGGCAATATCTGGTAAAACCACATAGCCAATGCATGACCGTGAAATTCATAATTGTTTCTACTGAGAAAATGGTGCCAGGGCTCATAAATGTCGTGTTTACAGGATAACTGAAAGTGAAAGTTGGCCAACCTACACTCCTCAAAACCATGCTAGATATTTGCGATCTGAAAGATCGAATACATGATTAGTCATTATGCACATTTCTATTTTTGCTTTATTTTTCTTAAATTGAGGCAGGTCATTTAAACCTCCTCAACTTTTTTTGTAATAATCTATTTTTAGTTTCATAAGTTAGTATTTAAACCCCTCTCATGCATTTAGAGACGGGTCTAGAAATTTTATCAAAAACATTCTTCAAAACATGCACTTCTGCTCCCTTTGAGGAATTTATGGTGAGATTAATGGAACAATATTTATTTTCTACTTGAATTTGACATCTTCTACTGAAATGCACTTCTGTACTCTTAGATGATGTTGGGTGATTTGAAAGTAGATCAATATTGTTGGAGCACATGAGTAGAACGTATTATAAATGGTACTTTTATCTCTTAATTCCTTTTACTTATGCGTCAAGAAATACATTATCTTCAAGTTATTTATGTATGAAAGTTTGAATTTTAGATTTCTATTATTGCACTATTGTATGATGATGATTTATAGTTTATGCTAAATACATGAATGATTTTTATGCGATATATCTCTCATATTGTTTCGGCTAACTTTTTATATGAAACGATCAATGTTAAATGGATTCACTCCTTATCGTAATTGAATGCTCTTTATTATCAATTACTTGCAGGCATCATTTTAGATCGCATATTTCATGTTACTCCTGAGATAGTTATAGTTAGATGAATATTTTTTATTAGGAAAAATTGCATATGATTATTGATTAGATCAGATTAGTTTAAAGTTAAGTGTTACTCCAAAAATCTCAAAAATATCATCCCATTAGCACAAGCATAAAATGTAGAAATTTCACCTGTGGAACAAATTGATATATGCAGTGTCCTAAAGCATAATACTTGTTCTACTTCTACAAAACATTAAGTGGAAGCATAATCGAATTCATGAGAAACATCAAGTAGAGACATGCATAATTAATCAAGAGAAATAATCACACATAACACAAGATATATCTAGGGGAAAGCACCAACATAAAAACCCAACCATGTATTATCAATCAAGTGGAAATCCTCTTCACAATACAAAAAGAATTAGCTCTCAAGCTATTCAGTTCTCAATTAACTATGAAGATATGAAGATATCTCATGAACCAACCAAGCCCTGTATATAAAGGCTTTATCTATGGTCCAATCCCTATTTCCTTGTGCAGTTTGCTTAGGAAATAATAGCAAAATCATATGCAATTAATTCCAAACATACCAAGTTAACCAATGGTCCAACTACGCAATCCCTGAGGACACTAGTTCCTCAACCATGCAAAAACTACTTACTAGAAATAGTCAAGCATCTTATAGTACATTGTCCCACATTTGATTTCATCTGGGTCTCTGACAGAACTGACATGCAAAAATTATCCATGAGTGAATTCTCAGTTATCTAAAATAATAGTTGTCACATGCATGCTAGCATTAACAAACTATATTTTATTATTTTAACAACTTGTTAAAATAATATAACTGGACTTGAGTAGTTAGAACTAAGTCAACTAATTCTCTCATTGTAGAACTCATACTTATTTCCTCAATCAGTGGAGGAAATTAAGGATAAATTCCTCAATCAGTGGGACAACTCATGTGCATACTCACAAATACTTCAAATTCGAATTTCCTTAACTAATTAACTCAACTGAATTAATTAATTAATATTTCCAACTGTTGTTAAGACCAAAATTAATTTTACTTGCTATAGATAGACTAGGGACTGCTATAGATAGGAAGGTACCTAGAAATGCTACTTTTAGAACTTTCTATTTTTAGCATTTTCACCTCTCACCCAATGTGGCCAATGACCTCACTGGCCAAACTGCTATTTTTAGCACATTCTAAATTTACCATTTCTTGTTGCACACTTTTCAACACTCCTTCTCAACAAGAAAGCCTTCTTCTCGAACTCGATCATGTAACTCTGGAATATTCTACATGCAACACATCTACCCGGTCCACTTGCTCTAACAGCACTTGGAACAAAAACACTCCCAACTGACCACTTTGTTGGGTTAGGAACATACGCTGATGCCGAAGCTCTACCTGTTGCTGACAAGTGCTCCCTCTCTGACATCTACACTACTGCAACATCTCCATGCATCTCGCACCATTGCACACCTCTCTGTGTCACCTAGCACTGTGTAAAACACTTGTGCCTCTTGCATTACTGTAGCCTGCTAGCTATGCACTGTCTTGGGATTCCCTGCACTGTTGCTCTCTCTCGGCCGCTCCATCCTCATTTGTCTCTACCCAATCAGTCAGTTCCTGCTACTCCACATCGGGGCTCCTGTAGCAAGGTCTCATCCAAGAGGTTGAGTACCTCAAGGATCCTGCCCCTCCTCCTTGGGATGATCACTCTATATTGCCCCACCTACTACCTGGAGGTATGGCTGCATGTGATCCCTCATCCCACCTGGCTCGAAGTTTCCGCCTACTGGAGGTCTCTGCATGAGTAGATGTCTCTACTCGATCTCCACTCAACTTCCCCTGTTGTGGCTGCTCCACAACCTCCTGAAGCTGCTGCACCAATCGTGGCTCCTCCACAATCGTCTAAGACTTCTTATGGCTCTGCATGTTGAGAGGTAATATACCCTCCCTCTCAACCACCAAGTCTCCATCAATTGCCTTGCTACTCAAGGCTTTACATGCATCTTGAACCTCAAGAGCATAGAGGTTATTGACCCGTGAACCAATCTGCTTCACCTGTCTAGTGATGATGTGTCTAAGGAAAACATTTCCCTTACTGAAGACTACATCATAGCCTCTGTCTTTTAGCATCACGACCAACACAAAGTTTCTCTTCGGTCTTGGTACATACTTGACATCGATCAAGGTAAGGCTAGCTCCATGCTCCCTCTGAAAAATAACCGTGCCTACACCTGAGACACTATACTTTTCATCATTACCCATCGCTATGAGTATCTAGATATCTTTCTCCTCCAAAGTACTGAACAAACTCTTGTCGCCGGTCATGTGGAAAGAAGCTCCACTTTAAATAAACCAACCACTTCCCACCATGGATGAAACCATGCATGCGAAGAGTGTGAAATCCAACTCAAACTGTGAAGCAAGTGCCTCACCTTCAGATCCTTCCCCGGATCCGTTCTTGGATTTCCTCTGTGGATAATTTGCAGCATAATGGCCCACCTCATGACAATGAAAGCATCACACTTTCAATTTTTTAACCTTCTTCCCATCATTGGAAGAATTGGATTCGGAAAGAGAAACCTCTCCTTCCCCTTCTTCGCCTTACACGCTAAGGCACAGTTCCCCTCATCATGCATGGATGAAGAACTGTCTCTGGTGCTATGTCTAATCTCCTTCTGCATCAAATCTGACCATAGTCGTTCCCAATCTAGTAGTTTCTCCCTTCCTTTCACCGAGTCCTGGTAGCTATGCTAGCTCTTAGGAAGGCCAAGGAGTGCTAGACTCACCATATCCTCATCTGATGTCACGACCCCTACACTTGCAAGCTCATCCCAACATGTGATGAGCTTGGTCAGATACATAGAGATCGTCTCATCCCTTTCACACTTGATCTTTCGAAGTTTTTCCTTCAGTGTCAGCTTCCTATGATACCTGCTATTCTGATATAAACCTTTCAATGTTTTCCACATTGCAAATGGAGTCTCCTTCCCATGGAGTCTTGAGACTATGTGATCTCGAACTCCCTAGAAGAGAATTCTCCTAGCTCTAGCCACACTCTTCTTCCATTTTGCCAGTTGAGTAGCATCAATAGGCTTAGGGACTTCTTGATCAATGAAGTCCTTAAGGCTGTTATCTTCTAATACTTCCTCCATGCGATCCTTCCAAGCTATATAGTTTGAGCTGCCATCAAGGGCATACTCAAGCCTCAAACCATAGAACGCCATCAGTGAAATGGATGTGATAAGAACTTGAGATATATATCTTGAATAATAAACTTTGAATCTCTTCTCGTTTATTGTTCTTCCTTGATCACCTATGCTCCGATACCATGTAGAAATTTCACCTATAGAACAAACTGATATATGCAATGTCCTAAAGCATAATACTTGTTCTACTTCTACAAAACATTAAGCGGAAGCATAATCGAATTCATGAGCAACATCAAGTAGAAACATGCATAACTGATCAAGAGAAATAATCACACATAACACAAGATATATCCAGGGGAAAGCACCGGCATAAAACCCCAACCATGTATTATCAATCAAGTGGAAATCCTCTTCAAAATACAAAAAGAATTAGCTCTCAAGCTATTCAGTTCTCAATGAACTATGAAAATATGAAGATATCTCATGAACCAACCAAGCCCTTTATATTAAGGCTTTACCTGTGGTCCAATCCCTATTTCCTTGCGCAGTTTGCTTAGAAAATAATTGCAAAAGCATATCCAATTAATTCCAAACATACCAAGTTAACCAATGGTCCAACTACGCAATCCTTGAGGACACTAGTTCCTCAACCATGCAAAAACTACATACTAGAAATAGTCAAGCATCTGATAGTACACCGTCCCACATCTAAACTCAACTGGTTCTCTGATAGAACTGACATGCAACAGTTATCCATGAGTGAATTTTCAGTTATATAAAATAATAGTTGTCACATGCATGCAAGAATTAACAAACTATATTTTATTATTTTAACAACTTGTTAAAATAATCTAACTGGACTTGACTAGTTAGAACTAAGTCAACTGATTCTCTCGATATAGAACTAATACTTATTCCTTCAATTAGTAGAGGGAATTAAGGATAAATTCCTCAGTCAGTGGAACAACTCATATGCATGCTCATAAAGACTTCAAATTCGAATTTCCTTAACTAAGTAACTCAACTGATTTAATTAATTAATATTTCCAACTGCCATTAAGACCAAAATTAATTTTACTTGCTATAGATATACTAGGGACTGCTATAAATAGGAAGGGACCCAAAAATGCTATTTTTAGAACTTTCTATTTTTAGCAGTTTCACCTCTCACCCAATGTGGCCAATGACCTCACTGGACAAACTGCTATATTTAGACATGCTATTTTTAGCACATTCTAAATTTAGCATTTCTTGTTGCACACTTTTCAACACTCCATCTCAACAAGAAAGGCTTCCTCTTGAACTCGATCCTGTAACTCTGGAATGTTCTGCATGCAACACATATACCCGGTCCACTTGCTCCAACAACACTTGGAACAAGAACACTCCCGACTGACCACTCTGTTGGGCTAGGAACATACTCTGATGTTGAAGCTCTACTTGCTGCTAACAAGTGCTCCCTCTCTGACATCTACACTATTGCAACATCTCCATGCATCTCGCACCATTGCACACCTCTCTGTGCCACCTAGCACTGTGCAAAACACTTGTGCCTCTCGCATTTTTGTAGCCTGCTAGCTATGCGCTGTCCTGGGATTCTTTGCACTATTGTTGTCTCTGCCGCTCCATCTGCATCTTTCTCTACCCAATTAGTTAGTTCCTCCTACTCCACATCGGGGCTCCTGTAGCACGGTCTCATCCAAGAAGTTGGGTACCTCAAGGATCCTACCCCTCTTCCTTGGGACGATCACTCTATATCGCCCCACCTCCTACCTGTAGATATGGCTGCATGTGATCCCTCAGCCCACCTAGCTCGAAGTTTCCCCCTACTGGAGGTATCTGCATGAGTAGATGTCTCTACTCAATCTCCACTCAGCTTCCCCTGTTGTGGCTTCTCCACAACCTCCTGGAGCTGCTGCACCGATCGTGGCTCCTCCACAATCGTCTAAGACTTCTTCTGGCTCTGCATGTTGAGAGGTAATATACCCTCCCTCTCAACCACCAAGTATCCATCAGTTGCCTTGCTGCTCAAAGCTTTGCATGCATCTTGATCCTCAAGAGCATACAAGTTCTTGACCCGTGAACCAATCTACTTCACTTGTCTAGTGATGATGTGTCTAAGGAAAACCTTTCCCTTACTAAAGACTACATCATAGCCTCTGTCTTCCAGCATCGCGATTGACAACAAGTTTCTCTTCAGTCGCGGTACATACTTGACACCGATCAAGGTAATGTGAGCTCCATGCTCCCCATGAAAAATAATCGCGCCTACACCTGAGACACTATACTTTTCATTACCCATCGCTATGAGTATCTGGAGATCTTTCTCCTCCAAAGTACCGAACAAACTCTTGTCGTCGGTCATGTGGAAAGAAGCTCCATTGTCAAGAAACCAACCACTTCCCACCATGGATGAAACGATGCATTTGAGGATTGTGAAATCCATCTCAAACTGTGAAGCAAGTGCCTCACCTTCAGATCCTTCCTCGGATCCCTTCTTGGATTTCCTCCGTGGACAATTTGTAGCATAATGGCCCACCTCATGACAATGAAAGCATCACACTTTTGATTTGTCAACCTTCTTCCCATCATTGGAAGAATTGGATTCAGAAAGAGAAACCTTCTCCTTCCCCTTCTTTGCCTTACTTTCTAAGGCACAGTTCTCCTCATCATGCATGGATGAAAAACTGTCTCTAGTGCTCCATCTGATCTCCTCCTACATCAAATCCGACCATAGTTGTTCCCAATCTGGTAGTTTCTACCTTCAATTCATCGAGTCTTGGTAGCTATGCCAACTCTTAGGAAGGCCAATGAGTGCTAGACTCACCATATCCTCATCCAATGTCATGACCCCTACACTTGCAAGCTCATCCCAGCATGTGATGAGCTTGGTCAGATACATAGGGATCGTCTCATCCCTTTCACACTTGATCTTTCAAAGTTTGTCCTTCAGTGCCAGCTTCCTCTGATCACTGCTATTCTGATATAAATCTTTCAAGGTTTTCCACATTGCAAACAGAGTCTCCTTCCCATGGAGGCTCAAGACTATGTGATCTTGAACTCCCTCCAAGAGAATTCTCCTAGCTCTAGCCACACTCTTCCATTCCGCCAATTGAGTAGCATCAGTAGGCTTAGGTACTTCTTGATCAATGAAGTCCTTAAGGCCGTTATCTTCCAATACAACCTCCATGTGATCCTTCCAAGATATATAGTTTGAGCTGCCATCAAGGGCATACTCAAGCCTCAAACCATAGAACGCCATCAATGAAATGGATGTGATAAGAACTAGAGATCTATATCCCGAATAATAAACTTCAAATTCCTTCTTGTATATTATTCTTCCTTGATCACCTATGCTCTGATACCATGTAGAAATTACACCTGTAGAACAAACCGATATATGCAATGTCCTAAAGCATAATACTTGTTCTACTTCTACAAAACATTAAGCAGAAGCATAATCAAATTCATGAGAAACATCAAGTAGAAACATGCATAATTGATCAAGAGAAATAATCACACATAACACAAGATATATCCAGGGGAAATCACCAACATAAAACCCCAACCATGTACTATCAATCAAGTGGAAATCCTCTTCACAATACAAAAAGAATTAGCTCTCAAGCTATTCAGTTCTCAATGAACTATGAAAATATGAAGATATCTCATGAACCAACCAAGCCATTTATATTAAGGCTTTACCTATGGTCCAATCCCTATTTCCTTGTGCAGTTTTCTTAGGAAATAATTGCAAAAGCATATCCAATTAATTCCAAACATACCAAGTTAACCAATGGTCCAACTACGCAATCCTTGAGGACACTAGTTCCTCAACCATGCAAAAACTACATACTAGAAATATTCAAGCATCTGATAGTACACTGTCCCATTTCTAAACTCAACTGGGTCTCTGATAGAATTGACATGCAATAGTTATCCATGAGTGAATTTTCAGTTATCTAAAATAATAGTTGTCACATGCATGCAAGCATTAACAAACTCTATTTTATTATTTTAACAACTTGTTCAAATAATCTGACTGGACTTGACTAGCTAGAACTACGTCAACTGATTCTCTCATTATAGAACTCATATTTATTCCCTCAATTAGCGGAGGAAATTAAGGATAAATTCCTCAATCAGTGGGACAACTCATGTGCATGCTCACAAAGACGTCAAATTCGAATTTCCTTAACTAATTAACTCAACTGAATTAATTAATTAATATTTCCAACTGTTGTTAAGACCAAAATTAATTTTACTTCCTATAGATAGACTAGGGACTACTATAAATAGGAAGGGACCCAGAAATGCTATTTTTAGAAATTTCTATTTTTATCAGTTTCACCTCTCACCCAATGTGGCCAATGACCTCACTGGCCAAACTGCTATTTTTAGACATGTTATTTTTAGCACATTCTAAATTTAGCATTTCTTGTTGCACACTTTTCAACACTCCCTCTCAACAAGAAATACTTCCTCTCGAACTCGATCCTGTAACTCTAGAATGTTATGCATGCAACACATCTACCCTGTCCACTTGCTCCAACAACACTTGGAACAAAAACACTCCCAACTGACCACTCTGTTGCGCTAGGAAAATACTCTGATGCTAAAGCTCTACCTGCTGGTTACAAGTGCTCCCTCTCTGACATCTGCACTACTGCAACATCTCCATGCATCTCGCACCATTGCACACCTCTCTTGGCCACCTACCACTGTGCAAAACACTTGTGCGTCTCGCATTGCCACAGCCTGCTAGCTATGCACTATCCTGGGATTCCCTGCACTGTCACTCTCTCTGTTGCTCCATCCACATCTGTCTTTACCCAATTAGTCAGTTCCTGCTACTCCACATTGAGGCTCCTGTAGCAAGGTCTCATCCAAGAGGTTGGGTACCTCAAGGATCATGCCCCTCCTCCTTGGGACGATCACCATATATTGCCCCACCTCCTACCTGCAGGTATGGATACATGTGATCCCTCAGCCCACCTGGCTCGAAGTTTCCCCCTACTAGAGGTCTTTGCATGAGTAGATGTCTCTACTCGATCTCCACTCAACTTCCCATGTTGTGGCTACTCCACAACCTCCTAACGCTGCTGCACCAATCGTGGCTCCTCCACAATTGTCTGAGACTTCTTCTAGCTCTGCACGTTGAGAGGTAATATACCCTCCCTCTCAACCACCAAGTCTCCATCAGTTGCCTTGCTACTCAAGGCTTTGCATGCATCTTGAACCTCAAGAGCATACAAGTTCTTGACCCGTGAACCAATCTGCTTCACCTGTCTAGTGATGATGTGTCTAAGGAAAACCTTTCCCTTACTGAAGACTACATCATAGCTTCTGTCTTCTTGCATCGCGATTGACACCAAGTTTCTCTTCAATTGTGATACATACTTGACATTGGTCAAGGTAAGGTGAGCTCCATGCTCCCTCTGAAAAATAATTGTGCCTACACCTAAGACACTATACTTTTCATCATTACCCATCGCTATGAGTATCTGGAGATCTTTCTCCTCCAAAGTACTGAACAAACTCTTGTCGTCGATCATGTGGAAAGAAGCTCCAATGTCAAGAAACCAACCACTTCCCACCATGGATGAAACCATGCATGTGAAGAGTGTGAAATCCAACTCAAACTGTGAAGCAAGTGCCTCACCTTCAGATCCTTCCCCGGATCCCTTCTTGGATTTCCTCCGTGGACAATTTGCAGCATAATGGCCCACCTCATGACAATGAAAGCATCACACTTTCAATTTGTCAACCTTCTTCCCATCATTGGAAGAACTGGATTCAGAAAGATAAACCTTCTCCTCCCCTTTCTTCACCTTACTCGCTAAGGCACAATTCTCCTCATCATGCATGGATGAAGAACTTCCTCTGGTGCTCCGTCTAATCTCCTCCTCCAACAAGTCCGACCATAGTCATTCCCAATTTGGTAGTTTCTCCCTTCCATTCACTGAGTCCTAGTAGCTATGCCAGCTCTTAGGAAGGCCAAGGAGTGTTAGACTCACCATATCCTCATCCGATGTCACGACCCCTACACTTGCAAGCTCATCCTAGCGCGTGATGAGCTTGGTCAGATACATTAAGTTCGTCTCATCCCTTTCACACTTGATCTTTCGAAGTTTGTCCTTTAGTGCTAGCTTCCTCTGATCACAGCTATTATGATATAAATCTTTCAATGTTTTCCACATTGCAAACGGAGTCTCCTTCCCATGGAGGCTCGAGACTATGTGATCTCGAACTCCCTCCAGGAGAATTCTCCTAGCTCTAGCCACACTCTTATTCTATTCCACCAGTTGAGTAGCATTAGTAGGCTTAGGTACTTCTTGATCAATGAGGTCCTTAAGGCCGTTATCTTCCAATACTGCCTCCATGCGATCCTTCCAAGCTCTATAGTTTGAGTTGCCATCAAGGGCATGCTCAAGCCTCAAACCATAGAACGACATTAGTGAAATGGATGTGATAAGAACTTGAGATTTATATCCCGAATAATAAACTTCGAATTCCTTCTTGTATATTGTTCTTCCTTGATCACCTATGCTCCGATACCATGTAGAAATTTCACCTATAGAACAAACTGATATATGCAATGTCCTAAAGCATAATACTTGTTCTACTTCTACAAAACATTAAGAGGAAGCATAATCGAATTCATGAGCAACATCAAGTAGAAACATGCATAACTGATCAAGAGAAATAATCACACATAACACAAGATATATCTAGGGGAAAGCACCAGCATAAAACCCCAACCATGTATTATCAATCAAGTGGAAATCCTCCTCACAATACAAAAAGAATTAGCTCTCAAGCTATTCAGTTCTCAATGAACTATGAAGATATGAAGATATCTCATGAACCAACCAAGCCCTGTATATAAAGGCTTTACCTATGGTCCAATCCCTATTTCTTTTTGCAGTTTGCTTAGGAAATAATAGCAAAAGCATATGCAATTAATTCCAAACATACCAAGTTAACCAATGGTCCAACTATGCAATCCTTGAGGACACTAGTTCCTCAACCATGCAAAAACAACTTACTAGAAATAGTCAAGCATCTAATAGTACATTGTCCCACATCTAATCTCAACTGGGTCTCTGACAAAACTGACATGTAACAATTATCCATGAGTGAATTCTCAGTTATCTAAAATAATAGTTGTCACATGCATGCAAGCATTAACAAACTATATTTTATTATTTTAACAACTTGTTAAAATAATCTAACTGGACTTGACTAGTTATAACTTGTTAACACCCAGGTTGTTCCCTTTGACTCCCAAGGGAATACGGCCGGGGTAACCACTAACCAATCTTTGGATCACAGTCTCTAGCAAAACTGTAATCAGAGAGGGCTCTCTCTTTATGATTTGTCTCTGTTATGATGGTGTTTTTAGGCTAGGTATTATGTTCAGGTTTTAGTTTATGTTTTGGTTGAAGGACTTCTTTCAGGTCTTAAGGTGTAATGTTCAGAGAATAGTATATCATTGGGCAATGGAGTCTGGAGTTGTGAAGTGCTTTGAAACGCAGGAGTGGTGGTGTTCAAACTGCAGGGCCTATTGTGTATCTCAGACTAACAAATTTAATTTAAGTGGTGAAACATGGTCAGCCAACAGAAAGCAATTAAGAATTCTCTATTAAGCTGGGGATGTGAAAGTGAAACACGTTGCACAGGAGAAGACTTGAATTCCTGAGACAAAGGTCACTGTGAAAGATGTATTCTAACAATGCAGCAATTAGGAATTACACTTATCAAAATTACAGCTGAAGAAAACATTCATTAACAACACAGATTGAACTCAGGGTATTCCTTGAATAAGTCCTGAAAGTTATTCTTCTTCTTTGTTGTTAGACACTTAGAAATTAGAAACATATATGGATTTTAACAAATCAAAAATAAATAACAGAGAGAGTTACAGAGACTTATTGTATTGTGTAATACACAGGAATCCAGCAGTTTTCAACAGACACCAGAACGCATTCAACACTTCAGAAATCCGAGAAATTCCATCACTTTCTTTATTAAACTTCTGAAAGGATTACAGCATAAGAACTTCTTCAGGAGAAATCAACAACAACCCTTTGCAAAACATGCGAAGGGGACTTTATAGAAATGTTTATACAAAATATCTCAGGCATTGAGTCATCTGAGAGAGAAATATCTTCATTACTTCGTACAGAAAAGTAGAAAAGAAGTTATTGCAACTTCGAATGCAACATAACTGCTCTTTAAGTCTGTCAGAGGATATTTTGACCTTTGGTGGTCACTGAGTCGGTTGGAACGCTTTGCTTTAATGCTGGAAAATGTGCCTTTAAGTTTGCTGCGCTGTATTTTCTCGGCCCTGCCACCTGTGACTGTGCTTGCTGCTGTGGTGACCGAATAGCCCTGCTGAGTTGGCTCAGCCTTTCATCTTTCCTTTGTATGCTGATTTTATTAAACTGTGCTTTGCATAACAATTCATATTTTTATAAACAAAATTTGGTGAATGGCTCACTGTTTACAAAATTGTTTGTATTGCTTTGGTCCACCAGTCATGTGTGGGTAATTGATGCCTGAGGATTGCATCTATAGTCTCCTTTGCCTCTGTATACTTATAAAAATTTGGAGGGGCCTCAAACAGGTGTTTGATTTCATTCATTATAAAAAATAATTTCTCTACTCTGTTATAGAGAGTTTGTCCTGTAGCTGGCCCTGTTTCCTCTGAGGTGTTGGGCTTCTCGTTGATCTGACTAGTGGCAAATGTGTTGACCCTTTTGGCATACTGGTCATGTGTGAACAATCTCCCTGCGCTGTTCAGTAAGCTAGGGAGTCCTCTGTTTTCTAACACCTGAAACTTTTCCAAAAACCTGTTCACCTCAGTCTGCATATCCTGGGTTCTTCTTTCCAATGTCTGCACTAAGTTTCTCAGTGTGAGAACCCTTTTGATCAACTTAATGTGCTCAGTTCTGTTTGGAATTCCCATGGCAGCCAACTGAGTGCTTGTCCTATTGTTAAGCACATTGATCATCCTGGTGGCTATCTCATGCATGTTGCTTCGAGCAGCTCTTGCTCTCTGAATTTCAGTGTGTGCTTTTGGAATGAGGTCCAACTGCTCATGGATTGTTTCAATATATTGCCATTGCTCATTGATAGATTGGCCAATGTTAGCCCATAGCACTATTTTAAGCTCAGCCACCACCTTATCTAATTTGAGCTCATTTTCTAGCTCTTTGATTTTATCTTTGAGGGCTTTTATCTCCCTGCCCTTTTCTGCCACGGACTGCTTGGATTTATCATATCTGTCATTCACTTTGGCCAATTTATCCCTGGTCTCATTCAGCTCTGTCATTTGAGCTTCCAGGGCCTGGATCTCATTCCTCAGCTTTTGCATGTCCAGGCTTGGGGCCTGCTCTTTTGCTGGTGGTGCTGCTGAGGTGGATGTTGCTGCTTGTTCTGGCTGTTGAGGAGGAGGAACAGTAGGTGGAGGAGTTTCCTCAAGATTTATTACTTCAGGAGGAGGCTGGGAGGTCTGTCCTTCTTCTCTTTGTCTCAAAGCTGCCTGTAATGCTGCCTGTGCAGCCTCTGATTCTCCCAGCTTTTCTTGTGCCTGGATGAGCTGTTTGTAGAGAGACACCAGCAAATCTGTGGCTTCTTTATCATGCCTCTGCTGGGCAATCTCATCTGTTTGAGGGTGGATTGTGGCTGGCATTTTTATCTTTTTCTTCAAAGCAGCCATGTCTGCATCCCTTATCTTCAATATCTCCTGGATGCCCTTGATATCTTTGGGATCATGCCCAATCTCAATAATTATATCTTCTAAGGACCTAATTCTATTGTCCTTAGCCTGTGATGATGCCCTTTCCAACTCAAGTTGGGCAGCTGTATTATTAAGGCTATTTTCCAGCCTGTAGTTGTCCAAGGTTTTGTCTGCCAAGGAGGCATAGACCATCTCACCTGTTTGTTTGTGCAACTCAATTTTATCCATTGGGTGGATGTATTTGGCGAGGACCTCAAGATTGGTCCTTATATAATCTGCATGAGTTTGGGGCTGTGCTACAACTGGTAAGAAATGACTCATGATCATCTTGCCTTCACTGACATCAAAAGCAGACATCAGTCTTTGTTGGTTGGTGGGAGCCATCTTCAGCAAATGATTATACAACTGTATTTTTATGGGCTCACTCCTTTTCTTTATGTCTATGAACTGCTGTTTGATGCTCAGTTCACCCTCCCTCTGCTGGCTAGAGGAGCTGATTTCTCCTCCCACAGTTCTGTTCTGTTCCCCTTGGAAGGAACTTGCAGATACTTCCCTGCTAGGTGGGCCCATGCCCACAGACTGCCCTGTTGGCATTTCCTCATCAGAGAAAGGGTTCATTCTCTGTCTTTTCTCACCATGACTTTCTGATGTGGTCAAGGGAGTCTCTCTGTCCCTTTTTCTGCTAGTGTCCTCCTTTTGTGGAGTCTGGAGGATTGAGGCATCAACTGATGTTTCTGGCCTAGGAGGCACTGTATTTTGTGCCTGCTGTTCTGTGGAAATTTGGGCTTCAACTGCCCTTTCTTGCTGTAGGGGTTGCTCTTTATTATGCTGCCCTTCTTCTTGCTGCACTTGCTGTTGTTGTTGTTGTTGTACCTGTTGCTGTGGCCGTTCAGTATCCATTTCTTTTTCCTTGCCCTTGCCAGATATATCTTCAGTGGCTTTGGGTGCTTGCTGGTTTGCAGTCGAGGAGGATGCAACTGCTCCCACTTGTGTGCTTGGCAGTGAAAACACCTGTGAACAAAGTTCAAGGTCAGCCATCTTTTTAAGATTCCTCACTGCTCTTTGATTCAACTCTTCTTGTGTAACCGACTCTTCTAGGGTTCCTCTCCTCCATTTTGCTTGGTTTGCATGTTTTTCAATGTGAGGGAGTTTTACATGATCATAGCCAGAGAGCCTATATCTGAGCCTTCTCAGAGTGATGAAGTGGTTGGGGTCATAAGGTTTCCAGAGGAAACTAGTTTGAAGGCCAAGGGACTCAAGCATCCTGTCTGCTTCTTTCCAACCTTCCTCCCTTTGGTTATAGACAAAGTGGCCCAATTGGTTCCTGACTTTCAACTATGCTTTCTTGCCTTTGCCTGAAAAGTGAAGCACATCAACATTGCCAAACTGCCTGAAGTATTCTAGGGAAAATAGCCTCATAGGCACATATCTGGGTAGTTTGTAGGGAGGCAGTTCACACCCATACATCCTGATGACGGTGTGGTGCTGGTAAAAGTACCAGTCCCCAATGTTGTATGATTTGGATAGCTGCAGGATCCTTTGCATTTCATCTGTGAGCCTTGGAGGGGGTGAGCCCATCATTATTGACATAGCTGGGTGGATGAACTGATCTATGAACTCACAATAAGTGTATGGAGTTTCACCTCTACAGTGGAAAACAGATGACCAATATACCACTGATCTTGGATTGCCTTGGGCATCCTCTCTTTTGATTGGAAAAGAGAATTTCTGATGTTGATGATATAAGATCAAGTGGTAAATGTAGGAGGTATACCTGAACACTCTTTCTCTTGCCAGGTTCATTAGTTGCTCATGTATTTTATCTGCTATATAGGTGGCATAGTCATAGCAGATAGGAGACTTGCCAGGAGCAAACATGAGCATGATTACCAGCACAGTTTGATCAACAAACTCAATGGA
This sequence comes from Pinus tabuliformis, assembly GCA_031772625.1. Lineage (NCBI taxonomy): Eukaryota > Viridiplantae > Streptophyta > Pinopsida > Pinales > Pinaceae > Pinus > Pinus tabuliformis. The sequence continues at coordinate 259,243,448 of CM062819.1, read as the reverse complement.
GTTGTAGCCCAAAATGGGACTAATCATGTCAGCTAGATCTCTGCCCAGTTGGTTGAGGTATACCTGATTGATTGGAGGATACTTCACAGAGTCAGAGCCAATGTATAGCTGGTTAAGTTTGGTGACCTGAGCATCTGTCATTCTAGCTCCTCGATTTATCAAGTCTACAAGTGATAGAGGGACCAGTTTCTTCTCACTCCTGAAGTAGAGCATATCCCTGATAGCTTCTGGGGTGACATAAAATACAGCTGATCCTGAAGGGTCAAGAACTGCCCTCTGAGTGGGGTCATAATTTTCAGCACACAGATGGATCAACTCAGGGAATTGGTTAACTTGAGGGAGCTTGAAAATAGGGAGGAATGAGCTCCATATGCCCAGCACATCTGTTCCAGCCTCATGCTTAGCCTTCAGTTCATTAAGCAGGTGAATGTGGAACTTAGTACCCATCAGCATTTCCTCTGAAATCTGATAGTCCATGTCTGCCAGAGACTTCCATTCCAATTGTCTCTGAGGGGCATTCAATGGAGCAATGTTTAATGCTATTGGAGCCACTGGTGGATCCATGACTTCTCCTAGGATTTGTGGATAGAGTAGCTATGCAGAGCAACCCAAGAGTTTTCTTTGAGGGAGAAAATGTGAAGTGTATGGAACAGAGGGTGAGTGAGACAGTTGCAGCAATTGAAATACTGCTTAAAGGACTGACAAAACAGTAGCAGGACTGAGCAAAGTGTTTTCTGTGGTGAATTTGGTCAGTTAAGGTACCTAGTTCACGACTGCGCGAACTAGCTGTGAATTGCAATTCAATTTGTCAAATGTGGCCCTCCAGGATTTTAATGGCTTCACTGGCTGGATATAAGTGTAGGTCACAGTGTGTTTAATGGTGAAAACAGAGTTTTAAAGTCTGTTAACCGTTTATTTTCGGAATTATGGATAAAACCAGGTTTATGGGATGATTCTGAAGAATACCTGGTGAATTCGTCGGCAAGAGTTGCGAATGCATGTTCAATGGAGGCTCTGGCGGTCTCGGAATCAACTTTAGCAGGCTGGTGCTGGTTTGGACGTGAGCAGCATGCAGAAGTAACAGTAGTGTTTTTTGCCAAAAGTGGAAAAAACACGAGATTTTGGCCTAAAAATGGATTTTTGGCAATATTGGCGCATTTTTGGGATGACGTCAGCATGACATCATCGAGTTGGGTCGGAGTCGGATGACGTCAGCATGACGTCATCGGGTGAGGTGGCGAGCTGCTATTGGTCCACGGGGATGATGCGGTGGCAGACACATTGGCACGGGGGCGGACAAAAAGGTTGACGCGATGGCGGGGTGGCAATGACGTGGGGATGACGTTGGATAAGCGGATTGACAGAAACCGGAAACGGTTAGCGGTTTTATATCGCACCGCTATAGCTACGGAGGCGGAATGTGTCAGGCGTACCTCCGATGCATTGTGGGGAAGGCGCGTGGCGGGCACCTGACGTCACCTTCTGACAGATATCGGAAGGTATCTGTCGGACGTCGGGGCCGCTCCGATATCAACGAGGGCCGTCGGATCACATGGGCCCGATCCGACGGTTGACGGAAGGGTGATGTGATCGAACAATACGGATGAGGGGCGGGATTAATTTATTATTTGTTTTGGAAGCTGCGCCCGGCGGAAAACATTAGGATATGGGTTTTTGTAAAGCCTTTCAATGTATTTGAAATAATCAAACATACGCGCCGAAACTTTGGATAAGCGCCAAAAGGTGGGTTTTTGGGTTATTTCACAATTTGAAAGGGGTTTATGGGTAGGAGGGGGTTTTTATAAGGTTTTTTCTTTACAAACGAAGGTTTAATGGGTGGAATGACTTTTAAAGAAGGGAGAAGGGTGAGGTTTAGGTTCATCAAAGTGACCAGATGCCAATTTGATCCCTGATAGAGGATTTATTGGCTATAATGCCAAGGGGAGGGATATGTATACAAAACTTTGGGGTTTATACACCATGGTGTTAATAATAGTAGGGGGAGGGTAACATAGGGGAATTACATAATAGAGTTAGAGTTAATATGGGGGAAAAATGTGAATGAGGGGGGAAATTACTAAGTTTATTTGAAACTTACTTAGTTTAGGGAGTAGATCAAAATGAAAAGAATTCTAGACAAGAAATGTGGCTTCTAAAAAGATTAAGAACCACCATGAAACCATAATCTCTTCCATGAATCTCAACTGATGAGGGAGTGTTAGTAATGAAATGGAAAAGGGGAAGAAGGGAGGTTAGACATGCTTCTTGCTTGCTGCAACTTGATGAAGAATAACACCTTCTTAATTCATTGATTTTGCTTTGGTAAACAAAGTTAGCACACATGCAACTTATAAGAAATGACCTTTCTGCAACCCCAACTGCCTACCCATCTATTTGCCTAGCATTTTTTATTTCTTCTTGGAGGGTGCACTTGGACTTGCAGACCCTTACTTGCCTTTTCTTTTCTTTGGATTTTTCTTTTGTTTTTCTATCTACTTCTACCCTTATTTCTTCCAAGGTCCCAGATTAAGCTGTTGGGAGCCTTTTCTTCTCTACTTGAACTACTTGTCTGCCAAGATTAAGCAGTTTGGACAGACTTCTTTCTCTATTCTACAACTGAAAATTCAAAACATGGCATGATCCAGATTAGACTGTTGGACCATCCATCAAAATTGAGTCCACATCAAGCTATAAGCACAGATTGTATTCTTATGGAAATATGTGATCTTTGCATCATCAAAGCAGAGCATATTTGGACCTTTTCATTGCCAATCATGAAATATGAAACCTATTGGTATAGGTAGCTAACAGAACTAAGTCAACTGATTCTCTCATTATAGAACTCATACTTATTCCCTCAACCATTGGAGGAAATTAAGGATAAATTCCTCAATTAGTGGGACAACTCATGTGCATGCTCACAAAGACATCAAATTCGAATTTCCTTAACTAATAAACCCAACTGAATTAACTAATTAATATTTCCAGCTGCTGTTAAGACCAAAATTAATTTTACTTCCTATAGATATACTAGGGACTGCTATAAATAGGAAGGGATTCAGAAATGCTAATTTTAGAACTTTCTATTTTTAGCAGTTTCACCTCTCACCCAATGTGGCCAATGACCTCACTGGCCAAACTGCTATTTTAGACATGCTATTTTTAGCACATTCTAAATTCATCATTTCTTGTTGCACACTTTTCAACATAAAAATATATTGGGAAACTAGTCCCATCATCCCCATTCAGATCCACTATTCCAAATGAAAAAGGAGTTGTCCTAAGGTCCAGATCAGGTGGTTATCCCCATTGTTGAGGCGATGATTTTCGAGCCTTCAACATATTTGGCGCTAGAAGGAGGGCTTGACTGTGAATGGAAACTAAATCCAAAACTATAGGCCATTCTAAGAGTAAAACTCCCTCACCATCACCTCCAACTTCTCCTTCGCATTCCAAATCTCCTATTCTCAAGCAAGAAGTTGAAAAGAAAAATACAGAGTCCACTGCTAAAATCCTAAACAAGCCAGACAATTCTTCTTCTAAACCCCCTGAAGTACAATCTTTGATCCACAAATTGCAAGGGATTTCAATATCTCAAGAAGAGTCTGAGTTATCCCAAGGCAGTGTCACTTCTCAGTATATCCCATCGCAACCGTTAACTAGAGCGAAGAGTGAAAAACTTGGAATCCCACCAGTTGAGTTCCCTCTACCAAGGCAAAAAAAGGGCTAGGAAAACACCATCAGAATCTGACAACGAGATTCTTTCATCATCATCATCCATTCCATCCATACCATCGCAAGGTCACACACCCGCTTCCCAACTCCAGATCGTAATTCACACAGGTACAGGAGCTTCACCATCCTCTACCCAGTCACTTTCAACCCCTGCTTCACCCTCTTCTACTAATAGCTCAATAATGGCACATAATCAACCTCAACCAAGGCCATGGACCAACCCAGGAGCTGTGAGAATGCCTGCACCTTTGACCCAATTGCCAGCTCATCCAGAAAAATGGTTACCTAAATTTAACCCTGATAGTGGTCTGTTAGCTGAAGAACATATAAATAATTTTATGTTATCCATCAATTTGAATGGAGTAACAGAAGAGGATGCAGTTGTAAGATTATTCCCATATACATTACAAGGAGCAGCTGGATCATGGTACTTTTCATTACCATCAGGCTCAATTAATAGTTGGGAGGCTTTTCAAGAACAATTTTTAACTAAATTTGGAGATGATAGGTCAACAACAACTTTGATAAATGACCTCTCCAATTTGAAAGCCGAACCTAAAGAACCCATTAAGGACTTCAATTCACGTTTCAATAAGTTATTAAATAAAATACTTGCAGCGTCTAAGCCTAGCGAGGAGGTCCGAAATGAATGGTACATTTCTGGTCTACCTTCAAACACAACCATCTTCATTGATAAAGCTTCCAAACCAACGTTAGTAGAAAATATGAAAGAAGCAATGGCTGTGGAAAAACGTTTCTTGGCCGTAGAAAAAAAAAACACATTAGGGGAAGGAAAATCCAAGAAAGTAACCTTTAGAGACGATTCTAGGAAAAACCCACCAAAGGATCCTTTTGATCTGGAAGGGTTACAAAAATTCCTCAAGAACATGTCCAACAAAATGGTGGACATAAAAAAAACAAGTAGCAGAATCCTCTTCCAAGAAACCTTTTTGACGAATCCCCCAACCGATCCTAAAACTCCAAATGCTATATCGAACGTTGAATCGGATGGGGAAGAGGAAGAAGCCTCAAGTCAAGAACAAACTGATGATGAAGAAATAACGGAATTACAAGGAATGTGGGATTTTATCCTTCCAAATGAAGAGGATCAAGAAGCACTACTTGTTGCCACTAGAATCAGAAATCAGCTTGATCCACATCAATAAAGTTCAAAACATAAAACTTCAATGCCACCTCCCAGAGATAATATTTTAGGTAATAAATCTTCCCTGAAATATACTCAAACAAACCCTACCCACTCAGATTCTTTACTATCATCCAAAAATATGATAATTCCCAATGAAATGGAATACAATATTATTGATAATATGAAGAAAACTAGGGCAAACTTCACATTTCATGAGCTTAGTAAGTTAAAGCATCAACATAAGCTACTTTTGAAAGAATTCAAAGCAGTTCCCACTACCCCGATCCCTGCTGCAGTAATATCATAGGCCGCTCAAGAAATGGGAAGACCCCCTAGTATTTCTTCAAACAAAATTGATCCAAATGACATCACTCTACTTGGCAGAAGATCTAAATCTCATACTATGCTATTTCTCCTTACTTTTGAAGTCTTTAATAAAAACTTGCACAACTGTTTAGTTGACTCTGGTGCTTCATCTAACATTTTTCCTAGAACATTTTGCGCTAATTTAAACGTCCAGCCTCAGAAATTTGCAGTACGAATAGTGCAATTAGATTGGTCTCAAGTCGAAATTGTTGGGGAACTAAATCAAGTAACCATTAGACTTTCATCAAACCCAAAAGTTTGTCAAGTCATTGATATACTTGTAGCTGACATTCCTAAATTCTATGGCCTAATTCTCAGTAGGGATTGGTCAGAAAAACTCCATGGTTACTTCGCAACCTATTGGTCTCACATGTGGCTTCCCTATAATGGCAAGCCAAATCAAATAAGGGTTGATCGAGAGAAACATAAAAAATATATAGTGACAGAACTAGAAGGAGAAAATGAGCCAGTAGCATATAGCAATAATATAATCGAAAACTATTTTGTTGAGTCATTCCTAGGGAATTTCAAAGCTCATTCCTCACCTTTCTTAGAAAACTCTGTTGTATCTTAAATCGAAAATTATTCCCAAACAGACACCTCTGAATGTCTGAATTTTGTAGATAAACCTATACATAAATCTTTATTTTTGAAATTATTTTTTGATGGATCTAGATCCAATGATGGAGTAGGGGCAGGATGCATATTAGTTAGCCCAGGGGGGAAGAAAATGCTAGCATGTACACTTGAATTCAATCGCACAAACAATATTGCTGAATGTGAGGCATTGGTTCAAGGTTTTTACAAAGCAATTGGTCTTAATATCAAATATCTTCAAGTGTTTGGAGACTCCGAAATTATCGTTAGACAAGTAAGAAATACTATAAATTGTCTGTCAGGACATTTGAAACACTATCAATTGCTAGTCCAAGAACTGACTTCACAATTTATAGTGTTTAACATTTCTTCAATCCCAATACTCCAAAATGCTAGCGCTGATCTCCTAGATAATGTAGCTTCCAAGCTTATTCTGCCAGACGACTACAACCCAGATCGATTCACCATTGAATTAGTTTTAGGCCATCTATCCCTAATAATATCACCAATTGGAGAGCCTTTAACAACGATCCCAACATCGTAAGCTTCCTAACCTCAGAAGGCTCTTATGAGGACCAGATAGTTGATGAAGACCAACATGACAAACAACTGAAGCAAGAAACCAACAACAACACTATACCAAAATCTGTAGTTAAATTGGAATATTTATACACCCTCAATGATAGGCTCAAACGATCTAGTAATTCAAAACTTCATAGTTCAACTCTAAGGTATGAATTAATCAATCTTGGAACTGACACGAAACCAAAAAACATCAATCTAGGTCTCAGACTCATATCTGAAGAAAAATCATCTTTTATACATCTGTTGAAACAATATAAGAATGTCTTTGCTTGGAATTACGATGATCTTAAAACCTATGACAATTTTATTATTCAACATAATATCCCCATGACCTCTCATGAAAAACATGTTCAGCAAAAATTGAGGAAAATTCATCCCAATTTAGAAAGCCAGATTAAATATGAGTTAAATAAACTACTAAAAGCCAAAATTATTTTTCCTGTCAGCCACTCTAGGTGGGTCTCCAATCAAAACCCAGTCAGAAAGAAAAGCGACGATATTTGGATTTGTATAGACTTTCGCAATCTCAATAAAGCTTGCCAAAAGGACAATTTTCCATTGCCTCCTATGGAACAGATACAGCAATCAGTTGCAGGCTCAGAATTAATGTCCTTCCTAGATGGTTTCTCAGGTTACAATCAAATCTTATTCTATCCAGACGATGAATTGAAAACCACATTCAGAAAAAAATGGGTCACTTACGCCTATTAGCACCCAGGTTGTTCCCTTTGACTCTAAGGGAATACGGCCAGGGTAACCACTAACCAATCTTTGGACCACAGTTTCTAGCCAAACTGTAATCAGAGAGGGCTCTCTCTTTATGATTTGTCACTGTTTTGATAGTGTTTTTAGGCTAGCTATAAATTCAGGTTTGTTTAAGGTTTTGGTTGGATGATAATTTCAGTCAAGGTGCTTATGCATTCTCCAAAGTGTTCTAGTCCATTGGGCTATGGAGTCAATGGTCCTTTAGTTATTTTGAGGTGCTGAGTGATTTGTTGTAGTGATGCTGCAGAGCAAGGTTAGTGTCTGAGAAATAACTTTCATAAAGTGATTTCGTGGATTGTGTCCAGTTTATGCAAGGCAATTAAGAATCTTACAATAAACGTTTGGAGTAAGACAGTGAGAATATTGACCCAGGAGCATTTAAGAATTTCTAGGTGATATTCATACATAAAGAATTAATAGCTACATGAGCAATTAAGAATTCATGTGCATAGTAATCCTGAAGACAAACATTTACAGTAGTAAAAATTGAGTACAAGGTGTAGTGAAACAAGTCCTGCACTATTCTTTCTTTTTACTGCTAGCTTAGTATAAGATGAGTATGATTTGATAAACATAAGAAAAATAAGAACATAGATTAAGGAAAAAACTTGTTATTTAATCGGACAGCACAGGGGTTCTGCATCAGCACATGGAGCATCTTCCAGACCTCAAGTATTTCAGGAAATCACTGAGCTCATCCATCCCTTTGTATTAGATAATTCAGAAAGTGTATAATACATTTGCCTCAGAGAGAAAATTACCAACCCCTTATGAGTTACTCAGGGGAGTATATATACAAAATTTACATCAAAAAATCAGCGAATGAGTTAATATCTCATTTATGATATGCTAATCTCTGGAATGCAGTAGCTGAAGGAGTGAATGCTGGAGTAATTCCTTAATGCCTCAGCTGTCAAAATAGTCAGAAGATATTTGGAATTTATGGCTGTTAGATTCGGTTGGAGATGCGCTGTCTGAAACTTGGATAGCTGTCGTTGTCTGAGTGATGAGTCACTTTTAGCTATTTCAACTATTGACACTTGTCATGTTATTTGTTTTGTAGTGACCTGGAGCTGGCGGTGGCCGAATGACTAAAGCTATCGTGGCAAAATCGGAAGCATAAATTGCCACCAATCCTCCTTAGGCATTTGATGTCTGCGCATTTTTATCAATGTTTCCTCGGCCTCTGTATGTCTATAAAGATTGGGAGGGGTTTCAAACAGGTGATTTACTTCGTTCTCAATGAAGAACAGGCCTGCAAGTTTGTCATATAAGCTCTATCATGTGGGAGGCCCTGCTTGTTTAGATGAACTGCCTGATGCAATAATCTGATTTTCAATAGTGGATGCCATCCTGTTGGCCATTTGATCTGGAGAGATCAGTTTTCCTGCACCACCAAGTAAGCTGGGTAGGCCTTTTGCTTGCAGCACTCCCATGTTAACTTTGTATTCCTCCACATCTGCTTGCATCTCAGAGTACTTCCTCTCCACTGTTTGTATATAGTTCCTGAGAGTTAGTGCCTTCTTGGCAGAGAGGACAGCCTCTGTTCTGTTGGGAATGCCTATGGCTGCCAATTCCTCCTTCTCGTGCCTGTTCAGGAAATCTATCATTCTATTTGCCTGTTCTGCTCTGTTCCCTAGCACTGTCTTGGCCTTCTGAATTTCTGTTTGAGTTTGGCCCATTAAATCCATCTGCTCATGCATTATTTTTATTGACCTCCATTGCTGTCTGATGGATTGGCCAATTTTGGCCCATAGGATTCTCTTTATGTCGGCCATAGCAATCTCCAAATTCAACTCTTTCTCTAAGGCCTTTATTTTTTCCTTTTGTAACTTTATTTCTTTGAAAGAAGCCTTGGTGGTCTTGGGCTTCTTGGTCTGCTGGGAAGAGGAGGACACTTCCAAACCGAGCTGTAAAGTTTGCTTCTGCTGAAAGGAGCTTGTACCTGTATGTTGACTGCCCTCCCTGTCTTTTCTTGCACTGTCCAAGACATCTTCAGTAATGTCTTCTACCTCTGGGGAGTCTGCTCTTTGCCTTTTGGCTTCTGGCTGGTGGGAGGATCCACTAAGGGGAGTGGACTCTTCTCTATCTCTTTTTGTACCCCTTTCCTCATGTGATGGGTTCTGCAAAATCGGGGCAGTTATTGGCTCAATTTGTGGGGGTGGAATTTGCAGTGCTGGAGCTGCTGGCAGCCCAGTTTGTGGTAGGACAGTTTTCCCTTGCTACTGTTCTGGCTGCTGCTCTGTTACAGGGGCAGACTTTTCCTTCACTGCTTCCTCCTCTGCACCCATTATGCCTTTGCCTTTGTTTGTGACCGGTGTTGATGTAGAGGGTGCCTGTGGTGCAGTCCTTGTGGCCAAGGTCCCTTCTCCCACTGAATAAGGCGGTCTGAAAGGTACCTTCTGCACATAGTCTAGGTCAATAGTTTTTTCAAGCTCCCTCCTATTTTTTAGCATTGTCTCTTCCTCAGTTAGATTTTCAACTAAAGTATCCATCTGCCATTCTTGCAGGTTGGCATATTTTTCAATGTGTGGGTACTGGCAATGCTTAATGCCCATAAGCCTATACTTGTTTCTCCTAGTAGTGATGAAACCTTCAGGGTCATAATGGACCCACCGAAAACTATAGGACAACTTGTATTTATCCTTAAGGATTAGGTCTGCATCTTCCCACCCTTCTTTCTTGTTCATGATGAAGGGGCCCAACTGGTGTTTAAACTTGAGGTGGGCCTTCTTTTTGGCGCTGTGGAAATGGGTGAGGTCGGACTGAATCAACTGCCTGTAATACTCCAAGGCAAATAACCTCATAGGCACATATTTTGGGAGCCTGTATGGACAGAGCTCACAGCCATAGACCCTAATGACAGTATGGTTCTCATATAGGTACCAGTCACCTATTTTATATTTTTTGGAAAGCTGTAGAGCTTTCTTGATCTCATTTGATATTCTGGGAGGAGGGGACCTCATCAACAAGCAAGAGACTGGGTATACAAATTGGTCAACAAATTCACAGTAGGTATAGGGTGAATTTGTGACTTTGTGATAGACAGAGGTCCAGAAGATGACAGATCTTCTTTCCCCTCTGTGATCCAGCCTTCTGATGTAGCATGGGAAGGCTTCAGAATGATAGTACATGAACAGGTGGTAAATATAGGCCAAGTACTTGAAGACCCCCTGTCTGTCCACTCTGCTCAACTGATCATGAATCTTGTTGGCTATGAACTTAGCAAAGTTATATTTGTGGGCAGGGGGTTGGTGTGGGCTGTAAACAGATAGCAATACCAGCATTGTTTTATCCACATACTCACTGTTTTTTTATCCCAACACATAGGCAATCATGTCCAGTAAAACCTGCCTACATCATTGAAATGGGCATCCAGGTAGGGAGGTGGCCCTGTAGGCTGGCACTCAGGTCTCATGAATGTCCTGGTGACCTTTTGAATCTCCTCACTGGTCATCTTTTCACCAGTCTCCAGCAAATAAGTCATGGAAAACGGGATCAGCAACTCTGTCTGATCAAAATGTAACATTTTGTTGATGGACTCAGCATTAATGTAGAAAAGGATCCTCCCAGATGGGGTGCTAATAGCTCTGTGCTGCACATCATAGTTTTCAACACATAGGTGAATGATTTCAGGGAAGACATTTACAGCTGGGAGACAGTAATATGGTAGGTTTGACTCCCATATCCCATGTGTACCATGACCATCCTTATAATCCTCTCTTAGTTGAGTGAAGGTCTGCAAGAAGTCTCTGCTACCCTCAAAGTCTTCAATAAGATAGTCCTTGTCAGCAAATGCCAGGGCCTCCAGCTCTTTATTTGCTGGATTTAATGGAGCCACACTAAGGGATGAGGATGCAGAAGCAACCATTGTGACACTTGATTTTGAAATAAGGTGATGGTAATGGTTTGCAAAGTTCTTTGAGAACTCAAGTAACAGGCCAAATGTAGAGCATGTATCTTGTGTTTTTCTCAAAGGGAAATGCAAGTTGGTTTCTGTATTTTGTTGCAAATTCACTGGGATGTGAGTTGCAAAGGGTGAGTTGCAGAGTGTATGAGGTTTCCTTTGGTAGAAATTGCAGCTAGCCTGTACTCGACAAAAGGGAACAATGCCGAGCACCTCGAGGAGAATTTTACAATTTCTGGCCCGCGAATTGACTGCTTTGATGCTGAATTTGTGGTTCTGAGGGTCAACAGGTCAGCTTAGCTTGTTTTAGGTAGTAGGTCCAGAGTTTATGTGGACTTATACAGGTGTTTTAATGGAAATTTTACAGAGAAAAGGAATGCATGGGTGAAAAGTAAGCTTTACGGTGAATACCTGGACAAACTAGCTTGAAAGCCTGCGGGCTGGACCGTGAAGGCTTAAGGCAGCTGAATTCTTGACTTGTAGCGGTCTGAAACTTGAATTTGATGGATGGAAACGAATTTTCGCGGCAGCTGGTTGACAACGGCTACGTCGTTTGTGCGTGAAAATGACCGCAAACGGCTAATTTGGTCGTTTATAACGACAAATTTGGACAAAACGTGCAATTGGCGCTTTTCCGCCGATGATGTCAGCATGACGTCATGGTGGGGCCCGGGTACGGAGGTGACGTGGCTGCTGAGGTGTCGGCCAGGGTGGCAGGACACAGTGGCGGGTGGATAAGGTGGCAGGGTTACGTGGAGGGCCACACGGCGCAGGGGCGGGGAAGGGCGCTACGTCAGGATGACGCAAGGGGGAGGCAGTAACGGGATGGTGGTAAGCGGGTTCCCCGCACCGCCTTTGCTGATAAGTGGTATTGGGGAGGGGGGCTCCGAACAACCCCAGCGTTTGACACGCGTCCAGGGTACGGCGCCCAAAACCACTTTCCCCGGACGCTAAAGGTCGGCAGGTCGGGGAGCGCAAATGACCGCCCACCGTTAGATCTTGGGCGGCGGGGATCGGACGGTTGGCGGGTCCTCCGACGGATCGTGCAGGTTGGGGGGGCCCGCTGGCCTATTAAATATTTAATTAAATATTTTTGGCGGAAAACTTTAGGATTGAGGGTTTTCGTGAGTTTTTTGGGTTAATTTGTGAAGAAGGGGTTTATGGAGGGTTTTAGCAGCGGTGAGATTAGGGTTTATGGAGAGGTTATTACTCCTAACAAGGGGTTAGAGTAATCCCTTGACAGGGTTTGAGCATAGTCCCAGGTGGACTAAAGTCTCCCTTAGACAGACATATTTAGCTATAATGCTAAAAGGAGGATATTTATAGAATGCTTGGGGTTTATACACCATGGTGTTAATAATACTAGGGAAAGGGTGACATAGGGGAATTACATAATAGAGTTAGAGTCAATATGGGGGAAAATGTGAATGAGGGGGAAAGTCACTAAGTTTACTTGAAACTTACTTAGTTTAGGGAGTAGATCAAAATGAAAAGAATTTTTAGACAAGAAATGTGGCTTTTCAATGAATAAAAACCACCATCAAACCTCAAGTTTTTTCTAAGCAATTCAATTGATGAGGGGATGTTAGTAATGAGTGGGAAAAGGGATAATTGGGAAATTAGACATGCTTCTTTGTTTTTCTTTTCTCATCTTGACCATCAAGGTTAGATCTGAAATAAATACCACTTCTGCAACCCCATCTACTTACCCAACTACTTTGCCTAGCATTTTTTGTTTCTTCTTGGAGGGTGCACTTAGGCTTGCAGACCCTTACTTGCCTTTTCTTTTCTTTGGCTTTTGTTTTGCTTTTCTATCTACTTCTACCCTTATTTCTTCCAAGGTCCCAGATTAAGCTGTTGGGAGCCTTTTCTTCTCTACCTGAACTACTTGTCTACCAAGATTAAACAGTTTGGACAGACTTCTTTCTCTATTCTACAACTGAAAATTTAAAACATGACATGATCCAGATTAGACTGTTGGACCATCCATCAAAATTTGAGTCCATACCAAGCTGTAAGCACAGATTGTATTCTTATGGAAATATGTGATCTTTGCATCATCAAAGCAGAGCATATTTGGACCTTTTCAGTGCCAATCATGAAATATGAAACCTATTGGTATAGGTAGCTAACAGTGGCTCCACATGGGGATGGTGTTTCATTTGGAAGACCAAGAATCAGCAGGTCAGATTGCCTTGCTCCTTGACTGCTCTTGCCAATCTTGAAGTTTGCTCCTTTGAAATGCCAAAATTGTGTGCTTCTCTTCTTGGTAGACCTCTGATTCTATTCACCTTGTGCTGACAGTTTAAGAAAACTTTGAGAAATTGCATTTTTACATGTTGACATAAAATAATATATACATCTGGATATGTACAAGGGAAAACTCAGGCTGCACTTATGGGTGATATTCAAAATAGTGCTTAAGCATCCTGCCATTCACAGGACCTTCATCCAAATCAGTTTCATTAAGACTCTTAAGGAAATAAGTGTTGTTTCCTTGTACTGCTTGGACAGCAAATGGTCCTCTCCAAAGGGAATCAAATTTTCCATGTTTTCCCTTATCCTCTCTTCTTGAATCCCACTTGAGGACTTTGTCACCAATGTTGAAATCTTCTGCCTTAGTTCTTCTATCAAAAGCCTTCTTTAATTTTTCTTGTAGAACTTGAACTCTGCTGAAAACTTGGTCTCTAGTTTGCTGTAAACATATGATTTGATTGATTCTTCTTTGCATATCATTTGGTTCAGCTTGGCTTTCTTGAAGAAGTTTCATAACAGGCACTCCTAGTGATGAAGGAAATTTGGCCTCTAATCCATAAACCAACTCATATGGGCTAGTCCCAATTGATCTTTTGGTTGTTAGTCTATCTGCCCATAGGGCGTTAACAAGCTTCTTATGCCAATTCTTTTTGTTCTCTTCTAGTACTTTCTTTATGATGTTTACCAGACTTTTATTTGATGACTTAGCAAGGCAATTTCCTTGGGGATAGTATGCAGTAGAATGGCCCAAGGTGATGTGAAATTTATGGCAGAAGTTCACCATTTTCTTGGATCTGAAAGCAGCAGCATTGTCTGTTATTATTTTGTCAGGACAACCAAATCTAGCCAATATGTTGTTCTCCAAGAACTGAATGATAGTGGAATCATTTGCTTGTCTGCATGGGACAACTTCAATCCACTTGGTGAAGTAGTCTATGGCTGTGAGGATCCATCTATGTTGACCTGAAGATGAGGGATGAATTTCTCCAATGAAATCCAAGCCCCATTGCTGAAAAGGTCTCTCTGTTGCAATAGGCCTTAAGGGAAGTGGCAACAACTGTCTCTTTCCCTCAAACACTTGACATTTATGACATGAGGTTGTGAATTTCTTGACATCAGAGAACATGGTGGGCCATTAGTATCCAGCCCTTAGTATTTTATCCACAGTGGACTTCCAGTACAAGTGTCCACCACAGTCACCTGCATGAAATTCCTTTATGATATTGTCAGTTTCATCCTCAATTAGGCAGTTTAGCAATATTCCTTCATGGTTTTTCCACAATAAATTTCCATCCATAACACAGAATTTAGAAGCTTTCATTTTTAGGAACCTACATTTAGTTCTGGACAATCCTGGGGGAGCACACAGGTTTTGCAATACATAACATATATCAGAGTACCCAGGGGATTGTTCAAAGGCTACATTGATCTTTGGAGTCGCCAGCTCCGATTCACTGTCCAGCTGGTTGATGTCTAAGGCTTGGAAATTTGCTTCTGTCATTAATTTGGCCAAGCGTTTCCCTTTTATTAGTTTTGTAGGTTTTATCTCAATATCAAATTCCAAGATGTTGGCAATCCACTTTCCTCTTCTGCCCTCTAAATTTTCTTGGGTGAGAATGTCTTTGACAATAGGACTTGGCACATATGCTATAACATGGGAATAAAGGATATAAATCCTAAAGTCTTTAATGGCTTTGACCAAAGCATAAGCTTGCTTTTCCATGATTTGATACTTTAAAGGTGCATCTCTAAGAGCTTTGCTAAAGAAAGCAATTGGCTTCTCATTTCCTTGGTCATCTTTTTGCAATAAAACGGCAGCAATAGTATGCTGGGAGGCAAAAGAGAAAATGATAAATTCTCTGTCAAACTGAGGATTGGTCAACACTGGGGTTTGGGTAAGGGCCAGTTTTATACCTTCAAAGGCTTGATTGGCTTCAACGGTCCATTTGACTTTTGAATCTTTCTTTAGCATGTTATTTAATAATGTGATTAGTTCTGCTAAGTTTGGGATAAACCTTCTCAAGAAATTGATTTTTCCCAAGAATCCTTGCAACTCTTTGACATTTCTTGGGTGGGGTATTTGTAGGATAGCCTGTATCCTATCTGGGTCAATTCTAATGATATCTTTAGAAATGATGTGGCCCAATAGCTTACCTACCTCTAAACCAAACAGGGATTTCTTGGGATTCAAGGAAATTCCATATTTTCTGCATTTTAGGAAGATCTGTCTCAAATGTTTTATATGTTCTTGGTCTGATTTTGAGAAAGGTGTAAGGTCATCTAGGTAAATGAATAAAAAGTCATGAATCTCCTTGGCAAAAGCAATATCCATGGCTCTTTGAAAAGTTGCCCCTGCATTTTTTAATCCAAAAGGCATCTTTACATATTTGAAAGTTCCCCATGGGGTAGTGAATGCCGTTTTGTCTTGATCATCAGGGTGTACCAGGATTTGATTGAAGCCTGAAAATCCATCCAGTAATGAGATCCTTGAGGCCCCTACCACTCTTTGGAGAATGTGATCCATCTTGGGTAAGGGATAGTTGTCTTTGAGGGATACTTGGTTCAGATTCCTTAAGTCCACACACAGCCTAATTTCACCAGTCTTCTTTCTTGTAGGGACTAAGTTTGAGATCCACTCAGAGAATCTGATTGGTGCTATGATGCCTGCTTTAAACATTTTCTGTACTTCTTGTTCCATTGCTGGGAGGAGCATTGGATTGATTCTCCTCAGTTTTTGTTTAAAGGGTTTTTGATCAGGCTTGAGAGGGATAGTGTGCTGGATTACAGAGGTGTCATAGGAATTCAGGTCCCCATAACTCCATGCAAAAATATCCTGGAACTCTTTAAAGAGGTCAATGTATTTAGGCTTTTGATCAGGAGGTAAAGATGCAGACAATTTAACTATTTTGGGTTTGTCAATTGTACCTATGTTGCATTCTTGAATGGCTGCATTTAAGGGCTGCATTTTTGGTTTTCTGGGAATATCATTTGAATCAAAAGTGTCCTCTAGTGGAGTTAGGCCTGTTGGTAGAAAATTTTCTTTCAGCTCTATGATTTCAGTTTCAACATTGGCCACTTCCTCACAATTGATTGATTGGATTTGCTAAATGTTTTCCTTGTTGAAAATAGTTGGATTTAGCATTTGTTTTGCTGCTCTAGGTGATATTGGGTGGGTAATCTGTTGAAACTGTATTTTTTATGGACTTGCTCTTTCAAGTATTTGTGATTGACTTGCTGTATCAAGTATTTGTGATTGACTTGCTGTATCAGTGTCAATATTTAATCCTGCAAATTCTTGCCGCAGAGTTAAAAAATGGTTTATTTGCTTGTCATCCTCAAATACTTGCCAATCATTAACATTGTTTGGAATGGAGGGTCTGTGTTTTACCTCAGCTGTAAAACAATGATGGGGCTCAAAAGGCAGCTTGCAGGTACTTGCAAAGGTGGCTAAACTATGAGCATGTAGATTGTGGGTTCTAGGAATTTTAGTGATTTGGATTTCAGAGAAAAAGTTTAGTACCTCAGCAACAGCAGACCTATAAGTCCTTAGTCTTTTGTCATTGGTGACAAAGTTTCCCTTCACTTGTTGAATAACTAAATCTAAATCACCCATGATTGAAACCCTGGCAGCTTGTAAGAACTTTACTAACTTGAGGCCTAGTAAAAGAGCTTCATATTCTGCCATGTTATTAGTACATCTGAAGTTCAATCTATAGGCTCTGCCTTCTGCATGACTATTTTCTTTATTGTGTACCCAAACTCCAGCTCCTGCCCCTAACTTGTTGACTGAGCCATCAAATTCAAGGAACCATAGAATATCCTGTTGGGAAGGAGATTTAATGATCTGTTCATGGGCTGGCAATGTGAGTAGAAGTTGTGGTTTTTCATCTAGCTTGTCTTCTAGGACAATTTCATCATTTGATTGGGTATGCTTGATATTTAGAACAGCAGCAGTATCTAGTGTTTGATTGACTGTTGTTTCATGGGTGGTAATTCTTTCATTTAAGTCTTCCTCCTGTATGAGTATCTTGGTTTCAACCTCACCTTTTGAGGGAGTTGTGTTGTCATTGAAGAGAATGTATGAGTCTATGTCTGAATGGACAGCATATATGGGAAAGTTTTGAGGCTTTTCTTCACTGTTGACCATATATTTCATGAGTATTTCTCTGTACAGTCTTTTTGGTTGCCCAAAAACAGAGATGGTGGCATATGACATGTCTAATTGTAGGGAACCTTGGAGTTTAGCTCCCCATGATCTTGATAACAGCATCCCATACTTAGGTGGGATATCAGCAACTACCACATCCATTAGGATTGTTTTGTTTGGGTATTGAACCAGAGACACACATAAGTCTTTTATGAGACCTAAACACTTGACTTGGCTAGAGTCAAAGGAAAACAGGTCCTTGTATGGTCTTGTTATGTCTAGATTCAATCTCTCCATGACTGCTTTTGGCATGAGATTGTGAGAGGCACCTGAGTCAAACATTGCATTATGTAATATTTTATCATGAATATGTAAGCTGACATAGAAAGGTAACACCCCTGTGACTACCGTTTTTCCATCCACTTCTGGGCCGAACAATAATTCTGGGGTGTCATCCAGCACATTGACATCATCTTTGTTGCTAGTGAGTTGAAGGGACTTCTTGATCTGTAGTTTATAGATGTCATGCTTGGCTAGTTCTGAGAGAGGGATTGCTACTTTTAGTTTGCCAATTTCAGTTTCTAGGTCAAAGGGTTTTTCAGATTGGGTCTTGGGGTTATGGATAACAGTCCTTTCCTTGTTCATTAAATCTTCTTCTTCATTTTTATCTTGACTTTGGGACTTGCCTCTTTTACTCATCTCTTGGGGAGTAACCTTTAAATTAGGTTGAGAAGGTGAAGTGGCCACAGGCTGCTGTTTTAAGGACAGTGGTTCAGTGATCTCTTCAATAATCACTTCTTCTGCAGGTGAATTTATTTTGTCATTAGGCTCTGTGACTATGACTCTTTCAGGCTGCTGATTATCCTTTATCTTTTCAGGCTGGTTTACATTCACAGTTCTGCTCCTCAGCTTGTATTGTTTATGGACTTCATAAACAGCAGTGTCATAGCCTTGTTTAAAGTCAAAGGATTCACCTGATTTAGTTTGGAACAGTTTGATTTCATCATCCTCATGATCTTCTTGTGTTAAGAAAACTTGACTTTCACCATCTAGACCCATTAAATTAATCTCGGGATCTTCATTGGGCTCTGTTGATGTGGAAGTTTCTGCATAATTTTCTTGGAAAGGGGGTCTTATGTCTTGGTCAGTACTGGGTTTGCCAATGCCTGGGTTTTGAGTTCTCCTAAAATTTGGATTCCTAGGAGGGTTGTTTTGTGGTCCTTCCCATGATGATTTTCTCTCAACCAATTCCACTCTATCACCCAATCTTTTCATTCCATTGAGTATTGCATCCAGGTTTTGATCAAAGGCAGAGGGTTCCTCTTTGAAAACAGTCCTTTTTTCCAACCTTGCTCTGCTTCTTTTGGCAATCAGGTTGGCTTCCACTGTGACAGCAACCCTTTGGGCTTCTGCAAGGGATTGAGGATCTCTTTCCTTCAACTGATAGACCATGTCAGGGTCAAAACCATCAGGGAATTTGTACAAAGCTAAATCAGGAGGGGGTCTTAAATTTTGTGGGATTGCGTTATATACATTGTTGAATCTTGCACAATACTCCAAAACAGTCTCTTGGGGACCTCTTTTGATAGTGTCATATTCCCCAAGTATGTGCAGAGGATCCTTTTTCTTCTCCCATCTGCTAGTAAAGGCTTGATAAAGCTCATCAGGAGTTGTGATGGAATTTGCATTCAGGGATCTAAACCAAGTTCTTACATCCCCCGTTAGGCTTTGCACAAACATCCTCATTCTCATACTGTCATCATCTATTTCATAGGTCTCAAAATGGCCTTGCATCCTTTTGGCATGCTGGACAGCTGTCAGAGGGCCATTGGAGTCAAAATATGAGATTTTGGTTTGGTAATCTTGGGGTAGAGCTGCAGCATTAGCTGGTATCTGCAAGGGTGCATATCTGTTAGCCATATTTACAGGGTTTAGAGGATTAACAGGGGCAGCTGGGATAATAGGAACAATGGGTACCACAGGGGTAATAGGTAAGGGTGAACCTAGAGTGTTGGTCAAGGGGATATGTGCAGTGGATGAAGATGTGAGAGGAGGACTTTGAGATGTGGATGGTGAACTAGGGGAACTAGGGGTAGACCGGAAAAGGACCTTGCATGGAGTAGAGATAAGGTTGGGATGATCTGAATCTGAGGTTAGATCAGCAGGCTGCTCCTGCCTTTGCTGCCTCCTAATGTTTCTAGGGATGGTATTTGGATTATCAACAATGATGGGTGGATTAGGGTCAGGATTTGCCCTGGTATGCCGTGGATTTTTCTTGGGAGCCAGCTTCTAACTGTTTTTTAGAATTTTATAGGCAGTTTTTATATCTTCAAGGACTGGATAAAGATTTTGGAATGGCTATATATATTTCAAAGCTGAGATGGAGATTCACTGAAAAGCTCTTCCCTAAAGCTGTCAATGTGACACAGAAACAACTTTGAAGGCCTCCTGACTGATTTCAGGCTTGATCTCTAGCTTTGAGAGATGTATAGAAATTGGAAAATCCTAAGAAGTCCCCAGTGGAGTCGCCATTTATGTTAGCACCCAGGTTGTTCCCTTTGACTCTAAGGGAATACGGCCGGGGTAACCACTAACCAATCTTTGGACCACAGTTTCTAGCCAAACTATAATCAGAGAGGGCTCTCTCTTTATGATTTGTCTCTGTTTTGATAGTGTTTTTAGGCTAGCTATAAATTCAGGTTTGTTTAAGGTTTTGGTTGGATGGTAATTTCAGTCAAGGTGCTTATGCATTCTCCAAAGTGTTCTAGTCCATTGGGCTATGGAGTCAATGGTCCTTTAGTTATTTTGAGGTGCTGAGTGATTTGCTGTAGTGATGATGCAGAGAAAGGTTAGTGTCTGAGAAATAACTTTCATAAAGTGATTTCGTGGATTGTGTCCAGTTTATGTAAGGCAATTAAGAATCTTACAATAAACTTTTGGAGTAAGACAGTGAGAATATTGACCCGGGAGCATTTAAGAATTTCTAGGTGATATTCATACATAAAGAATTAATAGCTACATGAGCAATTAAGAATTCATGTGCATAGTAATCCTGAAGACAAACATTTACAATAGTAAAAATTGAGTACAAGGTGTAGTGAAACAAGTCCTGCACTATTCTTTCTTTTTACTGCTAGCTTAGTATAAGATGAGTATGATTTGATAAACATAAGAAAAACAAGAACATAGATTAAGGAAAAAACTTGTTATTTAATCGGACAGCACAGGGGTTCTGCATCAGCACATGGAGCATCGTCCAGACCTCAAGTATTTCAGGAAATCACTGAGCTCATCCAACCCTTTGTATTAGATAATTCAGAAAGTGTATAATACATTTGCCTCAGAGAGAAAATTACCAACCCCTTATGAGTTACTCAGGGGAGTATATATACAAAATTTGCATCAAAAAATCAGCGAATGAGTTAATATCTCATTTATGATATGCTAATCTCTGGAATGCAGTAGCTGAAGGAGTGAATGCTGGAGTAATTCCTTAATGCCTCAGCTGTCAAAATAGTCAGAAGATATTTGGACTTTATGGCTGTTAGAGTCGGCTGGAGATGCGCTGTCTGAAACTTGGATAGCTGTCGTTGTCTGAGTGATGAGTCACTTTTAGCTGTTTCAACTATTGACACTTGTCATGTTATTTGTTTTGTAGTGACCTGGAGCTGGCAGTGGCCGAATGACTGAAGCTATCGTGGCAAAATCTGAAGCATAAATTGCCACCAATCCTCCTTAGGCATTTGATGTCTGCGCATTTTTATCAATGTTTCCTCGGCCTCTGTATGTCTATAAAGATTGGGAGGGGTTTCAAACAGGTGATTTACTTCGTTCTCAATGAAGAACAGGCCTGCAAGTTTGTCATATAAGCTCTGTCCTGTGGGAGGCCCTGCTTGTTCAGATGAACTGCCTGATGCAATAATCTGATTTTCAATAGTGGATGCCATCCTGTTGGCCATTTGATCTGGAGAGATCAGTTTTCCTGCACCACTAAGTAAGCTGGGCAGGCCTTTTTCTTGCAGCACTCCCATTTTAACTTTGTATTCCTCCACATCTGCTTGCATCTCATAGTACTTCCTCTCCACTGTTTGTATATAGTTCCTGAGAGTTAGTGCCTTCTTGGCAGAGAGGACAGCCTCTGTTCTGTTGGGAATTCCTATGGCTGCCAATTCCTCCTTCTCGTGCCTGTTCAGGGAATCTATCATTCTGTTTGCCTGTTCTGCTCTGTTCCCTAGCACTGTCTTGGCCTTCTGAATTTTTGTTTGAGCTTGGCCCATTAAATCCATCTGCTCATGCATTATTTTTATTGACCTCCATTGATGTCTGATGGATTGGCCAATTTTAGCCCATAGGATTCTCTTTATGTCGGCCATAGCAGTCTCCAAATTCAACTCTTTCTCTAAGGCCTTTATTTTTTCCTTTTGGGCCTTTATTTCTTTGAAAGAAGCCTTGGTGCTCTTGGGCTTCTTGGTCTGCTCGGAAGAGGAGGACACTTCCAAACCGAGCTGTAAAGTTTGCTCCCGCTGAAAGGAGCTTGTACCTGTATGTTGACTGCCCTCCCTGTCTTTTCTTGCACTGTCCAAGACATCTTCAGTAATGTCTTCTACCTCTGGGGAGTCTGCTCTTTGCCTTTTGGCTTCTGGCTGGTGGGAGGATCCACTAAGGGGAGTGGACTCTTCTCTATCTCTTTTTGTACCCCTTTCCTCATGTGCTGGGGTTTGCAAAATCGGGGCAGTTATTGGCTCAGTTTGTGGGGGTGGAATTTGCAGTGCTGGAGCTGCTGGCAGCCCAGTTTGTGGTAGGACAGTTTTCCCTTGCTGCTGTTCTGGCTGCTGCTCTATTACAGGGGCAGAATTTTCCTTCACTGCTTCCTCCTCTGCACCCATTATGCCTTTGCCTTTGTCTGTGACCGGTGCTGATGTAGAGGGTGCCTGTGGTGCAGTCCTTGTGGCCGAGGCCCCTTCTCCCACTGAATAAGGCGGTCTGAAAGGTACCTACTGCACATAGTCTAGGTCAATAGTTTTTTCAAGCTCCCTCCTATTTTTTAGCATTGTCTCTTCCTCAGTTAGATTTTCAACTAAAGTATCCATCTGCCATTCTTGCAGGTTGGCATATTTTTCAATGTGTGGGTACTGGCAATGCTTAATGCCCATAAGCCTATACTTGTTTCTCCTAGTAGTGATGAAACCTTCAGGGTCATAATGGACCCACCGAAAACTATAGGACAACTTGTATTTATCCTTAAGGATTAGGTCTGCATCTTCCCACCCTTCTTTCTTGTTCATGATGAAGGGGCCCAACTAGTGTTTAAACTTGAGGTGGGCCTTCTTTTTGGTGCTCTGGAAATGGGTGAGGTCGGACTGAATCAACTGCCTGTAATACTCCAAGGAAAATAACCTCATAGGCACATATTTTGGGAGCCTATATGGACAGAGCTCACAGCCATAGACCCTAATGACAGTATGGTTCTCATATAGGTACCAGTCACCTATTTTATATTTTTTGGAAAGCTGCAGAGCTTTCTTGATCTCATTTGATATTCTGGGAGGAGGGGACCTCATCAACAGGCAAGAGACTGGGTATACAAATTGGTCAACAAATTCACAGTAGGTATAGGGTGAATTTGTGACTTTGTAATAGACAGAGGTCCAGAAGATGACAGATATTCTTTCCCCTCTGTGATCCAGCCTCCTGATGTAGCATGGGAAGGCTTCAGAATGATAGTACATGAACAGGTGGTAAATATAGGCCGAGTACTTGAAGACCCCCTGTCTGTCCACTCTGCTCAACTGATCATGAATCTTGTTGGCTATGAACTTAGCAAAGTTATATTTGCGGGTAGGGGGTTGGCGTGGGCTATAAGCAGATAGCAATACCAGCATTGTTTTATCCACATACTCACTGTTTTTGTATCCCAACACATAGGCAATCATATCCAGTAAAAACCTGCCTACATCATTGAAATGGACATCCAGGTAGGGAGTTGGCCCTGTAGGCTGGCACTCAGGTCTCATGAATGTCCTGGTGACCTTTTGAATCTCCTCACTGGTCATATTTTCACCAGTATCCAGCAAATAATTCATGGAAAACGGGATCAGCAACTCTGTCTGATCAAAATGTAACATTTTGTTGATGGACTCAGCATTAATGTAGAAAAGGATCCTCCCAGATGGCGTGCTAATAGCTCTGTGCTGCACATCATAGTTTTCAGCACATAGGTGAATGATTTCAGGGAAGACATTTACAGCTGGGAGACAATAATATGGTAGGTTTGAATCCCATATCCCATGTGTACCATGACCATCCTTATAATCCTCTCTTAGTTGAGTGAAGGTCTGCAAGAAGTCTCTGCTACCCTCAAAGTCTTCAATAAGATAGTCCTTGTCAGCAAATGCCAGGGCCTCCAGCTCTTTATTTGGTGTATTTAATGGAGCCACACTAAGGGATGAGGATGTAAAAGCAACCATTGTGACACTTGATTTTGAAATAAGGTGATGGTAATGGTTTGCAAAGTTCTTTGAGAACTCAAGTAATAGGCCAAATGTAGAGCAAGTATCTTGTGTTTTTCTCAGAGGGAAATGCAAGTTGGTTTCTGTATTTTGTTGCAAATTCACTGGGATGTGAGTTGCAAAGGGTAAGCTGCAGAGTGTATGAGGTTTCCTTTGGTAGAAATTGCAGCTGGCCTGTACTCGGCAAAAGGGAACAATGCCGAGCACCTCGAAGAGAATTTTACAGTTTCTGGGCCGTGAATTGACTGCTTTGATGCTGAATTTGTGGTTCTGAGGGTCAACAGGTTAGCTTAGCTTGTTTTAGGTAGTAGGTGCAGAGTTTATGTGGACTTCTACAGGTGTTTTAATGGCAATTTTACAGAGAAAAGGAATGCATGGGTGAAAAGTAAGCTTTACGGTGAATACCTGGACAAACTAGCTTGAAAGCCTGCGGGTTGGACCGTGAAGGCTTAAGGCAGCTGAATTCTTGACTTGTAGCGGTCTGAAACTTGAATTTGATGGCTGGAAATGAATTTTCGCGACAGCTGGTTGACAACGGCTACGTCGTTTGTGCGTGAAAATGACCGCAAACGGCTAATTTGGTCGTTTATAACGACAAATTTGGACAAAACGTGCAATTGGCGCTTTTCCGCCGATGACGTCAGCATGACGTCATGGTGGGGCCCGGGTACGGAGGTGACGTGGCTGCTGAGGTGTCGGCCAGGGTGGCAGGACACGGTGGCGGGTTGATAAGGTGGCAGGGTTACGTGGAGGGCCACACGGCGCAGGGGCGGGGAAGGGCGCTACGTCAGGATGACGCAAGCATGACGCAAGGGGGAGGCGGTAACGGGATGGTGGTAAGCGGGTTCCCCGCACTGCCTTTGTTGATAAGTGGTATTGGGGACGGGGGCTCCGAACAACCCCAGTGTTTCACACGCGTCCAGGGTACGGCGCCCAAAACCACTTTCCCCGGATGCTAAAGGTCGGCAGGTCGGGGAGCGCAAATGACTGCCCACCGTTAGATCTTGGGCAGTGGGGATCGGACGATTGGCAGGTCCTCCGACGGATCGTGTAGGTTGGGGGGGGCCCGCTGGCCTATTAAATATTTAATTAAATATTTTTGGCGGAAAACTTTAGGATTGAGGGTTTTCGTGAGTTTTTTGGGGTTTTTTGGGTTAATTTGTGAAGAAGGGGTTTATGGAGGGTTTTAGCAGGGGCAAGATTAGGGTTTATGGAGAGGTTATTACTCTTAACCAGGGGTTAGAGTAATCCCTTGACAGGGTTTGAGCATAGTCCCAGGTGGACTAAAGTCTCCCTTAGACAGACATATTTAGCTATAATGCTAAAAGGAGGATATTTATAGAATGCTTGGGGTTTATACACCATGGTGTTAATAATACTAGGGAAAGGGTGACATAGGGGAATTACATAATAGAGTTAGAGTCAATATGGGGGAAAATGTGAATGAGGGGGAAAGTCACTAAGTTTACTTGAAACTTACTTAGTTTAGGGAGTAGATCAAAATGAAAAGAATTTTTAGACAAGAAATGTGGCTTTTCAATGAATAAAAACCACCATAAAACCTCAAGTTTTTTCTAAGCAATTCAATTGATGAGGGGATGTTAGTAATGAGTGGGAAAAGGGATAATTGGGAAATTAGACATGCTTCTTTGTTTTTCTTTTCTCATCTTGACCATCAAGGTTAGATCTGAAATAAATACCACTTCTGCAACCCCATCTACTTACCCAGCTACTTTGCCTAGCATTTTTTGTTTCTTCTTGGAGGGTGCACTTAGGCTTGCAGACCCTTACTTGCCTTTTCTTTTCTTTGGCTTTTCTTTGGCTTTTCTATCTACTTCTACCCTTATTTCTTCCAAGGTCCCAGATTAAGCTGTTGGGAGCCTTTTCTTCTCTACCTGAACTACTTGTTTGCCAAGATTAAACAATTTGGATAGACTTCTTTCTCTATTCTACAACTGAAAATTTAAAACATGACATGATCCAGATTAGACTGTTGGACCATCCATCAAAATTTGAGTCCATACCAAGCTATAAGCACAGATTGTATTCTTATGGAAATATGTGATCTTTGCATCATCAAAGCAGAGCATATTTGGACCTTTTCAGTGCCAATCATGAAATATGAAACCTATTGGTATAGGTATGCTAACAACGCCTATCAAAAGATGTTGTTCAGACTAATTAACATTGGTGCCACTCTCCAAAGAGCCATGGATATTGCCTTCAAGGGTTTAGTAAACAGGTCAATCATAATCTACTTAGATGATATAACTGTATATTCCAAAAAATGTAGTAAGCATCTGAGAGATCTAAAACAAATCTTTGAATGTTGTCAAAAGTATGGGATTTCCCTTAACCCCCAAAAGTATTTTTTCACATTAAGTGAAGGAAAACTCCTTGGATTTATTGTGTCCAAAATAGGGATTCATATTGACCCTGACAGGATTAAAAAAAATTCTGAAATACCTTTGCCCCATAACAAAAAACGGATGCAATCTTTCCTTGGTCAAATAAATCTTTTCAAACTATTTGCCCCTGACTTTTCAAGAATTGTATTACCACATCAAGCCATGATAAAGAAAAAATCTTTGTTTAAATGGGGTCAGTTGGAACATGAAGCCTTTAACTTGATAAAGCAAGCAATCATAAATGCCCCATCTTTAGCAATGCCTAATTTTTCCAATCATTTCATCTTGTACACTTTTGCTTCCGAGAAATCATATGCAGCCATATTGACTCAAGCAGATCAAGAAAAAGCCGAAGCCCTGATTTCTTTCTTTAGCTCCAATTTACAGGGAGCTGAATTGAATTACTCAGATGTTGAAAAACAAGCTTACGTTGTTTTCAAATCAATAAAACTCTTCAGACCTTTTCTTCTCAAAACCCACACTAAGGTGATAGTACCATTCGCAGTAGTAAGAAACCTTCTTGTACAAAGGGAGGTGGGTGAAAAAAGAGCAAATTGGGTTACAACTCTGCAAGAATACAACATTGAAATCAAACCAGCAAACATTGTGAAAGGTCAAGGTTTTTGCAGGATGTTGGCAGGAGCATCAAATATCTCAGAATCACAGAATTCAGGTGACGATGTGCAAATCTATGAGGTAAGCCTTACCGACACTGAATCGACATATGCTGATATAATATTCTATTTAAAAAATGGATATGCACCTCCACATTTGAATTATCGAAAGAAAAGAGCCTTGAGGTTGAAAGCTAAATAGTATCAAATTGTCAACAATGTCTTGTTTAGAATGAATTATGATTCTGTTTTGCTTAGATGTCTCAAGAAATCTGAAGCAGAGAAAGTACTGCAGGAACTTCATGATGGACTGGCTGGTGGACACTTTGCAGGAGATGCTACAGCACATAAAATCCTATGTGCAGGCTATTACTGGCCAACCCTATTCAAAGATGCACATAGTTATGTAAGGAAATGTAAGATATGTCAGACAACTGCTGGAAGATAGAGGAAACCAACATTACTATTACAACCAGTTAACATTGATCAGCCATTTGAATAGTGGGGATTGGACATAATAGGTGAGATCGTTCCTCATTCTTCTAAGCAACATAAATATATCCTTACAGCCACCGATTATTTCACGAAATGGGTTGAAGAAATTCCACTCAAGGTAGCCAACTTTGAGAATATTATTGAATTTATAGATCAATTTATCATCACCAGGTTTGGTTTACCTTCTGCCTTAATGTTCGATAATGCATCTTACTTTTTAGGCAACGCTATGATAGAGTTTTCTCTTAAAAGAGGCTTTAAACTTAAATACTCTGCTAATTATTATCCACAAGGAAATGGGTTAGCTGAATCTACAAATAAGAACCTTATCAGGATTATTAAATGAACAGTCGATCAAAGTCAAAAGAACTGGCATAAACCTTTAGTGTTTGCTTTGTGAGTAGATCGAATAACTCAGAAAACCTCCATTGGCACTTCTCCTTTTAATCTGGTTTATGGGAAAGAAGTTGTCTTACCAACAAACATAGCTATTCCCTTGTTTTCCTTAGTTCAATTCATCGAAGAGACTCCTTCCTCGTCTATGCAACTTATACAATTAAAAATACTTAAACTTGAAGAGGAGTGAGAAAAGGATAGAATTACCAATGCACATCATCAGTAGTTTGTCAAAGTGTCCTTTGATTTAGATTCTGTATCTTTAAAGAATTTCCAACTCGGAGACTTAGTGTTAAAATGGGATAAAGCCCATGAAGAGAAAGGCAAGCATACTAAGTTCCAACAGATGTGGCTTGGCCCATTCCAGATTGTCAAGCTAATAGGCCCATCAACTTTTCTGCTACAAGATTTAGCAGGTAAGAGAGAACCTCTGCCTGTTAATGGACAGGTCCTAAAGAAATATTTTCCATAGAAAATGATCTCTTCTGATCACTGTATAGTATATTCTTTAGTTTAACTTTCTTTTGAAATAATAATACAAGTTGAAAACATTTGAGTTTGGCTTTGCTGAGCGATAGTTTCTCTTTTTTAATTTTTTTTTTCGCTTGTATAAGTAGAAATGGTTATGAAAATTAATCTTCATTCATGAAATAAATAGTTGAGTGCTACAGCTCCAAAACTGCCTGTTTTTCTGTTAAGTTATCCAATCTTTGATAAAACTTAACTTTAGAAAGAAATTTTCTTTACATCAGTCAGGAAAAGTATCAATAACAAAGCAAAGTTTCTCTACGAAAATTCATCTTTAAACTCTCAATAGTCGTCCAACAACTCTTAAGGAGCCAATGAATGCCCCCACTTGAGTAGCTTTCAATTTTAGAGTGTAATTCTAAAATATACTTTAAACTTAGAGGATAAGAGGTCTCATCAAGAGCCGACTTACCATGATCATAATATTATAACCAACTGACATTACCAATATTGAATATCAAAATAGGGTAATGGCTTGAGATTGTATCAATCAAAAGACAAGGGGTCTCATCAAGAACTAGCTTGTTCAGTTCAGTTATAAATCAAGTGAATGGCATTGTCAATTTTGGCCACCAAACCAAGACATTGTCCTTTAAGAAATAAAAGAAGAATGAATTACTTCAATAAAATAAAGAAAGCATCAAGTATACTAAAAAATTTATCTTTAAATCTGTATTCTTACTTAAGTGGGATATTGAATCATTTCTGGGTAATAGGTAACCCTGTCGAGGCTATGAATGCCTGCTGGCAGCAAAGGCTCTACCTACGACAAATGAGTATACCAAAACTTGTCTAACGAGATTCTTTTCTTTTACCTTTATAACCAAGTACTAACTGATGTAAGTAAAAGGGCTATGTGTGAGAAAAGGACAATCAAAAGAAAGATAGTTAGAGCAGATGTTTTTTATTGATAGACGAGCAGTACTACTTACCTTGTATTCCATGTAATTTAGTTTTATTTTCAAAACTATATTTATTTTAGAAGTTTTAGAAAATTCAAAAAATTCTCAGAGATAACTAGTTCTTCCAAGTGAATCGCCAATTGTTGTGCTTGTCAACAACCCCCTATTTATTAAAGCTAGTAGTAAAATATTACTTTAATAAATGGGGACCCTTTCAAAAAATGTATATACCAAAAAGTCAATCCTAGTATGTAGATATTTCTTTCATTTTTGGAATAAATCAAGATATCAAACAAAACCTCCGAAACCCTTAAAATGCTACTTTTCCGTATTTAGCATGAAATGCATCTCAAACGATACCTTTCTAACCCACCACGATCTATGATAAAACAGTCGAAAAAGTAAATCTATATTCGAAAAATGGTCATAATGTTAGAAGGTTCTCAAAAGCTTCTTTAAAAAGCCAAAGTCTCGCATCGCAACATAACTGTTTATAAACAAATTCTCTTAAGAGGTTACCCCGAAGTATTGCGATCTGCGAGATTGCGATGGTATAATAGCTTTCTCGCATCGCATTTCAATCATGTGACACAAGTCTCGACCTATTATATGTTGATATTGCGATATGCGATCTCATCCTGGACCCGCCTCTTAATCTCTCCACCAACACATACGGAGGTCCATTATTCGTTAAAAAGGAAACTCGATAATTAATGATGTTTGTTTCTCGCATCTTGAATCTTGCACAAACTCAAAAAGTGGTAAGATAAACAAAAAACAAATTATGTGATATAGTAATTTGCGATATTGCTTTGCAAAAAGCAAAATCGCTATCATCGCGGTTTAAAGGCTCACCACCCTAGTAGATTGTTTCCTGATTCACAATGTGAATAATTATGGACATTTAAGTTAAAAGATAACGGATCATTAGTGGGCATTTATGTGTGAAAGGCCATTTAGAGTGATTTGATATCAACTCACGAGATTTAAAATAAAACATCTTTATCACCTTTACTGGTTTTCTTTATTGATTCATTCCTACATTCAATATCATTTTTATCCGATAAGTTGTTCCTCTTAAAACTTTCAGGGAAAAATCACAGAACAAGGAGCCGAAAGCAATGGTGAAGAAAGGAAAAGCAGTCTCCTCTGAGAAGTCAGAATTGACTCCGTTGTTCATAGATACTACATGTAATAAGGAAGCAGGGACGTCTACATGGGAAACTATGTATCAGTTACTAGAAGAGGAACAACCAAGGATTCTTGAGACAATGATTACAGTCGATGGGCGTGATTCCTCTGATGCTTCCCTAAATGAACTTGTGTGCTCATTCCTGCACTGAATAGACATGCGACCAAAAATAATCCCCTATACCAACATGGTTAAGTGGATCATTGACGACGCTGATATATCTGACAGAGAATTCAAAACAGGAGGCCAGGAAGTTATAGGATCTTTCACTCCAGATAACCTAAGGCTTATGTACCATTTACCGGAACCACAGGTTACCTACAACAGGAAATTTGTTGAGAAATTTGTCAAAGAAAATGAAGACTCGGCGGACTGCACAAAGAATTGGTCAAATAATGAAGAAAGAATCAAGAAATAAAAAAATGGTATTTACGCCACTGCATCTATTTGTTCCCCTTTCTGTTTTGCTGTGGCTATGCTCTGTAGACTATTTGGCAAACCCAACAGTAACAAATTTTCCTTAGAATGGTTGCCCTTAATAGATGCAACCATTAATGCAACAATAATAGATTGGGCACAAATCCTGTCTAACAATTTAGCTAAAGAAATTATAGAGTATAGAAGGAAAAGGAGTATTTCTTCGAGGGTTTACCCTCCATTTTTCATGTGTGCTTATGTTATGGATGCTATTTGTTTTGGTTCTAAATTCCCTCTTATGGGGTGGAAGTGGACTATTCAAGATCCACTTCCTATTCACATCCACCACAAAGATATGTGGGAATCCAATTTTGAACCACATTTCTTCAAGATTTGCCATGGGGTTATGCTTCCCATCCATAAACGAATCTATAACCGAGATGCCCCCATATTCTCTCAAGAAGCTGAGATAGACATCCTCACAGTAGCCCGATGGTTCGGGGAAGAGACATTTACATATATCATATTTTTTGGCAGCATCGCCTCTCGTTGTGTTCTCCCTTTCTATGTCCCAGCTAAATTGATGGCTAGAGAGATAACCTATCAGACATGCAGTGAAGGAGGGATGAGAAAAACACTAAAGGATTCAAAGAAGGCCATTTGGCCTCAATTTCCTGTATCATGTGGAGTGTTTGCATTACATGACCTTGGACATGCGTTCAAGGAAGTAGATAATATGTTATCTCTATGACTACCTAAGTTCCCCAGAAGACAATACGACCCATTCGATATTGTCAAGGATTTTACCACTATGGTCAAAGTAAAAATATTCAGCCATGAGAAGGACCCATTTGATGATGTTTTCTTACAGAAGAATACCTTCAAAGAAGTGAAACATATGGCACAGATACTTTTTTATTGGGAGGGTCTTGAAACATTTTATAGCTACAAAGAAAAGAGATTATCAAAGGTCCCATTGGACCAATTGATTATTGAACCAATAAGGGAGCCCACTCCCAGTGTAAGCATAGATGGTGACCCTAAGGAAAAATCTAAAACCAATTTTGGGAAGGCATCCGAGAAGTCTTTAGAAAATAAGAAAAGTAGGAGCAGAGAATCAATCCAGGACACAACCCAGTCTACAGCAAAGACAGATGAACAGACTTCGACCATCAAGCAGACTGAAACCCATACTCCCCCTATACCACTAATAAAGCCTTTGGAAATTGATTTGGAAGAGGAGTGGGATAATTTCAACAAAAAACTCAACATAGAGGAACAAGCACCAGAGACACAAATGACACATCAAGAAACAACTCCGGAAATTATAACAGGGGGAACTGTGAATACTCAAGAACTGTAACACATTCCCATTACCACCACCTCTTAGATTGTTTTAATAATAGAAGAAATTCCCCCTCTTGATGTATTTTACAGCCCACAGCACAAGGCTGTTGTGAAGAGACAAATAAATAAAAGAAAATTGGAATCTATAATTGCTACCACACCAGACAATGAGCCGATGGATGTCCTATGGAAATACTCATCTATCGACCCATCGGCCAACCTCACTAGGCTCTCGCAGTTCACAGGCGCATACGCTATGGCAACCATTAACAAAGTAGCAGAGGTACAACTGTTGCTCAAATAAAAGGAAGAAATTTTTTTGTCACTGTAACAGTAGTTACAGCAAGCCAAAACCAACCAACAAGCATAAATACAATTGGCTAAGCTACAACAGGAGTTCCAACAAATGCAGATAGAACATCAAAGCAACTTGGCAGGTAAGGATGCACAGATACAGAGCATAACAGATCTACATAAGGACGAACCAAAGATCAATCAATTTGTCACTAAACCACTCAACCTCAACTCCCATCTCACACACCAAAAGGTATTGCTATGCTAGAAAATATTGCACTGGAATTATCACTATGAAATAAGTGACAAGTTAACAAGCCAAGTCGTGGAATTGTGACTGGAATATTATGAAATTCTTAAAAAGGTTTCAGATTTCATAACTTGGAAAAATTCTGAGAATGGGAGAAGAGTTGACATGCCCAAACTAGATGAATCACATAAGGAGATATTATTCTCAAATTGGGGTTCTCGGCTCAATGAGGCAGAAAGGGCAACAGAGGATGTGGCAGCAACAGCAAACAGTGTCATTGAAAATGTAAATGAAAATTTGCATAATGCTAATATTGTGGTAGAAACCACCCTTGGTTTCCTTCCAAATGCAAAACAACTTGAATTACAGTGGAAGCAGGCAGCAAAAGAAAGAACAGAAGCAATTAGGAAAGTAACCAGGTTAAACTGGGAGGCTTATTGGCAATATTTGGTAAAACCGCACAGCCAATGCATGACCCTGAAATGCATAATTGTTTCTACCGAGAAAATGGTGCCAGCGCTCATCAATGTCGTGTTTATAGGACAACTAAAAGTCGAAGTCGGCCAACCTACACTCCTCAAGACCATGCTAGATATTTGCGATCTGAAAGATCAAATGCAGGATTAGTCATTATGCACATTTCTATTTTTGTTTTATTTTGCTTAAATTGAGGTAGGTCGTTTAAACCTCCTCAACCTTTTTTGTAATAATCTATTTTTAGTATCATAAATTAGTATTTAAACCCCTCTCATGCATTTAGAGAGGGGTCCAGAAATTTTATCAAAAACATTCTTCAGAACATGCACTTCTGCTCCCTTTGAGGAAGTTCTGGTGAGATTAATGGAACAAGATTTATTTTCTACTTGAATTTGACATCTTCTACTGAAATTCACTTCTGTACTCTTAGATGATGTTGGGTGATTTGAAAGTAGATCAATATTGTTGGAGCACATGAGTAGAACGTATTATAAATGGTACTTTTATCTCTTAATTCCTTTTACTTATGCGTCAAGCAATACATTATCTTCAAGTTATTTATGTATGAAAGTTTGAATTTTAGATTGCCATTATTGCACTATTGTATGATGATGATTTATAGTTTATGCTAAATACATGAATGATTTTTATGTGATATATCTCTCATATCGTTTCGGCTAACTTTTTATATGAAACGATCATTGTTAAATGGATTCACTCCTTATTGTAATTGAATGATCTTTATTATCAATTACTTTCAGGCATCATTTTAGATCGCATATTTCATGTTACTCCCGGGATAGTTATAGTTAGATGAATATTTTTGATTAGGACAAATTGCATATGATTATTGATTAGATCATATTAGTTTAAAGTTAAGTATTACTCCAAAAATCTCAAAAATATCATCCCATTAGCACAAGCATAAAAATAGATTGGGAAACTGGTCCCATCATCCCTAGTCGGAGCCACTATTCCAAACGGAAAAGGAGCTATCCTAAGGTCTGGACTAGATGGTTATCCCCATTTTTGGGGCGATGATTTTGGAGCCTTCAACAGGTTGTTGGAAACCCTAATGTTGTTGAGAAGTTATGATGGACACTGAATAGGATTGTGATCCATTTGATGTGTTGAATGTTGATATGCTTGCTATTAGGTCCCTAAACTACTAGTGTAACCCCTTATTTTTATTAGTGCATCCCCTTATTTTATTATTATCCCCATATAGTCCCCATGTTGTTATTATTGTGCCCCATAGAAGCCCACTATTGTTATTATTATGCCCCTACAATAATATTTTTATGTAGGCTCTGATTGTATTGGGACCCCTTAGACTCCTATATATAGAAAGAAGGTCTTCTCCTTAGTATCATCCAAAAATTGTTCATGTGTGTAATGTAAAGGAGGTTTACCCCTCGAAGAGGCTGATTTTGAAGTTTTGATCTATCTTTTCTTCTATTTTGTGAGTTGGTTGCATAACATTTGGTATCAAAGCTTTGGATTCTAAGGTTTCACTGCTTCAAATAGGTTATCGTGGAATTTTCACTATAAATTTTTTTCTACGATGTTTCATAAGTTGAAATTACAGAAATACAACAAATTCAATATTGAGCTCCTACAAAGCGAAAAAATATGTGTAGTCTTTTTAAAATTCTGCATAAGTTTGGTTTGAAAAATTAGTTTGAAGTAATTCAAAGGGCATAGTGAAGCATAATTATCATTAATTGATGCCCCGAAGAAATAAAATGGAAACACATAGAAAGAAACCTGAAAGCTCTACCATGAATCATGAAAAAGAGGAAGAAATGCAACATGATATATCAAAATTACGAGACCAAGTGCCACAAATTTCACGCTCACAAAAAGTAATAGAAGCTAAGATGGATGGCTTAAAGAAAGGTGTGGAAGCTCAGATGAATGGTGTGGAAGCTAATATTTATGGCGTGAAATCTAAGATGGATGGTTTAGAAGTAAACATTGAAGATTTGAAGAAAGACATGGAAGGTTTGAAGGGAGGTTTGGCAAAGTTGCTTCAAGAAATGCTTCCTAATGGCAAAAAGGTTGTAGAGGAAACTCGTGATGAGAACAAAATAAATGTTAATCATGATTCCATAGAATTTAATGTTGGATTGGAGACCCACCATGTTCCAAAGATAGATACAAGTTTGATGGCAAGGATCTCGTAACATGAATACTACATATGGAGCAATATTTCGATCTCCATAACGTGAAAAATACACAAAAGGTACACACTGCAACTTTATTTTTAGAACCCAATTAGTTTGTATGGTATCGATGGATTTTCTCTCATAAACAAATTGTCACTTGATCAATTTTTATGGAGGAAATGATAACACATTATGAGGATACAAAAAGCAACACCTTATTTAGCCAATTTATAAATCTAAAACAAAAGGGTTTAATGATGGAGCACATTGAGGAATTCCAAAAATTTAATATAAGGGTAAAAGATATTCCAAAGGAGCATATAATTAATGTGTTCATAGGGAATTTAAAGGATAACATCCAACATGAAGTTCACCTTTGGGAACTTGATTCACTGGAGAAGGCATTTATATTGGAAAAAAAAAATTGAAAGCAAAATTATGGCAACAAGGAAGCCTACCACTCACAACTATAAATATGGAAGTGTTTCTTCCCCTAGCCTTCCACAACCTACAAGGTTGACACCACAAAAATTAGAAGAAAAAATAGAAAAAGGGATTTGCTACAGTTGTGATATAAAATACACTAAAGGTTATAAGTGTGATGAGAAGAAATTATTTTACATAGATTGTGAAGAGGAGGAAGAAAAGGAACAAGAAATGTCAAAAGAAGAGGATATACACTAGGAAGCAACCCTAGAGAAAGAAGAAATGAATTTGACCATATCTTGTAATGCATTGGCAAGAATTACCACTCCTCAAACTCTCAAGATAGGAGGACATATCAAGAAGAAAAAGGTAATAGTGTTGATTGATTTAGGTAGTACCCATAATTTTATTCATTGTAAGATAGCCAAGGAATTGAATTTCTTCCTATATCCAACACCAGAGTAGCAAGCGATGGTTGCAAATGGAGGAACTGTAAATTTATCTGGAAAGTGCCATAATATCAAGCTATCCATGGGAGAATATGTAATGAATAGTTGAATGCTTTCCATTCGAATGTGGTGTTGATGTTGTACTAGGAGTCCAATGGCTACAATCTTTGGGTACGATAGCTTTTAATTATCAAGAACTTTTCTTAATTTTTTTTTTGGAAGGAAAGGAAGTTGAATTAAGGGGTATCATAGGGAAACTGAGAAAGATAATCAACTCTAACAACATGATAAAGCTTCTAAAGAAAGAAAAATGAGGTGTAATTGCACAATTATGTTCACTAGAGGTTCCCACTGTTATAGACATTTTTGTGCCTTACAGCATGAAGCATGAAATGTCCATAATCTAAGGGATCCAAAGTCCCTAAACATGTTGTTCCTACCCCTAGAGGAACAAGGTCAGCAAACCACAGCACTGAATAGCAGTTCTCCACCTAAAGACACTCAAAAACAAGGCAATTCTGGATCATGTCAACTGCTCCACTGAGCATCTGCGTTGAATGTCAACTGCTCCACTGTCTACCTGCGCTGAATGTCAACTGCAAAGAAGGCTACCTACGTTGGATGAGTTGGGACATGTGGCATAGTCATTCCTCAAGGTGTCAATGCCCAGGAAGCTTCCAAAATGACACTTGGATCAAAGAATTCGACTGGTGATGAGTAAGAGGGTCTAGATCTCCAAGTGGAAGCAAGAACCTCCAAGTGGACTCAAGAACTGAAGAATAACTGAAGTGAGAGAGGACATTAGTCAGCTTCATGCCAGCCTCAAGATGACTCATCCTTTCTCCAAAACTCCTATATATAGAGCTCTCTCATGAGGTCTAGGGAGGCTGGAATCTTTTGAATGTAAGGAAGTGCTGTTGGTTTGAGTTTAGAACTATTGGGTGATTTGCTTTGAAGGAGGTGAAGAGGAGATTTCTTTCTGCTAGGAGGTGATGATGGATTGGGCCTTTTATGGTTGTATCACTTCCTGAACTTTACTTCTTCCATTAATAAAGCATTTGAGGTTCTTCTATATGCATGTGTCTCAATGGTGTATTGTTATACTTGTGTATTTGATTTATTCTAATCCTTGAATCAATTATGAATGTATGCTTCTTGTAGTTTCCCTCTCTTGCCATTTTGCAGGATCTTGGTGTAGCTGGGCCAGTGAAAGAGCAAGGAGCTGGGAGCAAGCAGCAAGGAGAGAAGATTGGATCAACCATTAGCGAAAGACATCAGTTAGTGGATCTCTTTCTCCCCTATTTTACTTTCATAAAGAAGAAATCTTAGATAGCTTTGCTTCAATTGTTGTTGAGGTACTATCACCCTTAGAGTGGGATAGGGTCATTTCGTATTGGATACTTTTCCCAACAACAAATTGGCAACTCCACTGGGGATCGTATCTTGTTGGTTGTTTGTGTTTTTGCTATTCATTTCCTAAACACAGGGAGTACCGAATCGAACTGCATTTGGATCTTTCAAATGCAAAGTAGAGGGCAACTAGTCTAGCTCAGTTTCTGGGCATGTTTATGATTTGAAGAGCTGATCCACAAGGACTCTGAACAGCTCTTAGTGATAGCTTTTCATCCTCCTTTTCACCCTTTAGTGTGTACTTGATTGATAGCTTTTGATTTGGCCAAAAACTGTGAATTTTTGAGCAATCTGTAACCCGGAAACCAAGAGAAACGAGAGTTTCTCTCTTCATTGCAGGCACTGTGAAGGCAGTCTGCATTTCATCGCAGGTCTCGAAGGGGCTACCTACGCTGAATGTCAAACTGACAGTGAATTACCTGCGCTGAACCAGTTTTTCCTTGTGCAACTGGGGTTCCCTGCTGTTTCTTGCCCTGTTTTCATCCTTGTTTTTGCAGCCTGTTATCAGTCAATGTACCTATCTGAAACCACCTTTCCTTACCACTATTCCGCCTCGGTTGTATAAAGAAACTGTATTTGTTCTTTGTGTATTTCTTATATCATTTGCAGTTTCCCATAACGAAAAGTGAACTAGTCTTGTTGTGGCCTCTTAGATCTAGACCTGTGATAAGTGTCGTTTTGAGCTTAAGAGTTAGTTTGTTTGCTGTTCATAGCTGATTGAGCTTTTTCTCTTGTCATATGGTTTGAATTTATGTATTTCTAGTGCGAAACAAGTAAATCTTAAGGTGCCTTTTGATTTTGGACAAAGCTTGTTTGCTTTCACTTGAAATTGAATTCAAAGTTATACAACAGCTTTCTTTTTGTAGTACATCAACATTAAGAAAGAGAAAAGAAATACCTACATTGTGCATGTGCATTTTGACAGCTTGTATGTTGATTTAGGAAAAAGTGCATTAGTGTGTGCTCTATGATCTGTGTGAAAAGATGATGTCTTTCTTTTCCCTCAGTAGTTAAGATTTTCAAAGTTGAAAGATTGAAAAGCTTGCTTATCATCTTAGACTGCATTTAGGAGTTGTACCATACATCTCGTGGTTATCCATAAAGGCAAACTGCTAAATAAGATCAACTTAAAATGAATTGAATTTACATAACAACGCATTGAAACATAACACAAACACATAGAGGTCTAAGCTAGAGACGTGTTCCGGCGTCGTTAAACGTAGTGACTGTCGATCTCGAAGAAGGTGGGTGATTCCTCCTGAGAGTTGGTGGCACTAATACGGACTTGTGCTCCCACGTACCATCGTGTATATATTGGGATACCCCTATAGGCATATATCTTTTATCCATAGGAAGCCGTGTCGGCCGCCCTACTGATCGCAATGCAGTGAACACAACATTCACGAAGAT
The DNA here is from genome assembly GCA_031772625.1 of Pinus tabuliformis. Classification (NCBI taxonomy): domain Eukaryota; kingdom Viridiplantae; phylum Streptophyta; class Pinopsida; order Pinales; family Pinaceae; genus Pinus; species Pinus tabuliformis. The sequence continues at coordinate 259,204,251 of CM062819.1, read as the reverse complement.
CGACCACCCGTACCGTAAAACGTATTCTGTGGTTTTGCGAAAATTTTGGCACACCCTCTGCCTAGATCTCCAGAGCAGTTTATTTTGGCCTTTTTCAAACTCTATAACTAAAAAAGTCCATCCGAGCATTTGTCACTTCGGGCTCGTTAAAACATCGAAGGAGACTAGAGTCATCTTTAGCTTTTTCTCGACTCTTTAAAACTGAATAAGCAAGTTGTGTCTGAAAGCGTCGTTAACAATTTATTTTAAACGGAACAATCACCCTTTATTCCTACGTCGATCTTCAAAGTTAAGTCTACCTTCATCACAAAGTTCTTGTAGAATCGCTAGGAAATCTTTTGGATAGACTAAATATGTCTGAACAACCGTCGACATCCAGGACTGTGTCATCTGACACAGCAGCGGCAGAGCCTCCTGCTACTACTCCAACGATGTTCGCTAGTATACCATCTGTCCTGGCAAATTGTCAACAACAAGCTGGAGTCCAATCAGAGACTGTTTTGACGACATGGTTAGTTCCTATTTCTTCATCCGGATTATCATCTGGTATTTCTTATGTTGAAACTCAACACCTTGATCCAATGTGTCTTCAAAGTCCAATCTACCCTTTAAGCACTGGATTGCCACCATATGGAGGGCAGTATGCCTTTTCATTGTTCCCCCCCGGAGAACAACCATATGGGAGTTTACAACAAAGTTCAGGTCAAACTGGAATTACATCCAGCGGATGGGTACCAATACTGCCTTAGCAACCAAGGGTTGCATATTCAATGCAACCAGTCCACCCTGTGTCGAATGTTGCCACTATACCTGGTATGTTGATTGCGTCGCAAGTACAAGCGCTACCTGTTGTATGTCAACCCCAAGTTTCTCAGGTTGCCATACAACAGCCTCTTGTCTCGACAACTCAATCACAACCTCCAGTTAGTGCCTCCTTATCTGGAGCGACTCAGGCTCAAACAAGTACTATGACTCCTCATCTTGGTCAATCATCCAGTATTGGACGACAGCAAATGGTCCAACAACCGGAGCTGGTTCAAACTCAACAACCGCAATTCCAGCAATCATATCAAGGACCAGAGCAACAAGTATTTGTAAGTAATGGGCAACCGTATAATAACGGTTATGCCCATCAAACTTGTCAAAGTTGCCAGCATCAAATACATTATGCTGGTATGCAAAGACCCACTGCTCAGGCGATTCCATCTTATCCTAGGTATGCTCCGCCTAACCTGAATCAATAGTTTCCCTTTGTAGCAACTCTAGAATTACCAGATCTAAACCGGCTGACGAATGATCCAATTGCTTATGCCCCTTGGTGGCCAGCGATTCCGCATAAACTTCCATCGGACATTCCTAAATTCAATGGAAATCTAGGTGAAGACCCATCGAATCACGTCATGACTTTTCATCTGTGGTGTTCGTCGAACACCCTGAATGATGATTCGATAAGGCTTCGCCTTTTTCAGAGGACATTGACGGGTCCAGCGGCTAAATGGTATATTGAATTACCTAGAGCCTCTTTCGACAATTTCAGTTACCTAGCCACGACTTTCTTAACCCATTTTCAATTACCGATAAGGTATGAAACTGGAACGGAAATCTTAACCAACTTCAAGCAGACGACGGCCACACATATATCCGATCATATACATGAGTGGCGTCGTCGTCGCAGGATGGTAAAGACTTATGTTCCAGATTAGCTGTTAGCTGAATGGTTTATAAAGTCATTACTTCCTGCCATAACGGAAGATGTGGCCAAGGGGGGAGTCGTAACGGAGGAGCAAGTTATTGCTCGTGCACAATCTAGACTTAGTATATACTCAGTCTGGCACGCTCTATGATAAAATACCTGACGCCCCTAGACCGGAATTTTCAATTCCTCCTCCTCCTAAATCAAATAGTGACTCTCATGCCGGCGATGGCGTGATTGGCGCAACAGACATGAAATCGACAAAGGCTATATCTAAAAAGGCCTGTATGATTTCCGATCAAAATGCAAATGAGGAACTTCTTGCCTCAGAAGTAAGTGCCGTGTCGGACGACAAGGGCAAATGACTGAAGCAACCAGGGGGCAAGAAGAAAAAGAAAGGGAGAAAAAGGAAACCCCCTACGGGGTGTCATATATGCGATGAGGATCATTGGACAACAAATTGTCCATACAAAGCTGAGCTTAAAAGATTCTTTAAGAGTTTGAAAACCTCAGCTTTGTTGACTGATCCATTTCCAAGCCCGAAAACCGAACTGGTTGCTAATCAAAATGCTTCCCGATCCCAAGTGCTTATGTTGTCTGTATCAAAGCAGCAAAATGATGCTTTGACGCGGAATAAGGATTACAGGAATCCAAAGTTGTCGAACAACAAGGCTAATGAACAACCTAGTAGTTCGACAACAACTTTGACCGAAGTTGTGCCACCCATCATCCCTGAGCCAATGATAAAGTCGCAAAAGGGAGCAGTACACAAATCGACATTTAATCCTTGTGCGAAAATAGCACAGATAGAGGACCTGGCCCAATCGCCGTCCTTTATGTCGACACTTGAGGTACCGCAAAATTGCTTCTCCCAAGAGCAAGCTCTATTATCAGCAATAGGTGGAATTGACCCAATGGATTCCAATCTTGTGGCCTTTGATCATAAAGGATATGACCCTCAGTTACCAGCTCAACTAGCTTTCCTTATTCAAGTGAAAGCCCTCAACAAAACTGTTCATCGAACAATTATTGGTGAGGGGGCATCTACATGCATTATGTCGATGAGTTGCTGGAAAACTTTAGGATCTCCAACCTTGTCGAGGTCCGCGATGATGTTAAAAGCATTCGACGGAAGGACATATACCCCATATGGTATACTAAATAACTTCACAGTTGAACTAGAGGGAAAAACGGTAGAAATAGATGTTGAAGTCATCGATGGGAATATTGATTACAACATCCTACTAGGAAGACCATGGATATATGCCATGGAAGTTGTTGTGTCGACCTATTTTAGGAAGATTGCATTTCCCTTCCAAGGAGGAATTACAATCGTTGACCAACAAACCTTTCTCCCCAACAGTTCGCAAGTTACGGGAAGCATTCCAATGATCCATGGAAGGAATCATTCACTCCAAAATATCGGAGTAGGTCTCCTAAAAGACCCTGCCTTAATGGGTACTTTTGCCCTACCGCCTCCAAGTAATCTGGTGGAAAAGGCCACAGTGGAATATGAAACCTTCTATTTCTAATGGATCTAAAACGTCGAGGATAGTTCCTATCTCATGTCAACCTCATTAAAAAATGAAATAAAGAGTCAAGAGGATAGTTCTTTACTATGTCAACCTCATTAAAAAATGAAACGACCCCTTGGAGTCTAGGGGGCATGCGCCTCGTTTGCATTATTATGCTAGGGGTATGCAAAATTATTCGAGCAGTTTTAGCACATAGTTCATGCTCGTTAAAAAATAAACATAAGATCGAGCAGTTTTAGCACAAAGTTCATGCTCGTTAAAAAATAAACATAAGATTCGAGCAGTTTTAGCATAAAGTTCATGCTCGTTAAAAAATAAACACAAGATCCGAGCAGTTTTAACGCGGTCTTCATGCTCGTTAAAAAATAAATAAAAGCAGTGAGCAATGTTTCCTCCAGAGTTTAAGCTCATTTTTAAATAAAAAATGAACCTATTCCGGTAAATAACCTCTGTGATCGTAAATTTATCAGCCGTAAAAAGCCTTAGTCGTGTTTGCACCTGCCACCTCCACCGTCGTTTGGCCGATCGTTCACCTCCATATGATTGTTTACCCATTTTGAGGAACAACTGCGAAGAGTGATTTCACCTAGCCATCCTTGTGACACTGCCGTGATTGGAAAAGTCCAACCTGTACCTGGAATCTGCTGCTATCCCTATTTATCACTCGTTCCTCAAAAGACGAGTCTTCTTTGAGCTCTTTTCAACTGACTCGTAAAATATGAAAAGATTGCCGAGTTTTGGCCTTCCAGCTCGTTAAAAGGACCGGAAGAGCTATCCCTCCTCTAGATTTTAATCTTTTTGGACCTGAGGGATTATTACACAAAAAGGTCGAGCGCTTGTTTTATTCGGCTCGTTAAAGTTATCGAAAACTCATCCCTTTTGTATTGTTTTATACTTTTTCGGACTTAAGGGATTAGATGACGAAAAAGGAATTTTGGAGTTAACTTTCCATACCTTTTCAGACTCTCTAAAAATGAAAAGGACCGAGTTTTCCTTGTCGTTAGACTCATTAAAATGATTAAATATCGACAAACTTGTCTTTAGACGAGAACGAGTTTCCCTATCGCTAGGCTCATTAAAACATAGCGATGGGCTTGCTCGAAGGGCAGGTTATAGAACAAGCATATGTTATCCTCCTCAAGCTTGACAAAAATAAAGAGGTACTGGTCAGAAATGATTGGGGAAAAACTGGGAGAACCTCAAAGCTTTAATGGTAGCAAGTTGCTCTTGAACATGACAATTTTCCTCTGTATCACATCGGGTTGGGTTGTTTCATTCACCGGTCTCATCACCATGGTCTCGCCAAACCATCCACATTTGGGGTAATGCTACCGATCCATCGCATCAGTGTCATTATATGTTCAAGAGATGTTGTTCAGAAAGAGTCAACCGTGTCCCATCCACTGCCATACATTATCCTTCATCCATCCATCGTCGCCACCATGAATCATATGTCACAGATTGTTTTCACCTCCACTAAAATCATTAGCTCCGTTCCGTGTCACTGATGTGGGATTCATTAAGGCCCTCCTTTGATGGATCACTTCTTGTCGACTTCATCTCATTATCCAAGAAGTTGATCTAGGAACAACCCCTTCAGTACTTTGAAGCTTGCATGCCTCAATGGCAAGTTTCTCACTTCCGGTGACAGGTATACATCAATGACCTTCGACCGAACGATTTTGCGTGGTGTTCAACGCCAGGTCCTTATTCACACCACGTAAATTGTACTGCAGTACCTTGAGGGTCATTATCAGTATCGATGATTCCTCTCGCGCTTGTTAACGGTTTACATCATTGACCGATAATCAAGCGATGTCTTTCCATGTTCGACTTCAACGCAATTCTCACATGGATCGACTTGTACTTAGAGTGAAGATCGAACGAGTTTGAAGACCCCGGATCTAGTTTCATCCATCCGGGTTGCGATATATATTCAGGAAATATAAAGACGTTTAACATGTACATCATTACAGCAGATGATCATCCTACTCAAAGGATGATAATTTTAGCAGAGAATTATCAGTCTACCATCAGACGATCGTCTGTTCTATGTACCAAAATGAATTTACAAAGCTGAGCATGGGAATGCCCACCTCAGCTAGATCATGAAAGAAGAATGAAAATGTATTGTATTGTATTTTATTACAGGTCACCTCTCAGCAATTGAATGAACTTCGGATCCTCCTGATAAAGCATTTCACCCGATAAACGACCTCATACTTTAAGGGGCAACTGTTATAGACATTTTTGTTCCTTATAGCATGAAGCATGAAATGTCCATAATGTAAGGGATCCAAAGTCCCTAAACATGTTGTTCCTACCCCTAGAGGAACAAGGTCAGCAAACCACAGCACTGAATAGCAGTTCTCCACCTGAAAACACTCAAAAACAAGGCAATTCTGGATCATGTCAACTGCTCCACTGAGCATCTGCACTGAATGTCAACTGCTCCACTGTCTACCTGCGCTGAATGTCTACTGCAAAGAAGGCTACCTGCGCTAGGCGTGTTGGGACATGTGGCACAGTCATTCCTCAAGGTGTCAATGCCCAGGAAGCTTCCAAAATGACACTTGGATCAAAGAATTCGACTGGTGATGAGTAAGAGGGTCTAGATCTCCAAGTGGAAGCAAGAACCTCCAAGTGGACTCAAGAACTGAAGAATAACTGAAGTGAGAGAGGACACTAGTCAGCTTCATGCCAGCCTCAAGCTGACTCATCCTTTCTCCAAAACTCCTATATATAGAGCTCTCTCATGAGGTCTAGGGAGGCTGGAATCTTGTGAATGTAAGGAAGTGCTGTTGGTTTGAGTTTAGAACTATTGGGTGATTTGCTTTGAAGGAGGTGAAGAGGAGATTTCTTTCTGCTGGGAGGTGATGCTGGAGTGGGCATTTTATGGTTGTATCACTTCCTAAACTTTACTTCTTCCATTAATAAAGCATTTGAGGTTCTTCTATATGCATGTGTCTCAATGGTGTATTGTTATACTTGTGTATTTGATTTATTCTAATCCTTGAATCAATTATGAATGTATGCTTCTTGTAGTTTCCCTCTCTTGCCATTTTTCAGGATCTTGGTGTAGCTGGGCCAGTGAAAGAGCAAGGAGCTGGGAGCAAGCAGCAAGGAGAGAAGATTGGATCAACCATTAGCGAAAGACATCGGTTAGTGGATCTCTTTCTCCCCTATTTTACTTTCATAAAGAAGAAATCTTAGATAGCTTTTCTTCGATTGTTGCTGAGGTACTATCACCCTTAGAGTGGGATAGGGTCATTCCGTATTGGATACTTTTCCCAACAACACCCACATCGAAACTATCTATTTCTCCAGATCTCCAAAAACAATTGGACAATCATTCTAAGGTATTTGAGACTCCCAAAGGCCTCCCACCTATTCATGATCATGATAGTCTTAAATACTTTTTGCAACAAAGATTATCTTCAGAAGAACAAAAAAAATGGGTCACAAAGATGTTGGGTTATGACTTTGAAAGCATCTATAAAAAAGGGAAGAAAAATGTTGTTGCAGATGCACTCCCAAGAAAGGATGAGTATGTGGAAGCATTGTTTTGTGCCATTTCTATTATCCAACTAGATTGGATAAATGAAGCTAGGGATGAATGGAAGAATGACAAAGAAGTGTGCGCAGTATTTCAAAATTTGCAGCAAGATCCCAGTACATCTGATACATTTAGCTGGAAAAATGGTTTTGTTTTGGTACAAAGATCGCTTATACCTCTGTAAGAAATCCCAACTCAAAGAAAAGATTGTTCTAGAATTTCACACCTCTCCCTTAGGAGGGCACTCAGGATTTTTAAAACATTACCACAGGGTTATGAAAGGTTTTTATGGGGATGGCCTTAAATCTTATATGCAAAAGTTTGTGCCAGAATGTTTGGTTTTCTAACAAAATAAATTTGACACAATTAAGACCCCAAGTCTATTACAACATTTATCCATACCATGTCAACGTTGGGAGGAGGTTTCAATGGATTTTATCATAGGTTTACCCAATTCCAAAGGAAAGAGTGTCATCATGGTGGTAGTTTATAAAATTACCAAGTATGCACACTTTTGTGCATTATCTCATCCATTTAAAGCCAACATAGTTGATATTGCATTTATGAAAACAATTCAAAAGCTACATGGAAACCCAAAGATTATTGTAAGCGACAGAGATCTTGTTTTCACTACAAAGTTTTGGACAAAATTATTTTCTTGTCTTGGTACTCAGTTAGCTCATAGATCATCTTATCATCCTCAATTTTATGGGCTAACTGAGATAGTGAATAAATGTTTCGAAGGATATCTTTTTTTCTTTCTATTTGATAAACATACATAATGGGTCAAGTGGTTGCCTCTAGCTGAATGGTGGTATAACACTTCCTTCCATACCGGAGAAAAAATGACCCCATTTATGGCACTTTATGGATATCATCCACCATCCATCACATCATCTTTAAAATAAAATTATAAGGTTCAAGCAATGGAAGATCACATCGAGCATCAACAAGAAGTTCTCAAACTCTTAAAGGATAACCTCACTTTGGAACAAAATAGAATGAAACAACAGGCAGATTAGCATGGTTGTGAAAGAAGTTTTGATATAGGTGTCATTCCCTTTAACCAAGTACCCAAGCTAATGATATCATGTCAAATGCCAACTTGGTAACATTCACAATCTATAACATTTCTAGATGGATATTTCATCATAACTACAAGTGTATATAGGTGTGGACGTTCTGTAGACCATAACTCAAAACTTTAAATCTTTCCATGCAGTAGTCGACAACCTTATTCACCAATGTTTTTCATTGTGTTTCAACTAGCAGTTCAACCATATAGATTCCAATAACTCAATCTTCAAATAGAAACCATCACTCCACCCCATCATTTGAACAACCAATATATTTTCTTAGCGAGAGCCAAGTTGGTAGCAACGTTTAGTTATCTTAAATTTTATAGGAGGATTTATATCTCAGACATACCCCACAAATACCATATTTATTTAAGCATGGAATGTTGAATCAACTACTTCGAAGTGAAAAATACACAACGAACTATCCATTTTGCAAGAAGAAGGATGGGAAGTCGATGCTCTGGAATGCAACCAGAACCATGACAAACTAGAAATGCAACTTGGGTTGGGGGGGCGGGGGGGAATGCAACTTGATGAGTGGGGATTTTATTCTATTGCAATTGAGAGCCTCACATCCACTTTTGGAAGTGTCAATTTATCGTTGAGAGCCTTTAAACATTTTTCTCTTTCCCTTTTAATTATCTTAGTCACAACATTTGTTGGTGCAATGTATCGTCTAGGATGTTCCACGTGGATGACTTCTTGGTGCCCCTTGATCTGATGAGAATCCATATGGCCTCTTTGGCATCCAATAGATTCGAGGGATACTCCTTATACCACATGTGTTGGTTGCATTACCTTATCCCATGATGCATGTAAACTAAGCAATGTTTCCCTTTCAACATACATAGTGTTGCATTCTTTTAACACCGCACAAATCTAGAACTTCACACTTTTGAAAAATGAAACACTTCCTTAATATGTATTTGGTCATATATTTGTAGTATGGCACTATTATACCAAATGGTCATCTAGGCTTTGAGTGCCCTTTGATGATTTTGTTCAAAGATGAACCCTGAAAGCATTTTATGCCCAAAAAGAAAAGCATTTCTCCCTCTCCCATAACAATTTTTAACCATAACTCATCAACACCCTTTACCATTTGTGTTCTACGCATTACTTTGGAGTGCGTTCTAGTTTTATGGTGGCCACTGAGATTTTAAATCAAACAATTCTTTCCATGCAACCTTTGGATGCATTGTGATGGCCTTCACATATTCGATCAATGGAAAAAAAAACTTAAAACATGAACCATTTTAATTTAAACACCAACCAAGCCTCATATTAAAGAATGTGCCTTTTCTTATGAAGTTTATATTTTATACTTAAATAATATTTTCTCCCAAGTGGTGTCTTTTCACAATACTATCTAATTTTATCATCTTCATGGAATATGTGACCAAGGAAACTCCATTTGATACCCTAAAAAGAACAAAACAATAGAATAAATAATTATTTTATTCACCGAGTTCATAAGTAGGCTAATAAAACAATCCAATTAAGGTGTATACAAGAAATAACTCAAATAACCAAATTAAGGCATTATGAATCATATTATTTGAGCAAAAGATACTTAAATTGAGAAACCAACTCAAGGTTCAGGTACATTAATGGGCCTATTATTTTCATGTAATTATGATATCATGTGATTCCCAAGGTGACACCACACTTATATAGCAAGTGCTTTGGAGTATCAAATCATTATTCATGCTAATCAAAGGTTAAAATAATGCAAGGGAAAGATAATAGTATTACAAACCCTAATGCGCATGCTGAGATGGGGAACCAATCATGAACCTACGAAATAGGATATGCAATTATTATTACCATGATGTCATGAAATTACGATGAGAATGTGCCCTTAGAGGTATATGAATTTGGTTAAAACATGAGGGGAACCTTTATTTGGACAATTTAGGGTTTCTCCCAAACCCTAATATGGTCAACAAATTGAAAGCCAAATTAAAGTCTCGTCCATCCACACACAGTTCCTTCACTGATTATGATGCATATTTTATAAAGATAATTTTCGAAGTCATAGCAGACTCTTAATATATCATTAGAAAAAACGAACCTTCAAACCCCTAATGCAATCATAAGGTAAATGTTGTGATGTGTGGATGCAACATGTAATACATGAGTGGGAAAATCAACAGGGCTTGATAGGAAGGGTCACGGTGAGAGTAACCAGTTGAAAACCTGATCAAAACCCTAATGGCTTGGGGTGAATAGAGGAGGAACCAAATTTTTTGGATATGCCCAAAAATTTCGGGCGTTGTTGTAGCGGCTACAACAAAGACATAAGAAGTAATAATAATATACAAAATATTCACAAGTAATTATCAAGAAAGAGGAATCAAACATTAAACTACATCACACTTGGTTTCTCAACATGGTATCAAAGCAAGGTGAAGGAAGGAAGATTTAAGATCACATTTTGGCACTCTTGATTGAAGAAATCTTTGTAGTAGCTCTCTCTCTCCCTCTCTCCTTCAATGGCCAAGTACATGAAGGAAGATCTCAAGGCTCTAAGGATTCTCCTTACATCCATCAAATGATACATTAGCAACTTCATTTTTAAACTATCTAAGGAATTCAAGGATAAAAATATATATTTTTCTCTTATAGGTTCAATTAAAGATGACAACACATGGGTAATCGACAGTGGAGCTTCAAGACATATGACCGGTGAACTTGGAAATTTCAACACTCTATCAAAACGAATCTCATATCATAAAGTTGAACTTGGAGGCAATAATATATATCTAGTTAAAGGCTTTGGTTCTACCTCCATTGAGTTTGAATACAGTGGGAACATTCATCTCAACAACATCCTCTATGTTCCATGTTTGAACGAGAATTTACTTTCTATTTATCGTTTAGAAGATAAAGGAGACAAGATAGCATTTATTGATGACAAGGTGGTTGTTTGAGATAAGGGATCTAATATAAATAATGATATAACTATTGAGATTCGTGAGGGGAGGTTGTATGGACTTCTGACTCCTTCTCAAGCCTTAGTACACATTAACATAAATCCATGTGAATTGCGACATATAAGATATGGCCATCACCATTACAAAACATTGTCATCCTTGAGTCAAATGGATACATGTATCCCCCAATTGAACAAAGAACATGAAGGAGTTTGTAAAGGGTGTTCTCTTGAAGAAAAATGTGAAGAAGCCATTTCGTAGTAGTGACTCAAAATCCAATAATATCTTGGACTTAATCCACTCTGATGTTGGTGGCCCAATGTCTAAAAACTCACTTGGTGGTCATCTATACTATATAACATATATTGATGACTATTGACTTGGATCTATTTCATGAATTTTAAATATGAAGTATTCAAAAATTTCAAATAATTCAAGGTCGAAGTTGAGAGCATGATAGACAAGAAGATCAAGACATTAAGATTTGATAATGGAGGTGAATATAGATTTAAAAGACTTGTATCCTTTTGCAAATAATATGTGATTAAGAGGGAGTTAATAGTTTCTTCTAATCCCCAACAAAATGGTGTAACTGAAAGAAAGATTCGATCTATCAAAAAATGTGTAAGAGCCATGATACAAGATCAAGATCTTCCCAAATTCGTATGCGGAGAAGCCTCCATGAATGCAATAGACATTCAAAATATAAACCCTCACAGAATTCTTGGTGACATAACTCTGGAAGAAGCTTTTACTCAAAATAATCCTAATGTTAATCACCTCAGAATATTTGGATGTCCTGTCTACATTCATATTCCCAAGGACAAAAGAAAGAAGTTAGACCCTGAAGGTTTGAAATGAATCTTCATTGGATACAACTCATCTAAATCATATATAATCTACATCAAAGAAAAATTTCTTATTTAGGTAAGTAGAGATGTATCATTCGAAGGAAGCATTTCATACAAGAAATCCAAAGATATCCCTACTGGCTCTAATGAAGAAGGACTTGTTTTTCAAAATAAAGATAGTCCAGTGAAAATCAATTCTCCATCACCTACAATTGATCATAATTAAGAACCACAAGGTCTAAGCGAACTTTTAGAAGATGTCATCATTCCATAAAATTGAAAGAGACCTGCTTGGCTTAGAACAAGTCTATAAGAATTTGAAGGACATGCAACCCCAAAAGGAACATTCAAATAAAGCAAGACACCCAAAAGATACTTTGGTTATGTAGCATATATGACCAAACTCATTGAATCATAACCTTATACGTACGAAAAGGGAGCCAAAAAACAAGTATGGAAGAATGCAATGATGGAAGAATACCAATCAATAATGAAGAATGATGTTTGGGAAATCGTTCCTAGACTAAAGGATAAATATGTTGTGACTTCAAAGTGGATTTATAAGATTAAACATGAAACTGATGGGAGCATCGACAAATACATGGCAATATTTGTAGCTAGAGGACTCTCACAACAAGAAGGAATTGATTATGATGAAACTTTTTCTCCTATAACTATATACACAACAATTAGAACATTCATATATATATTGCAACTTCTATGGGATGGAATATACATAAAATGGACATGAAGACTAATTTTCTTAATGGCACAGTTGATGAAGAAGTCTACATTGAACAACCTCAAGGATTTATATTCCATGAAAATGGATCCCATGTCTACATGTTAAAGAAAGCTATATATCATTTAAAGCATGCCCCTAGAGCATTGTATGTCTGAATGGATGCTTATCTAATAAGGCTTAGTTTCATCAAAAGTACTGCAAATTCGAACTGCTACATAAATATAGTAAAGAATGATCCCATGATCATATGGATTTATGTATATGGCTTATTGATAATAGGCGTGGAGCGTCTTATTCATCAATGCAAGAAGGAACTAGCAACTGAATTCAACATGAAGGATATTGGACTAATGTACTATTACCTGGGACTTGAAATGGCATAAACCTAGCGAAATATTTCTTGGTCAAGGAAAATATATGACCAAGATTCTACAGAAATTTGGAATGATGGAGAGTAAACCCATGGAAATACTAATGATCACCAATTTAAAGAAGCTAAGAAGTTCAAATTAAAATCTCATTGATACATCATGATACAAACAACTGGTTGGTTCTCTGATCTATTTAGTAAACACTCTAATCTAGTTTCAGATGGAGCCTGTACATTACCATTGGATAGCAACAAAACATATCTTGATATATCTCCATGGAAGCACACAACATTGTTTGATATATGTTGCAAGAAGTGAAATACAATGATTAGGTTAATACTATTTCTGATTAGGCAGGCAATGTTGAAGATGGGAAAAGTACTACTAGTGGTTGTTTTTGTTTTGGATCTGCTATGGTCTCATGGATGAGCAAAAAACATGACTATGTTGCACTAAGTATTGCTGAAGATGAATAGATGGCATCATATGAAGTTAGTCATGAAGTAGTTTGGCTTCGTAAGTTTCTTGTTGATCTATTTGAGGGAGTATTAGATTCCACCATAATGTTTTGTGATAATCAAAGTTGCATAAAGTTGTTAGAGAACCTAGTATTACATGCAAGGCCAAAGAACATTATGAATAAGTTTCATTGCATTTGAGGCATGGTGCAGGATGGAGCCGAGAAGCTACAATATATCTACCTTGATGAGAAAATAGTCGATGTATTGATGATGTCTCTTCCTAATAGGAAGCATGAATATTTTTTAGAGAAGCTTGGGGTTGTGGATATCTCCTCCCAATTTGAGAGGGAGTGAGGATATATATTATGTTCTACATGTTTCATGTACTATGGCCAGGATTAACCACCATAATTCTAGTACATGAATACAAATATGGATATTGGTGGATTAGATAAGCATCAAAGTTGAACATTCCTTAGATCTTTATTGTGACCATGACTAACAACCATAAATCAAGTACATTGATATAATATAACAATGGTCCAGGGGATCAATATTTCCTTGTGTGTCAAGTATTGTGACAATGGATTAGGAAATTATCCCATGAGGACATACCTTGGTGAACCTAAGTGGGGTATGTGCCTCAAGAGGCAGTGGTGTTCTATTGAATTCCTTCCAGTATTGTGCTCTAATCTAATGGAGAGATAGAGCATACCTTCCAAGCCCTTGGTAGTTTGACAAATATGGTCATGATAATGTTATCATCATTAATGCTTACGAGTTTGGATCCTTTTTTATATGATTATTTTAACTTGATAATATCTCGTTTAGTCATTATGAATACCTCCCTAGTTAAGAGGGAGTATTGACATTATAACTAGAGTTATTCTTCATAATATAAAATTATCGTTGATGTATCTATTATATTCATTTCTATTATGTTAAATCATGTTCTTCATACTTAGAGTTGAAAGAGTCATTTTTTTCATTATGAGTCAAAATAATATTTATTTGAGTCATGTCCCATTTGGAAATTTGTAAAAAATCATTTATACTTTATCTTTGAGTCATAAGCCCACAAGAAGACCAAGTCGACCCTCCTTGGACAAGTCAACCTAAGTGGAAACTCTTCGACCCTCCTAAATAACTATATATAAGAGACAATACAACCCCTTGGATAACCAATTGATCATCACATCATCTATCATTTTCTTCACGTAGACAAGAAGAAGAAAGGATGAAGTCAAAGGGGAGAGAAGGAATTAAAAGGATAACAAGAAGTTGAAGTTTTCTACCCTACTCCAGCTCGCACATGCAAATTTTTTGAGGTAATCACAGGGCCAAAATTCGGTCTCTACTGTAGGGCCAAACTTCTGAGTTTGACCATATTTAAAGGGGGTTGACCAAAATTGACTTTCACTTATTGGAAGAGACTAGGAGGAGGGTTTGACTTGGAATCTTTGTGGCAGTTTGGTCTTGGTATTGGTCTTGTTCTTAGTCTTGGATGTCTCTCATTTTTATCTGATTCTATAAGAGAAGGATTGTTTGGTTTTCCCCTTGTGGGTTTTTCCCTGGCCTCTAGCCTAATTTCTAGTGTCCTTTGTCTCATTTTGATCTTTATGTTTTGAACATTAGTATAATTTCTTGATGAAGAAGACATAATAAGTAATAATAATACACATAATATTCACAAGTAATTATCCAGAAAGAGGAATCAATCATTAAAATACATTACACTTGGTTTCTCAACAACTCATCCATTATGAGCCTCTTCAAATCTTCTAAATTTAGTATGTACAATTTTCCATTTATTAGGCTAAGAGTAACCCCATGGATAACTTATTTCATTTTTGTTAAGATAGCATATGAATATATACAAGGAGAGGGAGACTCATGGGTTTCGTCTTCCAATGTATCTTTGTCTTCCAACTTCTCTTATTTTCTTATTTACAATATTTACATAGGAATACTAATCCCAAATCAAAATTCCCCCCTTAATCTCAAGGGATGTTGGTGAGTCCAAGCATCATTCAAAATCTTTCAAACTTTTCCCTTCCAAGCGCTTTGGTGAAGATCTATGCAATCTTCTCATTTGTGGAACAATATCATCGGTGGATTATTTTTGCCTCAATGTGATATTGAATTAGATGGTATTTTGTATTGATATGTTTCGTTTGATCATGGAACTTTGGGTTCTTAGCCAACTTTATTGCATAAGTGTTCTCAATCAAAAGAGGAATTTGTCATGCAAATCTTTCAGAATTTTCCTCAACCACGCAATTTCCTCCATTGCTTCAGTTGTTGCCACATATTCTACCTCAGTTGTGGACTTTGTTAGCACTAATTGTTTGTGTGAACTCCAACAGATAACTCTTGATCCAAGACTCATAACATAACCTGAAGTAGATACTCCAGTTTATTTATCTCCATCGAAATATGAAACAAGGAATCCAATAAAGCTCAAGTCATCCACATGTGTATACTTGAGTCCAAAGTCTTGAGTTCCCTTCAAGTACTTTAGAACTCTTTTTGCAGTAGACCAGTGACCCTCACAAGGCTTTTTCATAAACCTGGAGAGGATTCCAATAGAAAATGAAATGTTCAGTATGGTAGTAGATAATTATTTCAGACTTCCTATGAGCTATTTGTACTTTTTTGCATCGTCAAATTCTCTTCCTTCAGTAGATGTGAGCTTTAAGTTTTAATCCATTGGACTAGTCAAAGGATTGCATTTAGCCATGCCAAACCTATTCAACATATCTCCAATGTACTTCTTCTGAGAGAGGAATATAAACTTCGAATGGTGAGTTACTTCAATACCAAGATAGTAGTGAACATAGCCAAATCTCTCATTTCAAAACCTTTCCCTAGTCCTTTCTTTATGGATGCAATGTGTCTCTCATTATTCCCTATTGTCAAAATATCATCTACATACACCATAAGATATACAACTATTTTTCAAACTTTATTGACAAACAAATTTTCTACGTCAAGATCATAATGTTTGAAATTGGGTTTCAGAAGATGCTCAGTCAATTTCTCATTCTAGTACTATAGGATTTAATGCCCACTTAGATGAACAGAAAACCCTCTTAGGTGATCCTGGAAACCTAGGGAAAAATGAGTAAGATAAAGATTGTTCTAAGGCTTAGGGTTCTCAGTAGATCAAGATGTGTAGTAGATATTAAGAAGAAGAGAAGGAATGTTTGTGAGTCCTTGCATGCAGGTCTTATTGGAGTTTTTAGTGTAGCTGCGAAACACTCCTAGATAGCTCCAAATCTTGGTCATGCACATAAGAGAGAGAACAAAGAAACATTCACAACATAATATCTTGATAATCAAAACTATCAAAAACATCTAAATATTACTGAATAAATAAATATAAGCCAAACTCACATACATTCATTATTTAAACAGAAGAAGTAAGAAATGAATAGTAGCATATGGAAGGAATAACAACCGATCTATATTATTAATGGAGCTGGAGGAAAGTTACAACCATTAGATGAATTTGCAGTAACACCTCCCCAGCTCCTAGCTCCAAAACTCTCCCTCTCAAGATAGATCTCAGCAGCGTGAGAATACAGTAATTTCCATCATTTTTCCAATAGCCAAGCCTCCAATATATATGATGTGGAGGCTATGAAGATTTACAATATTCATCCTTATTTAATTTTGGGCAAAATATTTTGGGTGAATAATGTTTCCTCATATAAAAATGCTTTTACCTTTATTAATGGAGCTGGAGGAAAGTTACAACCATTAGATGAATTTGAAGTAGCACCTCCCCCAGCTCCTAGCTCCAAAACTCTCCCTCTCAAGATAGATCTCAGCAGCATGAGAATACAATAATTTCCATCATTTTTCCAATAGCCAAGCCTCCAATATGTAGGATGTGGAGGCTATGAAGATTTACAATATTCCTCCTTATTTAAATTTGGGAAAAATCTTTTGGGTGAATAATGTTTCCTCATATAAAAATGCTTTTACCTACTTTTTAGATGCTTTGGTGCTTTGGAAAAAGCTTCCCCATGCTTTATGGATCTTTCCCACTTTTATTTGCTTTTCTTGTTTAGGAAAAAACTAAAAATGAGGATAAAGAGATCACATTCCACCATATGAGTTTCCAATAGTGAAAAAGAGTGTCAAAGTATAATTAACTCAAGTTTTTTTCCTCGTGACTGAGTGAGAATTTTGGTAACACAAGTTAGATGAAGGGGAAAATTGTTATAGACTCGGATAATGTGTTCCTGATGGTACATAACTTGTTTTATAGTATTATATAGGCTAGGAGAAAGGGGTATTTCAACAAACAACATAGTATTCTCCTCTGAGTTGATGAGGAGGTGTTTTCAAGTATAACAGATGCCCCCTAAAGTGTGAGGTTAGAGAAGAAGGAAATGGCCAAAATAATTTATAAAACAACCAAGGAGAGAGAGTTTCAAAGCATTGGGACTGAAGGAGGCCTGCAAACAACATCAAACATATGTCACAAATATAAATCGTGTCCTGATCTGGGCATTCCCATGCTCAATCGCTATAACAATACATTGTGGATCCATATAGAAGATGAGAGATCATGTCCACCAGTAAGTAGAATGTGGAACTTTGTCGCAGTGTAGTCAGACTGATATAAGTTGTCTCTAGAAACAAAATACACAACTTGGGAGAGGAAACAAGGCTGAGTGATGTAATCCTCTACCCAAGGTCTTCGTCACCATCATAGAATAGCATAATTCTACACATGTGAATAAATGATTTGATGTTGAACATGTGAGAATTCATCTGATTACCGGTCAATGATGAAAATTGTTAACAAACATGAGGATGGCCATCGATAAGGATGATGGTCTCCAAGATTCTCAGTACAATCTAGCAAGTGTGAATAAATGAGTTGAAGTTGAACACTCATAGAATCATTAATCATAAGCCAATAATGAAAACCCTTGATCAAGCACATGGAAACCTGCCACTGAGGACTGCAAACTCTAGGGTAATGTGGTGTTTCTCAACCCACTTCCAAGATAATTTGTTGAATTCTATAGGAAGGGATCTGTTGAAGGTGGGTAATAAGGATTCCCACATCAATCGACATGAAACGAAAAAAAAAATGATTGATTTTGTAGTGATCTGGAACAACACGGTGAAAAAACTTAAGTCAAATAGAAACATGATATAGTGATGAGGTCAACGGATATTAGACAATCCCTTGAACAATAGAAGGCATGACACCAAAGATACCAGGAAGATTAGACTCAAGAAAACCAAAGAGTGTTAGGATACATGAATGCAGGGGCATCAAGGTATCAAGGCTAATATCATGGGATGATAAGGCTCAAAGAGAAGTTGACAAAATAGGAATATGCTAGATAAGTTCCATGTTTAAGGGATGGATAGTAGACCACTACCATAAAAATTCCAACCAATATAGATAATAATGATTGTTCTTCCTTCCAATTTTTTCCTAATCTGATTAGGTTTAACGAGTCTAGGGAGGGTAAACTTGGTGGTATTTTCACATTTAGAGAGTCTGAAAATATCATAAAGGCAACACCAAGGGAGTACCTTTGTCACGGTTGATGACCAGGTGCAACAAAGCATTAATAGTATACCTGACACAATTCCTTTTCCGTAAGTTAGTCCATTGAGTCCAGATAAAGTGAGAAACCTATCCTCAATAGATGTCCACCCCATTGTTTTACAAGTATGAGGGGAACCAATAGAACTTGATATTCTTCGCTAAGTTTTTTAACTGAGTTAAACGAAGAATTATCGTACTATATTTTTCAGTTTAACAAGCAAGAAAAATAGTTGCTCAAATAGTCTTTGTCGGATTTTTATGGGTCCGAAGAAGATAACTCGAGGGTTTTTCATTTAAATAACAAGGAAAAGTCCCTAAAAAGAATATTCTCATATCTTTTTCGTGTAAGTCTAACGCACCTGAAGAAGTAAACTCGAGGCTTTTTGGATTAACGAGCAAGAAAAATACCATAAAAATAATGCTCGGAATTATTTTTGGTAGTTTAACAAGCATGAAAAAGAAAGCTCGAGGTTTTTTGAATTAATGAGCAAGAAAATACCATAAAAAGAATGCTCGTTCTTTCTAATTTCCTTCAAGCTTAGGAATGTCTGCAAAAATTTGTGTGAAGTCGGAGACCATAGAAAGTTGTGGTTGATGGGATCATTTGTCAAATTGTATATATTTGGGATATATCCAATATAACCAAGAAAGGTAATGGAGTAGGTGCAGCTGAATCAGGCCAAGGAAGAGCAGAATTACTAGAGGGACTAGGAGGTCCTCCATGGAAAATTTTAGGGGCTAATGTTTGCCCAGTGGGCTAATTTCCATGATTTTTCCACAAAAAAGATTCGCCAATTTCCAATTTTATAAAAGATGATTCGCCCAAATTTTAGAATATAAAATTGTTTTACCTTAAAAATCGCCAACATTATATAGAGACTATATATAAAATAATTATAAATTTGATTAATTTTACAAATATATCAATAAACATTTATAATTTTCATATTAGGGATTAGTGAGATTCGCCAATGTTTTAAACTTCAAGAAAATTTTCCATCCTTAAAATTTTCCTTGGTCCTCCCATCAACGGGTTTCCAGTAGGGTACACATATTATGATAAATAGTAGTTTTCGTGAGGTAGTGGTGGGATCGTGTAGACTGACAAGACATAAGGCATGCACCCAACCTAAGGAAGGTTACCTGCTAAGGGTTTCCCCCAAGATAGAGGTTTCCCTCGATAGATGTAGATGGTTGAGTTGTGAGGCCCCAAGGAGATGTAGTGGGTCAAGGAAATGGAACACTATAAGTGCGGACACGAACAAATTCCTCTAGCCTAATAATGGGTCTAGCCACAACAAATACATTCTATGGAAGATTTCTTTAGGGTAGAATCAATCAAGAGGGTCTACCTCTTGGTCCGCTTATCCTACTTGATGATGTCCACGCTTGCTCACTCCAACTATCTCTCGCCTCCTTCTTCAAGCACCTGAAACAAGTAAACAACAACAGACAACAAACATGATAATAGACAAATTCTAATTCAACCTACTTAACAAGTCAAGAAACATTAATCCATGAATGTGTAATATTACAAAACATGTAGGAAATCAATTAATAGTTTCATATATTAATATCAAAGAGATATTACAAACATTCATATTGACGTTGCAGTCCTCCTCTGACCATACTAGGTTCCCACACACTTCTGCTAGCATTCCATTATGGCCTCAAGAAACAATAGTTTTAAGGATCTTCCCTTTAGGCTTCAATCTAAACAAAATCACACTTCTCCCTCACACAACTAGATAGCTACAACTAGTAATAGCTTGTTGCCTACTCCAAACCAAAATAGCATCGACACTCAACCAAAAAACTAGCTTGTGCTTGCGAAGAAGGGAGGTTTATATAGGAAAGATGGATGGGAGATGGATCCTCTTCTCATGGGAGAAGGGCTTATCCCTTGAGGTATTTCCATCATTATAGGGGAAAGGAGCCCAAATTGTCATCCTCGACCCCATCCGGCCAAACCATTTACCTGACTTTCGTTACAAAGCTTCTAGAGCTGGAAGCTTTGGCTCTAATTTAAAAAACTTTCCAAAATAGGATCGGCGCGACTGGAACACAGCTCAGTCACTCTAGTTGGCATGAGGAGTAGTGATAATCTCTGCACGTTGGTGCGGGGGAGACAAAGGCCATTAGCGTCGGTCTTGTAAACTGGGAAAAACAAAAGTTTTAGGGGAAATGGTGCAAAAGGGAATTGATATGCTCATGAAGAGGGACACAATGGGAGCTTCTTCATGAAGGCAAAGCATGTGGGGTCCACTGTAGAGGTCCTCCAGGATCAAGGAATGGGGAGTATAGGGATAGTGACAAAATGATGTTTAACAGATTCCCCCTAAAGCGTGAAGGGCGAGCTGGAGTGAGGGATGAAATGCTTTATAAATCAATGTGGGGAACCGTAGTCTACCATCGGAAAACCTGCAAGCATGTACAAATACAAATACATAAATTGAGATCTTTGTCAAATGATACATGAATCGTGGCATGGACACAACCATCCAAAGAATGATCATGTAAATGGATCTAAGTATGGGCATAGCCATCAATAAAAGAGAATCATAACGAAAACAAGGTATGGTCGCAACCATCCAATAATGAGAATGAACACATATGATAGCTCATGGTCTGGTCACAGCCAACCATCTGAGAGAGACATGCATATCATCATAACCATGTCGCATTACTTTGCAACCTGGACTATTGTGATCTGAGTCCAGGGTCTTGCGATCCAACATGACCCAATAAAAGTACATATACTAGCATGTGAATAGATGTGTTGACGTCGAACATGCTAGAAAGTCGCTTGATTACAAGTCAATGATCTAAACTATTAACAAGCGCGAGAGAAACCGCCAATAATGATAATGGTCCTCAAGGTACTATTAGCACAATCTAAGGAATGTGAAAGAGGAACTGAAGTCGAACACCCGCGAAATCACTCGATCGAAAGCCAATGATGTGAACTTGTCATCAAGTGTGAAGAAATTTCCATTAGGACATGCAAGCTCTAAGGTACCAGGAAGGAGTCTCTCGGTCAACTTCCTGGATAATGAGCTGAAGTCGACAAAAAGTGACTGTGTCAAAGGAGGGCCATAACGAATTCCACATCATCGATGCGAGATGAGAGGATGCAAAATGACTTTGGATGATACAGAGAATGAGAGGTAAGTGTAACTGCAAAAGGACAAATCTTAAACATATCGACGACACAACTGGAAGTTTGGCAGCTTTTGGATCCATGGGATCGATGGTCATGATGACGTGGCAGAGATAAAATGGAAGGCAAAAATAAATGGCCCAAACCCAGGAAGGTCAATGATACAAAGGGGGATGCACCAACCCGACATGAAGCAAAGAGCATCATGTTCAAGAGTGAGTTGCTGACACGACCGTTAGATTTCCAAATTTTCCCCCACCATTTCTGGCAGGTACCCCAATTATTTTTTATTCTCAAGCTTGAAGGGGATAGCATATGCTTGCACTATAAGTTCATCTTTCGGATGAACCTAACCTAGTAAGTTTAACTAGCCCTATGAAGGAGAAGCTCATGCTTGTCATTGTGATGAATCTGATGTCGTTTAATAGTTTAATGAGTTCAAAAAAGGTGTAACTCGGTATCTTTTTCACATTTAGAGAGTTTGAAAAAGACACGTAAAATAAAACTCCACATGGTCCCTTTTCGTACATTTATGTCTCTTGAGCCCGAAAAGGTAGAAAAAAATACTTGAGAGAACCGCTTTGACCATTTTAGTCAAGGAGTACCTTTTTCATAAATAGTGCCTCCCAACCCGAAAAAGGGGTAACCTTATACTGGGAACACGATATTTCACATTCGTTAACGAGTTCAAAACGACAAGGGCTCGGTCATCTTTTCGTTTTTAAAGGGTCGAAAAAGAGTTAAAAGCAAATCCCCCTTCTTTATTCTCTTTAACAAGTCAAAAAGGGAAAAAACACTCGGCAATATTTTCATATGGGTTTAATGAGTCGAGAAAAGATCTGAAACATGACTCATCAAGTCCTTGAAACATGACAAGTAAGGTAAAGTGTATTATCAAGTCCTTGTGGCAAAATAGGTCAAAATATTTACAAAACCTTATATTTTCATGAAAAGAAATGAATAAAAATGGGAAACGTAAGTATATTTTTATCATTTACTATTTTACCTTTGTTGTGAAGACTTTTTACTCACTTTTGACTTAATTGTTCCGGAGCAGATTGCGGGAGATTCGGGAGGTCGATTGACGAGCTGTCATTTCTAGGTAACAACCGAAGCCTTAAGCTCCATTATTATACTCTTTATGTACACTCTTAGTCATTTTTTTAGAATTTTAAGGAGGTTTTTGAAAATATTTTTCACCCTCAGTCGGCGCGATTTCTGGGCACAGAATTGTGCCGGCCGAGGGTGATTAACAAAGCCATCCATGTTGATCAGTGCAACTATTTTTAAAACAGGCGCATCGATGCCATGGATAGGGAAAAACCTTATTTTCTTAAAAACTGACTGTTTAAACTTGAATTTTGTGTGCCAAGAGATAATGGCTTTTGCAAGAGATAATTGCTGAAAATGGTGGATTGGAAAGAATGGGAACATGAAGATGTTGATACCCAGGCAATCAATGACCCAAATTTCCTGGAAGCTTTGAGGGCTTGCGGACTCCTCAAATTATTTCTTATGCTAGAGATGCGGGCCCAACCCAAGTTGCTTCAATACCTTATTAGTCCTTGGGACATTAATTAGGATATTTTTGTCATTGGCGACTAGGAGCTGGAGTTGGAAACTTCAGATATATACTTCATCACTGGAATGTCCCACAGAGGGGAGTTAATGAACTTGTATGGGTCATGTCCGAACAAGGCAAGCATATCTTCCCCGCTTGCCGAACACTACCCGGAGGCCCTGAAATCCAAAAGTGGGAAGATAGAGATTTCCAGTGTGCAAGATTTGACATTGAGGGTGCTTTTTTTGACCATCAATAGAGTGGCGGGGTCCTAGGCAGAACATGAGACTAAAAAGTTGAAGTTCTTTTATGCTATTGACTGCAAAACTCCTATGATCTTCAACTGGGCACAGGCCATGAAGATGAACATCAAGCAGAAGGTGTTCAAAGGCAAGGTGAGGAATCTGAAGAAATTTTGCTTTGGATCTATACTTGTGACCTTCTTCCTGGGATGAGTACCACTATTCCAATATCATTTTACTGAGGTAGATACTCCTATTCCACGCGATCCACGGATGGCCCGTTAGAGCCGTTTGATGCCCAATATCACTGAGGCTCATCATATGTCATACCGACCTACATTCTTTTCATGGCTATGATGACAGAAGATCAGCATGGAGGATTGGCCATACAATAACACTAATTTTCATGGAGATCTAGACATGCCCTTACCAAATGGAGAGGACTCCCTGATAGCCAGGCGCATCCCCCGCCTTATCGATGATATCACCCCTTATCAGGAAGGGAGCGAAAACAAGGAGGAGATCGTGAGGAACCTTGAGAGGTTAACTGATGGTATCTCGGAGTATGCTCGAGTAGGAGACATTCCCCACCAGTATCAGAGACACATGGTGGGAGTCTTAGATCGGATCTGCTGATTGCTGACTCTGACTCGTGTTGCATGAGTTGTCTCGTGCTACCATGATAACCATGCTAATTAGTTAGTCGGTCAAACACTTACATATTTTTTGAGGCCTACATGCCATGTATGTATGAGGACTGTAAGCCACCGATGTTATTTTAGACACACATATTACTTTTTTGGAGTTCTGATGTATCACACATTCTCACCATATATATATCTATATCTATATATATATATCATAGTAGATAGTAAAATAAAACATATATATATATATATATATATATATATATATATATATATATATATATATATATATATATATATATATATATATATATATGTTTTATTTTACTATCTACTATGATACAAATGGTTTGTTTTATCTTTTAAATGTTTCATAAATGTCTATCCAACACATAATTAGCTAATGCATCTATCAACGTATTCATGTGTCTAGGAATATGATGATATGTAATGTAATCAAAATGACTTTCTAAGAGACGGATACGGAGACACATTCTCAATATTTGAGGGTTCCTCACATAATATTGCCTATTGAGTTGAAGGATGACAAGCTATGAATCTAGGTTGACAACCAATTCTCTGATGCCCAGAGCAATGGCTTCTGATAACATTCTGATGCCTGCACTGTATTTAGAAATGTTGTTGGTTATGCGACCTAGGCAGATACCTTGAAGGTAAATCAACTCACCATTAGGGTCATAAATAGCCAATGTTGCGGATGATAAGTTTCGGTACTATGGCAAGCACCATCAGCGAAACCAACGTGGGGACTCATGGACATCTGGAAATCAAGAAAATCATAGTAAACAGGAAATTTGTTTGAACGCTATCACACAAAACCACGTTGTACAAAAATGAATCACACACTAATGTACATAAGTAACCATGCAAGATGACCTAGGCATAGTACTTTTTGAGGTAAAGCCTGTTTCGAGGCTTATCGAAAGGATTTCATCCATAATCAATAAGCTCATTGGCTCCTTTTTGCAAAACGTGTTTCACAATATAGGGTCCATGCCACATAGGTTCTAACTTACCTACCCCCAGCTTATCGTTAGCTTGGTCATATAATAAGACAAAATCACCCTCGGAGAATTTGCGAGGGGAGACCGACTAATCGAAATGGGATTTGACCCATTTCTTTTGTGCTTCGATGACCAAGGCAACGAAACGGCGAGTCTCGTCCAATCATTTTAAATATAAGAGGTGTTCCTCTTGAGGTGACTTTTCAAGGAGGTGCTAAACATATAACTTGAGTGAAGGAATCTCACATTCGATTGGCAATGTTACTTCTAGACCATAGACCAGCTGGAATGGTGTGAAACCAGTTGCGTCTTTGGTTGAGGTTTGGTAGGCCCATAGAGCTGAAAAGAGCATGAGATGCCAATTTGACTTGTGCATCCCAATAGTATGTTGAAGCATTGTGATCAAAACCCTGTTCACAGCTTCAACTTCGTCGTTGGCCTAAGGTTAATATGGGGTCAAGCCATCGTGGCGCAAGCCTAATGTAGATGTCAGCTCAGCCATCATGTAATCTCTGAAATGTGAGGCATGGTCTATGACAATGGCCTGGGGTACACCGAACCTGGAAATAACATGGTCGAAAAGGAATTGAGCCGCTTTCTTACCATCTGCAGAATATGTAGGCATCGCTTAAGCCAATTTGATGAAATAATTCTCAGCAAAGATACTACAACCATGCCCCTTAGCCAAATGAGGTTTTGCATGTCATATAATTGATGCCCCATTTGGAAAAGGGACCAATGGTAATTATAGGGTGTAGGTGAGCGGGTGGGGCGCGCATCTGGCGTTGATAAATTTGGCATTCATGGCACTTGCGAATAGTAAGAATGCAGTCCTTGAAGATAGACGGCCAGAAATAACCTGTGCGAAGGATTTTTTGAGTTGTAGGGTGACCAGACATATGACCACCACATGCCCCGTAGTGGCAATCATTGAGAACTCTTTCAACTTCCTCAATCGTAAGGCATCGACGAAGCATGGAATCAACACTGGCATGGTATAAAGTATCGCCAATAATACAGAAGGGTTGGCATTGATGCCGAATCCTTAGCGATCATCCTTGGTCAACACGAACCGAAACATGGACGTTTGGAGATACACGATGATATCACCATACCATGGATCAGGGGTGCTAATCAGGAATAAGGTCTCATCTGGAAGTTGTTCATCCACACTAGTAGGGAGAGCCTTGGAGGGAAGGGAGCAAATAAATTCTGCAAAAACAAGCGACTTCTTAGATTTTGTTGTAGTGAATAACAAAACAAATTCTTGTAGGATGATGATCCATTTAGAATACTTGCCCCAGCAACTGACGAGTCAGGATATAGATCATAGGGTTGCATTTAGAAATCATTTTAGTTGTACGTAGAAGAATATAGTGCCAAAAGTGTTGAACAGTCTGAACGACAGCCAAAGCCAACTTCTCGACATGCGCATAATGTTTTTCAGTGTCGAGGAGATTCCGACTAAGGTAGTAGATTACATGTTCGTTGCCTTCGTCATCGTATTGGAACAAAACCATAGCAATGGTGCTAGGGGTCGCAGCTAGGTAAAGGAAGTAATCTCGATAATAGTACAATAGATGCAATAGAGGAGAATTTACCAAGACGACCTTGAGATCGTTAAAAGATTTTTGGGCCACCTCATCCCATACAAAGGGCGTCCCTTTTTTGAGCAACCGGGTAAATCCTGTGGCTAGCTGGGCATAGTTGGGTATAAAATGACAGAGAAAGTTGGCCTTTCCTTGCAGGCTCTGGATTTGGTGTAGTGAGGATGACTAATGAAACACCAACTTTACCAATCACAAGACCAACAATGTAATCTATGTCGGAAAATAAATGTTTAGGCAAGAAAATGAAAACTTTTCAAACTTGTGTAAAAGAGATCAAAGTCGTAAAAAGGACCAAAAACAAAATGCAAAGAGTAAGCACACCTACAACCCGACTTAGTGAGTTCGCAAACTACTAAATGGACAACCAACTAGATGCCCTAGTGTCATTGGCCACTCAATGACTCAATCAATCAAGTAGAAAGATGATAAGCCATCAAGCAAACAAAACCAAATGAAAAGTAGCTTTCTAATTAGGGAGAAAACGGTCCAAAAGGCTTACGGGGTCAAAACCATAAGAGAATAACACACTGGCCAAGATTGGGGTAAAGCCCTAATCTTCACTTATAGGCATTGGTGTGACTGCCTAACTGACAACAAATTCCAGAGGCTGGTCGGCGCGACTGTTTCTCAGCAACTCATACTAGTCGACGTGACTGTCAGTGAGCTAAGGAAAAAAATGAAATAGGGACTAGATCTGCTACTATGAATTTTGGACTCAAACTAGTAAGCAGGAGAAATGAAACTGAACCAAAGGGAAAACGTGAAACTAGAAAACTTCTCATGAAAACATGAAATCCAAGACAAACAAAATGATTGGGATCCTCAGTGGAGTCACCAATTTGTGGTGAAGTAAAATTATAAGTGTGAAGACGAAAGAATTCCTCTAGCCCGATAATGGGTCTAGCCACAACAGATACATTCTATGGAATATTCCTTAGGTTAGAATCAATCAAGAGGGCCTACCTCTTGGTCCTCTTATCCTTCTTGATGATGTCCTCGCTTCCTTCCTCAAGCACCTGAAACAAGTAAACAACAACAAACAACAAACATGATAATAGATGAATTCTAATTCAACCTACTTAACAAGTCAAGAAACATTAAGCCATGAATGTGTAATATTAGAAAACATGTAGTAATCAATAGATAGTTGCATATATTAATATCAAAGAGAGATTACAACCATTCATATTGATATTGTAGTCCTCCTTTGACAAGACCAGGTTCCCACACACTTTTTATAGCATTCCATGATGGCCTCAAACAAGAATAATTTTAAGGCTTTCCCTTTAGGCTTCACTCCAAACCAAATCACAGTTCTCCCTCACACAACTAGATAGCTACAACTAGTAATAGCTTGTTGTCTACTCCAAACCAAAATAACATCAACTCTAAACCAAAAAACTAGCTTGTGCTTGGGAAGAATGGTGATTTATAAAGGAAAGATATATGGGAGATGGATCCTCTTCTCATCGGAAAAGGGCTTATCCCTTTAGGTAGTTCCATCATTATAGGGGAAAGGAGTCCAAACTGTCATCCTAGACCCCATCCGGCCAAACTATTTACTAGACTTCTGTTACTAAGCTTCTAGAGCTAGAAGCTTCAACTCTAATTCAAAAAACAAGACCGGCGTGACTGGAACATAGCTCAGTTGCTCTGGTCAATGCGAGAAGTAGTGCTAATCTCTGCACATCGGCACGGGGAAGACAAAGGCCATTAGCACCAGTCTTGTAAACTGGGCAAAACATAAGTTTTAGGGGAAATGGTGCAAAAGGGAATTGATCTACTCATGAAGAGGGACACAATGGGAGTTTCTTCACGAAGGCAAAGTATGTGGGGTTCACTATAGAGGTCCTCCAGGATCAAGGAATGGGGAGTACAGGGACAGTGACAAAATGTTGTGTAACACGACATAAGATGGGTTAGGTACCATACCACCACCAATGGGGTAGCTGCCAATAGGAAAATAATCCATCAAATATGGACCCTGTTGTACCACATATTGCATGGGTGTAGGAATTCCCCTAATGGGTGGATAAGCACCAAAAACATTGCCCCCACTCTGTAGTGGTGGGGGAGTTGAACCAAGCAATGGATTCAAATCAAACAAATTGTTGAAGGTCATGATACAGGGAACACTAGGAGCTAACATGAAAGAATTAGGGTTAGTGGAGGCAAAAAAATGTTGAGCACTACCCCAAATGGGTGTAGCTGAGGTTCCTGGATGAACCATAGGTTGTACAATAAGATAAACTACAACATCTGTGGAACTTGAGACATGCAAGTTGAATGGTAGTGGATAAAAGGTGTCCACAAAATACCATGACTTACCAGTAGTCATTTGGGTGTTTAAAGGGGAAACCAACAAAGACACTAAACGTCAGGGTGTTCCGTAAATCAAGATAGACCCAAGAGGATATGTAAGTGGAGGATTACAAGGAGGTACTAGACCTTCAGTGGAAGGGTCCTCAGACAGAATAGACTCTGGGTCAATATGGATGTCATTCAGGGTTTGAAACTAGGCACCTCGAGAAGTGAGGGCATCTGATTCACTCAAAAATTCCTCCACATAAAGTGGAGGAAGGCTTTGCAGGTTTCAAGATAGAAAAAAAGAACCTGGGGTAGAAACAGTAAATATATCTTACAAAATTTTAAGTTAAATGGTGTGAATATGAGTCTTAGTAATGAAACAACACACACCTAAAAATAAAAAAACAACTCTAAAGGAAATCAACAACTATCCAGGGAACATAACTTTGTCTGATAGCCACAACTAGTTGGTGATTAAACCCAGTATTGAAGGGGCTAAAAGAGAGATTCGGCCAAATGTATAATTATGATTACTCTTGAGCTTCGCCCGAACCTTGGTAAGAAAAGGCCAAGCACTCTCATGAATACAAGTACCCTCCCAAAAAACCAAATACGGAGTAGGTTCTTCTGTTTAGGTATTAGGGAGCCCACCCCAATCACCTTATGTTCGTTCCTAAAAAGTTTGGCCACCAAGGTTACCTCAAATCACAGATACCATCAGGGGGGGGGGTCACAGTCATGGACAATATGCTGTGTGGGTAGGACACATGAGTCCCCGACTCAGTTCTGATATCCTCAATACACAAAATACCCACTGAAATGCAAACGAAGGTGGGCTACCTTATCTCACACTTCGATGTTTTCTCATGCTTAACTCCGTTGTAAGTGGAGTGGTCCCAGATGATATGAGTGTAGTAGGATTTTACTCTCATTAATGACACTAGTCTCAGTTTCGAAATCTTGGGCAATTTACTCACCATAGTCTAGCTCGAGATTCTAGCTTAAACTAATCTGTGTGTATGCTAAAAAGAGATTTAGTGATTACTTTTATTAAGAGATTCATTTTAAAGGCACTTTATTAATGTCTTCAAAAGGGGTGTTGATGTATGGAATTTTATGAGACTTTGACTCAAACCATGAAAAATAAATTATTTTCAATTTCAGTTTGATGAATAAGATCTTCTACAAGGAGTGGTTTGGAACGCGCGCGCGAGCCTGGCCTGAACGCTGCCGAGCCGACTGCTGCCTGAAGACCCCGCGCCATGGACCCTCCGGATCCGCCTGGAGGCGATCCGGAGCTGCAACGGGCTTTCTCATCTTTGGTTAAATCTCTCCCTCCACAGAGACCTAGGCCTGCAGCATCCAAGTTTGTAAAGAAGCTGGATGTTTTACAAGAAGTTCTTCTACCTCCGACTATCCCTCGCATGGCTGCCCTTTCCCTTGCTGAGAAAGGGTTAATCGGGCAATTTACAGGACTATGGCCTTCTCCAAAAACAGTGCAACGATGGGTCGAGCGAAACTGGACGGACAAGATTCAAGGCAAAATATCAATAAGATTTTGTGGCAGAGGATACTTCACCTTCCACTTTGAATCCAAGGAAGATAAAGATCTTATTTTCAGAAACGGGCCCTATTTTATGGATTCTAGGGGCCTCTATCTTAACAAATGGACCCCAGATTTCGATCCTGAGCTTGACATTCCGAATGCAGTCCCTGTCTGGGTCAGATTGCCCCATTTACCTCTTCATTGCTGGGGGGATGACTCGGTTAAAGCAATAGGAAACGCGGTGGGAAAATACATAGATCGCAGTGAACCCAAAGACAACATGCAAGCCTGTGCGCGGATCTGTGTTGAGGTCGATTTGGGCCGCGGACTGCCGGAAGCAATCAAACTAAAAGTGGATGACTGGTGCCATATTCAGCAGCTGGACTACGAACAGATCCCCTTCAAATGCAAGGTATGTCACGAATATGGACACTTTGCTAATAGATGCCCTAAATTAGTAAATGTAGAATCTGAAGAGCAAGAAGGACAATGGGAAACTGTTAAAAGGAAAAAATCATCCCTCCCCTCCAAACCTTTGGATTCTGATGCCCCTGGTCCATCCCAGCAACCCCCTCCTCTTGATCATTCTCTCCCCTCTCATCCCATCTCTTCTTCCCATCAATCCCCCTCTCCTCACCCCTCATCTCCCCTCCGGACCTCCGATCCTCCCATTCCTCCATCTTCTAATCCCTTTGCTTCCCTATCTGAGGAAGGTCCTGATCCCGAAATCCCCCTCTCGGATCCTCCCCTTCACCCCTCCCCGCCCCATCTCTCTCAGCCCTCCCCTGATACCCCCTCTGCTCGGGTTACTAGAAGCACCTCAAAGGAGCATGGAGCTCCCAGTGATATCCCCAAAAAGCATGGGCCGGGCAGGAAATCGGCCAAGCAGCACAGAGAAGAAAGCACCCAGAAAGACATTGCCATGGGATCCCAGACTCCTATAGAAACCTTTATTCTTGGGCTCTCGGACAAAGAAAATAATAACAAAGGTAAAGAGAGGCGAGCACCTCTTCATGGCAGTAAATCATGATGAAATTTCTCTCCTGGAACAGCCGGGGACTAGGGCACCCCTCCAAGACAGTTGCCCTCAAGGATCTAATCCAAAGTGAAAATCCTGAAATAGTCCTCATTCAAGAAACAAAACAGGACCAAACTGAAACTAATAAGTTCATAAGCCAGCAAAAGCGATACAGTGGGTGTGCAAGTGAAGCAAGAGGAGCCTCAGGTGGCATCTTAACTCTGTGGGACAGCAACAAATGGAATTGCCACTCTTCCAGGATTCATCAGCATTGGATCTGTGTTAATCTAGAGAACAAGACAGATGGAACAACAGTAAAGATTTACAATATATACGCCCCGAATCATTATAGAGAGAAAGAAGAGTGCTGGGACACTCTCGCAGCAGACATAGAAAAAGAGCAGGACAACAATCTCATTCTTGCCGGGGATCTAAACTTGGTATTGCATTCCAATGAAAAAAGAGGGGGAAATTTCAATCCTGACCCTTTCAGGAGTCGACTTGAAGATATAATGCAGGAACAAGATCTGGTTGATATCAGGCCTAAGAACCGAAGGTACACATGGAGCAATAGGCGAATAGGAGTTAGC
The DNA here is from genome assembly GCA_031772625.1 of Pinus tabuliformis. Taxonomy (NCBI): domain Eukaryota; kingdom Viridiplantae; phylum Streptophyta; class Pinopsida; order Pinales; family Pinaceae; genus Pinus; species Pinus tabuliformis. The sequence continues at coordinate 259,171,737 of CM062819.1, read as the reverse complement.
AATATTATGGAACGTCTTGATAGATTTCTCATAAGTATTGCTTACTTATCTACTTTCACTACTGGCCAGTCGAATATCCTCAACGCCTCCGCCTCTGACCATTATCCAATCACGCTTACCCTGCAAAGTCACTGCCAGCTTGGCCCTATTCCCTTCAAATATTGCCCCATCTGGAATCGAATCTCAGCAGCTAAGGAAGTGGTTTGGCAGGCTTGGTCCCAACATGTGGAAGGCTCCCCAACCTTCATATGGGAAACAAAAATAAGGAAAACTAGACAGGCCCTAAAAGAATGGGCGAAATGCAATTACCAAGAGCCCGAGTTAAGCAAGAAAAAAATCAAACAAGATTTAGAGGATGTGCAGCAAAACATAGAAGCCACTGGGTTGTCCCAACAAGCCAAGGAAAGGGAAACAAATCTATATTCTCAGCTGCAGCAAGTTACAAAGGATGAAGAAATAAAATGGAGGTTGAAGTCAAGGCAGCTTTGGCTGCAGGAGGGAGATAAAAACACCTCATATTTTCATAAGCAGGCAACAGTTCGAAAGGTCCAAAACACTGTGAATGCAATAAAAGATAATGAGGGGAACAGCTATCACACTCAGGAAGCGATAAAAGAGGCAGCCACAAATCATTTCAAAAATCTTTTGACTGAGGACAAAAGTGAAGAGGACTACTCAAATTTTTTACAGCACATAAACAAGGAAGTCACTCAGGATATGAACAACAGACTCAAGAAGGAAGTCGAAGAGGAAGAAGTACAAAATGCAATTTGGAGTCTGCACCCAGACAAGGCCCCTGGACCTGATGGGTTTCCAATCAGTTTTTATAGAGAATATTGGCAAATGATCAAGAAAGATCTTTTAAAGATGATACGCTGGGTTCTCAAGAAAGGCAAAATGGGGGGATTCACCAACTCAACCCATCTTGCCTTAATCCCAAAAGAAAACAGACCCTCTTCCTTTTCAAGATTTCGGCCCATTTCTTTATGTAACTCATCTTACAAAATCATCACTAAAATTCTGTCTTCCAGGCTCAAACCTCATCTCTCTTCTCTGATCTCCGAAAACCAAGGGGGATTTCTCCCGAATAGGCACATCTCCGACTCTATCCTGCTTGTTCAAGAAGCCATACACTCCAGTCTTAGTAGAAAGGAGAAAGGATTTGTCCTCAAGCTGGACCTTGCCAATGCCTTTGACAGGGTTCGGCATTCCTTTCTTTTCGCTGTCCTCCATAGAATGGGCTTTGACCCCTCCTTTATCTCAATGATCAAAGCTTGTATCTCGGAACCTTGGATATCCCCTTTGATTAACGGAAGACCGTGTGCTGCCTTCAAATCCTCTCGAGGCCTTAGGCAAGGATGTCCTCTGTCCCCCTATTTGTTTATCCTCATGGCCGAGTCCCTCAGCCAATCCCTGGACTTTAATCGACGAATAGGCCTCATCACTGGTATCAAATATGAGCAAGGCACAAAGAATATTAACCACTCCCAATTTGCAGATGATACCCTCCTGATTGGAGGAGCGTCCACCACCATTGCAAGGAGATTCAAGAAGATCTTAGATCAATTTATGGAATATTCAGGAGGAAAAGTTAATCAATTAAAAAGCTGTATCTATGGTTGGAACACTCCCAGCCATACCATCCATAGCATTGCTAGCATTCTGGGAGTCTCCCATAAGCTCAATTGGAGCCATTTCACTTACTTGGGAATGCCAGTAAGTTTGGGACCTCTGAAATCTGACATCTGGAATGAAATCCTCGACAAAATAAAGAGAAAAATTCAACAATGGGGCACCATGTGGCTGAACCCAGCAGGAAGACTTGTCCTTCTGAAGTCAGGCTTGACCTCTCTGCCTATTTACCGTCTTTCCTTATGTCAAGCACCTGCATCCTTTCATCAGAAAATGGAAAAAAATCTCAGGTATTTCCTCTGGCAGGGAGGCAAAACGGAAAAAAGAAAGTTCAACCTTGTCAGTTGGAAGAAGGTCATTCAATCACAGGAAAAAAGCGGACTAGGAATAAGGTCTCCAAAAATCCTGAACTTAGCTCTAGGAGCTAAAATAATTTGGAGAATGATCACTGGCCCCACAGCTTGGTGGAAGAAGGTCTTAGAGGCTAAATATTTGAATAGCACGAGGCAGCAGCTTTTGTATACCAACATTCCCAACAGAGGTAGCACAAAAATATGGCAACTCTGCAAGAAAGCCATACCCTTCATGGCTCAAAACATTTCAAAGGTCCCTGGAGGAGGGAACAGTGTCAATTTCTCCACTGATAGAATTCTCGGACAGCACCCAATAGGATCACATTCGGAGGCAACTCCTGCAATAAACTGGCTCAGCAGAAAAGAAATTGAATACCTGTCCCAAATATCACAATGGGATAACTCCACTCAAACTTGGATAGGTTGGGAATTTCCGGAATATCCCAGAGAGCTTGAGACCAGCTTTATTGCTCTCAAGAACCACCTGCACAGCAAAGCCCCAACGCAAAAAGGCAAGCAAGATGGTTATCGTTGGGATCCTACAGGAACTCAATACACGACCAAGGCTGGGTACCATTGCTTATGCAATAGCATCTTCCCTCAGGACATCTGGAGCCAATGGAAGCTGGCCTGGAGAGCAGAAGCTCCTCCCAAAATCAAATTCTTTATTTGGCTCCTTTTAAAAGGAAAGGTTCTAACCGCAGAAAATTTAATGAAAAGAGGTATAATAGGACCCTCTCGTTGTCCTAATTGCTGCAGATCAGAAGAGACTCTTCAACACCTGTTCATAGACTGCCCTGTAGCTGAGGAATGCTGGAAGATGATGGCCTCTCTCGGGAATGCTCCATGGGAGCCAAAGGCATCTATTGCAGACACTCTTGTTAGTTGGAAGAAGAACTGTCCTTGGAAAGGAAAACAAAGTAAATTAACCCAACGGATTTGGAACACCATGGCAGTCACCCTCCTTTGGCGAATTTGGTTAGCCCGTAACGGTAAGATCTTTCAAGGGAAAAATTGCAACATCAGAGTTATGTGCCATAAAGCGAGGATCTTAGCGGTTGAAACAATCACCGCCCATACCAAAGGCAAGATAGAGGTCACCAATTGCAGTGTCGAAGAGAGAAATCTACTTAGCCAGGTACAAGATAACACAACTAGTGTTCAGGAGATAAGCCAAAGGAGGGCGCATGTGAAAGAGACCAACAGGACATGGAAGCTGAGATTAAAGGAGGAGGAGTTCGCAACTTGGCTGAGAAACTGTAACAAGTTTCTGTTGTTCTTTGATGGTGCTTCTAAATCCAATCCCGGTCAAGCAGGGGCAGGGGGCCTAATCTGCAACGCGAATGGTGAAAAAATTCTTCACTTTGAATGGGGATTGGGAGAATTGTCTAATAACAGGGCAGAAGGATTGGCTTTGTACCAAGGGCTCCTCCAGCTGATCAAGATCGGGATAAGAACAGCAGTAGTCTTCGGGGATTCTGCAATCATCATCAGGTTCATGGTTCAACGGCAAAGCACCCCGAACATCCTCCTGCAACAGATCAATTACAGGAATCAAATCCTCCACGACTCCATGCAAGAAGTCCGTTACTACCATATCCTCCGCGGGCTGAATAAGGATGCTGACATGTTTGCCAACAAGGCTTGTGAACGCACCAAGGGCAACTTGTACTGCAATGACACCTCCACTTTCCAACCGCTCCCATGAATCACACGCATACAGTCAAACCTCACTGTACCGCAGCTGATAGCATCTACGAATACTGGCAAACAATCAGACCAATGGACAGAGCAGGTATGGTCGATGGGAATTTGCTCAGAATTTGGATTGAGAAATCTGCCCAAAGTGTGGGAATCAGTCGAATTGCAGGAAGAAATCGTCCCGCCAGACAGAGCACATGTGCCAATCCAGATTTGCTTTGGGCTGTGTGGACCAATTTTGGAAACAGCATACGGGATGGCTCCCGCCCCAACCGCATATATGCGCTATTTATATCTAGCTTGAGTCTCAGTATCCTCCATTCTGGAGAGGCCTTTTGTGATAGTATACTCCCCTTTAGAGTCGCTTCAGTTCAAGCTGCTTCAGTCTATTCTGCCAGAGGCGCTGGTCTTCAGACTTCTGGGGATTCAGCGGAAGCCACCAGCGACAAGAATCAATCCCAGTGCTATTGTATCAGAGAGGTGATAACAGCAAATAGGCATCCTTCAATACCTATGGAGCGCCCTGAACAGTGTTTCCACTGCCGTGATCTGCAGGCAGAATTTGAGGAAGTGCGCGCGCAGCAAAGGACCCTGGAAGATCATGTTCGCAGCATGGAGGCTAGGCACGCAGACCAAATCCGGAATCTGGAAGCAAAGCTTGATGAGCAGTGCAGAATCCTTCATGAAAAATATCGAGCCGAGATGAACTTATTCCTTCATAGAGTTCACTCATTGCACGAGCAGTTCAGCAATCTTAGCAACAGATGTGCTCATGCCGAAGAATCAATCACAGTCCTCAGGTATATGATGGATAAAAAATTCAAAGAAGCGTCATCCTCCTCCAGCGCAAAACCGAACGAGACAGACCCAAACCCGGAAGATTCTACAGCGCGAAAGATTAGTCACATAGAAATTGATTAGCTATGTGTTGCAGTTGTAAGTTTTGGTGTTTTCAGTTTGTAAGAATCTATAGTAGTAAAAGATGTCTCATAGCTAGAAGCACTAGGATCAGGATCAAGGAAAGGAACTATTTTGTAATTCCTTGGATCCGCAATGCTCAAGAAGCACTTTATGTACGGCAAGCTGCCCCCCTCTTTTTTCAGATTAATACATAGCAACCGAACTTGTCAAAAAAAAAAAGATCTTCTACAAGGAGAGAGTAAATATACGCATGTTCCAAAATGGACAAGCAAAATACAAGTTCCAATGCACCTAAAGAAAATGAAAAAAATGGTATTCTAATTAGATGCACACTATTGTACAGAACATCAAGCAGATTAAGCAGATAATTGTTTTTCTTTTTTCTTCTAGGATGCAGACAAATGCAGGCTAAACTAAATTCCAAAAGAAAACATTGAATGCAGCCATGATAATGATAGTCTAAGAAATCAAGGACCTTAAGACACAAACCAACAAAACAGAAGTAGTGGCGATCACTAGAGAAGTGACAAATCAGAGGATATAAGTATTAACACAGGCTAAAAAACCAATACAATGTGTTATAAGCAGTGATGATGCATTGTAATTAAGGACTAGAAGCATTATAATGCTTTTTTATCCACTAAAAAGAGTATTACACAGGTTTAACTCAAAACAAGAGGCTTTGGGTCCAAGAAAATTGCTCAGATCAGTTGTATTATTAAGCATGCAAACAATGGATGGGAACTCAAGTAAATAAAATATCTGGGGGAGGGAATTTAGGAGAGCGAAAAATAATTATCCCCAGTAGAGTCACCAATTATTCTATAGGATTTAATGCTCGGTTAGATGAAAAGAAAACCCTCTTAGGTTATCTCGAAAACTTAGGGCAGACCAAGGAAGATAAAGGTTGTTCTAAGGCTCAGGCTTCTCAATAGATCAATGTGTAGAGTAATGATTAAGAAGAAAAGAAGGAATACCTGTGAGTCTGGCATGTAGGTCTTGTTGGAGTTTTCAGTGTAGCTAGGAAGCGCTCCTAGCTAGCTCCAAATCTTGGTCCTACACATAACAAAGAGAAAAAAAAAGCAACGTTCACAACATAATGTCTTGATATTCAAAAGTATGAGAAACATCTAAATATTACTAAATAAATAAATATAAACCAAACTCCAATACATTCATTAGTTAAGAAAAATATGTAAATAATGAATATAAGCATATGGAAGGAAGCACAACCAATCTATATTATTAAAGGAGTTGGAGGAAAGTTATAACCATCAGATGCAGTTGTAGCAACACCTCCCCCAATTCCTAGCTCCAAAACTCTCCCTCTCAAGATATATCTCAACAACATGACAAACAAGAATTCCCATCATTTTTCCAATAGCCAAGCTTCCAATATATAAGATGTGGAGGCTATGAAGATTTCCAATATTCCTCCTTAGTTCAATTTGGGCAAAAGATTTTGGGTGCTTAATGTTTCCTTATATAAAAATGCTTTTATCCACTTTTTAGATGCTTTTGTGCTTTGGAAAAATATTCCCCATGATTTATGGCTCTTTCCCACTTTTCTATGGTTTTATTGTTTAGGAAAATGTTAAAGATGAGAATAAAGATATCACATTCCACCATATCAGTTTCCGAAAGTGAACAAGAGTATCAAAGTATACTTAAATTGAGTTTTTTCCTTGTGACTGAGTGAGAATTTTGGTAACACAAGTTAGTTGAAGGGGACAACTTATTATATACTAGGGTAACGTGATCCTCATGGTACATAACTTGTATTATAGTCTTATATAGGCTAAGAGAAAAGGGGTATTTCAACCAAAAACATAGTATTCTCCTTTGAGCTGATGAGGAAGTATTTTCATGTATAACAACTAGGCTTGTGGTGCCTGGTTGAGGCCATACAAGGATTTACAAGATTGGGTACTTTTTGTTCCTAACCCTTCACAACAAATCCTTATGGTTGGGACATAAAAATATTCTCTTTCAAATCTCCATTCAAGAAAGTTTTTTTTACATCCATTTGATGGACTTTCCAACCGTTTTGAGCTGCCAAGGCAATGCGTGTCTAGATGTAGCCCATTTTGCTATGGGGGGGAACTATCCTCATAATCGACCCCTTCCTTCTATGCAAAACATTTTGCCACAAGCTTGGCTTTATGCTTGTCAAGTGAGCCATCTGTTTTATACTTTTTTTTGAAGACTTACTTGTAGCCTATCGGTTTGGTTCCCAATGGAGGACCAACCAACTTCCAGTTGTCATTTTTTCTCAAAGCTGTTTCCGGGAAAACTAGTGTCTTTTCAATCTGCTAGCCCTCTAGGATTGGCAGTTATCCTAGAAATAAACAATCAAAGCAATTTGTGACTTCCTCTATGTATAATAGATAAGAGAGAGGCAAAGAAACCAACCTGGATCTTCCGCTTGACTCCTTGCTTGATCTCTCTCCCCCTTGACAGAGCTTGCAACTCCTCTCCGTACTTATCCCACTTGAAGAGTACCTGCAGAAACACAGCAACAAAACACCATCAAAGCATCTTGATCTATTATATCATAAACAATGCAGAATAAGAAATAAATTGAACATACAATTGCATTCACAAATAACAACATTCGCAAATACACGATTGTATGGAGGAAAACTCAAAGAACTTTGTTAAAATAGAAGGGAGAATTACAACCCAACTGTATGATCCAGCATCATCCTCCCAGCATCAAAGACCTCTTCGCCTCATGAAAAGAAATATCACCCAACAATACAATGCTTCTTCTTAAAGACAAACTATTAGCACTTTCTTACAAATTACAAAATTCTAGCCCCTAGATCTCTTAGATGAAGGATCCATTTATAGATGTCTGCAAGGGTATGAGTTATCTCTGGGTTTTTGATTAGTGTCATTCCACTTGTTGTTCTTGGTTCCACTTGGAGATTTCTTGGATCAGTTACTCATCCCTAGGCGAATTCAGAGAGGCAAGTGTCATAGGAGAAGTTTCTAGAAGATTCCATGAGCATCCACTTAGCAAACTGTCTCAGACATTTGTCCATTCTCACTCATCGCACCCCATAGAAGGCCTCTTTAGTATGCATCGCACCTGGCTAGTGTAGGAGTCAGTATGCATCGCACCCTGACAGTGGAGCAGTCAGTATGGTCCAGTTTTGGCCAGTTCTGAGTGGTTTTTCAGGTGGAACTTTTGGGGAATGATGTAATCAGTTGACCATGATCCTTTAGGGTATGAAACAACACTTTTAGGGATTAAAGAGCCCTTGGTTTATCGACATATAATATTGGGGTTGCAGCACCCAAATATGTCTATAACAGTTGCCCCCTAAAGCATGAAGTTGTAAATCTTTTGATGTTGAGTGAAATGCTTTATCATGAGGATCCGAGGTATTCAAAATGGAAGGTGACCTGTATAAGATACAATACAATACATCATTATCATATTATTTTCATGATCTTGCTAAGGCGGGCATTCCCATGCTCAGATTTATAAATTCATTTTCATGTACATAGGATAGATAATCGTCTACAGTTGTATATTGGTGATTCTTTTGCGTAGATCATCGTCCCTAGTTTGGGCGATCATCTGTGTAGCTTCTGTGTACATCTAATGTCTTTATATTCTTGAATATATCGCAGCCCAGATGGATGAAACTAGATCCAGGGCCTTCAAACTCGTTCAATCTTCGCCCGATGTACAAGTCGATCCATGTGAAAAGTTGTTCTGAAGTCGAACATGGAAAGACATCGCCTGATTACCAGCCAATAATGTAAGCTATTAACAGGCGCGAGAGGAATCACCAATAATGATAATAACCCTCAAGGTACTACAGTAAAATTCATGTGGTGTGAATATATGATCCGATGTCAAACACCACGCAAAATCTTTCGGTTGAAGGCCATTGATGTAAATCTGTCGCCGGAAGTGAGAAACTTGCTATTGAAGCATGAAAGCTCCAAAGTACTGAAAGGGTTGTTTCTAAGTCAACTTCTTGGATAATGAGCTTCTGTCGACAATAAGTGACCCGTCATAGGAGGGCCTTAATGTATCCCACATCTATGACATGAAACAAAGAAAATGATTTTATGGAGGTTAAAACGATCTGATGATACAAGGTTCAGGAATGGCAGTCATGAAAAATGGAGGGTGAAGGTATTGCAGCGGATTAGGCATTAATTGGATGGTGAATTCTCTGAATGACTTCTCTTGAACATATCAGCGAAACTGAAATGTATTGGTAGTGTTAACCCCAAAAGATGGATGGTATGGAGGACCAATGATGATATGACTGGTGAACGGAATAACCCAACCTGACTCAGTCATGGTGATGGAGTGAAAGTGTCATGTTCAAGAGCGACCTGCTACCAATAAAATTCTTCAAGTTTTCTTCCCTTTTTCCCCAGTCATTGTTGACCAATACCTCTTTATTTTTGTCAAGCTTGAGGAGGATAACATATGCTTGTTCTATAATTTGTCCTTCGGGCAAACCTATCGCTATGTTTTAGCGAGCCTAGCGACAGTGAAACTTGTTCTTGTCTAGGTGGACAAGTTTGTCGCTATTGTTTTAACGAGTTTAACGACAAGGATAACTCGGTCCTTTTCATGTTTAGAGAGTTTGAAAAGGGATGAAAAGGAAACTCTAGCAGTTATTTTTCGTAGCATAATCCCTTAAGTCCAAAAAAGGATAAAATAATGAGAAAGGGATGATTTTTCGATAACTTTAGTGACCTAAAAAGACAAGCGCTTCAACTTTTTCATGAGATAATCCCTCAGGTCCAAAAAGTTTAAAATATACAGGAGCGATGGCACTTCCAATCAATTTAATGAGCTAGAAAGGCCAATAGCTCGACAATCTTTTCATATTTAACGAGTCTGAAAAGAGTTTAAAGGAGACTCGTTTTTTAAGAATGAGTGGTGTTTAGGGTAGCAACCAGTTCTGAGTAAGCTTGGAACTTCTCAAAACATGGTGATGTGAAGAGGGTGACTAACAAGACCACTCATCGCAGTTGTTTCTCAAAAAGGTAAACAATCAAGTGGAAGCACATGATCAGCCAAAAGAATGGAGGTGATGGCAGGAACACGACTAAGGTAAAAAAGGCTGATATCAATCACAAAGGTTATTTACCGAAGGTGGGTTCATTTTTTAACGAGGTTGAACCTTGGGGGAACATATGCTTAGTGGTAGGTTTATTTTTTAACGAGCTTGAACCATGCCATAACACTGCTCATTACAATAGTCAATGATGTTCAATTCACCATTTAACACGTTAGATTCTTTCGTCAGTCATTCAACCTACCCAATTGCTCCATCAAATTGATTAGAAATACATGTATATGCTAAAAAATGAATTAAAAACTAACATTTACTTGAAGTACGTGAATAGTAACATAAAAAGTAGTTTTACCTCTCATTTTCATCATTTCATTTCAAATTTGGGATTTTGAAGCTCTGGAGTGGTTTTCCGCCTCAAATTTCAGCAACTGATTTCAGGAGATTCGGTGGACTATTCTCCGCACAGTTAGGACCAGGTAGGAGCCAACCTTGAGCTCTTCATTTTCATTCCATATTTTCTTGATTTTGAGCAAGCTTTCCCTTCTTTCTGGGCCCCTGGGTTTGAAGAAATCATTCTCCAGCCATCGCACCTAGCCTATATCGAAAGGTACGATGCATACTAAGTTGTACACTAGCCAGTCAGTATGCATCTCACCTTGCTCAAAGGCAGGGTGCGATGGGCACAGAAGGGAAACTTTACACAGTGATTTCTCATGAAATTTTTTCCTGTTTTTGCTCAAATTTGGACCCTAATTCATCTTTTTTCTGTGCCTCAGATATTTGTTGGATCAAGATGGTCGTCACATGGCGTGAACATGAACATGAAGAAGAGGACATGATTGCCTTACATCATCAGGGCACAGTTACTGCATTACGAAACTGTGGCTTGCTCAAATTCTTCTGTATATCTAGCATGAGGCAAAAAATCAGTTTGTTGCAGTATTTTCTTGATGCTTGGGATCCAATCAACCAAGTATTCTATATCAGAGGCAAATCTATTCCATTGACAGTCGAGGATATCTACTTTCTGACGGGGTTATCAAGGCGTGGTGCCCCTCTTTCACTATCAGGATCTACTCGTGGGGGTGAATCTGTGAGAGATTATATTTGTCAGTTCTGTAGAGATGGATCTCAGCCCAGCAGAGATGGCAAGATCAATATCTAAGATGTCACTTATCGGCCCTTGAGGACCATTTTATTTACCTTTGCTAGATTGGCTGGTAGCGTGGCTCTTCATTTGGCAAATAGATCTTACATGCAGTGCGCCCTGGAATGCCTGGAACCAAAGGTGTTCAACTAGTGTGAGGTGGTACTTCCTTTCATAAAAGAACAGCTCTCCAAGGTAAAGAAAGGAAGATCCAAGAATTTTGGCTATGGTTCCATATTGATTGCTTTTGCCTTGGAGAGGATTCCACTGATGTAGCCTCAGAAAATTTCACTGGGATTGCCAGCACCGAGGGACCCACGGATGTAGAGATGGGTTGATCTTATGGCCAGACATGTTGGTCAGTCACATATTTCCTTCTCTGATGCCTTTTTTGAGTGGTTTGACCGTTAGGAGATGGTCTTCGCGGAGTATCCATACGTCGGGATGGATTTCTGAGGCGACCCAGATTTGGCACTACCAGTTGGTGAATAGTGGAGTGTTATGGGTAAAATGATTCGACCACATCTTTGTTTATTAGTTTTATAATGTTTTTGTGTTTTTAAAAGTTATCAAGGCTAATAAAAGGCATATATTTCTGCAGATATTGGGGCAGTGCGACCAGTGGCATGCCCAAGGGTGGCAGCTAACGTTCCAGTAGGAGAGGCTGTAGGGAGGGTTGTCCTTCGCAATCTGGACATAGCAGAGACACTGGCCGTGCTACAGGATCAGATCGAGGGCCTCACTCTCAGTATTCAGGATGTGAGGACTGATGAGTTACCTCTGAGGTTACAGCTAGCATGCCGAGTCGATGGACTAGGATCTTGCGTATGATCGCACATGCGATGACATGTTATCACCAGCATCATTAGTCTAGGATGCTTTTCTGCATTCATTTTTAAGTTTCTTGGTAATATGACCAATTTTGTCTTGGACACAAAACAATTGGTAAAAATTATAAACAGTTATATATTTTTTATTTTCGGAGTTTTATTTTGGTTAAGTTATGCGATCCTGATGCAAATGTTAATGTGAAATGCTTTTCTTTACAAATGCTGAAAATGTCTATCTAAAACATAATTTGCTAATGAATCAGTTAATGTGTTTAAGTTTCTAGAAATGTGTTGATATTGAATGGAATCAAAATGTCTTTTCAAAATCTTGAGTCTTAGGAACATACGATAAATAGTTGGGTTCCGAATGGAATAGATGCCAGTAAGTTGTAGAGTGATGAGTTGGGGATCTATCTTGACAAAAAGTCAATGCATGCCATGCAAACTGGCATCAGAGAGAAGTTCAATCAATGCGCTATACTCAGTGATGTTATTCGTCGATCGGCTAATACATATCCCCCTGAAACTCACTAACTTCCCGCTTGGAGAAAAAATGGCCCAAGCTACAGAAGATAGGTTCCACATACTATGAACAGCTCCGTCAGCATACCCAACAAATGGTTCCAAAAACTCTAACATTTGCAACAAATGTAAAGTGGATTACCTAACCAAAATGACAACTCTAAAAGAAAACAAAAATGTAACAAAAGCATATATACAAAGAGATTACTACACTTAATCAAGCATAGTAACGTTTAAGATACAACCCATTTCGGGGTTGCGACAGTGGAATCCCATCATAATCCACCAGCTCATAGGATCCTTTTGTCAATACTTGTTTAAAAATGTAGGGGGCCATCCATAATGGTTCGAACTTACCTGCTCCCAATTTGTTAGAGTCCTGATTGTAAAGCAAGACTAGGTCACCTTCTGAGAAGACACGAGGCTTGACATTTTTGTCAAATTGCACTTTGACACGTCTCTTATGTGCTTCGTTAGCCAGTGCGGAATCATAAATGGTTTCATCCAAGTGGATTAGTTTCAAGAAACAAGCCTCTTCCTCCAAAGTTTCGGGAAGCTGATCAATTATGAGCTTGAGAGATGAAATTTCGCATTGAATTGGTAAGATAGCTTCCAGACCATACACTAATTGAAAGGGTGTAAATATGGTCACATTTCTCACCAATGTCCTATATGCCCACAGAGCTGAGTACAAGATTAAATGCCAATTCCATTTGTGGACTCCAATCATTCTTTACAGCATGCGCTTCAAGACTTTGTTGATTGCCTCAACCTGTCTATTAGCCTGCGGATAATATGGAGTAGAACTATCATGGGACATCCTAATTTGGTAGTCAATTCAACCATCATGTGATTGCGAAAATGTGATCCATGATCTATGACTATAGCCTGTGGAACACCAAATCTAGAGACTACATGATTAAAAAAGAAAAGAGCAGTCATTTCGCTGTTGTTGTTTAATGTAGGCATCACCTCAGCCTATTTTTTAAAATAGTTGATAGCAACTATAATATACCCATGCCCCCCGGTCGAGGTGGGGTTACATGTCATGAAATCTATTCCCCATTTAGCGAATGGTCCAACAAAAACTACTGGATGCAGTGGTGCAGGTGGTAATCTGGTTTTGCGATCAAAAATTTGACAAGCATGGCAACTTCTGACTACAATTATGCAATCTTTGAATATAGTGGGCCAGAAGTAACCAGCTCGTAAGATCTTTTGTGCAGTAGCGTAACTAGATAGATGCCCCCCACACGCACCTGAATGACAGTCATTCAGGACTTTTTCGGCCTCCTCATGCATGAGGCACCTTCACAAAACTGTATCGACACCACGATGGTAAAGTGTATCACCAACGATCATGTAGTCTTTGGCTTGGTATCAAATACATTGCTATTCAAAGCAAGAGATGTTAGGCCTAAAGGTTTGGGTTTGGAGATAGAGGATTATCTATTCTATGTACATGAAAATGAATTTATAAATCTGAGCATGGGAATTCCTGCTTCAACTAGATCATGAAAATAATATGATGATGATGTATTGTATTGTATCTTATACAGATCACGTTCCAGTTCAAATACCTCGGATCCTCATGATAAAGCATTTCACTCAACGTCAAAAGATTTATGACTTCATGCTTTAGGGGGCAACTGTTATAGACATATTTGGGCGTTGCAACCCCAATCTTATATGTCGATGAACCAGGGCTCTTTAATCCTTAAAAGTGTTGTTTCATACCCTAAAGGATCATGGTCAACTGATCACATCATTCCCCAAAAGTTCCACCTGAAAAACCACTCAGAACTGGCCAAAACTGGACCATATTGACTGCTCCACTGTTAGGGTGCAATGCATACTGACTCCTACACTAGCCAGGTGTGATGCATACTGAAGAGGCCTTTTGTGGGGTGCAATGAGCGAGAATGGACAAATGTCCGAGACAGTTTGCTAAGTGGATGCTCATGGAATCTTCTAGGAACTTCTCCTATGACACTTGCCTCTCTAAATTCGCCCAAGGATGAGTAAGAGATCGAAGAAATCTCCAAGTGGAACCAAGAACAACAAGTGGAATGACACTAATCAAAAACCCAGAGATGAATCACACCTTGTAGACATCTATAAATGCATCCCTTATCTGAGAGATCTAGAGGCTGGAATTTTGTAATTTGTAAGGAAGTGCTGATAGTTGTCTTTGAGAAGAAGCATTGTATTGTTGGGTGATCTTGCTTTTCATGAGGTGAAGAGGGCTTTGATGCTGGGAGGATGGTGTTGGATCAGATAGGTGGGTTGTAATTCTCCCTTCTATTTTAATAAATTTATTTGATTTTTCCTCCATACAATTGTGTATTTGTGAATTTTGTTATTTGTGAATGCAATTATATGTTCAATGTATTTCTAATTCTGCATTGTTTATGATATAATAGATCAAGATGATTTGATGGTGTTTTGTTACTGTGTTTCTGTAGGTACTCTTCAAGCAGGATAAGTATGGAGAGGAGTTGCAAGCTTTGTCAAGGGGGAGAGAGATCAAGCAAGGACTCAAGTGGAAGATCCAGGTTGGTTTCTTTACCTCTCTCTTCTCTATTATACATAGAGGAAATCTCAAATTGCTTTGATTGTTTGTTTCTAGGATAGATGCCAATCCTAGAGGGCTAGCAGATCGAAGATCAGAAGAGGTACCATACTCTAGAGACCTATCTATCCAAACACTCGCTGAGTGTTGATTTGGGTTGTCCGCCCAAGCCCATAAAATTGATTGCTACAAAGATTCTATGGGACTTGGGGGAAACACCTTGCGATGATCCATACTATCAAAATGGTCAGAGTTCTTCTTAATCTTTGATGATGTAGAAGATATCATATGACAGGTTTCCACTGTCGCGGATCCGCCAGATTACTTGGAGGCGGGAGGGAAAAAGTACCCATTAAGGAAGGGTCTTTTAGGAGACCTACTCTGACATTTTGAAGAGATTGAGAACTTCCATGGATCAATGGAACGCTTCTATTAGCTTGTGAACTATTGGGGAAAAAGTTTAGTTGGTCAATGATTGTAATTCCGCCTTGGAAGGGAAATGAAATCTTTCTAAAATATGTAGACACAACAGCAGCCATAGCATAAATCCAGGGCCTTCCCAATAAGATATTGTAGTCAAGGTTTCCATCAATGACCTCGACTTCAATTTCTACTGTCTTGTCCCCCAGTTCAACTTGCAAGTTACTTAATATCCCATACAGCGTGTATATTCTTCCATCGAATGCTTTTAATGTCATTGATGATAGTGACAAGAGTGGTGAGCCTAAATTTTTCCAGCAACTCATTGACATAATACAGGTAGATGCCCCCTCATCAATGATTGTTCGATGAACAGTTTTATTTGTTAGGATATTCCGACACATAGGATATAGTTAAGTTCAACTTGGTCTAGTATAGAGTTAGGTTAGAGTTAGGTAAAGTGTGTTTCTTTACCGTTGTACATTTTGTAACTTACAATCCGACGGTCACGATATGTAGTGATCCGACGGTTCACTCTCACCTCGGTATTACCGACACTTGATCCGTGGCTTGACACCCGATTGGTCCATGAGTTCTATTTAAGCGCATGGAGGGTCATTGTTCGGGTAATCCGTGCATGAGAGAAGCTTATGTAAATTTTCATTCTTTGATTAATAAATTGTCTGTACCCACGTTGGGACAGGCCGTGGACTGTTTCCCTCCTTGCACTCTGAGGGTTTTAACCACGTCAAAAATACTGGTGTATTGATTTGAGATCTGGTTGTGAGCGGTGTCCTCTTGGTATTCTTTCTGAGGAACTTACCCTGTAAATTCCTACATGGTATCAGAGCTATTTAAGGGCCGCGTCCGTTGGTGATCCAAATCTGAAGCCGGTAGAACTGCATGCGGCTGTCGTTTCCTAGATCTGCTGTTTCTGACTGCTTTCGGGCCGAGAGGACTGCTCTGTTGCGTTCGGAGCATCTGTTTCAGTGAGGAACCCCTTTCGTTTCACGCGAAAAGGTTTCCGGTAGCCCTAGCTGCGTCATTTTTCAGATCGGGAGGTATACAGTGTTTTTTTGCAGTTTACTGTCATTTTCTCTCTGCTTATTTCGGTTTCGGTTTATTTAGCCTTTTTTTTTTCCGGATCTATACCTTTCATTTCTGCGTATGCTCTTTGCCCTGCGACTCTGTGCGATCTGGGCAAATCAGAAACAGAAAGAAAGGATTTTTCTCATGCGTATGCTCTTTTCCCTGCACCTTAGTGTGATCTCGGAAAATCAGAAACATTGAGAAAAATATTTAGTTTTTCGGCTAAAAGCTAACTTTGAGATTTTTTTTAAAAATTTCTAGTTTTTTGGCTAAAGCTAACTTCGAGCCGTAAGGTTCGTTTTTCTTTGGATATTCGTGTTGGGTTTTGTGTTTTGTGTTTTGTAGGGGAAAAGAGTCTTCCCAAGGCAAGCACGCAAATCGAGGCCCCCCCCCCCCCCCCCTCTCTCTCTCTCTCTCTCTCTCTCTCTCTCTCTCTCTCTCTCAAATATTTTGTATAGATCAATTGGTTCAAAGACCTTTTAAGAGAGTAGAGGTCTTGGGTTCAAGTCTCCATTTTGTGGGGGCGGATTTTTTCATTCCCGCACATTCGCGCACTTTGCCGGCAACGTCAACAATTTTTTTTCAAAAAGCCATAACTTCTTCATCCGGAAGCCTTTTTCAGAGCCGTTTTTTTTAAAACCGCCTATTTTTTCAAGATCTATCCATTGGACCACTTACTTTCAGCATCTTCAGCTTCAGTTGTTTTTCAAAAAATGGAAAGTTCATGCCAAGTCATTCTTGACAGCACTAACTACTTCCAATGGGTAGCCTACATGGGAGATTTACTTAGAAGTAAAGGTCTCTTCAGAATAGCCACAGACCAAGAGAAGAAACCCAAAGATGAAGACAAGGCCGAAAAATGGGAAAATCGACAAGATCAAGCACGTGGTTTGATAGGAATGTCTGTTTCTCCTGATCTTAGATTCCACATTGCAGAAATTGAAACTCCTCATGAAGCATTAGAAAAACTTGCTAAAGTTTTTGGGATTAAAAATGAAATTAGAGCCCATCAACTTGAGAATGAGTTGCTTACTTTGGATCCTAATAATTTTTCTTGCATTGAAGATTTCTTGTCCAAATTCAAGACCCTTAGATATCTCTTGGAAGGTGTTAAAGTTAAGAAAGAAGATGGTAACCTTATTTATTCCATCCTTACTAAGTTGGGACCAGCCTACTCTGTATTTGTTTCCACTTTCCATTCTACCAGGGAAGCTTTCATTTGTCAAGGCAAAGACTACAAGCCCCCTTCCTTTGACTCCTTTTGTGATTCCTTAATAAGAGAACAAGAAAAACTCTTACACCTTGGTCTTCTTAATCTTGGAAACTCTTCCTCGAAAGCGTTAGCCGCCCAGCAGCAACCAAATTCAAAGAATCCTAAGAAGTCTTATCCTCAAAGGAATGGTCCTAAACCAACTCAGCCTCAAGATGAAAGATCATTTCAGCAATATGACAAGACCAATAAAAACAAATGGAAGAAGACTGACAGACATTGTAACTTTTGTAATCGAGATGGCCACTTAGAATCTAAATGCTTTAAGAAGATGGAAGCCTTGGAAGCCGCAATGAAGAAACATAACATCCATCTGGAGCCTACTTCAACTTCAACTTCCGGAACGGCATTTTCTGCATGTCATCGTCAATCATCTCAGTCTGGTTATGCATTAAATGTATCTTCTTCTTCTTCTCATTCTCATGAGTGGCTCATTGATTCTGGAGCCTCTTGTCACATGGCCAAAAACCAAGCCATGTTTTCTTCTTTAAATGATTGTAACACCAAAAATATATATGTTGGTGATGATAGATCTCTTAATGTTGTAGGGACTGGAACTGTTCATCTAGACAATGGTCAGTTCAATGATGTATTATGTGTTCCAAACTTATCCTGCAACCTTCTATCTGTCTATCAGATAACTCATTCAGGTGAAGGTAAAATTGTTGAATTTTCACCTCATGATGTTGTAATCAAGGATCTAAAAGATCCTAAACAGATTCTAGCTACTGGTCTTGCTGATGATTCCAAAAGGTTGTATAAGTTTCACAACTTTGGGTCATCCCATCTTCCCTCAGTATTTGTTGCTCATAATGATGAAGTGAGCAAACTTTGGCATGAGCGGTATGGTCACTTAAACTATCGCTCCCTTCAGCATCTATGTAAAGAAAACATGGTGACAGGTCTTCCTATGGTATCTTGCAAAGATGGTGTTTGTTCCGGATGTGTACTCGGAAAACATCATCGGGACAGTTTTGACAAACGTGCCTCTTGGCACGCCTCAGCCCCTTTACAGCTTGTGCACAGTGATTTATGTGGTCCTCTTCCTGTTGCTTCATTCTCTGGCTGCAAGTACTTCTTAACTTTCATTGATGATTTCTCCAGACGCACTTGGGTATACTTCTTAAAACTCAAGAGCGAAGTATTTACCACCTTTTTGGCCTTCAAAGCATTCGTTGAAAAACAATCTGGACATCAAATTCTTAAGCTAAGAACTGATAATGGTGGAGAATATGTTAAAAATGCATTCATCAACTTTTGCACCGAAAATGGAATTCAAATGCAACATACTGTTCCATACACTCCACAACAAAATGGTGTAGCTGAAAGGAAAAATCGCACCTTAAAGGAAATGGCTAATTGTATGCTGCAATCTAAAGGACTCAGTCTTAGTTTTTGGGCCGAAGCAATTAATTGTGCAAATTATATAATCAATCGCACTCCTACTAAGGTTCTAGAGAATATCACTCCAGAAGAAGCCTGGAGTTCCATTAAACCAGATGTAAGTCACTTTCGTGTGTTTGGAAGTGAAGCATGGGCCCATATTCCAGATGAAAAGCATAAAGCCTTAGAACCTAAGAGTGAGAAATGTACTTTTGTTGGATATTCTGAAGATGTAAAAGGCTATAGACTTATTCCATTTAAGTCCAAAAATGTTATCATTAGAAGAGATGTAAAATTTGATGAAAATAAATCGGCCTGCGAGCCTAGTCCGGCGGATGTGCCACCTCTTCCTATCTCTTCTATCTTTGAAAACATTTCTTCTTCTGATGATGAAAGCGAGGATGATAATCCTTCCCCACCTTCTCAGGATCCTCAACTTCCAAGATGGGTCCGTGCTACTCGGGATGCAGCAGGTGATCTTGCCGGTGATCCTACAGATCAGCGACGTACACGTTCTCAGTTTGAAAGAGCCTCTTCTTTACTGGCTCAAGCTCCAGTAAATCATGATCCTGACACTTTTGCAGAAGCTTCAGGCCATCCACATTGGGAAACAGCTATGAATGAAGAATATCATTCATTGATGACAAATGATACATGGGATCTTGTTCCTCTACCAAAGGGACGCAAACTTGTTAGATGCAAATGGGTTTACAGAACCAAGTATGGACCAGATGGGAAAGTTGATAAACATAAAGCTCGTCTAGTTGCTAAGGGCTTTTCACAGGTTGAAGGCATTGACTACACTGAAACCTTCTCTCCAGTTGCCAAAATGAACTCTATCCGCCTTGTTCTTTCCCTTGCTGCCTCTTTAAAATGGGAAGTCCATCAAATGGATGTTAAATCTGCCTTCTTGCATGGTGACTTGCAGGAAGAAATCTATATGGAACAACCCATTGGCTTCATACAAACAGACTCCAGCCTCGTTTGTCGACTTAAGAAATCCCTTTATGGCCTCAAGCAAGCTCCTCGAGCTTGGTATGCCAAAATGGATAGCTTTCTTTTAGAATCTGGCTTTTCTAGGTGTCATTCTGACAATACTGTCTACACCAAGAAAGTGGGAAACTCTCTCATCATCCTTGTTCTTTATGTTGATGATCTTATTCTTACTGGTAGTGATCCCAACCTTATAAACCATGTGAAGTCCAGCCTTAAAAAGAAATTTGAAATGACAGACTTAGGACACTTACACTATTTTCTCGGTCTTCAAGTCTTGCAATCCCAAGAGGGTATTTTCCTTTCCCAGTCCAAGTATGCTTGTGATATTCTTCGTCATTTTCACATGGAAGACTGTAAGCCAGCCACTTCTCCCTTTCAGTCTGGAGTCAAACTTTCAGTCTCTTGTACTTCTCCTGAAGTTGATGCTACCTTATACCGTCAACTTGTCGGAAAACTCTTGTATTTAACCCATACTCGTCCTGATCTTTCCTTTGTTGTTGGCCTTGTTGCTCGTTTTATGCAAAACCCCCGTGAAAGTCATTGGAAAGCAGCTAAAAGAATACTTCGTTATGTTCGAGGTACAGTACAGTTTGGGATTCATTACAGTGCCAAAGCAGCTCCTCTGTTAGTTGGTTTCACTGATTCTGATTGGGCTGGTGACCTTGATGATCGGAAGTCTACTGCCGGTTATGTCTTCACTCTTGGTTCAGGACCTATTACATGGGCTTGTAAGAAACAGGCTGCCATTTCTCTTTCATCAGCAGAAGCAGAGTATCGTGGTGCCGTGGAAGCTAGTAAGGAAGCCTTGTGGCTTCGTCAGATCCTATCAGAGTTTGGCTTTGAGCAGCAGCATCCAACCACACTTTGGTGTGATAATCAAAGTGCCATTCAGCTATGCAAAGATCCAGTCCAGCATCAGCGCAGCAAACACATTGAACTACACATGCACTTCATCAGAAAGCTCATTCATGACCATGTTCTTGAAGTGCAATATTGTCCAACAGATGATCAGGTTGCAGACATCTTCACAAAGGCTCTCACAGAGGCGAAGTTCACTAAACTTCGATATATGCTTGGAGTTCAGGAAGTTGTCACTAAGGGGGGATAGGCTCTAGTGCCTCCTTCCTTCTCCTATTGTGTCATATTTGTAAATCCTTCAATCCTATCCCAAGTTGTTCTTAAGGGGGGATGTTAGGATATTCCGACACATAGGATATAGTTAAGTTCAACTTGGTCTAGTATAGAGTTAGGTTAGAGTTAGGTAAAGTGTGTTTCTTTACCGTTGTACATTTTGTAACTTACAATCCGACGGTCACGATATGTAGTGATCCGACGGTTCACTCTCACCTCGGTATTACCGACACTTGATCCGTGGCTTGACACCCGATTGGTCCATGAGTTCTATTTAAGCGCATGGAGGGTCATTGTTCGGGTAATCCGTGCATGAGAGAAGCTTATGTAAATTTTCATTCTTTGATTAATAAATTGTCTGTACCCACGTTGGGACAGGCCGTGGACTGTTTCCCTCCTTGCACTCTGAGGGTTTTAACCACGTCAAAAATACTGGTGTATTGATTTGAGATCTGGTTGTGAGCGGTGTCCTCTTGGTATTCTTTCTGAGGAACTTACCCTGTAAATTCCTACATTATTGAGGGCTTTTACCTGTATAAGGAAAGCAAGTTGTGCTGGTAACTGAGGTTCATATCCTTTATGGTTAAAGGCCACAAGATTGGAATCCCCTGGATCAATCCCACCTATTGCTGATAACAAAGTCTGTTTTTGGGACAGGCAATTTTGTAGTACTTCAAGTGTCGACATAGCAGATGGCGATTAAGCCATATCCTCCACTATATTATAATTCTATGTTTCTCGAGCACGAGGATTAAATGTCGATTTATGTACTACTCCCTTTTGGCGGCTTTATAGTTAATTCAGGAATGATGGGTGGAACGACTTCTGGCAAAGTTGTTGTCAAACTACAGGGTTGATCTATAGCCTTGTTGTTCGACGATTGTGGATTCCCATAATATTTATTCCTTATCGATATCAAAGCATCATTTTGTTGTTTCAAGATGGATAACATAAGCACTTGGGATGTGGAAGCATGATGAATAGTAACCAGGTTAGTTTCTCGGTTTGGAAACGGATCAGTCAACACCACTAAGGTAGTTGAAGTCTTTAAAAATTTCTCAACCTCGGCTCGATGTGGACAATCTTTCATGAAATGCTCGTCATTGCATATTAAACATGGATAACGAGGTTTTTTTTGCCCAGCAGGATTCTCAGAAGATTTTTCAGGAGGTGAATTTTCATGTTTCTTCTTATTATTTTTCCCTTTTTTCTTGCCCCATGGTTGCTTTGGATTCTTGCCCTTGTCAGATAACACAACATTAATATCCGAGGCAAGAGTTTTGTCGGTTTCTTTTTGACTGAAAATTGCAAGGCTTTACCAGATGGAGCCTTTGTGGTTTGTGCACTTTAGGTACCGATCACGCCGTCACCGACATGAGGGTCCCTATTCGATTTAGGAGGGGGAGGAACGGAAAATTCTGGTCTTGGAGCGTCAGGAATTTTGTTGTAGAGCATGCTAAACTGAGTATAGATCAAGTCTAAATATTTTTTACGAGCAATGACTTGCTCTTCAGTGACAACTCCTCCCTTGGCCACATCCTCAGTAATAGAAGGCAATAATGACTTAATAAACCACTTAGCTAGAAGCTGATCAGGAACATAGGTCTTCACCATTCGACGATGATGTCGCCACTCATGAATATGATCAGATATGTGAGTGGTTGTGGTCTATTTAAAATGTAAGGAATCTGGACACCACATATCTCCACAATGGTATGATATTGTCCACTTTGGGCCTAAGCCCTCATGGATTTGTTTTTGGTCTTTACCCCAAAAGGCCTCATACCAATGGAGATATTTGTGCATCCTTATATACCCATGATCCTCCCCACTTCTAGTCAATGTGGGACTTTTGTCGTATACCCAACAATCCTCCCCTCGAACAGAGGACCATCGAGCCTCCCCTCAAATGATTATCCATCCGTCCACTCTCTACCAACCAGGATTCTCCGCTCCAATGCATTGGAAGCGCACGCCTTACATGGAACACCACCTGCCTCGAGAGCTTGCTCTATCCCACACCACCTATCTAACCGAGCTCATCCACGAATCCCATAGTGATATTACCGGGGCCCACCACCTTCGTTCGGCATTTCGAGGATTCATCCATTTTGGCTAACTTCGGAACTTGGCTCTGGTACCACTTGTAAGGACTTTGGACACCACATATCTCCACAATGGTATGATATTTTCCACTTTGGGCCTAAGCCCTCATGGATTTGTTTTTGGGCTTTACCCCAAAAGGCCTCATACCAATGGAGATATTTGTCCATCCTTATATACCCATGATCCTCCCCACTTCTAGTCAATGTGGGACTTTTGTCGTATACCCAACATAAAATTGGTAAGGAGTTCTGTTCCCGTTTCGTACCTTATGGGTAACTGGAAGTGGGTTAGAAAAGTGGTGGCAAGGGCACTGAAGTTGTCCAATGAATCTCTAGGCAATTCAATATACCATTTCGCTGCTGGACTAGTGAGCATTCCCTAAAAAAGGTGAAGCCTAATCGAATCATCATTTAGGGTGTTAGATGAGCACCACAAATGAAAATTCATTACGTGATTCGATGGATCTTCACCTGGATTTCCATTGGATTTAGTAATATCAGAGGGAATTTTATGAGGAGTCGTTGGCCACCAAGGGGCATATGCAATTGGATAATTCATCAGCCTATTCAAATCTGGTAATTCTAGAGTTGCTACAAAAGGCAATTGTTGATTCAGGTTTCGTGAAGCATACCCAGGATAAGATGGGATCACCTGAGCAGTAGGTCTTTGCATACCAGCGTAATGTATCTGATGCTAGTAACTTTGATAAGGTTGTTGGACATAACCATTATAGTATTTTTGTTGATAACCGTTTTGAAAATGTAGCTGTCCATTACCTACAAAGCCTTGTTGCTCAGGTCCTTGGTAAGTTTGTTGGAATTGCGGTTGTTGATATTGTACCAGCCATGGTTGTTGGACCATTTGCTGTTTCCCAATACTAGATGATTGACCAAGATGCGGAGTGATAGTACCTGTTTGAGCCTGAGTTGTTCCAAGTAAGGAAGCACTAACCTAAGGTTGTGATTGAGTCATAGAGACAAGAGGTTGTTGTATTGTAACCTGAGAGACTTGAGGTTGACATACAACAGGCAATGCTTGTACTTGCGATACAGTCACAATCGCAGGTGTAGTGGGAATATTCGACACAGGTTGTACCAGTTGCATTGAATATACAACCCTTGGTCGTTGAGGTAGTATTGGTACCCAACCACTTGATGTAATTCCAGTTTGACCTGAATTTTGTTGTGAACTCTCATATGGTTGTTCTCTAGGAGGGAACAATGAAAAATCATACTGCCCTCCATATAGTGACAATCGAGTGTTCAAAAGATATATCGGTCTTTGAAGACTAGTATGCCCAAATTGATACTGGGATACAGGGTCAATTTGCTGAGTTTCAACATAAGAAAGACCAGATGGAATTCCGGATGAACAAATAGGAATAGACCATGTCGTCAAAACAGTCCCTAAGTGGACTCCAGCTAGTGATTGATAACTAGTTGGGACAGATGGTATACTAGAAAACATTGTAGGAATGGCAACAGGAAGTTCTGTTGTAGCTGTATCTGGTGACACATTCCTAGATGTTGATGGTTGTTCAGACATATTTAGTCTATCCAAAATATTTCCTAGCGATTCGACAGGAACTTGCAATGAAGGATGATTTAAAGAACTAACTTCAGGGGTAGAAGGATATAAGTGGGTCTTAGTTCCAAAATGTAATGGGGTATTGGATGGAAGATCCTCTACTATCTCCTCTATAGAAATTAGTCTAGGTGGAAGAGGTAGACCGTGAGGTCCGTAAAATATTTCTGGAGCCGAAGAAGGTATAGCTTCTACAGTAACAAACACTAGAGGGGTGACACCTTCTTAATTCTGGAACTCAATTTCTAGATGTTCAGGTAAGTGAACTCCAGTCTCTGGATCAACTCTAGATGGAACTGTTTCAAGTATACAAGTGTCTACCGTTAAACTAGGATCAGTTCTAATGTCCTCTTGCGACTACGGAACATCTTCTGTAAAGGCAGTTGTACCAGAAATGATCGGAATAACTGTAGTCTTTGACGATGTTGAAACACAAGTTTCAAATAAATCAGGTGAATTCGACTCAGTTAAACAAGACTGTTTTGCCCAGAACGACTTCATTTCCAGAGTCAAAGATGGGTGACTCACTAATCTCCGCGAACGACAGGTTTTGATTGAATTTCTTCTACGATTGCAGATTACTTGATCAACTCAAAATTAAATGGAAAATTATGTTGTTCCGAATTAAATAAATTTTAATGACGCTTTGACACAACTTTACTTTTTCAATTTTTAAGAGTCGAGAAAAAGCTAAAGATGACTCTAGTCCCCTTTGATTTTTAATGAGCTTGAAGTGAAAAGTGCTCAAATGGACCTTTTCTTTTAAGGAGTCAAAAGGGAATGAAAGTGACTACTCTGGAAATCTAGATAGAGGGATTACCAAACCAATCGCAAAACTGCAGTATACACCTTGGTGATAAATTAAAGAGAAATTACCAAGGACTTATGTACGGTAGTCAATCTTCCCGAATGCTGTGTTCAGTGCATCGCGATCGATAGGGTGGCAGACCCGACTTCCTATGGATAAAGGATATAAGCCTATTATGGTCTCCCAATATGTTAGTGTGAGCCTTTGAAAGCCTTCCATCAGTGATCAAATATGCTCTCACAAAGTGGTCTCAGGGTGTCTAAGTCAAATTTTGTCATTTCATTGAGTCTTCAAGTAAAATTTTGTCACTAGGTATTAGGTCTAGGGTTGTTTTCACTCCTTCCAAAGTCTTCCAAGTATTGTTCCATGTCACCATTTAGCTTATTTTACCATCATTCAAAGAGTTTTCATCATCATTTCAGGTTCCAATGGGTTATTTTACACCTTGTTCGTGCTTCAGTTGTACTTGGGTAAGCCTCATTTCCCTCTCCTAGGGTTTTGAAGGTTATTTTTCTTGGATGGCCAAATGATCAACAAAAATTGTATCCAGATGTTCATACACCTTCCCCTATCCCTAATATACCTTCTTAAATTCTTCCCATCATTCATATCCCTCAAATTCATCATTTTCCCACAAACCCTATTTCATTGCTACAATTTGACAATTTTCTAGGCTAGGCCTGTGTTTTGCCCTTTTGGACCCCTTCCCCTCACTCAATCTTGAAATTCCACTTTCCCTTGATTTCTAACATCCCTCCCTACTTTCTAAACTTTTATCAAGAATTTAGAAGCCCCTCATCCCCTTCATTTCGACAAATACCCTGTTCTACATATCGGGATAGGTTTCCTTAAAACTATGTTTCTGAGCAAGAAAAGATGAATTTGACAAAAGTGAGAGAGGTTTTTTTCCATCATTGACCCAAGAAGAAACAAATCTTTCAGTTTTTACACAGGTTTCATGGTTTGGTAGAAATGTTGAAAACATCATTGGCCTGAGGAGGATTGATGCACTTCTGGAGTGACCTTGGGAAAATCAATATTTCACCTAGTTGGGATGTTCAAATTACTTGCTTGATGAGTCAAATGATAAGTAGACAAAGATAGATTTCCAAAGAGCTATCATCAACTCAATTTAGAGTTGAGGAAGACCTTCAAAAGTTGACTGCAACAAAACTCTACATTTAGGAAGCCTCATTTTGCACATTTTCACTAGTCTCAGGAGATTTGACTTTTGACAGAGAAAATGAACTCCAAATTGAAAAATTAAAGATGTTTTGGAAAGTATACTCAATAATATTTCCAACGCGCTATTCCATGTCCAATTTGGACACCCAAAAGGCCTTCAAAAGATGTATGCAAAAATGCGTTGTGCATCAGGGAGGCACTGCGCATCAGAGGGTCGGCGCTGCGCATCAGAGAGGCGCTGCGCATCAGGCAATTTTCTCCTGTGTTAATTTACACTGGCGCTGCGCATCAGGGAGGTGTTACGCATTGGTCAGGTGGCACTGTGCATTGGCCAGGGAGGTTCCAAAATCACTCAAATTCATCCTAAACTCTCCCAAATGCTGCACTTCACTCATTCAAATAAGTTTTCATCAGTCTTGAGCTGAAATTAGTCTTCTTCATGTTTTCTTCATGAGTTTTGCTTCTTAAAATAAAAACACTAGCTTGCATTCATACATTTTCATCTCATTGCTAAATTTTCATTGCATTACAAAACCAACATCTTTTTCCCCTTTTCCGCACTTCATTGCCCTAAATCTACCCACTAATTCCATTTTCCCTTTCCCTATTCGCCTAAGAAACTATTTCCCTTCATCAAACCCTAACCCCTCATCAGTTAAAACCCTAATTTCCTAAACTTGTCCCTTCATTCCCCTACTCCATTTCACATTTATCAAATCTCTTCATACTTATCTTCTTTTTCCCCACCCATTGTCATTGTTCACTATACCATCATCACATTACATCATTAAGACAAGCATAATGGAAAGAAGCAGTGAGTATCATTTTGAAGAGGACACACTTAGTGATAGCTCAAGAGAAAGAAATTTGCAAAAAAGGAAGCCTCACAAAGGTGGAACAATTATCAGGGAGGAACCTATCAGCATGAGTGAACTTCTTGCTTGCCCATTAGCCATCACATGTTTCAGACATTAGTCATGTTTTGATTTTTGTGAAATGGTAGAGAATCATCTGGTTCCTTTGACTTTAGTTGAACAAGAAGTGGTTAATAAGAGATAAATATAACTTAAGAGGGTAAATATCTAGATTAAGGGTCTTCTAAAGAAATCCAACAAAGACAACAAGATGCTAAGGCATATGGCACATCATTATTTGATCCGGAATAGAATATGCAACAAGAGGATCAAGCACCTTAAGGCAAGATTAAGGAGGGCCTTAAGAAGCAAAAAGAGGGGTGAAAAACTTGAGATCATGGCTGATGTTACACTTTCCCAACAAAGTAACCAATGAAGTACATTTGAGCCAAAACTGGGCAGATTTTGGAAAAATTTTGTAAATTTTGATTTTTTGAATTAGGCAACATAGGAATTTTCAGCTGATGTGCAGTGCCACCGGCGTTGCACATTGAGTTGGCTCAGTATTTTACAAAATGGCTTGCATTTTTGGATTCCTCATGGAAAAAAAATGAAACCTAGAAAGTTTCATAAAATTTGGATGAGATCTGGGCCACCAAAAGGGCAAAATCCACTCAAAAAATGCCCTCTCTGCCACTTTTTGGACACACAGGAACTAGTCTTGGGAGAATCCACTTTTGAGGGGGCAAATGACCTCCAAATCATAAAACTCAAAGTGTTCCAGAAAATAGACAGACAGGGCTTTCCAACGCGCTATCCTACACCTAATTTTGACTTTGGAAAGCCTTCCAAAAGTGGCCTAGCAAAATCACTGTGCATCAGGCAAATTTTTGCCAATTTTGCCTAAAAAACTCAGAATTTCACCCAGTTTGATTGTCAGTTGATTTTTCTCTTCTCCTTAGTAAATTTGTGATGATAAATGATGTAATATGATTTAAATTTGATAAAAAATGACTTGAGGAGGTAGATACATCAGTTAGAGGTGGTTTGAGGTTGAATGAATCAGTTTCCATAGTTTTAGAGGTAAGCTGTTACACTAGTTTAGATGTTGTTGAAATAGCTCCTTGACTCATGGATTCGACCCCTTATGGCTAGCATAGGTGGTTTGATTCCTATATTATGTACTTTCTTAGTCATTTGTAAAGGTTGGACTCTTGTGGATGCATTGAGCTACATTGTAAATCACTTCTGTAGTTTGGCAAGGAAATGAACTAGGTTTTTGCAGCATTTTGTGGGATTCTTGTGGTAATGTGTATTGGCATTGTTTTCTCCTCCGTTATTTAGTTTCTCTTATGTGTATATGTACCATCATCTATCTTTTTCTACATAACTAAATGAATCAGGGTTAACAGTTGGAATCCATTGATGTTCAATGCTCTGCCTTGAGGTTACATTTAGTTTTAAATGTTTTCTGTTGTTTGAAGAGGACTCATAAACCTTGCATGCCCTCTCTAACTCCTCACCAGTATTTAGACTCACCATAACATAAAATTCAAAGTGCATAAATACTTTCCTACCTCGCCCCACAGAAACCTCTGCGAATCTGAGTTGATTTCTCGGACCCAAAGCTGCCTTCCTCATTTGATCTAGGAACCAACCATTAAAATCAATCAAAATCCTCTAAGAAAATATACCTAGCCTAAAATCAGCATTAATTTTCAGTCATCTCAAGCCCTATTTTCCATATTCTGATTGAGATTGACAAGGAGAGAGCCCTCTCCCGACTTAGTAGGGCTAGCGATCAGGTTAAGCGTGGTTTAATGTTACCCTAGACCTGCGTTCCTTCAGCCTGAGGTAGATTTAGGCCCTAACACAATCTATACTCGATGGTATGTGTTATAGAATTTTTTGTGCCTTACAGCGCTAAGCATGAAATGTCCATAAACCAAGGGATCCTAAGTCCCTAAAAGTGTTGTTCCTACCCCTAGAGGAACAAGGTCAACCAATTACAGCTTCTCCCAGAAGTTCTCCACCAGAAACTACTCTGAATCAGTCAAATCAGGATCATTTCAGCTGCTCCACTAGCTACCTGCGTTGCATAGCACCCTAGTACACTAGCTAGGTGCGTTGCAACGCACCTAAATGTACTACCAGGGTGCGCTAAGCGGGAAATGCCAAATGGAAGTGTCATTCCGCGAGGTGGACAGACAATGGAAGCTTCCAGAATCTTCTCCAATGACACTTGCCTCACTGAGTTCGACCATGGATGAGTAAGAGGCTCTCAGCCTCCAAGTGGAAGCAAGAACTGACAGAGAGAAGCCACAAGTCAAATCATAAGTTGACTCATCCTCTCTGCTTACATCTATATATGGATCCCTCATCCCAGAGATCCAGAGGTTGGAATTTTGTACTTTGCAGAGAATTGTTGTTGGTTTTGAGATTGAGATTAGTGCATTGGGTGATTTATGCTTTGTTGGAGGTGAAGAAGGGATTCCTTTGCTGGGAGGTAGATGCTGGATCGGGACTCACTTGGTTGTATTTCCTCCTGGATCTTCTTGTTAAATCAATAAAACTATTTTAGTTTCTCCTACATGCTTGTGTATCAATGATGTTTTGTTATATTTGCATGTTTAGCTTAAATCTGATCCTAAGCTATTTATGAATGTAAATCTATGTCTTTGTGTAGTTTTCCTCTTCTGTGATCTTGTAGGAACTTGGTGAAGCTGGGCAAGTAAGGGAGCAGGTAGCTGGAAGCTGTCAAAGAGGAGAACGATTGGATCAACGGACTAGCGCAAGACACAGGTTAATTCATCCTATTCCTCTTCGTTTACATTTCATAAAGAAGAATACGAAAGTAGTTTTCCTTGTTTGTTGCTAAGGCACTATCACACCTTAGAGTGGGATAGGGGTGTTCTGAGTAGATACTTTTCCCAACAACAAAATGGCAACTCCACTGGGGATCGTGTCTAGTTAGTTTGTTTGTGTTTCTCTTGTTGTTTGTTTCATAAACACAGAAGTAGCAACCGAACTACATTTGCCATTATCAAATGCAAAGTAGCTGCTACTTCAATCCACTCACTGGATTTGTTTATGATTTGAACAACTGATCCACAAATGCTCTAATTTCCCTTTGTGATAGCTCTTAGTCCTCCTTTAAATCATCCCTCTGCTTGTACCTTACTGATTGCTTTTACTCGGCCAAAATCCATAGATTAAACTGCAAACCGTGACCCAGAACCCGGATAGAAGTCTCGTTTCTGCCCCAGCGCAGGCTCTGTGAAGAGGTTCTGCATTTCAACGCTGGTCCCGAGAGGGCTACCTGTGCTGCAATTCAGTTTCTCTGTGCAATAGGTGCACTGATCAGCCTTTGCCCTGTGCAACTGAGGTTCTTTGCTTCACCTTGTCCAGTTTTATCTCTGATTTTTGCATCCTGTTATCAGTGTGTGTACCTGTCTAAAAACCCCTTTTCTTTGCCTTAATTCTGCCTCCTTTGTACAAAAAGACTGTAGGTGTTCTTTGTGTGTTTGTTACATCATTTACAGTTTTCCATTGAAAGAGTAGAATAGTCATACTGTCGTCCTTAGATTTAGATCTGTCGTAAGTGTCGATTTTGATCTTAGGAGAAAGTTTGTTTGCTGTTGACAGTTGATTATACTTTTTACTTTTGCCTTTGGTTTGAATTTGTCTCTTTCTAGTGTCGAAACGAGTGTTTATTTCAAAATCATAAAGTGTCGTAATCTTCTCTACCTTTTTGATTTCGAAAAGAAGCTTGTTTGTGTTTTTCACTTGAAAGCAAATTCAGATTTGTACATCAACTTTCTTTTTAGGCATCAATATTAAGAAAGTGAAAACAAATACATGCATATGTGCATTTGCATATTGATAGTTTGTATGGCTTGATTTAGGAAAAGTGCATTTACAGTGTGCTCTTTGCTCTTTGAGAAAAGTTTGTGTCTTTCTTTTCCCCTTGTAGCTAGGATTTTCATTGTTGAAAAGAGATAAAAGCTTGCTTATCATCTTTAGATTGCATTTAGGAATTACATCTACATCTCGTGGTGATCCCAAAAGGCAAACTTCTAAGAAAGATCAACTTAAAATAAATTGAATGAATCTAACAACGCTTTGGAACTTAATGCACAACATAGAGGTCTAGGCTAGAGACGTGTTCCGGCGTCGTAAAGCCTGGTAACTGTTGTCCTCACTAATGGTTGGGTGATTCCTCCACTGTGAGACGATAAGTGCCAGTATGGATTGTGCTCCCACATACCATCGAGTATATATTGGGAGACCCCTATAGGCTTAAAACCTTTTATCCATAGGAAGCCGTGTCGGCCGCCCTACTGATCGCAATGCACCGAACACAGCATTCGGGAAGATTGACTGTCGTACCGTAAAACGTATTCTGCAGTTTTGTGATTGGTTTGGCACACCCTCTACCTAGATCTCCAGAGCAGTCCCTTTCGCTCCTTTTTAGACTCCTTAACGGAAAAGGTCCATATGAGCACTTGTCACTTCAGGCTCATTTAAAGTCGAAGGAGACTAGAGTCATCTTTTGTTTTTTCTCGACTCTTTAAAATTGAAAAAAAAAGTTGTGTCCAAGCGTCGTAAAATTTATTTTAAACGGAATATTTATACCCTTTTCCTACATTGATGTTGGGTTGAGAAAATGGAGTCTACCAACCAAGGAATTCCCCTTGGTGGAAATCCTAGTCCCTTCTCCTCTTGGGGAGATGTTGGTGCACCCCATATGGCCACATTATCGCTTCCAGGACTGACAATTGGCTTGCCAGTCTGGCTCTTCTCAACCAATTTCGTTTAGAACACCACTATTCCTGAACAATCGAATCAGCAGTTAGACCAGTCCAGAGTTACCCACCAACCTTCTACTTCCTCTAATTCTTCCTCTCCTCCTTCCTCTTTGCTTGATGGGGCTAGCAAAGCCAAGAGTCAAGTTCCTAAGGAGAAGAAGGAAAATAAGAAGAAAGAGAAGAATAAGAAGGAGCCAAAAACGAATGGGGGCAAACGAGTGTCGTCTAACGAAAATCCACACACTGCACTGACCAAGCCTAAATCGCCATGTGTCATTTGCAAGGGAGACCACTTTCACAGAGATTGTCCTTGCATCCCTCGGATACTAAGGGACTGGTCTCCCCGTTTGCACAATCTGGTGTCGTCAACCTCTGATTGCCATGTTGAAAGCACACCGTCAACTAGCGAAAGTGAAGTCCCAGGACAAAAAGGGAGAGCTAGATCTCCCTGTAAATTGTGCGAAGGCGATCACGCCATCCACCGTTGTCCCTTCTTAGACGAAGCTAAAAGAGTTTTGGATGATTGTCCAGTTTCACCGTTACGACTTCCTCCTGGATATAAAAAACTCTTGCCAAGTCCTTCGTTAGTTGAGAATCCAGCTGGCCCGCTCAAGTGATCAGCTGAAGCGCCTGTCATTGAAGATGAACCAGCTGAATCCATACCCGACGAAAGTCAAAAGGTCGAGGCGGCAGTCAACCCGGTCTTGCCTTCAGAGGTTTTATCTTCGAATGACGACAGTCACTGGAGAGAACAAGGATGACACCTTCCAAATTCTCTTCATCAACACAAACTCCGACGAACACGGGGGCAACCTACCCATTCCTTTACCGCAGGAAGGAAGTTCGAGAACCGTACCCAGCCGTCTACTCAGTCCCACTTCCAAGCAACCTAGCTGTCTCCTTCGACTGGAATCAACTAGGCAGACCCCGTTTACCAACAAGCATACCATTTAGAGTTATCATCCAAATATATAGAATGGTCATGGCTGGTACCATCATAGATGAGGGGGCTTCTGTGAGTATCCTTTCCTCTAATGCTTGGAAAGCACTTGGTTCGCCATCGCTTTTCCCTAAGATGAGAAATCTGACAGGCTTTGATAAAGGAACCAGTCGACCTTTAGGGATCCTCCCCAATGTGCCCATAACATTGGAAGGGAAGACAGTTCAAATGAACGTAATGCTCGTTCAAGGACCCTTGGATTATAACCTAGTCCTTGGACGAGACTATGTTTATTGCATGGGAGCCATCGTCTCCTCACTCTTTAGAGTAATGTGTTTTCCGCATGAAGGAAGAGTGGTCAAGCTCGTGGACCAGCTTTCATTTCCCGGATCACGCATCACAAATAGTCATATACCATCCCTAAATGGTCTCTTCACGCAAGAAATGTCTCAACCCACGGTCCATCCTCCCGATGAGCGCGAGTAATTCAGAGGGATATGACTGGAACCCAGGGGGCATGCATCTTGGTCTGCTTTGGCAGGAAAACTTCGGGTATAGGGTAGGTTTCCGCGGGAGAGTATGACTAGTCTGTACCCAGTCCGTCGGTGGAAAAGGGGTTATTCTAGAACAAGATTCTTTTGTCAAAGTTATGTGAGTTGACAGAACTGAGTCAATCCCCTTTGTTTATCTCGGTAGACATCGCTGAAGAGGTGTTTTGTTTGCATCGCGAATAGAACAATCTTTGGGTAACCTGAAAGAGGTAGGCCTTTCCTGATAGAACAAATGTTTTGTCTGCAAATTGAGGGGTAACCTTGAAATCGTATTTTATACCTGGGGGCATGCAAACCTTTTGGAGTGCAAGCAAGGGGCGGCTATTTATTTTTTAAATTTTTAGGTCCTTCCTTTAAACCCGTAGGCTAACCCTTTAAACTCGTAGGATCAGTCGTTTCCTAACTTGCATAAAGAAAGGATTTGGGGCAAAAATCTAAATGTTTCCGTTTTATATGAGACATTCTTATCATATGACTGGATTATCGAGCAGTTTTAGCACATAGTTCATGCTCGTTAAAAAATAAACATAAGACCGAGCAAGTGTTTCAATCCGCGTTTAAGCTCGTTAAAAAATGAACTATCCTCCAGTAAATAACCACCGTGAATGTAAAATTATTAGCCATTAAAGCCTTGGTCGTGTTTACACCGTCACCTCCACTTTTCCATTGGCCGATCATTCACCTCCATTTGATTGTTTACCCATTTTGAGGAACAGCTGCAAAGAGTGATTTCACTAGCCATCCTTGTGACACTGCCATGCTTGGAAAATTCCAACCCTTACCTAGAATCAACTGCTACCCATTTTATCACTCGTTCCTCAAAAGACGAGTCTTCTTTAAGCTCTTTTCATCTGACTCGTAAAATATGAAAAGATTGCCGAGTTTTGGCCTTCCAGCTTGTTAAAGCGACCGGAAGTGCTATCCCTCCTCTAGATTTTAATCTTTTTGGACCTGAGGGATTATTGCACAAAAAGATCGAGCGCTTGTTTTGTTCAGCTCGTTAAAAGTATCGAAAATTCATCCCTTCTGTATTCTTTTATACTTTTTCGGACTTAAGGGATTAGATGACGAAAAAGGAATTTCGGAGTTACCTTTACGTACCTTTTCAGACTCTCTAAAAATGAAAAGGACCGAGTTATCTTTCTCGTTAAACTCGTTAAAAACATTAATAGCGACAAACTTGTCTTTAGACGAGAACGAGTTTCACTATCGCTAGGCTCGTTAAAACATAGCGATGGGTTTGCCCGAAGGGCAAATTATAGAACAAGCATATGTTATCCTCCTCAAGCTTGACAAAAATAAAGAGGTACTAGTCAGCAATGACTGGGGAAAAATTGGGAAGAAACTCAAAGAATCTTTATTGGTAGCAAGTCGCTCTTGAACATGACACTTCCACTCCGTGCCTGAGTCGGGTTGGGTTGTTTCATTCACCGGTCACATCACCATGGTCTCGCCATACCATCCACATTTGGGGTAAATGCTACTAATCCATCACATAAGTGTCGCCGACATGTTCAAGAGAAGTCATCCAGAGAAGTCACCCGTGTCCCATCCACTACCATACATTATACTTCATTCTTTCATGACCGCCACCCTGAACCATATATCATCAGATCGTTTTCACCTCCATCAAAATCATTTGCTCCGTTCTGTGTCATTGATGTGGGATTCATCAAGGCCCTCCTTTGACGGATCACTTCTTGTCGACATAAGCTCATTATCCGAGAAGTTGATCTAGGAACACCCCATTTAGTACTTTGAAGCTTGCATGCCTCAATGGCAAGTTTCTCACTTCCGGCGACAGGTATACATCAATGACCTTCGACCGAAAGATTTTGCGTGGTGTTCGACACTAAGTCCTTTATTCACACCACGTGAATTGTACTGCAGTACCTTGAGGGTCATCATCCTTATTAGTGATTCCTCTCGCGCTTGTTAACAGTTTACATCATCGACTGGTAATCAAGCGATGTCTTTCCATGTTCGACTTCAAAACATTTTTCACATGGATCGACTTGTACTTCGAGTGAATATCGGACGATATTGAAGACCCCGGATCTAGTTTCATCCATCCAGACTGCGATATATATTCAGGAAAAATAAAAACATTGACATGTACAGCATTGTAGCACAGATAATCATCCTACCAAAAGGATGATGACTTCATCAGAATCATCAGTCTACCATCAGACGATTGTCTGTCCTATGTACATAAAAATGAATTTATAAAGCTGAGCATGGGAATGCCTGCCTCAACTAGATCATGAAAACAGTATGAAGATAATGTATTGTATTGTATCTTATTACAGGTCTCCTCCCAGCATTGAAAGAACTTTGGATCCTCCTAATAAAGCATTTCACCCGATAAATGGCCTCATACTTTAGGGGGCAATTGTTATAGACATTTTTGTGCCTTACAGCACTAAGCATGAAATGCCCATAAACCAAGGGATCCTAAGTCCCTAAAAGTGTTGTTCCTACCCCTAGAGGAACAAGGTCAACCAATTACAGCTTCTCCCGGAAGTTCTCCACCAGAAACTACTCAGAATCAGTCAAATCAGGATCATTTCAGCTGCTCCACTACCTACCTACGTTGCATAGCACCCCAGTACACTAGCTAGGTGCATTGAAACGCACCTAAATGCACTAGCAGGGTGCACTGAGTGGGAAATGCCAAATGGAAGTGTCATTCCGCGAGGTGGACAGACAATGGAAGCTTCCAGAATCTTCCCCAATGACACTTGCCTCACTGAGTTCGACCATGGATGAGTAAGAGGCTCTCAGCCTCCAAGTGGAAGCAAGAACTGACAGAGAGAAGCCACAAGTCAAATCATAAGCTGACTCATCCTCTCTGCTTACATCTATATATGGATCCCTCATCTTAGAGATCCAGAGGCTGGAATTTTGTACTTTGCAAAGAATTGTTGTTGGTTTTGAGATTGAGATTAGTGCATTGGGTGATTTATGCTTTGTTGGAGGTGAAGAAGGGATTCCTTTGCTGGGAGGTAGATGCTGGATCAAGACTCACTTGGTTGTATTTCCTCCTGGATCTTCTTGTTATATCAATAAAACTATTTGAGTTTCTTCTACATGCTTGTGTATCAATGATGTTTTGTTATATTTGCATGTTTAGCTTAAATCTGATCCTAAGCTATTTATGAATGTAAATCTATGTCTTTGTGTAGTTTTCCTCTTCTGTGATCTTGCAGGAACTTGGTGAAGCTGGGAAAGTAAGGGAGCAGGTAGCTGGAAGTTGTCAAAGAGGAGAGCGATTGGATCAACGAAGTAGCACAAGACACAGGTTAGTTCATCCTCTTCCTCTTCGTTTACATTTCATAAAGAAGAATACGAAAGTAGTTTTCCTTGTTTGTTGCTAAGGCACTGTCACACCTTAGAGTGGGATAGGGGCGTTCTGAGTAGATACTTTTCCCAACAACAGTATGGGGAGCACAAGTCTGTGCTATCACTTGTCATATCAAAGAGGAGGAATCACCCAGCCTTCGATGAAAACGATAGTTACTAGATTTTAGGACATCGGAATACGTCTCTAGCCTAGACCTCTAGATGTGTTGCGTTAGGTTCCAAAGCATTGTTAAGTTCATTGAAATTTATTTTAGAGTTGAATGTGTTTAGAAGCTTGCCTTTCAAAGGTTCACCGTGTGATGGTGATGTAAAATTCCTAAAACTGCAATCTAAAATGATAAACAATCGTTGTTTATTTTTAGCAATGAAAATCCTAGCTACTAAGGAAAGAAGATTACAATTCTTTCAAACAAAGAGCAAAGAGCACACACTAAATGCACTTTTCCTAAATCATTTTTCGCACACATTCTAAATGAAAATGCAAATGAATGTATTTTTTTTTCATTCCCCTTAATGTGAAAAATTCCAAAAAGGAAAACTAAGTATAGATATGAAATATTTTCTTGAAAGCGACATTTCGACAATTTCTTTTTCAAAATGAAAGGAAGACTTAAACGACACTTTTCAATTTTGAATAGAAGATGCTTTCGACACTTCAAATATCAACAAATCAAATCAAATACATGGCAAAAAGTTCAATCGACTATCCAAAGAAGGAAGACTCAACGACACTTCTCTTTTTTGACACAAAACGACAGTTACAACACTTTTGTACCAAAACGACAGATCGATTCAAGCAAATTTTCGACAAAGGATTGTAAATGATGGACAAATACAT
This sequence comes from Pinus tabuliformis, assembly GCA_031772625.1. NCBI lineage: Eukaryota > Viridiplantae > Streptophyta > Pinopsida > Pinales > Pinaceae > Pinus > Pinus tabuliformis. The sequence continues at coordinate 259,133,676 of CM062819.1, read as the reverse complement.
AAAAAAATTTTCTAATCCTAATCAATGGAGGCTGAACTATGTAAAGCAAGCAGGCTTCAGCAATGAGATACTGTTCATAAGCATAAAAAACAACTAAACAAAGTTGAAAACAAAGACAAAAAACCCCAAATTTCAAGGAGAGAAATAGGATTACTCAGTCATCGCACCTGTGCTTCACAGAAATAGGGATGCATCGCACCTGCTACACTCGGGAAGTGCGATGCATACTGGCTTCCAGTGACAAATAGTGTGATGGGCTAGGGAGCGCAACTAAGATGGGTTTTGGCTCAAATTTGCAGTTGATTTCAGTGAGTTAAGCTGAGCTATTATGGACAGTAAAGAGCAAAGTAGAGCGGTATGATCTTGGGAGGTTACTAAGAATGCTTGTAAGTAAGATGTTCAATTCATAAACTAAACCGGAGATTGACTGAAGTAGCATTCATCTACTTTGCAATTGCAGAGCAAGAGCAGTTTGAAGGCTATATGGCTAACTTCAAGCTCTGTCTATAGTTTATAAAACAAACAACAAAACAAACAAAACATCTATTCGCTCCCCAGCGGGGTCGCCATTTTGTTTCTGGGAAAACTAGTGTCTTTTCGATCTGCTATCCCTCTAGGATTGGCAGCTATCCTAAAAACAAACAATCAAAGCAATTTGATATTTCCTCTATGTATAATAGATAAGAGAGAGGCAAATAAACCAACCTGGATCTTCCGCTTGACTCCTTTCTTGATCTCTCTCCCCCTTGATAGAGCTTGCAACTCCTCTCTGTACTTATCCCGCTTGAAGAGTACCTGCAGAAACGCAGTAACAAAACACCATCAAAGCATCTTGATCTATTATATCATAAACAATGCAGAATCAGAAATACATTGAACATACAATTGCATTCACAAATAACAACATTCACAAATACACGATTGTATGGAGGAAAACTCAAAGAACTTTATTAAAATAGAAGGGAGAATTACAACCCATCTATCTAATCCAGCATCATCCTCCCAGCATCAAAGCCCTCTTCACCTCATGAAAAGCAAGATCACCCAACAATACAATGCTTCTTCTCAAAGACAAACTATCAACACTTCCTTACAAATTACAAAATTTCAGCCCCTAGATCTCTCAGATGAGGGATCCATTTATAGATGTCTGCAAGGTTGTGAGTCATCTCTGGGTTTTTGATTAGTGTCATTCCACTTGTTGTTCTTGGTTCCACTTGGAGATTTCTTGGATCTCTTAGAGGCAAGTGTCATAGGAGAAGTTTCTAGAAGATTCCATGAGCATCCACTTAGAAAACTATCTCAGACATTTGTCCATTCTTGCTCATTGCACCCCACAAAAGGCCTCTTCAGTATGCATCACACCTGGCTAGTGTAGGAGTTAGTATGCATTGCACCCTGACAGTGGAGCAGTCAGTATGGTCCAGTTTTGGCAAGTTCTGAGCGGTTTTTCAGGTGGAACTTTTGGGGAATGATGTAATCAATTGACCATGAAACAACACTTTTAGGGATTAAAGAGCCGTTGGTTTATCGACATATAAGATTGGGGTTGCAGTGCCTAAATATGTCTATAACAAAAGCATGATATTATTTCTACATCACTTCTCTTCATTCATCACAAGAAGTGGCTTATTTGAAAGAAGTTGGTTCGAAATCTATAGACAAATTTAGTTCACGGTAATAAGAAACATCCATATAAATAGGTGAATCATAATCATCTACATCACCTCCATTCTATTTGGTTGAGCTTTTTGTTCATGTCTTTCCAACTTCATTAGGATGAACACTTTCAAGTGTATTTTTCAACCATTTTGGAGGACCTTTTTGAGATTTCCCAGGCTACTCAATTGATTGAGATGGGGATAAATCAACATTTAGTCTTCAAATTATATCAATCATACACTCAAAATGTCATCAGTGGATGGAGATTCATGCGAAGGAGAGAGTGCTTGAGAAGAAGATTCCAAAAATTGAGCTAGTATAGGATCCCCCTTCAAGATGTGGAATCTCATTATCAAACTCTTAAAAGTAATTTACATTTCTGAATCTATCCAAGTGATCAAGCTACCGCTCAATAAGATTGTCAATCTTGGAAGATTCAAGAAAGATCACATCTCTATATATTATAAACTTCTTATTCACTTCATCATACAGATGGTATGCTTTGGAGGTGTTTGCGTACCCAAGAAGATACATTTGTGAGTTCTTGCACCGAATTTTTTTCTCTATTCCTTGGGTATCAATCCATAACAAGTGGAATAAAAAATCTTAAGATGCCTCACTGAAGGAATGTGTCCATACAACATCTCTTAGGAGTCTTTTTTTTTATTGTTGGGTGTGGAGCCTGATTATCTTCTATATTCAAAGGTATTGCTGCATTGGACCCCAATTTGAAATGGGAAGGCAATGGCGCCCGTAAAATATTTGCTGTTGGGGGGGTCTAGGGGCACCCCCTTGCAGGGGGATCGAGGGTAGTGCCCCCGAAGCTAAGAATAGATGTAAAATTGCCTTGTAAAATGTCGTAATTTCGTAGACAATATGGGTCGTTCATTAGGCGGAGATCTGACGGTAGAAGTTATGTTTCATTTATGGTTTTTTTCCCTAGAAGGCAACCCCTCGCTATATATGAGGGAATTGTATTGCGTCTATGGAGATCTGTATTCTGAGTGAGGAAGAGAGAGGAGATTGAGAGCGAAGAGGGAATTACAGTGGATATGCTGTAGGTTGTATCTCTTCAGTTTGCTGGATAATATAAATCGAAGGACTGGTTGTTTCTCCGTGGACGTAGCCCAAACTGGGTGAACCACGTATATCTGTGTCTCTCTTGTTTTATGTGTTTTCTGTGTTTATATTTTTGCAATATTTTATGTGTTCCATTGCTCTATAATATATAATTTTCTAACATTTATAGGATTATATGGACACTTAATTTTAATATACACAACACATAGAATTGCATTAGCCCAAAACATCAATTTAACATTATTGAAAAACATAATGGAGCATACCATATTTAATATTGTCATGTCCATTATTTCAACTACTCCATTTTGTTGGCGATTATAAGGCATGATTATTTGATGGTTGATCCCATGTTGGAAAAGATAGTTTTCTAATTCATTTGATATACATTATTTTCCATTCTCAGTATGAATAGATCCAATATGGTATTGTGCATCATTTTCAATCCATGCATGAAAGTTCTTGAATTTTTCAAAAGCTTCATATTTTCTTTTCAGTAAATAAACCCAACACATTTTGGTGTAGTCATCAATAAATGTCATCATATATTTATTACCATTTACAGAAGGAACAAACATTGGTCCACATAAATCTGAATGAATGAGTTAAATTTTTCTATGTGCTTTGGAATGAGAATCATGAAAAGATTATTTGTTGTTCTTTCCTAAGATACAAGCATCAAATTGCTTAAGTTTCCTAGGAATAGTTGGAAAACTACTAACACCATTTTTCTTCAACAAACTCAGGTTTTCATAGTTTAGGTGTCCAAATCTAGCATGCCATAAAAGACTTTATGGAAATGTACCTCCATCATAGTGAGAACTGTATGAAAATTTATGTGCACGAGAAGAGGTTCCTTGAAACTTGATAAGTATTTATTATTCTATCCCAGTCATGACAAGTGAGTGATCTGATGCTTTTCTGAACTCAACTTTTCCATCAAATATGTGAATCGAGTGTCCTTGCTGGAGTGTGTGGACCAAAGACAACAAATTTATCCTCAACTCCGGGAGGTATAGAACATCATGTGGGAAGACTAGGCAATTTGAGGTTGATGGTGCCAAGCTCTAATGGCTTGAGTTTTGACTTTTCTACAAAGTATACTGCTCCATCAACATTATCACTGAATTCTACAAATAAATCTCTTCTAAAAGTCATGTGGCAAGTTGCTCTTGATTCAAGCAACCAAGAATCTTTCTATGAAGCAGGTGAAGCATTAAATAAGTCTTCAGTTGCTCCAATGTTGCAATGTACCACAACATAATGAGCGGACTCAAGTGCTTTTCCCTTCCCTTTGTCATGAGGTTTACCTTTTCCTTCATTTCTTTCCCACTCAATTCTATACCAAGGTATCTTACATGTGGAAGCATCATGTCCATCTCTATTGCATCGTATGAAATGAATATCATACCTTTATCCTTGGTTTCAAAAATAATTACAACCTTATTTATGGTTTTGTGATTAGGTAAGAAATTGATTTAACAAGTAATAATATCACCTTTCCTAATATTTCACCAGTCATACTCATATTACTCCATAACATATATATGCCCCTTTTGAATTATATCCCGTCATATTCATATGACACTCCCTTTATTGTGATCCCTTTATTTTTATATAATGCATGATATATCATATATCATGATTTTTTTTTTTAAAGAACCCAGACACATGCACCATCTTCATCATATATCACGACTTTTTTTTAAAAGAACCAACACACATGCACCATCTTCATCATATATCACGACTTTAAAAAAAATAAGTTTTCAAAATATGAATAAGTTTTTATATCCAACCAATGCATTAACCAATTTTTTACAGGATCTCAACACATCAGTCGAATGCACCAAATAAAAAAAATTCAATGCATACACAGTCTCCAAATTACTATTTTCATTCAGTGTTCCAACAATTCCACACTGCCTTAAAAGAAAATCAACATACCTCAAAACCAGTCAGGCCCTCCATATACAGTGTATGCAACAACACACAATATCATGCAAACTATAGTGCCTCTTCCACCCCACAATTCTCAACCACACATACATAGAGATTCTCTAAGAATCATCCACTGCACAACCAAAATTTAACGTAGGGTTTGCACACAAATATGTATAAAATGAACCAACATATTCAACGAGAGATTTACTCACAAATCCATGGAGTCATCGTAAAGATAATTCAACAATGCATTGAATGCAAAGGATGGTTTGTCTAAATGCAGAGATTTGACAGAGAATAAAGGGCAAGAAACTAATAGGAGTTACAATGTAGAAAACTAATTTTGGGGGCTGGCTCTAATACCATCTCAGGCAAGGAGTAACTCCACTAATAAATTGTTTCAAACTTGTTTCATTTTCATTAAGATAGCATATGACTATATACAAGGATAGGGAGACTATTGGGTTTCATCTCCCAATATCTCTTCATCTTCCAACTTCTCTTATGTTTCTATTTCCCATATTTGCATAGGATTCCTAATCCCCAAGATTAGGTGTTCAACACAATTGTACATCAACAATATACCTTCTTTTAATTGATATCCTTAACCCTTTGTCCCCTTGGTTTCTTGCTCCAAGCATCCTTTTAAATGATTGAATTTTTCGCCACCATGTAGGGAATTTTTTATCACATATATACTAATTGCTTCCTTCTGTATTTTATACATGCTCCAAGTAAGTGCATTTTCTACTTGATTTTCCTTTCCCTTAATATGTTGGATTTTAAATTCAAATTCACTAATAAGAGCCATCCACCTAGATTTCCTGGAATTCAATCGAGGTTGATAAAAAATTACCTCAAACCACTATGACCTCTTATTAATATGAACTTTCTCCCAATAAAGTAGTGCCTCTATATTTTTAAAGCATGAAAAATAATTGCAAATTCTAAATCACGTGTTACATAGAGTTTTTTATGCTCATTTGGTTTCTTGTATTCATAGCTAATCACATATCCCTCTTGGATAATAAATTTACTGAGCCCTTCCTTGCAAGCATATGTACAAACTAAGAATTCCTTGTTTGGATTTGTAATGTTTAGGATGGGTTCCTTGTTCAAGAGGTGCTTCAATTATTAGAAGCTTTCTTCACACTCAATTGACCATACAAACCTCACTCTCTCTATTTGTACAAAATTGATTGAACAACCAATATTTGGAAACACTTGAATAAACCTCTTATAGTATCCTATCATTCCCATAAGATCTTACTAATGATACATTTTGAGGGGAATACCATTACATGATTTCCTTGATCTTCTTGGATTCTACTACCACTCCTTGTTATGAAATTACATTACCCAAATAATGTACCAGTGATTGAAATGAATCACATTTACTAAGCTTGGAATAACATTGGTGCTCACTTAGCATCTGCAATACCATCTTGAGGTGTTCTCTATGTTCACTTTCATAATTGAATACACATATACTTTGTCAATAAAGACCATTAGAAGCTTATCCAAATACTTGTTGAAAATATTTTTCATAAGGAATATAAAGATAGCTAGTGCATTTTTAAGTCCAAGTGGTACCACCACAAATTCATAGTGCCCAAACCTAGTCTTGAATGTGGTTTTATAGATATCCTCATCTTGATCCTAACTCAATTAGCTCTAGACCTCAAGTCTATATTTGAAAATTTTGTGGCTCGTCTTAGTTAATCAAAGAGCTCATCAATTATGGTCATGTTGTTTAGTTGCATATAGTCAATACATACTCTAAGGTTAATGACAGTTGCCTGAATTGGCATGTCTTTAGAACTCATCTAATACCTTTTTTCCCATAGTTTCCCCATTTTTCATCCTTTCTTTACCACCATTTCATCTATATTAATAATTTTTTGGTCAAGGTGAGAATATCCTTCTGTATCATTTTAATCCTTATTCATATGCATTTTGCATGGAATTGTAGCATTCATTTACTAAAAGTGGTATACAGGATTCAAGGATTGGACAAGTACAACTCAATAAAGGTATTTACAATAGTTGCAACTCCCATAGGTGCTACAAATCCCTGTGGGTGTTGCAACTTTGAGATGTGATAGTAATTGCTAGAGCACTCCACTATTCCTACAACCCTCCACATTGTTACAACTCTCCATCACTCTTGTTACTCCTCACTGTTGCTGCAACTTTTTATTGTTGTTGCAACTCTAGTGCTTCGATTTCCATTGCTACAAATTCAATGCTAAAAATTTAAATTTTGTGAATAGTCTTATACTTGACATTGTTGCTACAATTTGTGTTGCCTTTTTTGACGGTGTGATTGCTACAACTCTTTGTTTTTCATATTGCTGCAACTCCACATTTATTCTCCTAGTATGATAGTCAACTATCCAACTATCAATTTTTGACCAATTAAATGAGTTGAAAATTGGATTATAACACTGGAAAATGATAGGGATAAACAGATGATTATGAAAAGAAGCCAAAACATCCACCACTTGTCATACAACTGAATAGAGTTGGCCATTGCCTATTATTTCCATTTTTTTAAGGAATCAATGTAACAGGATGAAAAACCTAATTTTCAAAAATATACATCCCCCTCTTTAGTTTATTCTTATATATAAAATATGTTGTATAAAAACCCCCTTCTCTTCTTGAGCTACGATGTAGAACAAAAGAGAACTTGTTAGCTTGAAGCTATTAATTTATAGTTAGGATTGAAGATTTTATTTCTGCAATATAATTTCCCTTAGTCAAGTATTGGTATGCTAAGTATTTATTTTTTACTTCTTTTCTAACCAATTCCTCAACTGAGGAGGTAGGGTCCCATCCTTAGTCAGGTTTTGTCTATACTCATAAGGTAGTCATGGTTATAATCTATGCTTCTATTTCATTTATGCATATACTCTTTTTTCATATTGCTACAATTATGAATAGTTAGTTGTTGCAACTCTGAACTCAGGTACATTGCTAAAAATATAATGTTAACATATCCTTTATTAACTCACTAATATATTTTTTGAAGGAATTCTAGCATTGTGTGAGTTAAGCCTATTTCTACAACTTTGTTATAGCTTTAACATTACTATTTTTTCTAGAATTTTAGTAGTTATGTTCTCATGAATAGTTTGGATTGATTATTATATGAATTTAAGTTTATGGTTTCGATTTATTCATGAGAAAGTGTAAGTTAATATTTTGTAAGTAAATTCATTTTCTCTACACATGGAGATGCATATGAACTACAACAATTAAGGTCATTCTTAACACTCGAGCAAGCAATCTATAGAAGCTGGTGTGGTTACTTTTCCTGCAAGTGCAATTTACTTTCTTGCAACATAGATTAAACAATGTGCTTTATATTCCTACAAGTGTGGTGTGATTTAGGTTAATTGGTAATTTTTATAAGCATTTGTATATCTTGAATAATGATAATCATTTATTTACTACAACTTCAAAGCACATACACGATTGTACTAACGTTTATGGTTGATGACAGTTCACAAGTTCCCCATGAACTACAAATTGACAATTCATTCAACAGTATTTTGGTTGTCTCTTTAAGTAATTAGAAAGGAAATTAAAATCCAATATAATTTTTAATTCTATTGTCCGAGAATCGTCAATAGTACAATTTCCATCGTGTGATTTTTTTCTTTAGTGATTGTGTAATTTCACTTGTTGTTTACATGATTTTATTTTTCAAGACACATTTGGTTTATTGTTATTCTAATTTTACTTCTCTCTCAATAATTTTTTTCAATGGAATGACTTGTTAGATGCCTAGGAGTAGGGATCAACTTGGTAGATTTGTCAAATTCTTTCTTAAACTAACAATCCAAAACATAACGAATGAGGGAGGGAAAAACAAACCATATTATTTAACTCCTACAAGTTCTTTGGCCAAATAGAAACCTAAATCCATCAAAACAGAATATGAATTCATGTATCATTCATCCTCTACACATGTATAAGCTTTGTTCCTAGAGGATTTGTTTGACAAGCAATTCAACTATAGAGCTGATTTTTCCAGAAACTCCTAAGGTAACCCAGAAGGAGGAAGACAAGTCTTTGGAAAAAAATGGCCCACAAAGTTAAGAATGAGAGATCCTCTTTCTTCATATTCCTCATCAATGAATTGGAGGAGAAACCCAAGATGAAGAATATCCCACATATAGCCTTACCAAAATTTCGTGGTCTCTCAAAGGAAGATCTTGATACTTTTTTCTTTTGAATTCGATATTCTTTGTAAAATTTATGACTATGTCTATGATGCATAGAAAATGAAACTCTTTACTTCTACCCTTAAAGGTGTTGCACTATTGATCAAGACTTATATATGAACACAACATAATATATATATATATATATATATATATATATATATATATATATATATATATATATATATATATATATATATATATATATGACCATAAACACAGAGATTCCGCAGAAATAATACTTCATTTCGTTAATATCAAAGAACTGAAATATGCTTACATACAGAATGGAAATAAACTAGATCGGGCAATGGTAGCTTATCTCTAAGAAGCGATTTGGCGGCTACATGTTTTTGAACTGTGTTAGAATGAGGGTCAAAGGCTATTTATTATTGAGAAACAAAAGAAAACCCTAAACATCCAAAAACCTAACCCTAGGAGATGAAGAGAAAAATTGTGGGCTCCATTAGGGCAAATTGGTTAGATCAACTTCCTAGGGTTGTAACTTTGGCATACGAACTTCATTTGCCACACACAATAACTTGTTATAAATATCTATCTGAGGAATTCAAATGTAAACTGAAAATGTAAATAAAAAACACATGTTTTCCTATTTTACAAGAAAACATCGTTTAGGGCCTCAAAACAGCTCTAGATGTTCGGGACCTGAAAAACTGCCAAAAATAGTAAACTGTGCTATAGTTAATGAAACTGAAAAACTGAAAGAAAAATGATGGGGGTCCAAGTGGAATAGGAGGGTGGCCACCAATATCCACCTGGATCATTCCTTCCCCCTTAGAAAGCAATGTTCCCAATTGTGTTGAGTGCCTCCATGAGATGATGAAACTTTTGTTGAACTTGGTATCTAGTGAGCCACTTGCCTTGGTGCAAGAGTTGGTCATCTTTAACAAACTTATACAATTGGATCTTTTGATGGAAAGTGTTCTTGATCTATGTGTCCATGATTCAATCAATTGTGGTCTTTTCCATATAATTTGGCTTTAGCTCTGTTGGTGTGAGCTACTCTGCAATGTTTGATGCGTCCAATAATGGTGGAAAGTGTGGTTGAAGGACATCAACATTGAACATTGGGTGTAGGCCAAGGAATGGTGGAATGTTGAGCTCAAGTACATTGACCCATACAACCTTAGTGATGGTGTATGAACCATATCGAAGTAGGTGAAGCTTGCGGCGACACCCAACAAGGCGCTCCTTTTGCAAATGTAACCAAACTTTGTTGCCCGCCTAGAACTTGTGTGGCACCCGATGTTGATCATGACATTGCTTGTACTTAGCATTGGATCTATCCAATATTTCATGGACCTACTGGAGGATTTTTTGAATGTGGTTAATGAATTTGTTAGCCCTATCAACTTCGAACTTGACATGAGGTGAATATGCATAAGTAGCTAAAAATGGTACAGCAACATCAATGGGACATAGTGGCTAGAATCCTAACCCCACCTGAAAGGGTTTGTGTCTAGTTGACTTATGGAGAGCTCTATTATGGTTTTTATGATAGAGGGGAGGCTTTTATCCCAAGTGTGTGGATGCTTCAAGTGGTACATACATAGAATGTGTACTATCATCTTGTTGATGACCTATGTTTGGCCATCAATTTCGGGGTGGAAAGTTGTGGACTTAGTCAGCTTGGTATCCAGCATCGACCCGAGGCTTGACTAAAATGTACTCAGGAACCTATTGACCTGATCTGAGATAATGTACTATGGGACCCCAAAGTATACCCACACTCATTCAAAGAAGAGCTTAGCAATGTCTTCTATTTTGATACTCTTCTTACAAGCCACTAGAATGACTATCTTAGAGAATATGTCGATGACCACGAAAACATATTTGTTTCCATGCTTAGTAGAAGGAAGGCTTGACATGTAAGCCATGGAGATTAATTCCCAAGGTTGACTAGTAGTAGGTAGAGGACTATACAAACCTTTCTTATTAATGGTTAGTTTGGAATGACGCAGACAGTGTAGGATCTTATGTAATTCCCAACAATCCTATTGAAGGTTCAACCAATAAAAATACTTCTACAACACTACCACTATTTTCTCTACTCTGAAATGTCTAGTGACTCGATTGTAGTGTGCCTCCAAAATCATCTTGGAACACTCACTTGAAGGAACACAAAGGTATCCCAAGTGGCATAACAGTGTGCCCTGGAGGTGAAAAATTGGAACTTTCTTGCCTTCCCGGAGTGTCTAGTATGTGTTGCCGAATTATGGACCACTCTTGTAAAGATGCAGTCATCCTGAAGTATCGTTCCCACAAGATTCAAGCACAATGGTCAGTGCCATGACTGATAGTCGGCTGAGGTAGTCTACAACATTATTGGTGCTGCCCTTATTGTACTTAATGTGAAAATGGAAGTATTCTAGGTATGTGGACCATTCTTCATAGCAATTGTTCTGCAACTTTCCTTGTGTCTATATGAACTATAGGGATCAGTGGTTTTTTTCAATGCTCCAAGTGGATATTGGTGGCCATGCACACATTCCACCTAGACCTCCAATTGGTTTCATCAATTTCCTTGTTTATAACAACATTTATTATTTTTACCAGCTTTTTGGATCTTGAAATTCCGGAGCAATTTTGACCCCCTAAATGACATTTTTTCTTAGATATGTAAATCTTATAGTACTCAAATAGATATTTCCAACAAGGTATCATACACACCAAACAGAGATACTATGACCAAGTTACGAACCCAGGAAGTTGGTTGCCCAGCTAATCCCAACGGAGCCCACAAACTCTTGGTGTTCCATCTTCTGGGGTTAGGGTTTTGGTTGTTTAGGGTTTTCCCTTGTTTTTCAATAATAAAAATTCCCTTGAGCCTCATCGTAACATAGTTCAGAGGCATGTAGCCACCACATATCTTATCCGAGATAAGATACCATCACTCAAGCTAGTTTATTTCTATTCTGTTTGTAAGCACATTTTAGTTCTTTGATATTAATGAAATGAAGTGTTATTTTTATTACATCTCTATATTTTTTGTTATATACTTATTTTGTTGTGTTCCTATTTAAGTCCATATTAGTGGTATTAGAGAAGTCTGCCCTTTCTCTGTTTTTCTTTGCATGTCCCCAACGAGGTCAGGGTATAAGGAGTTAGGGCTTGAATTGGTTGAACCCTTACAAGACCAACCTCGCAAACCCTAACAGCCTCCCATGGTGGAAGAAAATAAAGATGATGGAGCAGGAAATCCTTTCAAAATATTGCTCGAAGAATCCCTCAAGCAACAGAGGAATGCGATGATGGAAAATTGTACCCAAATCCTTTGGCGGCTACCCACATGCGACGTATCTTCTTTCGATAACCACTCTGGGAGCGACACTCCCTTTAAGGTACAATATAAATGTGAAATCCCCATATTTGAAGGTCAAATAGACGTGGATTCCATAGATAAATGGTTAAATCTGCTGGAAGGATATTTCTCAATTCATGACTTTTCCGACTAGGAAAAGATTACATTTGCACTTCTCAAAGCCACCCCCCACATCAAAGACTGGTTGGAAACCTACTATGAGAAGAGGGACGAGAGTGAATCCTCCCTATTATGACCCGCACCCACTTGGAATTCTTTCCAAGACACCATCAAGGAGTAGTATTACTCTGTTGGGATTATGCCAGAGTTCAGAAATAGTTTTCATACCCTTCGCACGAAGTTGGGTATCAAAAATTTTGATCTGCATTTGGTACTCAAACTATGCGGCTATCTACATAAATACATCTAGGTTGAGATGGATTTCTTAGACATATCCTCACTCGACACTGCCTATTGATACGTTGTCAAGATCGAGCACAAATTTAAATAAAAGAAGCGAGAATTTATATTTGTGAATCTAAAGAAATGGAAAGGTGCCCTCAATCCACACAACAAAGGACAAAGCCAAGGCGATGCAACCCAGGAGAACCTACCAAAGCCGCAAGAAAAGAGAAACACCATGAAGACAAAGAAGGACACGAGGAAATGGTGTGAGTTCCATAAGCGCCCACTCACAACACAAGTGAGTGTCAGGTCAAGAAGTCATTGGTGGTTGAGATAAAGGCTTCCGAATAAGATGCATGTTATGAATCTAAGTCAGAGCCCAATAGGGGGAATGACAAAGGGAAGTAGGTTATTAATGAAGAGCCTAGCACCATGTTACCACCACCAAGATCCAGAAGAATGAGCCTGAAGATCTAGAGGGGGAGCACCTCTTCCACTCATAGATGTGGGTGAAGGGTCTTCTGTTGCAGTTCATTGTCAATAGTGGGAGCCAGAAGAACCTCAATTAAATAGAGGTTATGAAGCAGCTAGGCCTACCAACCATAGCACACCTACAGTCATACACGATAAGGTGGCTTCACCTAGGGTGAGATCTTTGTGTCATATAGCAATGTCACCTTCCCTAAAACATCAAGCCCTTCATAGATGAGCTACTATGTGATGTTTCTCTTCTTGAATTTTGTGATGTATTATTAGGACAACCATACTGGTGGAAGCATCATGTTCTGTATGAGTCTAGGCCCCGTACTATTATTATTACTTTGGGCAATAAATTTTACAGGATAGTAGAGGTAGCACCACCTACCACCATCTCTTTGATCACTGCGAAGAAATGTAGTAAGATCATTTCCCACATAGGGAATTTTTTTCCTTATGATTTTCCTGCATTGCAAGAAGAAGATTGTGGACTTGACCTCCAGACAGGGATCCTCCACACAACAACAGCATATGTACAAGGTCGTGGAGGATTACAGGGACATATTCACCGCACCCACAAAGGTACCTCACACTGTCAAGTCAAGCACTCCATTGATCTAACCCCAAGTGCGTCGCTTCCCAATGGATCGATCTATTGATGCTTTGTTTGAGAGAACAATGAAACCAAGAGGTAGATTCAGGAATTGTTGCAGAAATGGCACACCAATCCAAGTTCATCACCCCGTGGGACCCCGATCATGTTGGTACAAAAGAAGGATGGGACTTGGAGACTCTTTATTGACTATCGGGTGTATAACAATATCACTGTCCAAAATAGGTATCCAATCCCACAAATTGATGACCTTATGGACCAACTCGGGGGGGGGGGGGGATATCTTGGCAAGATTGACTTGAAGTTTGGGCATCACCGAGTACTAATTAAACCCTCCAATGTGTGGAATATTTCCTTCAAATCCAAGGAGCACCTTTTTGAATCATTGGTCATGCCTTTCGGTTTGACAAGTTCCCCCAAAACATTCATGAGGATGATGGACGACATCTTGCAACCCTTCACCAAATCATTCGTAGTGTTTTATTTGGATGACATCCTGTTATTCAACCAAATTTGGGAAGAGCACCCCCACCATATTCGACAGGTCTTCCAAACTCTATGACAACATAATTTGTGTGCCAATTTAGAGAAATGGACTTCTGGTATGAACTAGGTTCAATATCTGGGGTACACTATTGATAAGCGGGGTGTGCATGTGGACCCAACCAAGATACAAGTCATTCAGGATTGGCCAACCCAACCACTCTAACAGAGCTCCATAGCTTTCTGGGTCTTGCCAATTTCTACCATAGCTTCGTTTTAGGGTTCTCTCAAATCACTTGGCCTTTGAGTCAAGTCACCAAGGGTGGAGCGAAAGAAAAAATATTTTGGTCTGAATCCTAACAGAAGGTGTTTTTAGAGTTAAAGCATCGCCTCTTCTCTACACTAGTTCTCACATTACCGGACCCGCAACAACCATTTGAGATTGAGACAGATGCCTCTGACTATGCTAGTGGTGTTTTTCTTACTTAACAGGGGAATCCAATGGCATATCACAGTGAGACACTTTCAGACATAGTACTCGTGAAAGTATCCCAACTAAGATAAAGAGATGCATTCCATTGTGTAGGCCTACCAGAAATAGAAGCATTGCATTTTGGGGAAGGAAACGTTCATCCACACAGACCACTGACCCCTGTAGTTCATATAGACACAAGGGAAGTTTCAAAATGATTGCCATAAGAAATGGTCCAAATACCTTCAACAGTTCCATTTGAACATTAAGTACAAGAAAGGAAACACCAATAATGTCACAGACTGCCTCAACTGACCGCCAGTCATGGTGCTGACTGTTGTGCTCGACTCTTGTGGGAACGATACTTTGGGGTGGTTTCATTTGTACAAGAGTGATTCAAACTTCGACAACACATACCAGACGTTCCTGGAAGGAAATAAAGTTCCTAATTTTCACCTTCAAGATAAAGTGTTATGTCACCTGGTACACCTCTATGTTCCTTCAAGCGAGCGTGACAATATGATTTTGGAGGCGCACTACAATCAAGTCACTGGACATTTCTAAGTAGAGAAAATAGTGGCAACGTTACAAAAGTATTTTTAATGGTCGAACTTTATACAAGATGTTGGAAAGTACATCAAATCTTGCAATGGCTATGCTATTTCCAAACTGACCATCAAGAAGAAAGGCCTATATACTCTACCTACTCCTAGTCGACCTCGAGAATCCATCTCCATCGATTACATGTCGAGTCTCCCTTTTACTAAGCATGGTAATGACTGTGTTTTCATGATCGTCAACAGATTCTCTAAGATGGCCATTCTAGTGACCTCCAAGAACAATATCACAACAAAAGCCACTGCTAATTACTTCTTTGAATGCATGTGGGTACACCTTTGGATCCCACAATCCGTTATCTCAGATTGGGACAATAGGTTCCTCAGTATATTTTGGTCAAATCATTGGTCGATGTTGGATACCAAGCTCACTAAGTCCAAATCGAACCATCCACACACATGGGATGAAACCCTCCCCCATGTCCAGCATAGCTACAATAGAGGTCTCAATAGTTCAACTCGACACATCCCATTTCAGGTGGGGTAGGGATTTCAACCACTGTGTCCCATTGATGTGGCCATACTATTTGTAGCTACTCAGGAAGATTCAACCGATGTCTAGTTTAAAGTTGAGAGGGCTAACAACTTCATTGAGTGCACCCAACACATCTTCCAACGTGTCCATGACATATTGGAAAAAGCCAATGCTAGGTAAAAGTTGCTACATGATCAACATCAGGTGCCACACAAGTTCCAGGTGGGCGACAAAGTTTGGCTACATTTGCAAACGGAGCACCTCGTTGGGCCCCACTGTAACCTTCATCCTCTCTGATATGGATCGTACACCATCACCAAGGTTGTAGGGGACAATTCTTTCGAGCTCAGCATTCCACCGTTCCTTAGCCTACACCCAGTGTTCTATGTGGACCGCCTTCGACCATACTTTCCACCATTACTACACACATCCAACATTACAGAACAACTCACACCAATGGAGTTAAACCTAGAATACATGGAACAGGACACAACTAATAAAATCATGGACACACAGATTAATAACACTCACCAATAGAGGCTCCAACTATATCGAGTTGTCAAAGATGTCCAACTCCTTCACTAGGGCAAGTGGTTCACCAGGGACCAGGTTCAATAGAAATTTCAACACCTCTGGAGGCTCTACATGCAATGGGGACCATTTATGCCTAAGGAGGGAGGACTGATACTGGTGGATATTGGTGGCCACCCACTTATTCCACCTATAACAAGATTCGATTTCATCAATTTCCTTGTTTATAGAAGCATTAACTATTTTTAGCAATTTTTCGGGTCCTGAACTTCATGAGTAGTTTTGAACACCTAAACGGTGGTTTTTTTAGGTCCGTAGTAGGCTCATGGCCATAGGTAGGGGCTTGTAGCAAATCCTATATTACTCAAGGATATATTGTCGACGATCTGTTGTAGATGCAAAATGGAGATAATATGACCAAGTTAGGACCACAGGAAGTTAACAACCCAACTAACCCCAACGAGGCCCACAAACTCTTGGCATTCCATCTCCTAGGGTTAGGGTTTTGGTTGTTAAGGTTTTTCCCTTATTTTTCAATAACAAAAATTGCCTCGAGCCTCATTGTAACATAATTCAGAGACATGTATTTGCCACATCTATTCTTAGAGATAAGCTACCATCTCCCAAGCTAGTTTATTTCCATTCTGTTTGTAAGTATATTTCAGTTCTTTTATATTAATGAAATGAAGTGTTATTTCCAATGCACCTTTATATTTATGGTTATATATATATATATATATATATATATATATATATATATATATATATATATATATATATATATATATATATATATATATATATATATATATATATATATATATATATATATATATTACGTTATTGTTTAAGTTGGGATCAATGGATGACCGTTTCCTTCCTTAGAATATAATTCTTCCATTGTCAGTAAACCTGCACAATGGAATACATCTCTTTTTCATAGGTGGGATACTTTCGGACTGTGTCTAAAAATGTCTCAATGTGATATTCCACTGGATGCCCCAGTTGAGTAAGAATTGCACCAATAACATAGTCGAAGGCATTTTTCTCAATCTCAAATGGTTGTTGCAGATTCGATAATGTGAGCACTGGTGGAGAGCAGAAGTGACGCTTCAACTCGACAAATGCATTCTGTTGGTATTTACACCAAATTAAATTTTATTTCACTTCACCCTTGGTGACTTAACTTAAAGGCCAAGTGATATGAGAGAACCCCAACATGAACCTGCGGTAGAAATTGGCAAGACATAGAAAGATGTGGAGCTCTATTAGAGTGGTTGGGGTTGGCTAATCCTGAATGACTTGTATCTTGGCTGGGTATACATGCACACCATGCTCATCAATGATGTACCCCAGATATTGAACTTGGTTCATACCAAAAGTGTATTTCTCCAAATTTGCACACAATTTTTGTGGTCATAGGGTTTGAAGGACCTGTCGAATATGGTAGGGGTGCACTTCCCAACTCTAGTTGAAGGTCAAGATGTCGTCAAATTACACCACCATGAATGAGTTGGTGACGAGTCGCAATATGTCATTTATTAGACTCATCAAGGTTGTGGTGGCATTCATCAACTCGAAAGGCATTACCAACCATTTGAAAACACCCTCCTTGGTTTTGAAGGCATTCTTCCGCACATCAAAGGGTTCGATTGGTGCCTGGTGATAACCGGACTTCAAGCCAAACATGCTAAAATATTTTCCCACCTTGTGCTAGTCCATAAGGTCATCAATCTGTGGGATTGGATACCTATTCTGAACAATAATCTTATTCAGCATTCAATAGTTAATACATAGTCTCCATGTGTTGCCTTCTTCTGTACCAACATTATCGAGCTCCCGCAAGGTGATGAACTTGGCCTGAAGTGCCCTTTCTACAACAACTCCTGAATTTGTCTCTTAATCTCATCGTTTTCCATAACATAGAATTGATATATCATTTTGTTGGGTAGAGAGATGCTTGGGGTCAGATTGATGGAGTGCTTGACCTAGCAGTGAAGGCGTACCCCTTTGGGTGAGGTGTACTTCTCCATGACATTGTCGATTTTCTGTTGTGTGGAGGATCCATGTCTAGAGGCCGTGGATGTGGCCACAATCTTCTTCCTTCCCTAAGCGAAAATCATAAGGAAGACAAATTTCCTGGTCCGAGAAATGATCTTACTGTATTTCTTCGCAGAGATCAAATATATGGTAGTACGCGGTGCTACCTCCAATATCATGTATAACTTATTACCTAAAGTAATAATAAAAATGTGAGGCCTAGAATCATACACAACATGACACTTCCAAGAGTATGGTTGGCCTAATATTACATCACAAACTTCAAGAGGAGAAACATCACATAATACCTCATTTCTGAAGGGTTTGATGTTGTAGGGAAGGCGAAACTACTGGCTAACACAGAGATCTCGTCTTTGGTGAACCCACCTGATATTGATGGTTGCAGGTGTGTTATAATTGGTAGGACCAACCACTTCACGACCTTTGCTAAAATGAGGTTATTATTGCTACTGCTGTTGATAATGTACTGTAGCGGAGAACCCTTCACCCACATATGTGAGTGGAAGAGGCACTCCCCCTCCTCTATATCTTCGGGGCTAATCTTCTGGATCTTGGTGGTGGAAATAGTGGCGCTCGGATCTGGGTCAATAATCTTCCCTTTTTCATTCTCCTTTGTAGAGCCTCATGAATGCTTCATCTTAACACTCTTATTTACTCATTTTCCTTCTCCTTGACCATTATTTTTGACTTAATAGGCATCAAATTGCAAGTTTTTGACATAGGTAAGGTACTAATTATCCTATTTTTCATATTTCAAAAATGTTCCTTATTATTAAGTTAAAATTTTCATTGGCTAACAGATTCGTGCAATTCTGTCACTAACATATGTTTCTACAACCACCTCTATTGTTAAATAGGGTCCGAGGTGCCATTCAAGGAAAGAAAGATATGGGAAGAAAGAAGTTGATCTCCTCAACAATCTCCTCATATTTATCTGGACCAAGTCATTAGAAGAAAGCCCAAATTGCATGGTCAAAGGAAAGAGTCAACACATAGTTGGAGCAAGAGAGCAAGAGTCCGAGATGAAAACAACTCGTGATTTGCTTTGTCGAATAGAAAATCGTGAGCGAATTGCTATCTATCAGAAGCTAAAATTAGGAATCTTAGTTTGATAGTTTGAATTAGAACTCTGTTAGCCGAAAGTAGGCATGAAAGCCTCAAGCATTTATTGAATGAATTTTATAAATGTCGTAAGGTGGGACAAAACAGACGATGACGGTGAATGAATATTTTGTGACTTTAATCATTTTGAAACTCTATTTTTTTATTTAATGGAAGCGCCTTTGAATACTTGATTCGTAGTTAATTGTTCGTTGAAGCTTGAGACCACTTGTTTGTGGAGGGCCCACTTGTTTGTGGAGGGCCCCTGCAAAAAATGATTTTTTGTTAACTTGTAGATTTTCCTTTTTGTTATTATTTGCTATATCATTTTCATGTATGTCAATTTCATAATTTATAGATTTATTTATTATCATAGTTTGATCTTAACTCTCTTTTATAGTTTCTACAGTTGATTTAAATCATCAAAATACCAGTGATTTCCTTGTGATTTATTTGGAATTTCATTAAAAAGTATTTCAACTTCAGGGAACTTTTATTCAAAAGTATTCTTAGTTTAATTTCAGAAGAAGAGTGGTTTGATTGCAGTTACTTTCTTGAACTTTCAATTTTGAAGCAAGCGTGAGTTAATATAGTTTTCATTCTGCAAGTGTGAGTTAATATAGTTTTCATTATGCAAGTGTGAGTTTTTTATGGTTTCATTTTTCAAGTAAGAAATATTGCTTTAAATTCACAATCATTTTATTTTCACTAGATAGCAATGTTAATTTCATTTTGAAATAGGAATAAAAAAATTAAAGACACATTTCCAATAACTCAATCAATTAATAAATCCAACTTAATAAAAAGGCTTCTAGCATATATTATGCACTTGCACTTCACAAGTTTACCAACTTCGGTCGATAATTTATGTAATCAATTTAAGACAATTAAGTTGACAAACATTTTGGCGTTGTTTCCTAGGAAGTGTAAATAGAAGTCTTTATTTCTTTTGGATAATAAAAAAAAACAAAGAAATAAACAACAAAAACAAAAACGTGATATGCATAGGGAAAGATACTCTAGGGGTAGATTTGTAGGTAGAGGAAAGAGTTTAATTCCAACAACACTGCTTACCCCACCACGACCTCGTAGTGCCACACCACCCACATGAACTCGAATTCCATCCATAGTAGGAAAAGACAAACTCCCTGAGGTATTAAGATCCGAAATCCAACCTAGAGATTCCCCAACTTTGTCGACAGATGCCATAATAGAAGAAGAAGATCCCATATCCCCAACAACAGGAGTAATTTTTGTATCTTCAACTAGAGAACAAATTCTAGCTCAAGAGTTGAAAGTTACTATTGAAGAAGAGAAATAAGAAACCTATTTTAAGAAACCTTTGATAAAATAACTATAGGAACTAGAGGAATTTTAAAACCCAATCTTGGAACTAGAACCCTATATTAGTTCTGAATAATCTACAATGGACAGAGAAGGAGAAGGAGAGGTACATAATTTGAATGGTGAACAACCAAGGATTAGAGGAGGAAGAGGAGGAAATAGGGGAGGTGGAAGAGGAAGAGGAAGAGGATAAGATATAAATATAGAACCCTTTGGATTTCCTATCCTCGATGAAGATATAACTATGACAATGAAAAACATCTCACCCTCTATCCTTCAAAAATTTCATGGACTAAGGAGGGAAGATCCTGAAACATTTCTCTTTGAATTTGAAGTCTTGTGTACATCACATGATTACCTCCATGATGCTCAAAAGTTCAAATTATTCCCTGAAACCCTTAAAGATGCAACATTAAAATGGTTTATGAGTTTAGGAATAAAATTCATACGAACATGAGAACAAGTGAAAACTACATTCTTGGAGAAATATAAGGACTAGTGTATGCCCCATAATATTAAAGATGAAGTTTTTAAAATGGTACGGCAAGACGTTGAAAATATTGAAGACTTCATTGAAATATTTTCTTATAATGTTAAAAGGGAAAAAATGAATAATCTAGATGAGGAAACTTTGAAAGCTCTCTTATTGAAATCCATTAGAGATGAGTGGATTGATATTCTCAATATAATGGGTAAGGGAGACATTTATGAGTTTTCATTAGGAGAAATTTGTGAGTTATCCATACACATTTCAAGAGGCAAAGCAAGAACCGGGAAAAATCCAAGAGATCCTCTTTTATCAAGGATTAATAAATCTGCAGTTGGGACAGTAAGTAGAGTAGAATTAGGAAATTTGCTTGATAATTTTAAAACAAATATTTTAGGGAGTCTTAGTCAACAAATTGACACCCTTAAAATACAAAACAAGCAAAAAGTTGAAAATGTTGTATTGTCCATTTTCTGCCCTAAGTGTAGAAAGAAACATGCCTTGAGAGAATGTCCTCTTGATTTAAAGAGTGTAGAAACTTATGTTATATGTGCAGAAAATATGATACAAAATAATGTCCCTCAATAACAGGTATTAAAGTTATCTATCAAGAAGAAGGAGTACCAAATCAGGTAAATCTTCTTCGTTTTATTACTAAAAATCCTTGACAGAATCCACAGTCAAATACAACTCAAGGCTTTAACACTTAACCATTTGCATAATCATCACAAAGTAATTGCACTGCCCCAGTGCCTTGGCAATCTTGGCCAGAACCTTGGTCACAAGGATGGGAAAATCCTTATGGAAAGTACCCTCAATATCCTCAATTTCCACAATTTCAACGATCATATCCTACTTTCCTCCACAATATTATCCTCTTCATGTTCAACAAACTCAACCTCACAATTTGAATCCACAAATTTTCTTACCATTTCCTCAAAGACCAAACCAATTTCCTGCCCAACCACTCCCACATCTGAACAATAATAAAATCTCACAACCTGTTTACAATATGGAAGGACAAAATTTTCAAACTTACATGATAACTCCACTAGATCGAAACAATGTTCAACTTAGATCTGGTAGAATATTATAATAAAAAGTCTACATCAATTGTTATTCAAGAAAGTGAAAATGAAAATATCTTTGAAGAAGAGAAGTCTCTCAATGAAAAAGAAAAAAATAAAAAACAAGTTACTCCAACAAATTCAAATAACTCAACTCCTATTATGGAACAACCTTCAGTATCTGTTTCAAAACCACCTTTCCCTGAGAGATTTGAAATTGATTAAAGGGTAGAAAAAAAACAAAATTTATTGCCTAATTATGACATGTTAGATGAACTGAAGAATGTTTGCATAAATATTCCTTTGCTACAAGTCATTAAGGAAATACCAATTTTCGCAAATACAATTAGGGAATTGAGCATAAAAAGGCTAGGAAGAAAAAGAAAAGAAATCAAAAGAATCCAACTAGTTGGAAAAATTGCAGATATTATGATGGGTAAGACAACAATTAAGAAACATATTGATCCAAGAAGTCCCATTGTGAAAACACACATCAATGGTGTAGATATCCCAAATACATTGATTGATCTAGAAGCATATATAAAGATCATGAGTAAACAAACTATGAATCAATTAAAACTTTCTAATCTTCAGTATACACATACACTATTACAATTGGCAGATAGATATCTGATCAAACCTGATGGTGTATTAGAAGATATATATGTATCCTTATATTCTTGGTAATACCTTATCAATTTTATGATTTTACCACCCAAGAATAACTTAGGAGGACATCCATTGATTCTAGGAAGACCATGGATAGCTACAGCCAATGATTTTATAAGTTGTAGATTTGGTGATATGTTCATTTATCATGGGAGCTCAACAAAGAAATTCACACTAACTCCACCTTCAAAACAACAATAGAGGTTGAAAATGAAAAATGGATAGATGATGACATTGATATAAGACCAATATTTGCTACATCACAAATAGATGAGGAAGATCAAATTTTGGATTTAATAGAAAATAACGAACCTTTATCATATTGTGAACCTAGTCGGAGTTTTCAAGAACAATACAATATTGAATATTTATCATCTTGTCAACTATCCTCGAATTCTATGGAAAAAATTGGCAATTCTACAATTGAAATCTTTCAAGGAAAAACTTTGAATATCAACAATAATTTGGGAGAATTTAAAAAGAAAGAATTAATAAAGATGTTACAAGAATATTCCTCTGCCTATGCATGGGAATTTACTGACATGAAGGGAATTGATCCTAATACTTGTATACATAATATCTACATTGAAGAAAATGCCAAACCAATTCGACAACCTCAAAGAAAAATGAATCCAAATCTAAGGGAAATTGTTAAGGAGGAACTACAAAAATTGTTGAATGTCAAATTCATTTATCCAATATCAGATAGCCAGTGGGTTTCACCCTTAGTAATTGTTCCTAAAAAGAATGGAAAATGGAGAGTGTGTATTGACTATAGGGAATTGAATAAAGCCACTTTAAAAGATCATTTTCCACTTCCTTTCATAGATCAGGTTTTAGATACATTGGTAGGAAAGAAATATTTTTCATTCTTAGATGGTTTTACAGAGTATAATCAAATCCAAGTAGCCCCAGAAGACCAAGATAAAACTACCTTTACCCGCCCATCGGGAACTTATGATTACCAAGTACTTCCTTTTGGATTATGTAATGCACCTGCAACATTCCAAAGAGAATTATTAGACATTTTTTCTGATCTGATTCATGATTGTGTGGAAGTGTATATGGACAATTTTACAGTTTGTAGAGATTCTTTTAAGGAAGCTCTTAAAATTTTGGAAAAAGTTCTCATTAGATGTAAAGAGGTAAATCTCTCATTAAGCCATGAAATTTTTTTTATGATGTTTACTGAGGGTATTGTTTTAGGACACAATATTTCAGGAAATGGAATTGGACACATATAAAGTAGAAGTTATTTATAAATTATCAATTCCAACATGTCAATGAGATGTTAGAAGTTTTCTTGGTTTTTTTGGTTATTATAGAAGATTCATAGAAAACTTCACAAAAATTGCATCTCCACTTTTCAAACTTCTCACAAAAGACTATGAATTCAATTGGAATTCGGGTTGTTAAAAGGCCTTCGAAACATTAAAAGAGAAAATTTCTTAAACAACCATTCTTAGAGGACCAAATTGGAAATTACCTTTTCACATTTCAACCAATGCTTCAAACACAACTTTAGGAGTTTTCCTTGGACAAAATGATTTAACTACTTATGCCATTTATTACACCCATAAAAATTTGACTCCTGCAGACTTAAGTTATACTATAACAAAAAAGGAGTTTTTAGTTGTTGTTGTTGAGATTGCAACAAGATGATGGAGCTTAGTGAAAAGAGTCGCCTTCACTAAGTGGGCCCGCAGGCTATTTTTGGCGCAAGTCTATTTTTAGACATATGGATCATGTCTATGGATTGCAGGTTGTTGTTTATGGATGATTGATCAAGTTGGGAAAAAATAGATGGACTTCTATTTTTGATGAAAGTCTGAGTGATCATAGTGTGAGTGATCAAAGTCTATTTTTAGACTGGCTATCAAAAATAGAAAAGTCAAATATTATTATCTCACAATAATATTTGGACTATAAACTTAATCTTATTCTCTTGGAGCACTTCAGTTTGAGCTACAGAGGTGGCACATGCAGCTGTCAGAAGGAAATACACTTTTCTTATGAGTCAGTTGAGTTGTTGCATGCATGACTTCAGTTAGAACTCAATCAGTTGAGTTTGGTGGAGTTGATTGTGGAGTTGATGGAGTTGTGTTCAGTTTAGCTTTGTTAAACTGGTTGTATTTAGTCTAACTGGAAAATAGACTAGAGATGAGTTGGGTGAATTAGTTATTAATTAATTCACAAGTTATTAACTCATAATACAACTAATGAATACATCAGTTAACTCAGTTGCATGTCAGTGCATGTTCAGTTCAACAGGGACAGGTGGTAGAGAATCAGATTGCTATCAGTTGTGACTATAGTTGTGCACCAGATCTTGCACAATCAAGGGATTGAGTATGCCAATGAGTTTTCTCACGTATTTTCCCACATTATAGCTTGTGCTCACGTCCAACAAAGTGTGAGTGACTATTTTGCAGGTGAAAAACGAGTTTGGTGAGCCATTCTCATCAGTTCTTGAGCAGGTATTGAGCTGGAGAGGCAGGCAAGCAGTGGAATAGATTTGGAGATCAGATCTGAGTTGTATTGTGTGTAACAGGTGGAGCTGGTACTGGATTGCTTGTGATAAGCATTGTACTTTGTAATGTTACATGATTCAATCAATATAATATACAGATAGTGTGGGGTTTTTAGCGAGATGCTTTCCCCGGGAAAATACTGTGTTGATATGTGTGATTGATGCTTCTATGTATGCCTGTGAATTTTTCTGCTTCTGTAAATTGATGATCAACATAGAGGAGATTATGTATTATACATGTTCCACTTATAATTGTATGATCAGGATAATCTCTGTGAATATGTGTTAAATTATTCAAAATTTCTACAGTTGTCCATGCTATCAATAAATTCAGACATTGCGTTATTGGCTACGAAATGTTTGTACATACATATGATTTTGAAATTAGATACTTTATGAATAAACTAATCACTAATGGAAGAATGACTAGATGGTTGTTGTTGTTGCAAGATTTTAACATTACTATCTTGGATCAACTTGGAAAACAAAATACAGTTGTTGACTTTTTATCAAGGATTCAAAATGATAATAATGACATGCCTGTAGAAGATAAGTTTCCTGATGAATACCTTTTCGCAATATCTACTAAATCTCCATGGTTTGCAGATATTGCTAATTATTTGGCTACAGGGAAGTTACCATCATATTTATCTCCTCGAGAAAAAAGGAAGGTAATTCAAATTAGTGCATCCTATTCATAGATAAATGAAGAATTGTGTAAAACAAGGCTAGATATGATCACGAGGACATGAGGTGAGAGCGGAGCAGGTACGACTATGCTTGAGTAGCATGGCCTGAACGGGGGTCGCAGAACGGGGTTGCAAGCCGGCATCGGTCCTGCAGCCACCCCCGATACCGTCCTTCCTTGGGTCTCGTGCCTGTGGTTATTCCTTTTTTACCTCAAGATCCGCGGTATCCTTTTTACCCTTTCGTTCTCACCCCTATTTGGGTTTTATCCCTCCGCTGATCGTCGTTAGGGTTTTGAAGCCGCGCTCAGACAGCTCACGGCTGCCCCCCGTCGTTTTCCTCCCGCCTGCTCGACCCGGATGGTTTACAGCTGCTCCTCTTTTCTCGCCCTTCGAACGGCCCTGAACGGTTTCCTTGCTGTCGGTGCCGGTCCCCGACGGTTACCTGGTTCTGAGGTTACATCCTGTTCAAGCAGCTGGCGTAATGGATCTTGACGAGGTGGACTACTCGGACTCTCCGCTGGCAGAAGGCTCCATCTGGCGCTCCACGTTTACGGCCTCTGGAGGCCTGTACAGTGAAAGCTTAACTGCCAGCTTTGAGGACCTCACACAGTCGACTGATCCGGCTCTCTCGGCCTCTCTTCAGCCTGTCGAACCCTCCTCCTGGGCGCCCTTTACTGTTCCCTCCCCGGCCTCCCTTGGCTTTCTTGCAGAATGTTTCCAATCCTCTCCTATCGAAGCCGGTCCCTCGAATCTGCTGGGTCTTCACCCCCTCCCGCTACAACCTGAAGCACCCCCCGAAGTCCCCCCTCCTTCGGCTCCTCTCCCCCCCTGGCTCCCCCTGTCTCCTCTGGTAGCTACAACGCTATCCCCCCCCTTCCGGAGGCTATCCCCCCCCCCAATCGACCCCCTACCCCTCCCCCCCGATTGCTGCTCCGGTAGGACCTAGGGCATCTGCAAACCCTAGCCGCATGTCCTCCCGCCCGTCCAAGAAACAACGTTGTTTCAAATCCCGACCTGAGGACATCATCCTAAGGCTTGAAGAAGATATCCAGTGGGGAGAGGCGATGGATTTAGCGGATAGAGTACTTGTGGGACGTATCCGAGGCAGGTATTACTCTGCAGAAAAGCTGAAGACATGGGCTACGGAGATTTGGGGCCAGCATCTGGCGGAAATCCCCTCTGTCCAGACATTCGTGCGAGGTTGGTTTGCGTTGAGGTTCGCAAGGGCGGACCACACGAGCTGGGTATTGTCATCTTTCTGGCACTTCGAAAAAGCACTGGTACTCCTCAAACGATGGTCGCCCCTTTTCGACCCGGAGACTGAACAAATTGGGGTCGGGCCAGTATGGGTCAGACTCCCAGGCTTGCCACTACAGTACTGGTCCGAGGACATCTTCAGGAGAATCAGCAACTCTCTGGGCACCTTCATGGAATCTGACAAATCTTATCTCACGACGGGGATGATGGCATACGCCAGGGTTCTAGTTCATCTAGATACAAGAGGAGGCTTACAGGAACACATCACTATCCAATGGAAATCCTTCTCGAGGAAGCAGAAGCTTGACTACGAAGGAATCCCTTACCGATGCAGAAGGTGCCATCAAGTGGGTCACCTTTACAAAGACTGCCCCCTCCTCAAAAAGACTCAGCAAGAAACCGGGATTCAGGACCATCCCCCCGTAGCAGGAAATCCAGCTCCTCCGGCCGCGGCAGCACCAAGAGCGGAACAAATCAAGACCTCAGACACGGTGGAAGCGCCGCTCGCACCTTTGCAAAAAAATAAGGGCAAGAACCCGATCAGGCCTCCATCTCCTCCTCTGACGCGCTCAAGGGCCGCAAAGGGAGTCGTCTTTTCATCGGGTACGTCTCTCCCTCCTATTGTCTCTGATTCGCATCTCTCTTCTTCTTGTTTATCACTCTCCTCCCACTTGCCCCCTCCGGTCTTGATTCCTGCCCCCTCATCCCCGTCGGTTCTCGACCTGGTTGCGGATTCCCGCCCCCCTCTACCCCCCTCATTGACAAGCCATCTTTATATGACCTACCCCCTCCCAATGCCATCGGCCATCTATACTTCATGCTCCCTCTCATCCGTCCCTGCCTGCTCCCTTCAGTCACCCTCCCCCTCGGTAAACTCCACACCGAGGTACTCCACCCGCTCGACTGCAAAGCAGAAAGAACCAGACACCATAGGACTGGCCGGTGCCCCTCCCATCCTCTCGCCCAAGTAGGGTAGAGGCAGACCTTCCAACATCCACAAGGAAAAAGAACAAGTAGGGGCGTAGATTGACCAGCTTGTTGATATCTTTGAGAAGCTTCTCAAGAATTACCTTTGGATTGACATCCCCTCGGCTAAGATTCAGCATACCTAGAGGAACAAAAGGTCAGGTGACCAAAGCCTAGCCAGGAGACTGGACTGTTTTATTATCAAAGAAGCCTTTCACAACAGCCACCCCAGATCAAGGCAATGGGTCGGCAGTGGTGGTATGTCGGATCACAGACCCATTTTTCTAGAGGTTGGAGAAATGCAACAGAAGCACAAGGCTCCTTTCAAGTTCAACTCCACTTGGCTCCAGGACCCCTCCTATATCAAACTAATAACCGATTTCTAGAAATCACACCCGATCTCTGAGGAGGAGGATCCAGCTAAATGCTTTGTTAAAAACCTCTCTGAAATTAAGGTGTTGTCCAGAACTTGGGCTCATAAGAAAAGGGAACAGGATGACCTAATTATCTCCCAAGCAGAGCAGGCGATTGCAGACCTTGAATCTCACTCGGAGGGAACTTTCAACTCCCCGGAACAGAAAGCTATGTATGAAACCCTCATCAATCAGAGATCTCAAATTCTCAGAGACAGAGAGGCAAGCTGGAGACTAAGAAGCAGAGCAACCTGGCTCAAGGAGGGGGACGAAAACACAAAGTTTTTCCACCATTTTGCAAATGGTCGGAAAACAATCAACACAATCTGGGAGCTGCAAAATGATTGGGGGCAACAAATCCACACCTCCAGAGAACTCGCCTCACTCACCACCTCACACTTCAGGAACACATATATGGCCCCGAGGGAAGCCAGTCTCATAGAAATCATGCGAGTGGCCGAGCATTTCCCCAGGTTTGTGGATGAAGGGGAAGCAGAAGACCTTACCAAAGAGGTTTCGTTGGGGGAGCTTGAAGCCACCATTCGGGGATTCCAAAAAGACAAAAGCCCGGGACCTGATGGCTGGTCCATCGAGTTCTATCTTGCTTTCTTTGACCTGCTGGGTCAGGACCTCCTCAAAGTAATCAATCACTGTAGCCACTCAGGGAAAATCCCCTCGGCCATCAAAGCCACCTTCATAGCCCTCATCCCCAAATCCGACAAGCCAGCCTCTTTCAATGACTTTCGGCCCATCTCGCTCTGCAACTGCCTTTACAAGATCATGGCCAAAATCCTAGCGAATAGACTCAAGCCCATTCTTTCGGCACACATATCCTCTGAACAGTTTGCTTTCCTACAGCACCGCCAGATCCACGAAGCCATTGGCACTGCACAAGAGCTTCTACACTCGGTACAGAGCAAGAATTTGAAAGGTATGATCCTTAAGGTAGACCTTTCCAAAGCTTTCGACAGGGCAAGCCTGCTCTACATACGAATGCTCCTTACCCATCTGGGCTTCCCTTATATGTTCATCAAAAGGATAATGAGCTGCATTTCTGATGTGCCTTACAGTGTCCTCCTAAATGGATCCCCCACTCCCTTCTTCACAG
The DNA here is from genome assembly GCA_031772625.1 of Pinus tabuliformis. Taxonomy (NCBI): domain Eukaryota; kingdom Viridiplantae; phylum Streptophyta; class Pinopsida; order Pinales; family Pinaceae; genus Pinus; species Pinus tabuliformis. The sequence goes on along the minus strand of CM062819.1, from coordinate 259,103,671 downwards.
CCGAAAGAGGTCTCAGGCAGGGGTGCCCCCTCTCCCCATTACTTTTCTTGCTCATCATGGAAGGGCTAAGCAGATTGATAGGGACAGAACACAGGAGGGGCAGGATTGCTGGTATAAAAATCACGGAAAACTGCTCTCTCACTCATCTCCTGTTTGTAGACGATGTGCTCATTTTCTTAAACGGCAGCATGGCCGACACCTCTGCCTTGCAGCTTGTTTTCGACCTCTTTCAGAAGGCTACAAGCATGATCATAAATGTACACAAATCCACCCTCACAGCTATAGGCTGCTCGCAACATGAAGTTTTTTTCACTCGACACCGTTTTCCTTTCCCTACACACCCTATGGAGGAAGGGTTGAAATACCTAGGCTTCCGAGTGAAACCTGGGGGATATAAAATCGCTGATTGGATCTGGCTTATTGCAAAAGTGGAAAAGAGATTGAATATGTGGTACAACAGGTACCTCACACGGGCTGGAAGACTCACCCTCATAAAAGCAGTGCTGGAAGCAACCCCTGTATACTGGATGTCATTGGCTTGGATTCCAAGAGGAATCCTAGCCAGATTACAAAAGATATGTTGCAGATTCCTATGGAAGGGGAACAAGCAGGGGAACCTTTTCGCTTGGGTAAACTGGGATACTATAGCGAGGCCTAAGAAATGGGGAGGATGGGGTATAAAAAGATTGGACTTATTTGCAAAAGCACTGGCAGCGAAGCTAGGATGGCAGCTCATTACCTCACACAGCCTCTGGACAAGAGTAGTATATGAAAAATACATTGCCCCGGAAAACATAATCGGCTGGATATGCAGGGAGCACAGGGTGAGCGGAAGGCATTCCAATATATGGAAAGTTGTACTCAATTCCCTCCCCCTCATACGGGAAGGCATAACATGGAGGATACATCAAGGAAATGTTGTTCGCATAGGAATGGACCCCTGGATCGGGTGTGGCAACGCCCATCGACTTCCAGCACAGTTGATCGCTCATCTACAGGATCAGGGTGTTTCTCATATTGCCCACATAGCAGATCAAGAAAACACCACTCTTCTCCAGCAGGCCTGGAAGACAGCACAAGACCTCCTCATCCCGGGACATTGGAGGCATGATTGGGAGGATTTCACAGAAGCTCTCACTCAAGCACACATCAGGATAACGGAAGAAGAAGATGAGATCGTATGGGCACATGCAAAAAATGGAACATACACCCCCAAGGAAGGCTATTTAAAGCTCATGCAACAAGTTCAGCCAGAGAATATACAACATTGGTGGAAAGCACTATGGAAGCTCAAAGCAGCTCCCAGGACGCGAATGCTTATGTGGACCATCCTTTTCAATAAAATCCCCACAGGTGCAAATCTGATGAGGCGATCCTTCCATGGGCCATTCTGGTGCCACCTCTGTAGGAGCAATGAGGAAGACACTGCCCACTTATTTCTGTCCTGCCCTATTGTCATCGAGCAATGGTCCCTCATATCCTCATCCTCTCAATCCCTCAATCAATGGCAAGGCCAGTCCCTAACAGAGGTCTGGCTGAACTGGCTAGAGAAACACAAAGGTCGCGATAGAAATCTACCACTCCTTATGTGTTGGGCTATCTGGACGGCGAGGAACCGAGCCATATTTGACCAAAAGGACCCCAATTGGCCCAACATCAGATCTCACATCCTTGCCGACTTCAGACTCCTCCCTGATGACCTCTCTCAGCTCCCCGCTAGATCCATCCACCCTGAACTCATTAACAAATCTTATCCCTGGGCATACTTGTTGTGGGGAAAAATGCCTATGCAGGATGATCCTATCCACCTAAGGTGTGACAGCGCCTTAGCAACAAACGGATACAGCTATTATGATTTCTTCCTTTATGAAATGTGAAAGAGGGGAGATCGGCAGACTTACTGTTGTCTTCTGGTTGTCCCTCGTACTAGATCCTCTTCTCTTTGTGTGTCCACAACTACTTGTCTCCTCGCTTGTTCAAGAGAACAGCTACTTGAATCCCACGAGATCACAAGAGAACAGCTACCTATGACAAGAGAACAGCTACTTGCGACAAGAGAAGAACACAATACAAAGGCAAATATACATATTCATAAATGATTCAGGATTAGAAGTAAATCAAATATACTAATGCAATCATACAAAATACACCAGCATATAGGAAAGAATCAAGATAGCTTTATTGATAAGTAACAGGGTTCAGGAAGAGATACAACCCATAGGGCTCCAATCCAGCATCTCCTTCCCGGCAGAATGGAATTCCTTCTTCAACTCCCTTCAAAGCATTAAGCACCCAATGTTCCCAGCCACAAACCAACAACAATTCTTTGCAGTTACAAAATTCCAGCCCTTTTGATCCCATGGAGGAGAGATCCATATATAGATGTTTGGAGAGAGGATGAGTCAACTTGAGATCTGACTAGTGTCCTCTCCCTCTCTCAGTTCTTGAGTCCACTTGGAGGTTCTTGCTTCCACATGGAGATTTGGAACCTCTTACTCATCACCAGTCGAATTCCTTGATGCAAGTGTCATTTTGGAAGCTTCCTGGGCATTGACACCTTGAGGAATGACTCTGCCACATGTCCAAACTTGCTCAGCGTAGGTACCCTTTGTTGGAGTTGACATTCAACGCAGGTGGACAGTGGAGCAGTTGACATTTAGCGCAGATGCTCAGTGGAGCAGTTGACATGATCCATAATTGGCTTGTTTTTTAGTGTTTTCAGGTGGAGAACTTCTGTGAATTGTTGTGGTTAGTTTTCCTTGTTCCTCTAGGGGTAGGAACAACATGTTTAGGGACTTTGGATCCCTTAGATTATGGACATTTCATGCTCGAGGCTGTAAGGCACAAAAATGTCTATAACAGTTGCCCCCTAAAGTATGAGGTCGTTTATCGGGTGAAATGCTTTATCCAGGAGGGTCCGAAGTTCATCCATCTGCTCGGAGGAGACCTGTAATAAAATACAATACAATACATTATGATTCATACTGCTTTCATGATCTAGCTGAGGCGGGCATTCCCATGCTCAGCTTTATAAATTCATTTTTTGTACATAGAACAGATGATCGTCTGATGGTAGACTGATAATTTTGGTGAAATTATCATCCTTTGAGTAGGACGATCATCTGTTGCAATGATGTACATGTCAAATATCTTTATTTTTTCTGAATATATATCACAGCCCGGATGGATGAAACTAGATCCGGGGTCTTCAAACTCGTTCGATCTTCACTCTAAGTATAAGTCGATCCATGTGAGAATTGCGCTGAAGTCGAACATGGAAAGACATCGCTTGATTACCGGTCAATGATGTAAACCGTTAGCAAGCGCGAGAGGAATCACCGATAATGATAATGACCCTCAAGGTACTGCAGTACAATTCACGTGGTGTGAATAAAGGACTTGGCGTCGAACACCATGCAAAATCTTCTGGTCGAAGGTCATTGATGTATACCTGTCGCTAGAAGTGAGAAACTTGCCATTGAGGCATGCAAGCTTCAAAGTACTGAAGGGGTTGTTCCTAGATCAACTTCTTGGATAATGAGATGATGTCGACAAGAAGCGATCCGTCACAGGAGGGCCTTAATGAATCCAACATCAGTGACACAGAACAGAGCTAATGATTTTAATGGAGGTGAAAACGATCTATGACATATGATTCAGGGTGGCGGTCATGAATGGATGAAGGATAATGTATGGCAGTGGATGGGACCCGGTTGACTCTTTCTGAACGACTTCTCTTAAACATATGGCGACACTGATGCGATGGATTGGTAGCATTACCCCAAATATGGATGGTATGGCGAGACCATGGTGATGTGACCGGTGAATGAAACAACCCAACCCGAATGTGATACGGAGGAAAAGTGTCATGTTCAAGAGCGACCTGCTACCATCAAAGTTTTCTTGATTTTTTCCCAATTTTTCCCCAGTCATTGCTAACCAGTACCTCTTTATTTTTGTCAAGCTTGAGGAGGATAACATATGCTTGTTCTATAACCTGCCCTTCGGGAAAGCCCATCGCTATGTTTTAACGAGCCTAGCGATAGTGAAACTCGTTCTCGTCTAAAGACAAGTTTGTCGCTATTTAACAATTTTAACGAGTCTAGCGACAAGGATAACTCGGCCCTTTTCATTTTTAGAGAGTCTGAAAAGGTACATAAAGTCAACTCCAAAATTCCTTTTTCGTCATCTAATCCCTTAAGTCCGAAAAAGTATAAAACAATACAGAAGGGATGAGTTTTTGATATCTTTAATGAGCCGAACAAAACAAGCGCTCGATCTTTTTGTGCAATAATCCCTCAGGTCCAAAAAGATTAAAATCTAGAGGAGGGATAGCTCTTCATGTCCTTTAACGAGCTGGAAGGCCAAAAATCGACAATCTTTTCATATTTTACGAGTCAATTGAAAAGAGCTTAAAGAAGACTCGTCTTTTGAGGAACGAGTGATAAACAGGGATAGCAACTGATTCCAGGTACAGGTTGGAATTTTCCAATCACGGCAGTGTCACAAGGATGGCTAGGTGAAATCACTCTTCGCAGCTGTTCCTCAAAATGGGTAAACAATCATATGGAGGTGAACGATGGGCCAAATGAAAAGTGGAGGTGGCAGGTGCAAACATGACCAAGGGATTTTATGGCAGATAAGGTTACATACGCAATTGTTATTTACCGGAATAGGTTCATTTTTTAATGAGCTTGAATGCACCAAAAATTTCTCAAGCTTATGTTTTATTTTTTAACGAGCATGAATTCCACGTTAAAACTGCTCGAGTCTTGCGTTTATTTTTTTAACGAGCATGAACTTTATGCTAAAACTGCTCGTTTATACCAATCATATGATAAGAGTGTCTCATGTGAGATTGCTATTTTTTATGGAGCTTCATCTCACTACGCTTTGCTCCACCTCCTTTTGTTATGCAAGCTCGGAAACGACTAATCCTACGAGTTTAAAGGGTTAGACCTACAGGTTTAAAAGGAGGACCTAAAAATTTTAAAAATAAATAGTCGTCCCTTGCTTGCACTCCAAAAGGTTTGCATGCCCCCAGGTATAAAACAGAGTTTCAAGGTTAACTCTACTTACCCTCCGCCGAAACATTTGTTTTAATCGAGAGAGGCTTACCTCTTTCAGGTTACCCAAAGACTGTCTTGTTACTCTTTCAAACAAAACACTTCCTCGGCAATGTCTACCGAAATAGACAAGGGTGAATGACTCTAGCGCCAAACACGTAACTTTGACAAAAGAATCCTATTCTAGAACAACCCCTCTTCCCTCCACGGACGGGGTATGGACTAGTCATATTCTCCCGCGGAAACCTACTCTATACCCAAAGTTTTCCTGCCGAAGCAAGCCAGGATGCATGCCCCCTGGGTTCCAGTCATATCCTCCCGAATTACTCGCGCTCATTAGGAGGACGGACCGTGGGTTGAGACACTTCTTGCATGAATAGACCATTTAGGGATGGCACATGACTATTTGCGATGTGTAATCCGGGAAACGAAAATTGGTCCACGAGCTTGACCATTCTTCCTTCATGTGAAAAACACATTACTCTAAAGAGTGAGGAGACGATGGCTCCCATGCAATATATATAGTCTCATCCAAGGAGTAGGTTATAATCCAAGGGTCCTTGAATGACCATCACGTTCATTTGAACAGTCTTCCCTTTCAATGTTATAGGCACATTGGGGAGGATCCCTAAAGGTCGACTGGTTCCTTTATCAAAACCTGATAGATTTCTCATCTCAGGTAAAAGCGCTGGCGAACCAAGTGCTTTCCAAGCAATATTGGAAAGGATGCTCACAGATGCCCCTTCATCAATGATAGTGCCAGCCATTACCATTCTGTATATTTGACAAATAATTCTGAATGGTACACTGGCTGGCAACCGGGGTCTGCCTAGTTGGTTGCAATCAAAGGACACAACCAGGTTGCTTGGTGGTGGGACCGAATATACGGCCGGATAGCGCTCTGATGAACTTCCTTCCTGCGACAAAGGAATGGTGGCATTGCCCCCTTGATCATCAGAGTCAGTGCTAATGAAGAGAACCTGGACGGTGTCGTCTTTATTCTCCTCTGTGATGGTGTCATTCGAAGATGGAGCCTCTGAAGGCAAAACCGGGTCAACTGCCGTATCAACCTTTTGACTTTCGTCAGGCATGGATCCAGACGGTTCTTCTTCAATGACAGGTGTTTCGGCTGACCACCTAAGTGGTTCAGCCGTATTCTCAACTAGTGAGGGACTTGGCAGGAGTCTTTGATATCCAGGAGGAAGATTCACTCGTAAACTCGGGCGATCTTCCAGAACTCTTTTTGCCTCATCTAAGAAGGGACAACGGTGGATGGCGTGATCGCCTTCACACAGTCTGCAGGGAAATTTAGCTTTCCCGCTCTATCCTGGGGCTTCACTCCCACTAGTTGACGGTGAGCAGTCGACATGGCTATCAGAGGTCGATGCTACCGAATTGTGCAAACGGGGGGACCAGTCTCTTAGTATCCGGGGATACATGGACAATCTCTATGGAAATGGTCTCCCTTGCATATGACGCATGGCGATTTAGGCCTTACGAGTGCTGTGTGTGGACTTTTGTTAGATGACACTTGTTTTCCCCCAGTCGCCTTAGGCTCCTTCTGCTTCTTTTCTTTCTTCTTCTTCTCTTTCTTCTCTTTAGGAACTCGGTTCTTTGAACGACCAGTTTCGTCAAGCGAAGAGGAAGGAGGAGAGGAAGATGAAGTGGAAGGCTGGTGGGAAACTCTTGTCTGATCTAACTGTTGATTCGACGGTTCAGGAATGGTGGCATTCTGAACGACATTGGTTGAAAAGAGCCATACAGGTAGGCCAATTGTCAGTCCTGGAAGCGACAATGTGGCCATGTGGGGCGCACCAACATCTCCCCAAGAGGACAAGGGACTAGGATTTCCACCAAGGGGAACTCCTTGGTTGGTGTGCTCCATCTTTTCAACCTAAATACCAATGCGAGAATAATGGGTGATTGTTCCGTTTAAAATAAATTGTTAACGACACTTTAGACACAACTTGCTTTTTCAGTTTTAAAGAGTCGAGAAAAAGCTAAAGATGACTCTAGTCTCCTTCGATGTTTTAACGAGCCCGAAGTGACAAATGCTCGGATGGACTTTTTCTGTTATAGAGTCTGAAAAAGGCCAAAAGAAACTGCTCTGGAGATCTAGGCAGAGGGTGTGCCAAAATTTTCGCAAAACCACAGAATACTTTTTACGGTATGGGTGGTCGATATTCGTGAATGCTGTGTTCACTGCATTGCGATCAGTAGGGCGGCCGACACGGCTTCCTAAGGATAAAATATATATGCCTATAGGGGTCTCCCAATATATACGCGACGGTACGTGGGAGCACAATCCGTACTAGCGCTACCGTCTCTCAGGAGGAATCACCCACCTTCTTCGAGATCGACAGTCACTAGGCTTAACGACGTCGGAACACGTCTCTAGCCTAGACCTCTATGTTGTGCGTTATGTTACAAAGCGTTGTTAGGTTCATTCAGTTTATTTTAGGTTGATCTTTTTAAAGTTTGCCTTTCAAGGTTCACCACGAGATGTATGATACAACTTCCTAAATGCAGTCTAAGATGATAAGCAAGCTTTATTATCTTTCAACTTTGAAAATCCTAGCTACTAAGGGAAAAGAATAACACTATCTTTTCTCAAAGAGCAATCAGAACACTCTAATGCACTTTCCCTAAATCCAACATGCAAACTATCAAATGCAAAATGCACAATGCAGGTGTTTGTTTTCCACTTTCTTAGTATAAATGCCTACAAAGAAAGCTTTTTGCACAACTTTGAATTTGCTTTTAAGATGATCAATACAAACAAGTTCACTTTCTTCGAAATCAACAAGGTTAGAAGAGATTACAATCACTTTGCGATTTTCGAAATAAAGACTTGTTTTGACACTTTGAAAGAGACAAATTCAAACCAGTAAGCAAAAGTAAAACTATAATCAATCTGAAAAACAACCAATGAACTCTCTTCTAAGACCACAATCAATCAGATCTGAATAAAAGGCTACATAATGACTACTTTACTCATGCAAAGGAAGACTGTAAATGACGCCACAAACACATAAAAACATTCACAATCTTTTTGTACAAAAATGAGGCGGAATTCAAGCAAAGAAAAGGCTTATCAGACGGGTACCTATGCTGGTTAAAGGCTGCAAAAAACAGAGATCAAAACAGGGCAAAAGACAACAAAGAACCCCAGCTGCACAAGGCCACACTGGTTCAGCGCAGGTCTAACACTGTCAGTTTGACATTCAGCGCAGGTAGCCCCTTCGGGACCTGCGTTGAAATGCAAACTGCCTTCACAGCAGTTGCGCTGAAGGAGAAACTCTCGTTTCCCCTGGGTTCTGGGTCACAAAATGCTCAAAAATCAACTGTTTCAGGCCAAATCAGAAACACAAGCAAGGTATAAACAGAGGGATACTTTGGTAGGGTACTAAAGACTATCACAAGGATCATCAAATCATTTGTGGATCTAGTTTAAATCATAGACAAGTCCAACAACTGGATCAAAGCAGCAACTTTCTACTTTGCATCCGGGAAAGATGCAGTTCAATAGTTGCTGTCAAGTCTATGAAGTAAACAAATGACGGAAACACAAATGAAATGAATAAAAAAGTTCCTCCCCAGCGGAGTCGCCAATTTGTTGTGGGGAAAAATTCCTATGCAGGATGATCCTATCCACCTAAGGTGTGACAGCGCCTTAGCAACAAACGAATACAGCTATTATGATTTCTTCCTTTATGAAATGTGAAAGAGGGGAGATCGGCAGACTTACCGTTGTCTTCCGGTTGTCCCTCGAACTAGATCCTCTTCTCTTTGTGTGTCCACAGCTACTTGTCTCCTCGCTTGCTCAAGAGAACAACTACTTGAATCCCACGAGATCACAAGAGAACAGCTACCTGTGACAAGAGGACAGCTACTTGCGACAAGAGAAGAACACAATACAAAGGCAAATATACATATTCATAAATGATTCAGGATTAGAAGTAAATCAAATATACTAATGCAATCATACAAAATACACCAGCATATAGGAAAGAATTAAGATAGCTTTATTGATAAGTAACAGGGTTCAGGAAGAGATACAACCCATAGGGCTCCAATCCAGCATCTCCTTCCTAGCAGAATGGAATTCCTTCTTCAGCTCCCTTCAAAGCATTAAGCACCCAATGTTCCCAGCCACAAACCAACAACAATTCTTTGCAATTACAAAATTCCAGCCCTTTTGATCCCATGGAGGAGAGATCCATATATAGATGTTTGGAGAGAGGATGAGTCAGCTTGAGATCTGACTAGTGTCCTCTCCCTCTCTCAGTTCTTGAGTCCACTTGGAGGTTCTTGCTTCCACATGGAGATTTGGAACCTCTTACTCATCACCAGTCGAATTCCTTGATGCAAGTGTCATTTTGGAAGCTTCCTGGGCATTGACACCTTGAGGAATGACTTTGCCACATGTGCAAACTCGCTCAGCGCAGGTAGCCTTTGTTGGAGTTGACATTCAACGCAGGTAGACAGTGGAGCAGTTGACATTCAGCGCAGATGCTCAGTGGAGCAGTTGACATGATCCTGAATTGGCTTGTTTTTTAGTGTTTTCAGGTGGAGAACTTCTGTGAATTGTTGTGGTTAGTTTGCCTTGTTCCTCTAGGGGTAGGAACAACATGTTTAGGGACTTTGGATCCCTTAGATTATGGACATTTCATGCTCGAGGCTGTAAGGCACAAAAATGTCTATAACAATACTTTGACAGCTCAGCCCAAGCAGAAGGCTATGGGGGTGGTGTTATAGACATTTTTGTGCCTTACAACATTGAGCATGAAATGTCCATAATCTAAGGGATCCAAAGTCCCTAAACATGTTGTTCCTTCCCCTAGAGGAACAAGGCTAACAAACCACAGCAATTCACAGAAGTTCTCCACCAGAAACTGCTCAAAAAACAAGTCAATTCAGGATCAATTCAGTGGCTCCACTAGCTGTCTGCGCTGAATGTCAAAGCCAACACTGGCTACCTGCGCTGAATGTCAAAGCCAACATTGGCTACCTACGTTGAGCGAGAATTTCCAAATGGCAAGTTCATTCCAAGAGGTGTCAAGATCCAGGAAGCTTCCAGAATCTTCCTCAATGACACTTGCCTCAGTGAATTTGACTGGTGATGAGTAAGAGGTTCCTAATCTCCAAGTGGAAGCAAGAACCTCCAAGTGGAATCAAGAACTGACAGAGGGAGAGGACACTAGTCAGATCTCAAGCTGACTCATCCTCTCTCCAAACATCTATATATGGATCTCTCCTCCATGAGATCTAGAGGCTGGAATTTTGTGATTGCAAAGAATTGCTGTTGGTTTGAGATTGGAATCATTGGGTGCTTAATGCTTTGAAGGGGGTGAAGATAGGAATTCCATTTGCTGGGAAGGAGATGCTGGATTGGAGCCCTCTGGGTTGTATCTCTTCCTGAACCTTGTTATTCATCAATAAAGCTATCTTGGTTTCTCCTATATACTGATGTATTTTTTATGTATGATTGCATTAGTATGTTTAGTTTATTTCTAATCCTGAACTAGTTATGAATATGAATCCATGTCTTGTGTAGCGTTCTCTTCTTGTGATCTTGCAGAAACATCTTGAAGTTGGGCGAGTGAGAAGGCAAGTAGCTGGGAACTCTCCAAGAGAAGAGAAATCGGATCGAGGGACAAACGGAAGACACTGGTTAGTCCATCCATCTCTCTGCATTCTTAATTCATAAAGGAAGAATACTAGAATAGGTGTCTCTGTTTGTTGCTAAGGCACTGTCACACCTTAGGTGGATACGATCGTCCTGTATAGGCATTTTTCCCCACAACAAATTGGCAACTCCGCTGGGGAGATCTGTTTAGTCATTTTATTTGTGTTTCCATCATTGTTTGTTTCATAGACTCAACAGCAACAATCGAACTGCATCTGCTATTCTCAGATGCAAAGTAGACAGTTGTTGCTTTGATCCAACCACTGGATTTGTCTATGATCTGAACAATGGACTCACAAATGATTTGATGATCCTTTGTGATAGATCTTAGTACTCCCTCAAAGCATCCCTTTGATTATACCTTGCTTGTTGCTTTTATTTGGCCTGAAACAGTAGATTAAATAGCAATCTGTGACCGAGAACCCAGTGAGAAACTCTCATTTCTCCTTCAGCGCGACAGCTGTGAAGAGGTTCTGCATTTCAACGCAGGTCTCGTGAAGGCTACCTGTGTTGAATGTCAAAACCCCTGTGTTGAGGTTGCGCTGATCCAGTTAGGCTTTGTGCAGCTGGGGTTCTCTATTCTGTTTTTCCTTGTTTTGATCTCTGATTTTTGCAGCCTGTAACCAGCATAGGTACCAGTCTGATAGCTCCTTTTCTCTGCTTAAATTCCACCTCATTTTGTACAAAAAGACTGTGAATGTTTTTATGTGTTTGTGGCGTCATTTACAATTTTCCTTTGCAAGAGTGAAATAGTCATCTTGTAGCCCTTGATTCATATCTGTTGACTATGATCTTAGGAGAGAGTTCATTGGATGTTTGCAGTTGATTATACATTTACTTTTGCTTTTGGTTTGAGTTTATCTCTTTTAAGTGTCGAAACAAGTATTCATTTCGAAAATCGTTAAGTGTTGTAATCTCTTCTACCCTCTCTGATTTCGAAGAAGTAAACTTGTTTGTATTTGTCATTTAAAAGCAAATTCAAAGTTGTACAAAAAGCTTTCTTTGTAGGCATCAATACTAAGAAAGCGGAAAACAAACACCTGCATTGTGCATTTGCATTTTGATAGTTTGCATGCTTGATTTAGGAAAAGTGTATTAGAGTGTGTTGATTTCTCTTTGAGAAAAGATGGTGTCTTTCTTTTCCCTTAGTAGCTAGGATTTTCAAAGTTTAAAAGATATAAAGCTTGCTTATCATCTTTACACTGCATTTAGGAATTGTATCATACATCTCGTGGTGAACCTCAAAAGGCAAACTTCTAAAAAGATCAACCTAAAATAAATTGAATGAACTTAACAACGCTTTGTAACATAACGCACAACATAGAGGTCTAGGCTAGAGACGTGTTGCGGCGTCGTAAAGCCTGGTGACTGTCGATCTCGTTGATGGTGGGTGATTCCTCCTGAGGGACGATAGCACCAATACGGATTGTGCTCCCACGTACCGTCGCGTATATATTGGGAGACCCCTATAGGCATAAAACCTTTATCCTTAGGAAGCCGTGTCGGCCGCCCTACTAATCGTAATGCACTGAACACAGCATTCAGGAAGATCGACCGCCCGTACCCGAAAAAGTATTCTGCGGTTTTGCGAAACGTTTGGCACACCCTCTGCCTAGAACTCCAGAGCAGTTCCTTTTGGCCTTTTTCAGACTCTATAACAGAAAAAGTCCATCCGAGAATTTGTCACTTCGGGCTCGTTAAAACATCGAAGGAGACTAGAGTCATATTTAGCTTTTTCTCGACTCTTTAAAAGTGAAAAAGCAGGTTGTGTCTAAAGCGTCGTTAAAATTTATTTTAAACGAAACAATCACCCTTTATTCCTGTGTTGATATTTAGGTTGAGAAAATGGAGCACACCAACCAAGGAATTCCCTTTGGTGGAAATCCTAGTCCCTTCTCCTCTTGGGGAGATGTTGGTGCGCCCCATATGGCCACATTTTCGCTTCGAGGACTGACAATTGGCCTGCCGGTCCGGCTCTTTTCAACCAATGTCGTTCAGAACACCACTATTCCTGAACAGTCGAGTCAACAGATAGACCAGACCAGAGTTTCCCACCAGCCTTCTACTTCATCTAATTCTTCCTCTCCTCCTTCCTCTTCGCTTCACGGAACTGGTAAAACAAAAAACCAACTTCCTAAGGAGAAGAAGGAAAAGAAGAAGAAAGAGAAGAAGAAGAAGGAGCCAAAAGCGACTGGGGGCAAGCAAGTGTCGTCTGACAAAAATCCACACATAGCACTGACTAGGCCTAAATCGCCATGTGTCATATGCAAGGGAGACCAATTCCACAGAGATTGTCCCTACATCCCTCGGATACTAAGGGACTGGTCTCCCCATTTTCACAATTCGGTAGCGTCAACCTCTGATAGCCATGTTGACTGCTCACCGTCAACTAGTGAAAGTGAAGTCCCAGGACAGAGAGGGAAAGCTAGATTTCCCTGCAAACTGTGTGAAGGTGACCATGTCATCCACCGTTGTCCCTTCTTAGACGAGGCTAAAAGAGTTTTGGAAGATCACCCGGTTTTACCAGTGCAACTTCCTCCTGGATATCAAAAACTCCTGCCAAGTCCTTCACTAGTTGAGAACCCGGCTGGCCCGCCCAGGTGGTCAGCCGAAGCACCTATCATTGAAGATGAACCGTCTGGATCCATACCTGAAGAAATTCAAAAGGTTGAGGCGGCAGTTGACCCGGTTTTGCCTTCAGAGGCTCTATCTTCGAATGATACCATCACAGAGGAGAATAAAGATGACACCGTCCAAATTCTCTTCCTCAACATAGACTCCGACGAACATGGGGGAAATTTGCCCATTCCTTTATCACAGGAAGGAACTTCGTCAGAGTCATACCCGGCCGTCTATTCGGTCGCACCACCAAGCAACCTGGTTGTGTCCTTCGACTGGAACCAACTAGGTAGACCCTGGTTGCCAGCAAGCATACCATTCAGAATTATCGTTCAAATTACAGAATGGTAATGGCTGGCACTATCATTGATGAGGGGGCATCTGTGAGTATCCTTTCCTCTATTGCTTGGAAAGCGCTTGGTTCGCCAGTGCTTTTGCCTGAAATGATAAATCTATCAGGCTTTGATAAAGGAACCAGTCGACTTTTAAGGATCCTCCCCAATGTGCCCATCACATTGAAAGGGAAGACCGTTCAAATGAATGTGATGGTCATCCAAGGACCCTTGGATTATAACCCACTCCTTGGACGAGACTATATATATTGCATGGGAGCCATCGTCTCCTCACTCTTTAGAGTAATGTGTTTTCCGCACGAAGGAAGAGTGGTCAAGCTCGTGGACCAACTTTCATTCCCCGGATCACGCATCGCAAATATTCATACACCATCCCTAAATGGTCTCTTCGCGCAAGAAGTTTCTCAACCCACGGTCCGTCCTCCTGATGAGCGCGAGTAATCCGGGAGGATATGACTAGAACCTAGGGGGCATGCGTCCTGGTCTGCTTCGGCAGGGAAACTTTGGGTATAGAGTAGGTTTCCGCGGGAGAATATGACTAGTCTGTACCCTGTCCGTCTAGGAAGAGGGGTTATTCTAGAATAAGATTCTTTTGTCAAAGTTATGTGAGTTGGCGGGCTACGTCACAAACCTTTGTCCATTTCAGTGGACATTGCCGAGGAAGTGTTTTGTTTGAAAGATTAACGAGACAATATTTGGGTAACCTGAAAGAGGTAGGCCTCTCTCGGTGAAACGAATTTTTTGATGGAAATGAAGTAGAGGTAACCTTGAAATCGTACTTTATGCCTGGGGGCATGCAAACCTTTTGGAGTGCAAGCAAGGGGCGGCTATTTGTTTTTTAAATTTTTAGGTCCTTCCTTTAAACCTGTAGGTCTAACCCTTTAAACTCGTAGGATTAGTCGTTTCTGAACTTACATAACGAAAGGATCCGGGGCAAAGCTTTGTGAGATGAAGCTCCATAAAAAATAGAATCTCAATGAGACACTCTTATCATATGACTGGGTTAATCGAGCAGTTTTAGCACACAGTTCATGCTCGTTAAAAAATAAACGCAAGATCCGAGCAGTTTTAACGCGGACTTCATGCTCGTTAAAAAATAAACATAAGCAATGAGCAAGTGTTTCCACCAGCGTTCAAGCTCATTTTAAAATAAAAAATGAACCACTACCCGGTAAATAACCACTGTGAATGTAACCTTATCAGCCATTAAAACCTTGGTCGTGTTTGCACTGTCACCTCCACTTTTCATTTGGCCGATCGTCCACCTCCATATGATTGTTTACCCCTTTTGAGGAACAGCTGCGAAGAGTGATTTCACCTAGCCATCCTTGTGACACTGCCGTGGTTGGAAAATTCCAACCTATACCTGGAATCAGCTGCTAACCCTGTTTATCACTCGTTCCTCAAAAGACGAGTCTTCTTTAAGCTCTTTTCAAGTGACTCGTAAAATATGAAAAGATTGCCGAGTCCTTGGCCTTCCAGCTCGTTAAAGGGACAGGAAGTGCTATCCCTCCTCTAGATTTTAATCTTTTTGGACCTGAGGGATTATTGCACAAAAAGATCGAGCGCTTGTTTTGTTCGGCTCGTTAAAACTATCGAAAACTCATCCCTTCTGTATTGTTTTATACTTTTTCAGACCTAAGGGATTAGATGACGAAAAAGGACTTTTGGAGTTAACTTTATGTACCTTTTCAGACTCTCTAAAAATGAAAAGGACCGAGTTATCCTTGTCGTTAGACTCGTTAAAATCATTAAATAGCGACAAACTTGTCTTTAGACGAGAACGAGTTTCACTATCGCTAGGGTCGTTAAAACATAGCGATGGGCTTGCCCGAAGGGCAGGTTATAGAACAAGCATATGTTATCCTCCTCAAGCTTGACAAAAATAAATAGGTACTGGTCAGCAATGACTGGGGAAAAATTGGGAGAAACTCAAGAAAACTTTGATGGTAGCAAGTCGCTCTTGAACATGACACTTTTCCTCCGTACCACAATCGGGTTGGGTTGTTTCATTCACCGGTCAGGTCCATGGTCTCGCCATACCATCCATATTTGGGGTAATGCTACCGATCCATCGCATCAGTGTCGCCATATGTTCAAGAGAAGTCGTTCAGAAAAGTCAACCGTGTCCCATCCACTGCCATACATTATCCTTCATCCTTTCATGACCGCCACCCTGAATCATATGTCACAGATCGCTTTCACCTCCATCAAAATCATTAGCTCTGTTCCGTGTCATTGATGTGGGATTCATTAAGGCCCTCCTTTGACAAATCGCTTCTTGTCGACATCAGCTCATCATCCAAGAAGTTGATCTAGGAACAACCCCTTCAGTACTTTGAAGCTTGCATGCCTCAATGGCAAGTTTCTCACTTCCGGCGACAGGTATACATCAATGACCTTCGACCGAAAGATTTTGTGCGGTGTTCGACGACAAGTCCTTTATTCACACCACGTGAATTGTACTGCAGTACCTTGAGGGTCATTATCACTATCGGTGATTCCTCTCGCGCTTGTTAACGGTTTACCTCATTGACCGGTAATCAAGCGATGTCTTTCCATGTTCGACTTCAGAACATTTCTCACATGGATCGACTTGTACTTAGAGTGAAGATCGAACAAGTTTGAAGACCTCGGATCTAGTTTCATCCATCCGGGCTGCGATATATATTCAGGAAAGATAAAGACATTGACATGTACATCATTGCAGCAGATAATCATCCTACTCAAAGGATGATAATTTCATCAAAATTATCAGTCTACCATCAGACGATTGTCTATTCTATGTACAGAAAAATGAATTTATAAAGTTGAGCATGGGAATGCCCGCCTCAGCTAGATCATGAAAGCAGTATGTTGTGGGGAAAAATGCCTATTTAGGATGATCCTATCCACCTAAGGTGTGACAGCGCCTTAGCAACAAACGAATACAGCTATCATGATTTCTTCCTTTATGAAATATAAAAGAGAGGAGATTGGCAGACTTACCGTTATCTTCCGATTGTCCCTCGAACTAGATCCTCTCCTCTTTGTGTTTCCCCAGCTACTTGCCTCCTCGCTTGATCAAGAGATGAATCCCACGAGATCACAAGAGAACAGCTACCTGTGACAAGAGAACAGCTACTTGCAACAAGAGAAGAACACAATACAAAGGAAAATATACATATTCATAAATGATTCAGGATTAGAAGTAAATCAAATATACTAATGCAATCATACAAAGTACACCAGCATATAGGAAAGAATCAAGATAGCTTTATTGAAAGTAACAGGGTTCAGGAAGAGATACAACCCATAGGGCTCCAACCTAGCGTCTCCTTCCCAGCAGAATGGAATTCCTTCTTCAGCTCCTTTCAAAGCATAACACACCCAATATTTCTAGCCACAAACCAACAGCAATTCTTTGCAAATACTAAATTCCAGCCCCCTTTGACCTCATGGAGAGAGATCTATAGATAGGAGTTTTGGAGAGAGGATGAGTCAGCTTGAGGCTGGTATAAAACTGACTAGTGTCCTCTCCCACTTCAGTTCTTGAGTCCACTTGGAGGTTCTTGCTTCCACTTGGAGATTTGGAACCTCTTACTCATCACCAGTCGAATTCCCTGATCCAAGTGTCATTTTGGAAGCTTCCTGGGCATTGACACCTTGAGGAATGACTCTGCCACTTGTCCAAACTCGCTCAGCGCAGGTAGCCTTTGTTGCAGTTGACATTCAACGCATGTAGACAGTGGAGCAGTTGACATTCAGCGCAGATGCTCAGTGGAGCAGTTGACATGATCCAGAATTGCCTTGTTTTTGAGTGTTTTCAGGTGGAGAACTTCTGTGAGGTGTTGTGGTTTGTTGGCCTTGTTCCTCTAGGGGTAGGAACAACATGTTTAGGGACTTTGGATCCCTTGATTATTGACATTTCATGCTTAGTGATGCAAGGCACAAAAATGTCTATAACAGTTGCCCCCTAAAGTATGAGGCCGTTTATCGGGTGAAATGCTTTATCCAGGAGGGTCCGAAGTTCATCCATCTGCTGGGAGGAGACCTATAATAAAATACAATACAATACATTATGATTCATACTGTTTTCATGATCTAGTTGAGGCGAGCATTCCCATGCTCAGCTTTATAAATTCATTTTTGTACATAGAACAGACAATCGTCTGATGGTGGACTGATAATTTTGGTGAAATTATCATCCTTTGAGTAGGATGATCATCTTCTGTCATGATTTACATGTCAAATGTGTTTATTTTTCCTGAATATATATCGCAGCCCGGATGGATGGAACTAAATCCAGGGTCTTCAAACTCGTTCGATCTTCACTCTAAGTACAAGTCGATCCATGTGAGAATTGTGCTGAAGTCGAACATGGAAAGACATCGCTTGATTACCGGTCAATGATGTAAACCATTAACAAGCGCGAGAGGAATCACCGATAATGATAATGACCCTCAAGCTACTGCAGTACAATTCACATGGTGTGAATAAAGGACTTGGCGTCAAACACCATGCAAAATCTTCTGGTCGAAGGTCATTGATGTATACCTGTCGCCGGAAGTGAGAAACTTGCCATTGAGGCATGCAAGCTTCAAAGTGCTGAAAGGGGTTGTTCCTAGATCAACTCCTTGGATAATGAGCTGATGTCGACAAGGAGCGATCCGTCAAAAGAGGGACTTAATGAATCCCACATCAGTGACACGGAACGGAGCTAATGATTTTAATGGAGGTGAAAACAATCTGTGACATATGATTCAGGGTGGCGGTCATGAATGGATGAAGGATAATGTATGGCAGTGGATGGGACCCGGTTGACTCTTTCTGAACGACTTGTCTTGAACATATGGCGACACTGATGCGATGGATCGGTAGCATTACCTCAAATATGGATGGTATGGCAAGACCATGGTGATGTGACCGGTGAATGAAACAACCCAACCCGATTGTGGTATGGAGGAAAAGTGTCATGTTCAAGAGCGACCTGCTACCATCAAAGTTTTCTTGATTTTTTCCCAATTTTTCCCCTGTCATTGCTGACCAGTACCTCTTTATTTTTGTCAAGCTTGAGGAGGATAACATATGCTTGTTCTATAACCTGCCCTTCGGGCAAGCCCATCGCTATGTTTTAACGAGCCTAGCGATAGGGAAACTCGTTCTCGTCTAAAGACAAGTTTGTCGCTATTTAATAATTTTAACAAGTCTAACGACAAGGATAACTCGGTCCTTTTCATTTTTAGAGAGTCTGAAAAGGTACATAAAGTTAACTCCAAAATTCCTTTTTCGTCATCTAATCCCTTAAGTCCGAAAAAGTATAAAACAATACAAAAGGGATGAGTTTTCGATATCTTTAACGAGCCGAACAAAACAAGCGCTCGATCTTTTTGTGCAATAATCCCTCAGGTCCAAAAAGATTAAAATCTAGAGGAGGGATAGCTCTTCCTGTTCTTTAATGAGCTGGAAGGCCAAAACTCGGCAATCTTTTCATATTTTATGAGTCAGTTGAAAAGAGCTTAAAGAAGACTCGTCTTTTGAGGAACGAGTGATAAACAGGGATAGCAACTGATTCTAGGTACAGATTGGAATTTTCCAATCACGGCAGTGTCACAAGGATGGCTAGGTGAAATCACTCTTCGCAGCTGTTCCTCAAAATGGGTAAACAATCATATGGAGGTGAACGATGGGCCAAATGAAAAGTGGAGGTGGCAGGTGCAAACACGACTAAGGCTTTTATGGCTGATAAATTTACGATCACAGCAGTTATTTACCGGGATAGGTTCATGTTTTAGTTAAAAATGAGCTTAAACTCTGGAGTAAACATTGCTCACTGCTTATATTTATTTTTTTAACGAGCATGAAGACCGCGTTAAAACTGCTCGGATCTTGCGTTTATTTTTTAACGAGCATGAACTTTATGCTAAAACTGCTCGATGATAAGTTTGCATGCCCCCAGCATAATAACGCAAATCGAGGTGCACGCCCCCCCAAGCTTCATTGCATTCAACTCTGTGGTTGGAATGAAGGTTTACCTTTGAGAAAGGGGATTTGTTTCATTTTTTAATGAGGTTGACACAAGATAAGAACCGTCCTCGACGTCCAAATCCATTAGATGTAGAAGGTTTCATATTACACTGTGGCCACTTCCGCCAGATTACTCGGAGGCGGTAGGGCAAAAGTACCCATTAAGGCAGGGTCTTTTAGGAGACCTACTCCGATATTTTGGAGCGAATGATTCCTTCCATGAATCATTGGAATGCTTCCCTAACTTGCGAACTGTTGGGGAGAAAAGTTTGTTGGTCAACGATTGTAATTCCTCCTTGGAAGGGAAATGCAATCTTCCTAAAATAGGTCGACACAACAGCTGCCATGGCATATATCCATGGTCTTCCTAGTAGGATGTTGTAATCAAGATTCCCATCGATGACTTCAACATCTATTTCTACTGTTTTTCCCTCTAGTTCAACTTTCAAGTTATTTAGTATACCATATGGGGTATATGTCCTTCCGTCGAATGCTTTTAACATCGTCGTAGACCTCGACAAGGTTGGAGATCCTAAAGTTTTCCAGCAACTCATCGACATAATGCATGTAGATGCCCCCTCATCAATAATTGTTCGATGAACAGTTTTGTTGAGGGCTTTCACTTGAATAAGGAAAGCTAGTTGAGCTGGTAACTAAGGGTCATATCCTTTATGATCAAAGGCCACAAGATTGGAATCCATTGGGTCAATTCCACCTATTGCTGATAATAAAGCTTTCTCTTGGGAGAAGCAATTTTGCGGTACCTCAAGTGTCGACATAACGGACGGCGATTGGGCCAGGTCCTCTATCTGTGCTATTTTCGCACAAGGATTAAATGTCGATTTGTGTACTGCTCCCTTTTGCGACTTTATCATTGGCTCAGGGACGATGGGTGGCACAACTTCAGTCAAAGTTGTTGTCGAACTACTAGGTTGTTCATTAGCCTTGTTGTTCGACAGCTTTGGATTACTGTAATCCTTATTCCTCGTCAAAGCATCATTTTCCTGCTTTGATACAGACAACATAAGCACTTGGGATCGGGAAGCATTTTGATTAGCAACCAGCTCGGTTCTCGGGCTTGGAAACGGATCAGTCAACACAGCTGAGGTTTTTGAACTCTTAAAGAATCTTTTAAGCTCAGCTTTGTATGGACAATCTGCTGTCCAATGATCCTCATCGCATATATGACACCCCGTAGGGGTTTCCTTTTTCTCCCTTTATTTTTCTTCTTGCCCCCTGGTTGCTTCAGTTGTTTGCCCTTGTTGTCCGACACGGCACTTACTTCCGAGGCAAGAAGTTCCTCATTTGTATTTTGACCGGAAATCTTACGGGCCTTTTTAGATACAACCTTTATCGATTTCATGTCTGTTGCGCCAATCACGCCATCGCCGGCATGAGAGTCACTATTTGATTTAGGAGGAGGAGGAATTGAAAATTTTGTTCTAGGGGCGTCAGGTATTTTATCATAGAGCGTGCCAGACTGAGTATATACTAAGTCTAAGTATTGTGCACGAGCAATAACTTGCTCCTCCGTTACGACTCCCCCCTTGGCCACATCTTCCGTTATGGAAGGAAGTAACGACTTTATAAACCATTCAGCTAATAGCTGATCTAGAACGTAAGTCTTTACCATCCTGCGACGACGACGCCACTCATGTATATGATCGAATATATGTGTGGCCGTCGTCTGCTTGAATTTGGTTAAGATTTCGGTTCTAGTTTCATACCTTATCGGTAATTGAAAATGGGTTAAGAAAGTTGTGGCTAGGGAACTGAAATTGTCGAAAGAGGCTCTAGGTAATTCAATATACCATTTAGCCGCTGGACCCGTCAATTTCCTTTGAAAAAGGCGAAGCCTTATCGAATCATCGTTCAGGGTGTTCGACGAACACCACAGATGAAAAGTCATGGCGTGATTCGATGGGTCTTCACCTGGATTTCCATTGAATTTAGGAATGTCCGATGGAGTTTATGCGGAATCGCTGGCCACCAAGGGGCATAAGCAATTGGATCATTCGTCAACCGGTTTAGATCTGGTAATTCTAGAGTTGCTACAAAGGGCAACTGTTGATTCAGGTTAGGCGGAGCATACCCAGGATAAGATGGAATCGCCTGAGCAGTGGGTCTTTGCATACCAGCATAATGTATTTGATGTTGGCAACTTTGACAAGTTTGATGGGCATAACCGTTATTATATGGTTGCCCATTACTTGCAAAGACTTGCTGCTCGGGTCTTTGATATGATTGCTGGAATTGCGGTTGTTGAGTTTGAACCAGCTCTGGTTATTGGACTATTTGTTGTTGTCCAATACTGGATGATTGACCAAGATGAGGATTCATAGTACTTGTATGAGCCTGAGTTGCTCCAGATAAGGAGGCACTAACCGGAGGTCGTGATTGAGTTGTCGAGACAAGAGGCTGTTGTATGGCAACCTGAGAAACTTGGGGTTGACATACAACAGGTAGCGCTTGTACTTGCGACGCAATCAACATACCAGGTATAGTGGCAACATTCGACACAGGGTGGACTGGTTGCATTGAATATGCAACCCTTGGTTGCTAAGGCAGTATTGGTACCCATCCGCTGGATGTAATTCCAGTTTGACCTGAACTTTGTTGTAAACTCCCATATGGTTGTTCTCCGGGGGGGGAAAATGAAAAGGCATACTGCCCTCCATATGGTGGCAATCCAGTGCTTAAAGGGTAGATTGGCCTTTGAAGACACATTGGATCAAGTTGTTGAGTTTCAACATAAGAAATACCAGATGATAATCCAGATGAAGAAATAGGAACTAACCATGTCGTCGAAACAGTCTCTGATTGGACTCCAGCTTGTTGTTGACAATTTGCCGGGACAGATGGTATACCAGCGAACATCGTTGGAGTAGCAGCAGGAGGCTCTGCCGCTACTGTGTCGGATGACATAGTCCTGGATGTCGACGGTTGTTCAGACATATTTAGCCTATCCAAAAGATTTCCTAGCGATTCTACAAGAACTTTGTGATGAAGGTAGATTAACTTCGAAGATCAACGCAGGAATAAAGGGTGATTGTTCCGTTTAAAATAAATTGTTAACGACGCTTTAGACACAACTTGCTTTTTCAGTTTTAAAGAGTTGAGAAAAAGCTAAAGATGACTCTAGTCTCCTTCGATGTTTTAACGAGCCCGAAGTGACAAATGCTCGGATGGACTTTTTCTGTTATAGAGTCTGAAAAAGGCCAAAAGAAACTGCTCTGGAGATCTAGGCAGAGGGTGTGCCAAACTTTTCGCAAAGCCACATAATACTTTTTACGGTACGGGTGGTCGATCTTCGTGAATGCTGTGTTCACTGCATTGCGATCAGTAGGGCGGCCGACACGGCTTCCTAAGGATAAAGGATATATGCCTATAAGGGTCTCCCAATATATACGCGACGGTACATGGGAGCACAAATCCGTACTAGTGCTATCTTCCCTCAGGGGGAATCACCCACCTTCCACGAGATCGACAGTCACTAGGCTTAACGACGTTGGAACACGTCTCTAGCCTAGACCTCTATGTTGTGCGTTATGTTGCAAAGCGTTGTTAGGTTCATTCAGTTTATTTTAAGTTGATCTTTTTAAAGTTTGTCTTTCAGGATCACCACGAGATGTATGGTACAAATTCCTAAATGCAGTCTAAGATGATAAGCAAGCTTTATAATCTTTCAACTTTGAAAATCCTAGCTACTAAGGGAAAAGAGAGCGACTATCTTTTCTCAAAGAGCAATCAGCACACTCTAATGCACTCTTCCTAAACCAAGCATGCAAACTTATCAAAATGCAAATGTGCAATGCAGGTGTTTGTTTTCCACTTTCTTAGTATAAATGCCTACAAAGAAAGCTTTTTGTACAATTTTGAATTTGCTTTTAAATGACTGAAACAAACAAGTTTACTTTTTCCAAAATCAACAAGGGTAGAAGAGATTACAATCACTTTGCGATTTTTGAAATGAATACATGTTTTGACATTCAAAAGTGACAAATTCAAACCAATAAGCAAAAGCAAATGTATAATCAAACTGCAAACAACCAATGAACTTTCAGTGCAGGTAGCCTTCACGGGACCTGCGCTGAAATGCAGAATGCCTTCACAGCAGTCGCTCTGAAGGAGAAACTCTCGTTTCTCTTGGATTCTGGGTCATAAAATGCTCAAAAATCAACTGTTTCAAGCCAAATCAGAAACACAAGCAAGGTATAAACAGAGGGATGCTTTGAGAGGGTACTAAAGACTATCACAAAGGATCATCAAGTCATTTGTGAGTCCATTGTTGAGATCATAGACAAAAATCCAGTAAAGGATCAAGGCAGCAACATTCTACTTTGCAAAGCAGTTCGATTGTTGCCGTTGAGTCTATGAAGTAAACAATGATGTAAACACAAATAAAATGACTAAAACAAATCTCCCCAATGGAGTCGCCAATTTTTTGTGGGGAAAAATGCCTATTTAGGACGATCCTATCCACCTAAGGTGTGACAGCGCCTTAGCAACAAACGAATACAACTATCATGATTTCTTCCTTTATGAAATATAAAAGAGAGGAGATCGGCAGCCTTACCGTTATCTTCCGATTGTCCCTCGAACTAGATCCTCTCCTCTTTGTCTGTCCCCAGCTACTTGCCTCCTCGCTTGATCAAGAGATGAATCCCACGAGATCACAAGAGAACAGCTACCTGTGACAAGAGAACAGCTACTTGCAACAAGAGAAGAACACAATACAAAGGAAAATATACATATTCATAAATGATTCAAGATTAGAAGTAAATCAAATATACTAATGCAATCATACAAAGTACACCAGCATATAGGAAAGAATCAAGATAGCTTTATTGAAAGTAACAGGGTTCAGGAAGAGATACAACCCATAGGGCTCCAACCCAGCATCTCCTTCCCAGCAGAATGGAATTCCTTCTTCAGCTCCTTTCAAAGCATAACACACCCAATATTTCTAGCCACAAACCAACAGCAATTCTTTGCAAATACTAAATTCCAGCCCCCTTTGACCTCATGGAGAGAGATCTATATATAGGAGTTTTGGAGAGAGGATGAGTCAGCTTGAGGCTGGTATAAAACTGACTAGTGTCCTCTCCCACTTCAGTTCTTGAGTCCACTTGGAGGTTCTTGCTTCCACTTGGAGATTTGGAACCTCTTACTCATCACCAGTCGAATTCCCTGATCCAAGTGTCATTTTGGAAGCTTCCTGGGCATTGACACCTTGAGGAATGACTCTGCCACTTGTCCAAACTCGTTCAGCGCAGGTAGCCTTTGTTGAAGTTGACATTCAACGCAGGTAGACAGTGGAGCAGTTGTCATTCAGCGCAGATACTCAGTGGAGCAGTTGATATGATCCAGAATTGCCTTGTTTTTGAGTGTTTTCAGGTGGAGAACTTCTGTGAGGTGCTGTGGTTTGCTGGCCTTGTTCCTCTAGGGGTAGGAACAACATGTTTAGGGACTTTGGATCCCTTGATTATTGACATTTCATGCTCAGTGATGCAAGGCACAAAAATGTCTATAACATAGTATGAAAAATAATATATTGTATTGTATCTTATTACAGGTCTCCTCCCAACATTGGATGAACTTCAGATCCCCCTGATAAAGCATTTCACCCGATAAACAGCCTCATACTTTAGGGGGCAACTGTTATAGACATTTTTGTGCCTTACAGCATTGAGCATGAAATGTCCATAATCTAAGGGATCCAAAGTCCCTAAACATGTTGTTCCTCCCCCTAGAGGAACAAGGCTAACAAACCACAGCAATTCACAGAAGTTCTCCACCAGAAACTGCTCAAAAAACAAGTCAATTCAGGATCAATTCAGTGGCTCCACTAGCTGTCTGCGCTGAATGTCAAAGCCAACACTGGCTACCTGCGCTGAATGTCAAATCCAACACTGGCTACCTGCGTTGAGCGAGAATTGCCAAATGGCAAGTTCATTCCAAGAGGTGTCAAGACCCAGGAAGCTTCCAGAATCTTCCTCAATGACACTTGCCTCAGTGAATTCGACTAGTGATGAGTAAGAGGTTCCTAATCTCCAAGTGGAAGCAAGAACCTCCAAGTGGAAGCAAGAACCTCCAAGTGGAATCAAGAACTGACAGAGGGAGAGGACACTAGTCAAATCTCAAGCTGACTCATCCTCTCTCCAAACATCTATATATGGATCTCTCCTCCATGAGATCTAGAGGCTGAAATTTTGTGATTGCAAATAATTGTTGTTGGTTTGAGATTGGAATCATTGGGTGCTTAATGCTCTGAAGGGGGTGAAGATAGGAATTCCATTTGCTGGGAAGGAGATGCTGGATTGGAGCCCTCTGGGTTGTATCTCTTCCTGAACCTTGTTATTCATCAATAAATCTATCTTGGTTTCTCCTATATACTGATGTATTTTTGATGTATGATTGCATTAGTATGTTTAGTTTATTTCTAATCCTGAACTAGTTATGAATATGAATCCATGTCTTGTGTAGCATTCTCTTCTTGTGATCTTGCAGAAACCTCTTGAAGCTGGGCGAGCGAGAAGGCAAGTAGCTGGGAACTCTCCAAGAGAAGAGAAACCGGATCGAGGGACAAACGGAAGACACCGGTTAGTCCATCCATCTCTCTTCATTCTTAATTCATAAAGGAAGAATACTAGAATAGTTGTCTCTGTTTGTTGCTAAGGCACTGTCACACCTTAGGTCGATAGGATCGTCCTGTATAGGCATTTTTCCCCACAACAGTGGGGCCCTCCTCTACCTAAGCGACGACCATTGTTACAAAATTCAGATGCACCTGGGAAGAGGCACAAATAACTTTGTCGAGCTATCTACAGCCAAACACCTCATCCACTTTGCACTTGAGAAATGCTACACAAAACTACAACTGTTTGGGGACTCAAAACTTGTCTGCAATTGGCTCAATAGTACATCTTACTGCTCTGCTTATTCTTTGAGACACATTTTGGATGAGGCACACAGGCTTATAGCATCTTTTGAAAAATTTGTTTGTCAACACATTTACAGGGAGCGCAACTCAAGGGCGGACCTCCTATCAAAACAGGCAGCGCAAAGGCAGGAAGAAGACTGGTTGATACAGGAAGAAGTGGATGGAATTTTCCACCAACATTACCACAGGCCTTTTGTAGATCTGCACTCTCTCCGGGAGACATAACTATACTGCTATTTTCATTCTATAAACACAGATTTTTTGGGGGTTTTTTGACCCACTGGCTTCTTGTAAGCTGCTGGGTACTTGCTGCCGTTATCACTTGGTACATAAAATAGTCTCATCACAGAACTATCTGACATACAGGATCTTTTGAAAACTCTGGTTTCTTCGGTTTCTTTTGATACTTACTAGTTGTCTCCCTGCGTGGAGCACACTCTATCAACATGTATACTTATGTTTTTGATGCAAAATCTCTCCGAGATCATATGAACTCCCTGCGTGGAGGCACAAAATTGCATATATTTTTGTACATGGCTGTAGTTAAACTGTCATTTTGCTACTATCTGGGAGGCGACCAGCCTCATTATGCATATGCCTAGGCATTTACAGAATGTAATTTCTTACGATCTAATAGAAATTACGAATTTTTCCACGAGAAAAAAAAAGGCCAGATATGATCATCCGAAGGTGTGTTAGATAAGATGAAGTACCAAAGATATTGAAATATTGTCATGATGAGCCATGTGGAGGACACTTCGCTGACAAAAGAACTTCCTACAAAGTCCTTCTCTTAGGATACTATTGGCCTTCCCTTTTTAAGGATACCAAGGAGTATGTCAAGAGATGTGATAGTTGTCAAAAGATGGGAAAACTTGTTCCCTCTGATGAAATGCATCTACAACCTCAGGTACTTATTGAGCCTTTTGAAAAATGTGTTGGGTGTGGAGCATGATTATCTTCTGTATTCAAAGGTATCGCTGCATTGGACCCTAGTTCGAAATGGGGCGGCAACGCTGCCTATAAAATATTCGCTGCAGGGGGGGTTTAGGGGCCCCCACTTGGCGGGGGGATGGGGGACAACGCCCCGAAGCTAAGAATAGACGTAAAATTTCCTTGTAAAATGTTGTAATTTTGTAGTCAATCTGGGTCATTCATTAGGCGGAGATCTGACGGTAGAAGTTATGTTTAATTTAAGGTTTTTTGCCCTAGAAGGCAACCCCTCGCTATATGAGGGAATTGTATTGCGTCTATGTAGATCAATATTCTGAGTGAGGAGGAGAGAGGAGATTGAGAGTGAAGAGGGAATTACAGTGGATATGTTGTAGGTTGTATCTCTTCAATTTGTTGGAATATAAATCGAAGGACTGGCTGTTTCTCTGTGGACGTAGCCCAAACTTGGTGAACCACGTATATTTGTGTCTCTCTTGTTTTATGTGTTTTTTGTGTTTATATTTCTGTAATATTTTATGAGTTCCATTGCTCTGTAATATATAATTTTCTAATAATTTGTATCAGAGCCGAAGGTCTATTTGGCTGAAAAACTCACAGGAGAGAAGGGTTGATGGTTCGAGTGGTAGCAATGGCGGAAGATGGTAGGTTTAGGGTCGAAAAATTCAATGACCAAAACTACTAGTTGTGGAAGATGCAGATGGACGATCTATATCAGAGAGATCTGTACCAACCAATGAGCGGAAAGACAAAGAAGCCGATGAGTATGACAGACACAGAATGGGATATTCTCGACAGAAAGACACTTGGAACAATATGGTTGTGCCTAGCGGTGTTGGTAGCATTTAATATTTCAAAGGAAATGACAACATAGGGTTTAATGTCGACATTGGCCAAACTATATGAAAAACCCTCGGCCTCAAATAAGGTATTTCTTATGAAGCGTTTATTTAATATGAATATGTCAGAAGGTGGATCTGTTACTGATCATTTAAATGAATTTAATACAGTTACAAATCAGTTAAGTTTTGTAGGGGTAACTTTTGATGATGAAGTTACGGCTCTGTTATTTCTGTGCTCATTGCCAGAAAGTTGAAATGGTTTAGTTATGGCCATTAGTAACTCTGTCTCTGGATCTAGTACTTTAATTTTTGATGATGTTGTCGGTGCAATCCTTAGCGAGGAAATGCAACAGAAAAGCTCTGGTGAGACATCAGGTAATGCTTTGATTGCAGAGACTAGGGGAAGAAAAATGGAAAGAGGAAAGATCCCAAGATATCACAGTAAGTCAAGAAAAGGCAGATCCAAGTCCAGATCAGGGATAGTGTGCTGGAAATGTGGGAAGAAAGGACACATGAAGAAAGACTACAAGTCTCAGAAGGGAAAAGAAGGAGACGCGCAACAAGAAAACAATCATGAAGCAAATGTGACAGGTGATGTGTTACAAGATGCCTTGATTCTTTCTTTAGAAAATGTTATCAATGCCTGGGTGGTAGATTCAAGGGCCTCATTCCATGCCACACCTGATAGGAAACATTTCATGATTATGTTCAAGGAGATTTTGGAAAAGTTCGATTGGTGATGATAAACCCTGTAAAATCGTTGGAATGGGTAGAGTTTTCATAAAATAGCAAAATGGAAATCAAGGGATATTAAAGGAGGTAAGCCATGCCCCAGATCTGGAAAAAAAAATTGATTTCAACAGGGCAGTTGGGAGGTGAAGGCTGTGTGACTACTTTTACAGATAAAACCTGGAAGGTCACAAAAGGATCCTTGGTAATAGCAAAAGTAGAAAAGGTTGGTACATTGTATTTATGCAATGGTATTTCTAATTCTGTTAATGCTTTAAACTCTACAGGAGAAGATACGACACTATGGCATCATAGGCTCGGGCACATGACTAAGAAGGGGATGCAGATTCTTCACTCAAGAAAATTTTTTCCAGGTTTGAAGCATGTTGATTTAAAATTCTATGATAATTGTGTTTATGGAAAACAGAAGAGAATCAGATTCCTCAGAGTTGGGAAAGAAAAGAAGAGTGAAAAATTAGAGCATGTGCATACATATGTATGGGGACCTGCTAAGGTATCATCCCTTGGTGGATCTCGTTATTATGTTACTTTTATTGATGATGCAACTAGAAAAACTTGGATTTATTGTATTCGAAATAAATCTCATGTATTTGATACTTTCAAGAAATGGAAAGCTTTGGTTGAAAATGAGATAGGAAAAAGGTTGAAGTGTCTCAGATCAGACAATGGAGGTGAATATTGCAGCAAAGAGTTTGATAGGTATTGTTCTGAGAATGGAATTCACAAAGAGAAGATAGTTCCAGGAACGCCACAAGAAAATGGTGTGTCAGAAATGATGAATAGGATAATCATGGAGCGTGCAAGGTGCATGAGATTGCATGCAGGATTTCCTTTACAATTTTGAGCAGATGTTGTAGATACTACTATTTATCTAATAAATAGAGGGCCTTCAAGTTCCTTCGATGGTGGTATTCCAGAGAAGGCATGGACAAGTAAAAAGGTAAACTACTCTCTTTTAAATACTTTTGGTTGTGAAGCCTTTGTCCACATTAATAAAGATAATAGAACAAAGCTTGGGGAAAAATCAAAGAAATGTACCTTTATTGGCTATGGTGTTAATGATTTTGGTTATCGCTTTTATGATTATGAAAAACAAAAAATCATTAGGAGTAGAGATGTCATATTCAATGAAAAGGTTTTGTATAAGGATCAGCTGCATGAAAATAAACAAGAAAAATAAAACAAAGAATACACAGTGCTTGACAAGATCACAGAAAAAGTGATGGTGCCTAAAAATCATAATGATCAACATCTAGAACAACAACCACAACAGCAACAAGCACCTCAAACGCCTGAAGGTGGTGTTAGAAGATCTATCAGGATAAGTAGACCCCCTGAATGATACTCTCCTTCATTATATTATGTATTGTTAACTGATTCTGGTGAACCAGAATGTTATGAAGAAGCAGTACAGGTAGAAACCAGGAAGAAGTGTGAGCAAGCCATGAAAGAAGAGATGGACTCCTTAGCACATAACCAGACTTGGGACTTAGTTAGGTTGCCTGTAGGTAAAACAACATTGCAGAATAAATGGGTTTACAAGTTGAAGGAAGAAGATGGAGGTATAAAAAGGTATAAAGCTAGACTTGTGGTGAAAGGGTTTGCACAGAAAAGGGGTATATATTTTGATGATATATTTTCTCCTGTTGTTAAAATGACTTCAATCAGAACTATTTTAAGTCTAGTAGTAGTTGAAGAATTGCATCTTGAACAGTTAGATGTGAACACAACCTTTCTCCATGGGGATTTGGAGGAAGAGATATACATGCAGCAACCACAATAATATAAGGTAAAAGGGAAGCAGAAACTAGTGTGCAAATTGAAGAAGAGCTTGTATGGCTTAAAACATGCTCCAAGGCAGTGGTATCTAAAATTTGACAGGTTTATGTTTTAACAAGGTTATACTAGATGTCACTCTGATCATTGTGTTTATCTCAAAAGGCAAAATGATGGCAACTATATTATATTGTTATTGTATGCAGATGACATGCTTGTTGCAAGTTCTAACATTTTAGGAAATAAATGTGCTCAAAACAAAATTGGAAAACTCATTTGCAATGAAGACTTTGGGTGCTGCAAAACAAATCCTTGGTATGAGAATAACTAGAGATAGGAAGAATAAAAAATTAACATTGTCTCAAAGTGAGTACATAGAAAAGGTGTTGAAAAGTTTTAATATGCAGAATGCAAAACCAGTTAGTATACCTTTGGCTAGCCATTTCAAATTAAGTAAGGAGGAGTGTTCCAAGACTCAGGAATAAATGGCTCATATGTCTAAAGTTCCATATGCATCAGCATTTGAAAGCTTAATGTATGCAATGGTCTGCACAAGGCCTGATATTGCACATGCAGTGGGAGTGGTAAGCAAGTACATGAACAATCCAGGAAAAGAACATTGGATGGGAGTGAAGTGGATTCTTAGGTATTTGACAGGTACCACAAATCAAGCATTATTCTTTGGTGGTTCAAACATTGCTCTACAGGGATATGTTGCTGCAGATATGGTGGGTGATAGAGATAACAGGAGGAGCACAACAGGGTATGTGTTTACTGTAGGTGGAATAG
This sequence comes from Pinus tabuliformis, assembly GCA_031772625.1. Taxonomy (NCBI): domain Eukaryota; kingdom Viridiplantae; phylum Streptophyta; class Pinopsida; order Pinales; family Pinaceae; genus Pinus; species Pinus tabuliformis. The sequence goes on along the minus strand of CM062819.1, from coordinate 259,071,887 downwards.
CTGTCAGTTGGGTCTCAAAACTGCAAAGTGTTGTTGCACTCTCAGCAACAGAAGCAGAATATGTTTTTGCTACAGAGGCTAGTAAAGAAATGATTTGGTTACAAAGGTTTCTGGATGAATTGGGTAAGAAGCAGGAGTTGGGTAGGTTATATAGTGACAACCAGAGTGCCATACATCTTGCAAAAAACTTTGCATTTCATTCTAAGACTAAACATATACAGCTCAAGTACCATTTCATACGGTCAGCATTGGAAGATTGAAAGTTGAAGCTAGAAAAGATACACACCAACCAGAATCCTGCAGGTATGTTAACAAAAGTTGTAACCAGGGAGAAACTGAGAATCTACTCAGTTTCAATTGGTCTTCAAGTATGATGAAGAAGATGAGAATGTTGTAGCTCTGATACCACTTGTTATAGATCTAACCCGGAAATACTATAGATCTGATATGAAAATATAAGATAATGCAAATAAACCCAGAAATAATATGAAATGATTCTTTATTGATCAAACCCTTAAGGTAGGGCAACACCATACATTTTCACTCCTTAAGGAAGGAGAACACTCCACAAGCCATATGCCTATTCATACAATATTCCTTCACTATATTCCTTGACTTGGAGTCTCTAGCCTCTATATAGGCCTCACACATACAATACCATGGGTCATTACCATCGTTCCTGTTGAGCCTCAAACCTGCACCTTCCTATACACCCTCTCAGCCTTCTTTTTCCACTTACTTCATCCACCAGGCTGTTAAAATCATTGCATTATAGTCTAAAAATAGTTTTTTACATGGTTTTCTGACTATGCGTATGGTTGTTGTTTGGTTTAGATTTTTTCTCAGACAGCTACGGAAACTTGTCAGTTTCCGTAGCCAGCACAGGTTTCCGCATCTATTTTGTTAAAAGCTATGCTACAGGTGTCCTATGAAGAAATGAGCCACATGGGCAAGCTACAGGTGACTGGTACATGGAACGTGTCCCTTCAAATCAGCCAAATCATCCATAGAAGGTCACGGTCAACAAGGGTCAAAGGCAAAGCCAACCAAGGATTTTAGCGGTGGCATGTCTCTGTTTTGAGCACGTGAATGTTTACGTGGCACAGTCCTCAGCCCACGAAGACACCAGCATACCTGGAGATCATCCCCGTAACCTGCTACCACTCTGAAGCTTTAATAGACATGATGACAGTTACACTAGATCTCGGCTGAGGAGATCTACGCGTCCTTGGAAACACAGTTAATAGCATAGGATTCAGTTAGTTAGTTTCAGTACTTTTTCATTATAAATAACGCGTTGATGAATGTTGTGTAGGAGCTTTTGTGATGTAATTTTTGGAACTGTTTCTATTAGCACCCCACTGTACTTCGTTTTATATATGTTGTTGTTGCTTTAATACATGAGAAGACTACTTTGCTGAGCTCGTTATTGTGACTGTTCGTTGACTGGCTAAGGTGGCAGAGGGCCCTTGCGCACTAAAGCCCTTTATAGTTGTTTTCATTATGTTTTTGTCTTCATAATCATTAGCTTGTATATAACACGTTGTTTAGATGTTTTTAAATTCACTACTGTTTACATGCTCACTTCCGTTTTTATAGCTGTCAGCTGATCAATGTTTTTCTGCAGGTTTTCTTAGGCATCCTGGGAAAATTTTCATCTTTTTGATAACTATTGACACATGATATCATCTTGTCCTTCCTGCTAACTTTCATTTTCTGAAGTTTAATTCCAGCAATGTTCTTTTTTTCAAGTTGTGATTTGCTTATTTATTTTTCTGTTACTTGGACATCATACTACTCATCAGTTTATGGTTTCTTTCTATAGTCAAGTGACTCTATTAGTAAGAAATCATAATATTACTTATTGTAGTGTGATTTAGTTATCATATTACTTAAACTCATTCATGATTGCTTCCCACAAGGTAGATTGAGCTGAAGGGTAAAGGATCAGAAGAGTTGAAGTAGTGTGATTAGTTTCCTTTTTTGCAATTTAATTTCTTGCCATCTAAGATATCATATTGCTTGACTTGTTCATGATTGCTTCCCCCAAGGTAGATTGAGCTGAAGGGTAAAGGATCAGAAGAGTTGAAGTAGTGTGATTAGTTTCCTTTCTGCAATTTAATTTCTTGCCATCTAGATATCATATTGCTTGACTTGTTCATGATTGCTTCCCACAAGGTAGATTGAGCTGAAGGGTAAAGGATCTGAAGAGTTGAAGTATTGTGAATTAGTTGCTTTGCTTTTAGTTTGAGTTGCTTTAAGTTCAATTTTTACTTTCTTTTTCATTCAGCAACAAGGATACTGGGCCATTGTCATTAGTTCACTGTTTAATACATTGATTTCCTCTTAAGAATTGATTTCATTACAATTGTTTTAAAGCTTTCTTTTTGAGCACTTTTAAGTTTTGGAAAATCACTGTAGAAATCACCATCACCATCCATACTTAACTTTCATTTCAGCCATCACACATTAGGGAAAGATAAATCCAAAAACAAACTAAAAAATTCAAAAACGACAAAAGACTAAGGAAATGGTTATCTAGTACATATAGTACACTTCACTTCGTCAGTTTACGAACCCCGGATTGACATTTTAAATAGAAATTTAGAACACACTAAATTGACCAAACATTTTGGCGCCGTTGCCGGGGAAGTGAAATTAGGTAGCCAATTTCTTAAAAAAAAAAAGAAAAACACAAGAAAATTTCAAGGAAGAAAAATCGATAACCTCTCAAAGTATGCTCTCCTCTTGCACCTAGAGTGATCTGGAGGATCAGAAAAGAGAAAGTTATTGGTTTATTAGTTTCTTGAGTATGCTCTCTTCTTGCACCTAGAGTGACCTAGAAGATCAGAAAGAGATTTATTAGCCCGACTTGAAGAAAAAAAAAAATGACATGCATAGAGCAAGAGACTCTAGGGGAAGGTTTTTAGCTAGAGCTAAGAGTTCGATTTTTACAACTCCTTCTACTTCAAGGAATAGACAAGAGACACCTCCATCATCTCCTAACCCTAGGATTCCTGGAATTCAAGAGGCAGTAGTTGACTCTCCCACACCATCCCTCGAATCTGAATTAGGAATAGATCCTTTCTTTTCTTCTACAAGAAGACACATTGTAATTGAAGAAGTAGAATCACCTGAGGAAGAAGAGGGAGAAATTCCTCCTCGTTCGCCATTAGTAGAAGAACCAGAGGACTCTAAAATCTCTGAGAAAACTACCATGACAGAAGAGGGAGTAAATGGATTTGGTAGAGGTAGAGGCGGAGGAGGAGGAGGAGGAAATAATGGAGGAGGTAGAGGTAACAATGGGGGAAATAGGGATGCAGATAACTCATTCGGATTTCCTATAGTCGATGAGGATTCTCGAGAAACAATGAAAAATATTTCACCATTTGTCCTCCCAAACTTTCATGGGTTAAGAAATGAAGATCTTGAAACATTTCTATTTGAGTTTGAGGTCGTGTGTCGAACCTATGATTATCTGGAAGACTCTCAAAATCTCAAACCGTTTCCTTCAACATTGAAAGGAGCAGCTTTGAAATGGTTCATGGGATTACTCACTCAATCCATTAGGACTTGGAATGATATGAAACAAACATTTTTGGATAGATACCTGGACTATTGTATGCCCACCAATCACAAGGATGAGGTATTCAAAATGGTACAAAAAGAAGACGAAAACTTGGAGGATTTACTTGAAATATTTCAATACAACCTGAAAAGAGCAAAAATGAGTAACTTAGATGAGGAGACCTTGAAAGCCCTTCTATTAAAAGCTATTAGAGATGAATGGATAGATATTTTGAACATGATGGGAAAAGGAGATATATCTCAACTTCCACTTCATGATATAGCAGAACTGTGTGTCCATCTCTCAAGAGGAAAATCTAAAACTGGAAAAGGGCCTAGAGATCCTTCTCTCATCAGAGCAAACAAATCTGCAACTGGATCAGTAAGTAGGGCTGAGATTGGCAACATGCTTGATGAATTTAAAACTGATATCTTAGGGAGTCTTAGTGAGCAACTAGACACTCTTAAGATCCACAATAAGCAGAAAGCAGAAGCTAAAGCTTTAGCCATCTTTTTCCCAAAATGTAGAAAAAAACATGCTCTCAGGGAATGTCCCTTCGATGTGAAAGTTGTAGAAACATGTGTGATCTGTTCAGAGAATCATGAGAACAAGGATTGTCCTTCAATTCCTGGGCTCAAAGCTGTCTTTCGAGAAGATCCAAATACAATTGAGTCTCTATGTTTTGTTGCAAGGAGACCTTGGCAGGGGCAACAAAATCAAGGGTTTAACAACTCTATGAACTTTCAATCCCCACCAAATTGGAATCCTTGGCAACAACCTTGGTCCCAACCTCAGAATCCTTTTCAATCATGGGTACAAGGTATGAAAAATCCTTATGGGAGATTTGCTCAATTTTATCAATATCCTCCATCTTTTCAAAACCAACAAGCTCCACAACTTCCAAATCAAAACCCACAACTATCATTTCCATTTCAACAACAACAACCTTCTCAACAAAACCCAAATTCTCAACTCTTGCTTCCATTCCAACAGAAGTCAAATCAACTTCCTTCTCAGCCATTGTGAAACCCCAATAATAAAAACCCTCAAAATGCTTACATGATAGAAGGTCAACAATTTCCTGCCTATATGATTGTTCCTCTCAATGATGTACAACTCAGATCTGGTAGAGTTCTAGATAAACCTTCTATAGATGCCCAAAATCAAAGCATTTCTGAGGAAGAGTCTCTTGAAGCCAATAAGGGTTCTGAAGCATCTCTTTAAAACCCAAACACTCAGAAAGAAAAAGAAAAAGGGCTAACCCCCACAACTCCTATATTTGTGCAACCTGCATCTTCATCCACACCTCCTTTTCCTGAAAGATTACAAATTGACAAAGGGGTGGAAAAACAAATCTTGTTGCCTGACTACGATTTTCTAGATGAATTGAAGAATGTCTGTATCAATATTCCCTTGTTACAAGCCATCAAAGAGATTCATATTCTAGTAAAAACAATAAAGGAGTTGAGTCTTAAAAGACCAGGAAGAAAACCTAGAGACACAAGAAGAATCCACCTGGTAGGGAAAATTGCAGACATCATGATGGGAAAAATTACTATGCAGAAGTATGTAGATCCCGGTAGTCCAATTGTCAAAACACATATCAATGGGGTTGAAATTCCAAATACTTTGATTGATTTAGGGGTTGCTATCAACATTATGAGTAGATAGACTATGGAACAGCTGAAACTTCCTAATCTTCTCTTTACACCTACTTTACTGCAACTTGTAGATCGATCAATTATTAAACCAGATGGTATATTAGAAGACATTTCAGTCTCCTTAGACTCTTGGGAATATCCAGTGGATTTCATGATTTTAACTCCCAAAAGTAATTTAGGAGGACATCCTCTCATCTTAGGAAGACCTTGGCTAGCCACAGTCGATGCTTTCATTAGTTGTAGGTCTGGGGATATGTATATTTCTGATGGTAATTCGACAAAGAAATTCAATCTGTATCCTCCAGCAAAAGAAATTACAGAAATAGGAGATAATGAGTGGGTTGATGATGAAGATACTATACAACCTGTCTTTACCATTTCTGAAGTTAGTGAAGATAGTCAAATTCTGAACACATTAGAAAATTTTGAAACATATTTAGAATATGACCACACACAATTTCAGTTAGATTCTGACATTGAGTATATATCATCTAGACAAATGTCTCTTTTCTCTATGGAAGAATTTGGTAGTTCCGCCATTGAGATCTTTCCAGGAAAAACATTGAATATCAACAAAAATTTGGAAAGATCACAACAGGAAGAACTAACCAAAATCTTGCAAAAACATTCTACTGCATTTGCATGGGAGTATACTGATATGAAAGGTATTGACCCTAAGACTTGCATTCATCACATCTACATTGAGGAAAATAGTAGACCAATCAGACAACCTCAGAGAAGGATGAATCCAAACCTTAGGGAGATCGTGAAAGAACTCCAAAAGTTACTTAATGTGAACTTCATTTATCCAATTTCAGATAGCCGATGGGTTTTTCCTTTGGTTATAGTACCTAAAAAGAATGGTAAATGGAGAGTATGCATTGATTACAGGGAATTGAACAAAGCAACTCTGAAGAATCACTTTCCTTTACCCTTTATCGATCAGGTATTAGATACTTTAGCAGGCAAAAATTATTTTTCATTTTTGGATGGTTTTAGTGGTTACAATCAGATTCAGGTAGCACCTGAAGATCAGGACAAGACCACGTTTACCTGTCCATGGGGAAATTTTGCTTACCGAGTACTTCCTTTTGGATTATGTAATGCACCCGCAAAGGGCAGTACTAGGAATCTTTTCCGATCTAATCCATGATTGTGTAGAGGTTTATATGGATAATTTTACAGTTTATGGTAATTCGTTTGAAGAGGCATTAGGGAATTTGGAAAAAGTCCTTATAAGATGTAAAGAAACAAACCTATCATTAAGTCATGAAAATTGCTTTATGATGTTTACTGAAGGGATTGTTTTAGGACATCATATTTCAGGAGATGGGATTAAATTTGATAGATCAAAAGTTGAGGTCATCTCCAAGTTGCCTATTCCAAATTGTCAAAAAGATGTTAGAAGTTTTCTTGGATTTACTGGATATTATAGAAGATTTATTGAAAACTTCACAAAAATAGCATCTCCACTCTTCAAATTACTTAAAAAAGACTGTGAATTCAAATGGGATCCTAATTGTCAATCTGCATTTGAAACTTTGAAAACAAGAATATCTGAAGCACCCATTTTGAGAGGTCCAAATCGGAAACTTCCTTTCCATATTTCTACAGATGCTTCAGATACAGCTCTAGGAGTTGTGTTGGGACAAAAGGATTTAGTTCCCTATGCCATTTACTACACCAGTAAAAATTTAACTCCCACTGAGTTAAACTATACTGTGACTGAGAAATAGTTCTTAGCTGTTGTTCATGCAATCGACAAGTTTAGACATTATATAACCAGCTATGAAACTTTTTTCCATACTGATCATTCTGCAATTAGATATCTCATGAACAAACCTGTTACTAATGGCAGAGTTACAAGATGGCTTTTACTTTTACAAGAATTCAATTTTACTGTGTTGGATAGGCCAGGGAAACAAAATACAGTAGCTGATTTCTTGTTTAGAATCAAAAATACTAACGAACATTCTCTTGTAGAGGATAAGTTTCCAGATGAATATTTGTTTGCAGTAACTACTAAGACTCCTTTGTATGCAGATATTGCTAACTACTTGGTTACAGGGAAGCTACCTCCACATCTATTTCCTGGTGAAAAAAGAAAAATTATTCAGGAGAGCTCAAGTTATTCATGGATTTCTAATGAATTGTTTAAAACAGGGCTAGATTGTGTGATCAGAAGATGTGTTCGGGAAGACGAAATACCTGACATCCTCAAGGCACGTCATGATGAACCATGCGGTGGCCACTTTGCTGAAAAAAGGACGGCCTATAAAATCCTCTCTTTAGGATATTATTGGCCTTCCCTTTTCAAGGATGCAAAACAATATGTCAGAAGGTGTGACAGCTGCCAAAGAGTTGGGAGACCGACTCTTTTGAATGAAATGCCATTACAACCACAGGTACTCACAGGTACTCAGTGATGCAAGGCACAAAAATGTCTATAACATAGTATGAAAAATAATATATTGTATTGTATCTTATTACAGGTCTCCTCCCAACATTGGATGAACTTCAGATCCCCCTGATAAAGCATTTCACCCGATAAACGGCCTCATACTTTAGGGGGCAACTGTTATAGACATTTTTGTGCCTTACAGCATTGAGCATGAAATGTCCATAATCTAAGGGATCCAAAGTCCCTAAACATGTTGTTCCTCCCCCTAGAGGAACAAGGCTAACAAACCACAGCAATTCACAGAAGTTCTCCACCAGAAACTGCTCAAAAAACAAGTCAATTCAGGATCAATTCAGTGGCTCCACTAGCTGTCTGCGCTGAATGTCAAAGCCAACACTGGCTACCTGCGCTGAATGTCAAATCCAACATTGGCTACCTACGTTGAGCGAGAATTTCCAAATGGCAAGTTCATTCCAAGAGGTGTCAAGATCCAGGAAGCTTCCAGAATCTTCCTCAATGACACTTGCCTCAGTGAATTTGACTGGTGATGAGTAAGAGGTTCCTAATCTCCAAGTGGAAGCAAGAACCTCCAAGTGGAATCAAGAACTGACAGAGGGAGAGGACACTAGTCAAATCTCAAGCTGACTCATCCTCTCTCCAAACATCTATATATGGATCTCTCCTCCATGAGATCTAGAGGCTGAAATTTTGTGATTGCAAATAATTGTTGTTGGTTTGAGATTGGAATCATTGGGTGCTTAATGCTCTGAAGGGGGTGAAGATAGGAATTCCATTTGCTGGGAAGGAGATGCTGGATTGGAGCCCTCTGGGTTGTATCTCTTCCTGAACCTTGTTATTCATCAATAAAGCTATCTTGGTTTCTCCTATATACTGATGTATTTTTGATGTATGATTGCATTAGTATGTTTAGTTTATTTCTAATCCTGAACTAGTTATGAATATGAATCCATGTCTTGTGTAGCATTCTCTTCTTGTGATCTTGCAGAAACCTCTTGAAGCTGGGCGAGCGAGAAGGCAAGTAGCTGGGAACTCTCCAAGAGAAGAGAAACCGGATCGAGGGACAAACGGAAGACACCGGTTAGTCCATCCATCTCTCTTCATTCTTAATTCATAAAGGAAGAATACTAGAATAGTTGTCTCTGTTTGTTGCTAAGGCACTGTCACACCTTAGGTCGATAGGATCGTCCTGTATAGGCATTTTTCCCCACAACAGTGGGGCCCTCCTCTACCTAAGGGACGACCATTGTTACAAAATTCAGATGCACCTGGGAAGAGGCACAAATAACTTTGCCGAGCTATCTACAGCCAAACACCTCATCCACTTTGCACTTGAGAAACGCTGCACAAAACTACAACTGTTTGGGGACTCAAAACTTGTCTGCAATTGGCTCAATAGTACATCTTACTGCTCTGCTTATTCTTTGAGACACATTTTGGATGAGGCACACAGGCTTATAGCATCTTTTGAAAAATTTGTTTGTCAACACATTTACAGGGAGCGCAACTCAAGGGCGGACCTCCTATCAAAACAGGCAGCGCAAAGGCAGGAAGAAGACTGGTTGATACAGGAAGAAGTGGATGGAATTTTCCACCAACATTACCACAGGCCTTTTGTAGATCTGCACTCTCTCCGGGAGACATAACTATACTGCTATTTTCATTCTATAAACACAGTTTTTTTGGGGTTTTTTGACCCACTGGCTTCTTGTAAGCTGCTGGGTACTTGCTGCCGTTATCACTTGGTACATAAAATAGTCTCATCACAGAACTATCCGACATACAGGATCTTTTGAAAACTCTGGTTTCTTCTGGTTCTTTTGATACTTACCAGTTGTCTCCCTGCGTGGAGCACACTCTATCAACATGTTTACTTATGTTTTTGATGCAAAATCTCTCCGAGATCATATGAACTCCCTGCGTGGAGGCACAAAACTGCATATATTTTTTGTACATGGCTGTAGTTAAACTGTCATTTTGCTACTATCTGGGAGGCGACCAGCCTCATTATGCATATGCCTAGGCATTTACAGAATGTAATTTCTTACGATCTAATAGAAATTACGAATTTTTCCACGAGAAAAAAAAAGGCCAGATATGATCATCCGAAGGTGTGTTAGATAAGATGAAGTACCAAAGATATTGAAATATTGTCATGATGAGCCATGTGGAGGACACTTCGCTGACAAAAGAACTTCCTACAAAGTCCTTCTCTTAGGATACTATTGGCCTTCCCTTTTTAAGGATACCAAGGAGTATGTCAAGAGATGTGATAGTTGTCAAAAGATGGGAAAACTTGTTCCCTCTGATGAAATGCATCTACAACCTCAGGTACTTATTGAGCCTTTTGAAAAATGTGTTGGGTGTGGAGCCTGATTATCTTCTGTATTCAAAGGTATCGCTGCATTGGACCCTAGTTCGAAATGGGGCGGCAACGCTGCCTATAAAATATTCGCTGCAGGGGGGGTTTAGGGGCCCCCACTTGGCGGGGGGATGGGGGACAATGCCCCGAAGCTAAGAATAGACGTAAAATTTCCTTGTAAAATGTTGTAATTTTGTAGTCAATCTGGGTCATTCATTAGGCGGAGATCTGACGGTAGAAGTTATGTTTAATTTAAGGTTTTTTGCCCTAGAAGGCAACCCCTCGCTATATGAGGGAATTGTATTGCGTCTATGTAGATCAATATTCTGAGTGAGGAGGAGAGAGGAGATTGAGAGTGAAGAGGGAATTACAGTGGATATGTTGTAGGTTGTATCTCTTCAATTTGTTGGAATATAAATCGAAGGACTGGCTGTTTCTCTGTGGACGTAGCCCAAACCTGGTGAACCACGTATATTTGTGTCTCTCTTGTTTTATGTGTTTTTTGTGTTTATATTTCTGTAATATTTTATGTGTTCCATTGCTCTGTAATATATAATTTTCTAATAATTTGTATCAGAGCCGAAGGTCTATTTGGCTGAAAAACTCGCAGGAGAGAAGGGTTGATGGTTCGAGTGGTAGCAATGGCGGAAGATGGTAGGTTTAGGGTCGAAAAATTCAATGACCAAAACTACTAGTTGTGGAAGATGCAGATGGACGATCTATATCAGAGAGATCTGTACCAACCAATGAGCGGAAAGACAAAGAAGCCGATGAGTATGACAGACACAGAATGGGATATTCTCGACAGAAAGACACTTGGAACAATATGGTTGTGCCTAGCGGTGTTGGTAGCATTTAATATTTCAAAGGAAATGACAACATAGGGTTTAATGTCGACATTGGCCAAACTATATGAAAAACCCTCGGCCTCAAATAAGGTATTTCTTATGAAGCGTTTATTTAATATGAATATGTCAGAAGGTGGATCTGTTACTGATCATTTAAATGAATTTAATACAGTTACAAATCAGTTAAGTTTTGTAGGGGTAACTTTTGATGATGAAGTTACGGCTCTGTTATTTCTGTGCTCATTGCCAGAAAGTTGAAATAGTTTAGTTATGGCCATTAGTAACTCTGTCTCTGGATCTAGTACTTTAATTTTTGATGATGTTGTCGGTGCAATCCTTAGCGAGGAAATGCAACAGAAAAGCTCTGGTGAGACATCAGGTAATGCTTTGATTGCAGAGACTAGGGGAAGAAAAATGGAAAGAGGAAAGATCCCAAGATATCACAGTAAGTCAAGAAAAGGCAGATCCAAGTCCAGATCAGGGATAGTGTGCTGGAAATGTGGGAAGAAAGGACACATGAAGAAAGACTACAAGTCTCAGAAGGGAAAAGAAGGATACGCGCAACAAGAAAACAATCATGAAGCGAATGTGACGGGTGATGTGTTGCAAGATGCCTTGATTCTTTCTTTCGAAAATGTTATCGATGCCTGGGTGGTAGATTCAGGGGCCTCATTCCATGCCACCCCTGATAGGAAACATTTCATGATTATGTTCAAGGAGATTTTGGACAAGTTCGATTGGGTGATGATAAACCCTGTAAAATCATTGGAATGGGTAGAGTCTTCATAAAATAGAAAAATGGAAATCAATGGATATTAAAGGAGGTAAGCCATGCCCCAGATCTGGAAAAAAAAATTGATTTCAACAGGGCAGTTGGGAGGTGAAGGCTGTGTGACTACTTTTACAGATAAAACCTGGAAGGTCACAAAAGGATCCTTGGTAATAGAAAAAGTAGAAAAGGTTGGTACATTGTATTTATGCAATGGTATTTCTAATTCTGTTAATGCTTTAAACTCTACAGGAGAAGATACGACACTATGGCATCATAGGCTCGGGCACATGACTAAGAAGGGGATGCAGATTCTTCACTCAAGAAAATTTTTTCCAGGTTTGAAGCATGTTGATTTAAAATTCTATGATAATTGTGTTTATGGAAAACAGAAGAGAATCAGATTCCTCAGAGTTGGGAAAGAAAAGAAGAGTGAAAAATTAGAGCATGTGCATACATATGTATGGGGACCTGCTAAGGTATCATCCCTTGGTGGATCTCGTTATTATGTTACTTTTATTGATGATGCAACTAGAAAAACTTGGATTTATTGTATTCGAAATAAATCTCATGTATTTGATACTTTCAAGAAATGGAAAGCTTTGGTTGAAAATGAGATAGGAAAAAGGTTGAAGTGTCTCAGATCAGACAATGGAGGTGAATATTGCAGCAAAGAGTTTGATAGGTATTGTTCTGAGAATGGAATTCACAAAGAGAAGATAGTTCCAGGAACACCACAAGAAAATGGTGTGTCAGAAATGATGAATAGGATAATCATGGAGCGTGCAAGGTGCATGAGATTGCATGCAGGATTTCCTTTACAATTTTGGGCAGATGTTGTAGATACTACTATTTATCTAATAAATAGAGGGCCTTCAAGTTCCTTTGATGGTGGTATTCCAGAGAAGGCATGGACAGGTAAAAAGGTAAACTACTCTTTTGTAAAGACTTTTGGTTGTGAAGCCTTTGTCCACATTAATAAAGATAATAAAACAAAGCTTGAGGAAAAATCAAAGAAATGTACCTTTATTGGATATGGTGTTAATGATTTTGGTTATCGCTTTTATGATTATGAAAAACAAAAAATCATTAGGAGTAGAGATGTCATATTCAATGAAAAGGTTTTGTATAAGGATCAGCTGCAGGAAAATAAACAAGAAAAATAAAACAAAGAATACACAGTGCTTGACAAGATCACAGAAAAAGTGATGGTGCCTAAAAATCATAATGATCAACATCTAGAACAACAACCACAACAGCAACAAGCACCTCAAACGCCTGAAGGTGGTGTTAGAAGATCTATCAGGATAAGTAGACCCCCTGAATGATACTCTCCTTCATTATATTATGTATTGTTAACTGATTCTGGTGAACCAGAATGTTATGAAGAAGCAGTACAGGTAGAAACCAAGAAGAAGTGTGAGCAAGCCATGAAAGAAGAGATGGACTCCTTAGCACATAACCAGACTTGGGACTTAGTTAGGTTGCCTGTAGGTAAAACAACATTGCAGAATAAATGGGTTTACAAGTTGAAGGAAGAAGATGGAGGTAGAAAAAGGTATAAAGCTAGACTTGTGGTGAAAGGGTTTGCACAGAAAAGGGGTATATATTTTGATGATATATTTTCTCCTGTTGTTAAAATGACTTCAATCAGAACTATTTTAAGTCTAGTAGTAGTTGAAGAATTGCATCTTGAACAGTTAGATGTGAACACAACCTTTCTCCATGGGGATTTGGAGGAAGAGATATATATGCAGCAGCCACAATAATATAAGGTAAAAGGGAAGCAGAAACTAGTGTGCAAATTGAAGAAGAGCTTGTATGGCTTAAAACATGCTCCAAGGCAGTGGTATCTAAAATTTGACAGGTTTATGTTTTAACAAGGTTATACTAGATGTCACTCTGATCATTGTGTTTATCTCAAAAGGCAAAATGATGGCAACTATATTATATTGTTATTGTATGCAGATGACATGCTTGTTGCAAGTTCTAACATTTTAGGAAATAAATGTGCTCAAAACAAAATTGGAAAACTCATTTGCAATGAAGACTTTGGGTGCTGCAAAACAAATCCTTGGTATGAGAATAACTAGAGATAGGAAGAATAAAAAATTAACATTGTCTCAAAGTGAGTACATAGAAAAGGTGTTGAAAAGTTTTAATATGCAGAATGCAAAACCAGTTAGTATACCTTTGGCTAGCCATTTCAAATTAAGTAAGGAGGAGTGTTCCAAGACTCAGGAATAAATGGCTCATATGTCTAAAGTTCCATATGCATCAGCATTTGAAAGCTTAATGTATGCAATGGTCTGCACAAGGCCTGATATTGCACATGCAGTGGGAGTGGTAAGCAAGTACATGAACAATCCAGGAAAAGAACATTGGATGGGAGTGAAGTGGATTCTTAGGTATTTGACAGGTACCACAAATCAAGCATTATTCTTTGGTGGTTCAAACATTGCTCTACAGGGATATGTTGCTGCAGATATGGTGGGTGATAGAGATAACAGGAGGAGCACAACAGGGTATGTGTTTACTGTAGGTGGAATAGCTGTCAGTTGGGTCTCAAAACTGCAAAGTGTTGTTGCACTCTCAGCAACAGAAGCAGAATATGTTTTTGCTACAGAGGCTAGTAAAGAAATGATTTGGTTACAAAGGTTTCTGGATGAATTGGGTAAGAAGCAGGAGTTGGGTAGGTTATATAGTGACAACCAGAGTGCCATACATCTTGCAAAAAACTTTGCATTTCATTCTAAGACTAAACATATACAGCTCAAGTACCATTTCATACGGTCAGCATTGGAAGATTGAAAGTTGAAGCTAGAAAAGATACACACCAACCAGAATCCTGCAGGTATGTTAACAAAAGTTGTAACCAGGGAGAAACTGAGAATCTACTCAGTTTCAATTGGTCTTCAAGTATGATGAAGAAGATGAGAATGTTGTAGCTCTGATACCACTTGTTATAGATCTAACCCGGAAATACTATAGATCTGATATGAAAATATAAGATAATGCAAATAAACCCAGAAATAATATGAAATGATTCTTTATTGATCAAACCCTTAAGGTAGGGCAACACCATACATTTTCACTCCTTAAGGAAGGAGAACACTCCACAAGCCATATGCCTATTCATACAATATTCCTTCACTATATTCCTTGACTTGGAGTCTCTAGCCTCTATATAGGCCTCATACATACAATACCATGGGTCATTACCATCGTTCCTGTTGAGCCTCAAACCTGCACCTTCCTATACACCCTCTCAGCCTTCTTTTTCCACTTACTTCATCCACCAGGCTGTTAAAATCATTGCATTATAGTCTAAAAATAGTTTTTTACATGGTTTTCTGACTATGTGTATGGTTGTTGTTTGGTTTAGATTTTTTCTCAGACAGCTACGGAAACTTGTCAGTTTCCGTAGCCAGCACAGGTTTCCGCATCTATTTTGTTAAAAGCTATGCTACAGGTGTCCTATGAAGAAATGAGCCACATGGGCAAGCTACAGGTGACTGGTACATGGAACGTGTCCCTTCAAATCAGCCAAATCATCCATAGAAGGTCACGGTCAACAAGGGTCAAAGGCAAAGCCAACCAAGGATTTTAGCGGTGGCATGTCTCTGTTTTGAGCACGTGAATGTTTACGTGGCACAGTCCTCAACCCACGAAGACACCAGCATACCTGGAGATCATCCCCGTAACCTGCTACCACTCTGAAGCTTTAATAGACATGATGACAGTTACACTAGATCTCGGCTGAGGAGATCTACGCGTCCTTGGAAACACAGTTAATAGCATAGGATTCAGTTAGTTAGTTTCAGTACTTTTTCATTATAAATAACGCGTTGATGAATGTTGTGTAGGAGCTTTTGTGATGTAATTTTTGGAACTGTTTCTATTAGCACCCCACTGTACTTCGTTTTATATATGTTGTTGTTGCTTTAATACATGAGAAGACTACTTTGCTGAGCTCGTTATTGTGACTGTTCGTTGACTGGCTAAGGTGGCAGAGGGCCCTTGCGCACTAAAGCCCTTTATAGTTGTTTTCATTATGTTTTTGTCTTCATAATCATTAGCTTGTATATAACACGTTGTTTAGATGTTTTTAAATTCACTACTGTTTACATGCTCACTTCCGTTTTTATAGCTGTCAGCTGATCAATGTTTTTCTGCAGGTTTTCTTAGGCATCCTGGGAAAATTTTCATCTTTTTGATAACTATTGACACATGATATCATCTTGTCCTTCCTGCTAACTTTCATTTTCTGAAGTTTAATTCCAGCAATGTTCTTTTTTTCAAGTTGTGATTTGCTTATTTATTTTTCTGTTACTTGGACATCATACTACTCATCAGTTTATGGTTTCTTTCAATAGTCAAGTGACTCTATTAGTAAGAAATCATAATATTACTTATTGTAGTGTGATTTAGTTATCATATTGCTTAAACTCATTCATGATTGCTTCCCACAAGGTAGATTGAGCTGAAGGGTAAAGGATCAGAAGAGTTGAAGTAGTGTGATTAGTTTCCTTTTTTGCAATTTAATTTCTTGCCATCTAAGATATCATATTGCTTGACTTGTTCATGATTGCTTCCCCCAAGGTAGATTGAGCTGAAGGGTAAAGGATCAGAAGAGTTGAAGTAGTGTGATTAGTTTCCTTTCTGCAATTTAATTTCTTGCCATCTAGATATCATATTGCTTGACTTGTTCATGATTGCTTCCCACAAGGTAGATTGAGCTGAAGGGTAAAGGATCTGAAGAGTTGAAGTATTGTGAATTAGTTGCTTTGCTTTTAGTTTGAGTTGCTTTAAGTTCAATTTTTACTTTCTTTTTCATTCAGCAACAAGGATACTTGGCCATTGTCATTAGTTCACTGTTTAATACATTGATTTCCTCTTAAGAATTGATTTCATTACAATTGTTTTAAAGCTTTCTTTTTGAGCACTTTTAAGTTTTGGAAAATCACTGTAGAAATCACCATCACCATCCATACTTAACTTTCATTTCAGCCATCACACATTAGGGAAAGATAAATCCAAAAACAAACTAAAAAATTCAAAAACGACAAAAGACTAAGGAAATGGTTATCTAGTACATATAGTACACTTCACTTCGTCAGTTTACGAACCCCGGATTGACATTTTAAATAGAAATTTAGAACACACTAAATTGACCAAACATTTTGGCGCCGTTGCCGGGGAAGTGAAATTAGGTAGCCAATTTCTTAAAAAAAAAAAGAAAAACACAAGAAAATTTCAAGGAAGAAAAATCGATAACCTCTCAAAGTATGCTCTCCTCTTGCACCTAGAGTGATCTGGAGGATCAGAAAAGAGAAAGTTATTGGTTTATTAGTTTCTTGAGTATGCTCTCTTCTTGCACCTAGAGTGACCTAGAAGATCAGAAAGAGATTTATTAGCCCGACTTGAAGAAAAAAAAAAATGACATGCATAGAGCAAGAGACTCTAGGGGAAGGTTTTTAGCTAGAGCTAAGAGTTCGATTTTTACAACTCCTTCTACTTCAAGGAATAGACAAGAGACACCTCCATCATCTCCTAACCCTAGGATTCCTGGAATTCAAGAGGCAGTAGTTGACTCTCCCACACCATCCCTCGAATCTGAATTAGGAATAGATCCTTTCTTTTCTTCTACAAGAAGACACATTGTAATTGAAGAAGTAGAATCACCTGAGGAAGAAGAGGGAGAAATTCCTCCTCGTTCGCCATTAGTAGAAGAACCAGAGGACTCTAAAATCTCTGAGAAAACTACCATGACAGAAGAGGGAGTAAATGGATTTGGTAGAGGTAGAGGCGGAGGAGGAGGAGGAGGAAATAATGGAGGAGGTAGAGGTAACAATGGGGGAAATAGGGATGGAGATAACTCATTCGGATTTCCTATAGTCGATGAGGATTCTCGAGCAACAATGAAAAATATTTCACCATTTGTCCTCCCAAACTTTCATGGGTTAAGAAATGAAGATCATGAAACATTTCTATTTGAGTTTGA
The DNA here is from genome assembly GCA_031772625.1 of Pinus tabuliformis. NCBI lineage: Eukaryota > Viridiplantae > Streptophyta > Pinopsida > Pinales > Pinaceae > Pinus > Pinus tabuliformis. The sequence goes on along the minus strand of CM062819.1, from coordinate 259,054,256 downwards.
GGTCGTGTGTCGAACCTATGATTATCTGGAAGACTCTCAAAAACTCAAACTGTTTCCTTCAACATTGAAAGGAGCAGCTTTGAAATGGTTCATGGGATTACTCACTCAATCCATTAGGACTTGGAATGATATGAAACAAACATTTTTGGATAGATACCTGGACTATTGTATGCCCACCAATCACAAGGATGAGGTATTCAAAATGGTACAAAAAGAAGACGAAAACTTGGAGGATTTACTTGAAAGATTTCAATACAACCTGAAAAGAGCAAAAATGAGTAACTTAGATGAGGAGACCTTGAAAGCCCTTCTATTAAAAGCTATTAGAGATGAATGGATAGATATTTTGAACATGATGGGAAAAGGAGATATATCTCAACTTCCACTTCATGATATAGCAGAACTGTGTGTCCATCTCTCAAGAGGAAAATCTAAAACTGGAAAAGGGCCTAGAGATCCTTCTCTCATCAGAGCAAACAAATCTGCAACTGGATCAGTAAGTAGGGCTGAGATTGGCAACATGCTTGATGAATTTAAAACTGATATCTTAGGGAGTCTTAGTGAGCAACTAGACACTCTTAAGATCCACAATAAGCAGAAAGCAGAAGCTAAAGCTTTAGCCATCTTTTTCCCAAAATGTAGAAAAAAACATGCTCTCAGGGAATGTCCCTTCGATGTGAAAGTTGTAGAAACATGTGTGATCTGTTCAGAGAATCATGAGAACAAGGATTGTCCTTCAATTCCTGGGCTCAAAGCTGTCTTTCGAGAAGATCCAAATACAATTGAGTCTCTATGTTTTGTTGCAAGGAGACCTTGGCAGGGGCAACAAAATCAAGGGTTTAACAACTCTATGAACTTTCAATCCCCACCAAATTGGAATCCTTGGCAACAACCTTGGTCCCAACCTCAGAATCCTTTTCAATCATGGGTACAAGGTATGAAAAATCCTTATGGGAGATTTGCTCAATTTTATCAATATCCTCCATCTTTTCAAAACCAACAAGCTCCACAACTTCCAAATCAAAACCCACAACTATCATTTCCATTTCAACAACAACAACCTTCTCAACAAAACCCAAATTCTCAACTCTTGCTTCCATTCCAATAGAAGTCAAATCAACTTCCTTCTCAGCCATTGTGAAACCCCAATAATAAAAACCCTCAAAATGCTTACATGATAGAAGGTCAACAATTTCCTACCTATATGATTGTTCCTCTCAATGATGTACAACTCAGATCTGGTAGAGTTCTAGATAAACCTTCTATAGATGCCCAAAATCAAAGCATTTCTGAGGAAGAGTCTCTTGAAGCCAATAAGGGTTCTGAAGCATCTCTTTAAAACCCAAACACTCAGAAAGAAAAAGAAAAAGGGCTAACCCCCACAACTCCTATATTTGTGCAACCTGCATCTTCATCCACACCTCCTTTTCCTGAAAGATTACAAATTGACAAAGGGGTGGAAAAACAAATCTTGTTGCCTGACTATGATTTTCTAGATGAATTGAAGAATGTCTGTATCAATATTCCCTTGTTACAAGCCATCAAAGAGATTCATATTCTAGTAAAAACAATAAAGGAGTTGAGTCTTAAAAGACCAGGAAGAAAACCTAGAGACACAAGAAGAATCCACCTGGTAGGGAAAATTGCAGACATCATGATGGGAAAAATTACTATGCAGAAGTATGTAGATCCCGGTAGTCCAATTGTCAAAACACATATCAATGGGGTTGAAATTCCAAATACTTTGATTGATTTAGGGGTTGCTATCAACATTATGAGTAGATAGACTATGGAACAGCTGAAACTTCCTAATCTTCTCTTTACACCTACTTTACTGCAACTTGCAGATCGATCAATTATTAAACCAGATGGTATATTAGAAGACATTTCAGTCTCCTTAGACTCTTGGGAATATCCAGTGGATTTCATGATTTTAACTCCCAAAAGTAATTTAGGAGGACATCCTCTCATCTTAGGAAGACCTTGGCTAGCCACAGTCGATGCTTTCATTAGTTGTAGGTCTGGGGATATGTATATTTCTGATGGTAATTCGACAAAGAAATTCAATCTGTATCCTCCAGCAAAAGAAATTACAGAAATAAGAGATAATGAGTGGGTTGATGATGAAGATACTATACAACCTGTCTTTACCATTTCTGAAGTTAGTGAAGATAGTCAAATTCTGAACACATTAGAAAATTTTGAAACATATTTAGAATATGACCACACACAATTTCAGTTAGATTCTGACATTGAGTATATATCATCTAGACAAATGTCTCTTTTCTCTATGGAAGAATTTGGTAGTTCCGCCATTGAGATCTTTCCAGGAAAAACATTGAATATCAACAAAAATTTGGAAAGATCACAACAGGAAGAACTAACCAAAATCTTGCAAAAACATTCTACTGCATTTGCATGTGAGTATACTGATATGAAAGGTATTGACCCTAAGACTTGCATTCATCACATCTACATTGAGGAAAATAGTAGACCAATCAGACAACCTCAGAGAAGGATGAATCCAAACCTTAGGGAGATCGTGAAAGAACTCCAAAAGTTACTTAATGTGAACTTCATTTATCCAATTTCAGATAGCCGATGGGTTTTTCCTTTGGTTATAGTACCTAAAAAGAATGGTAAATGGAGAGTATGCATTGATTACAGGGAATTGAACAAAGCAACTCTGAAGAATCACTTTCCTTTACCCTTTATCGATCAGGTATTAGATACTTTAGCAGGCAAAAATTATTTTTCATTTTTGGATGGTTTTAGTGGTTACAATCAGATTCAGGTAGCACCTGAAGATCAGGACAAGACCACGTTTACCTGTCCATGGGGAAATTTTGCTTACCGAGTACTTCCTTTTGGATTATGTAATGCACCTGCAAAGGGCAGTACTAGGAATCTTTTCCGATCTAATCCATGATTGTGTAGAGGTTTATATGGATAATTTTACAGTTTATGGTAATTCGTTTGAAGAGGCATTAGGGAATTTGGAAAAAGTCCTTATAAGATGTAAAGAAACAAACCTATCATTAAGTCATGAAAATTGCTTTATGATGTTTACTGAAGGGATTGTTTTAGGACATCATATTTCAGGAGATGGGATTAAAGTTGATAGATCAAAAGTTGAGGTCATCTCCAAGTTGCCTATTCCAAATTGTCAAAAAGATGTTAGAAGTTTTCTTGGATTTACTGGATATTATAGAAGATTTATTGAAAACTTCACAAAAATAGCATCTCCACTCTTCAAATTACTTAAAAAAGACTGTGAATTCAAATGGGATCCTAATTGTCAATCTGCATTTGAAACTTTGAAAACAAGAATATCTGAAGCACCCATTTTGAGAGGTCCAAATCGGAAACTTCCTTTCCATATTTCTACAGATGCTTCAGATACAGCTCTAGGAGTTGTGTTGGGACAAAAGGATTTAGTTCCCTATGCCATTTACTACACCAGTAAAAATTTAACTCCCACTGAGTTAAACTATACTGTGACTGAGAAATAGTTCTTAGCTGTTGTTCATGCAATCGACAAGTTTAGACATTATATAACCAGCTATGAAACTTTTTTCCATACTGATCATTCTGCAATTAGATATCTCATGAACAAACCTGTTACTAATGGCAAAGTTACAAGATGGCTTTTACTTTTACAAGAATTCAATTTTACTGTGTTGGATAGGCCAGGGAAACAAAATACAGTAGCTGATTTCTTGTTTAGAATCAAAAATACTAACGAACATTCTCTTGTAGAGGATAAGTTTCCAGATGAATATTTGTTTGCAGTAACTACTAAGACTCCTTGGTATGCAGATATTGCTAACTACTTGGTTACAGGGAAGCTACCTCCACATCTATTTCCTGGTGAAAAAGAAAAATTATTCAGGAGAGCTCAAGTTATTCATGGATTTCTAATGAATTGTTTAAAACAGGGCTAGATTGTGTGATCAGAAGATGTGTTCGGGAAGACGAAATACCTGACATCCTCAAGGCACGTCATGATGAACCATGCGGTGGCCACTTTGCTGAAAAAAGGACGGCCTATAAAATCCTCTCTTTAGGATATTATTGGCCTTCCCTTTTCAAGGATGCAAAACAATATGTCAGAAGGTGTGACAGCTGCCAAAGAGTTGGGAGACCGACTCTTTTGAATGAAATGCCATTACAACCACAGGTACTCATCGAACCCTTTGAAAAATGGGCTTTAGATTTAATTGGACCCATTAATCCAACATCTAAACAAAAGAAGTATATATTGGTATGCACTGATTATGTCACTAAATGGGTAGAAGCTAAAGCATTGCCTTCTGCCACTGAAAATTCAGTTGTTCAATTTCTTTTTGAGGATATTTTTACTCGTTTTGGTGTCCCAAGAGAAATTGTGACAGATCAGGGAAGTCAATTTACATCTAACTTGATGGAGAAGCTGATGGAAGAATACAAAATCAAGCACAGAAAATCTACTCCTTACCATCCGCAAGCAAATGGCCAAGTGGAATCTACAAACAAAGTTCTTGAGAATATCATCACCAAAATTGTTCACCTACACAGAAGAGATTGGGCAGAAAGGCTCCCTGAAGCCTTATGGGCCTACAGAACTACATGGAGGAACACAACAGGACATTCTCCCTATGAACTTGTTTATGGGAAAGAAGTCCTGCTCCCCATTGAGTTTCAAGTCAAGACTTTCAAGATGGTAGTTCAGTTGGGGATGAATCTATCAGAAGCCCAAAAGCACAGAATGGAGCAGCTGAATGAGCTAGATGAGATCAGACAAGATGCAATTTTAAGGACTGATCTAGTTCAACATCAAAGAGCTAAGTGGCATGACAGATATATCAAAGAGAGAAAGTTTCAAGAGGGATATTGGGCGTTACTGTTTGATTCCAAGTTTAAAGACTTCAAAGGAAAATTTCAGACTCATTGGCTTGGGCCATATGATATTGACAAAGTATTTAACAATGGAGCAGTAAGAATCAAGACCATTGATGGGTTTCAAACTCCTCTCATTGTGAATGGCCACCGATTGAAAAGTTATCATAAGCCACTCTCAAAAGAGGAATTTGTCAAAATGTTCCAAGAGAATTCTGCAATAAGGCTGGTGGAGAAGAATCCTTCTCCCCCTTCAGCCTAGCCTTTGTTTCTTTGCTAAAAAAAAAAAAAAATTGTATGGGCCTAAAAACCAATCATAGATTGGCAGTCTTATACATAAAATATAGAGTGAAAATCAGGGACACCTGACACTCTATATTTTCCAAAAAAAAAATCTCCTCTCCTTCTCTTGCCATCTTCACTCCATCTCATTTGCCATTTCACTTCACCTCCATCTCATTCTCATTTCCATTCCACTTCATTTTCATTTCATTCCACTCATTCCATTTCACTCCATCAATAAAAGTCCCTTCCAGGACTATTTTCATTCAGTTAGTTCTTCTCTAACTATCTTTGTGCAGTTAAGGGGGTGTTGTCTCAGTTTCCGCAGCTGGAAACTGTTTCCGCAGCCAGAAGCAGTTTCCGCAACTAGAAACAATTTCCGCAGCTAGCATCACTCTGTTTTCAAAATTCACAGTCAACTGTTAGTGCCATAATCATGAAATGCAGGTGTAATTGAGCTAAATACATGGGGCATCTCAAAGACATCAAAGAAGAGAAATTGGTTAGAAGCCTTGAGCTAGAAATGACAAAGTTTCCAAAGGTATGATCAAAAATCTTTATCAAATAACAATACAAGTCGTAATTATGCATAGTTATTAAATCATAACAAGTTCTACTATGTGCAATGAATTGATACGATAGCTCCACTACCACTCCTATTCCACGATATCACTCCACACACCTTGCATTCATTTTCCAACGGTCTCATGATTATTCCGAGTTTAAACTCAAGACTGAGTGCACTTCTATTTATTACCCGTACTCTTGAGACGTGACCTATTGTGTTACGGCTCTTCTTAGCCGTAATTTCCACAGCCGTCTGTTGAGACGTGTAAAAATTTCATACACAGTCACCCGATTCGAAAGAATCCCGCCGTTATTCCACTCGTTTACCACTCCACTAATACCATACTCCTCGCATGCATCCACATTTTAAACTTGTTCACTGCTACTCACCCTATGTTCTTCTGGTAATCTGAGTACTTCCATTCCCTGTTCTCCATTTCCGACTACAGTCACTACAGTCATCCTAAAACCCCTACTGCAGTCACTGCAGTCTATCCTAAACCCTGTAACAGAGCCGTTTTTTTTCCTGAACCCTCACACGCAGAAGAACTCTCAGTTGGAATTTAAAGCAGCAGATGGGAAAATTACTGAGAGCCGAGCCAGAAGGACCGAAATACTTGGAGGGTTATCCTCAAACTAAGTAATTGCTGAAGAAAGCCAGATGGCTATGATTTATCCAAAAGTTTAAATGGCATAACAAGGAGGTGACTAAAGCTTTTGCGTGGTCTTTTGATTGAAAAATAGTGGAGATTGGAGACTTAAAGTTTACAGTGATTGAGGCCACAGTAGCAGTTGCCACAGGCCTACCTCAAGAAGGTGAAAGGTTGTTTAAAAATAGAAGTGTGGACGATCAAATATGGAGAATCATGCTACAAAACCAAGGTATGGATACCACTATATTTACAAGAGGCATCCCTGTTCATGCACTAAAAGAGGAATGGTCTAGTTTACTATTAGTCATCCAGAAATTTATCACGTGTGAAGGCCGTTTTGGTTCTATGTATATGTATCATGCCAGACTGATGATGAATTTCATAGAGGGTCACACTCTTAATTTGCCTCATTTTCTGCTATTAAGTTTGAAAAAGATGAGTTTTACAGTTCAAAAACACGTAGGCAACATTGAACCTCATCTTTACCATCATGGATTCATAACAATTCTTATTGAGGACCAGTTAAAGATAACTAAGGATACTTGGGAGCAATTCTTGACAAGGAACTACTTCCAAGAGCCGTCTGAGGCCTCTGGAAGCATTCCACCAAAGATTCCAAGGAAAAGTAGGAGGAAAGAAAAGAACATTACAGTCCAAGACTCCCCTACAATAGAAATTCAAGAAACTGTCCAAAAAGAAGAAGAAGATAGAGCTAAAAATAAGAAACAAAAGAAAGAAAAAGGTAAAAGAACCATTCAAGAAGTCTATCCATCCCCTGAGCAATCCATAGAAGAGGATTATCAACCTCTGTCAGAAAGATTAGTACACCTTCAGGCTACTGCTATAGCCAAGAAAAAGGAAAAAGGAAAACAGAGTGCACAAGAGAAGAGTATTAGTCCATACTTAAGGAGGAGCACTAGGCTAAAAGGGAGAGGGAATAAAACCCAAGAAAAACAGTCTCACTTTATTGATTTAGGTGAAGAGACACTTGAAAAATCTCCAGCTCAGCCAAGCATTGAATCAAGTCCTCCACGTGAGGAAAGCCCTTTTCGGCCAGAAAGAGAGAGCAGTCTTCCTCCTCCACCAGATTTTGAGCCTAGTTCGAGAAAGACACTTGAGGTAGATCCTAATCAGCAAGAGGTGTACAACTACCTGGAATCCTTAGAACAATCAGCTGCAGGACTGAGTACCACTTTGCCACTTGATGCACAAGTTCAGTCTTTGAAATAGGAAGTATTTGAATTAGAAGTCCTAAATAGGCATATCAAACAGGAAAATGAAGCATTCAAATAGCAAAGTAAGGTAGACAAGATTGTCCATGATAACACTGTGCTCCATTTAGGACTGTCGCAAAAGAAAAATAGGAGGCTGAAGAAAAAGTGCAAAAAGTTAAGCAGAGCATTGATTAATCTCAAGTTCAAATGTCTAGTCAGGAAACCAAGGATGATGTTAGCATCAAAGAAGAAGAAAAGAGGGCTAGATGTCCTTGCAGAAGCCTCAGAACATATGGATTAGAGGGAAATAACTAAATTTTGGTTGCATGAGGACATGCAACACCTTCACAGTGGGGGTATGTTGAGCCTCAAACCTGCACCTTCCTATACACCCTCTCAGCCTTCTTTTTCCACTTACTTCATCCACCAAGCTGTTAAAATCATTGCATTATAGTCTAAAAAGAGTTTTTTACATGGTTTTCTGACTATGCTTATGACTGTTGTTTGGTTTAGATTTTTGTTCAGACAGCCACGGAAACTTGTCAGTTTCCACAGCCAGCACAGGTTTCCACAACTATTTTGTTAAAAGCTATGCTATAGGTGTCCTATGAAGAAATGAGCCACATGGGCAAGCTACAGGTGACTGGTACATGGAACGTGTCCCTTCAAATCAGCCAAATCATCCATAGAAGGTCACGGTCAACAAGGGTCAAAGGCAAAGCCAACCAAGGATTTTAGTGGTGGCACGTCTCTGTTTTGAGCACGTGAATATTTACGTGGCACAGTCCTCAGCCCACGAAGACACTGGCATACCTGGAGATCATCCCCGTAACCTGCTACCACTCTGAAGCTTTAATAGACATGATGACAGTTACGCTAGATCTCGACTGAGGAGATCTACGCGTCCTTGGCAACACAATTAATAGCATAGGATTCAGTTAGTTAGTTTCAGTACTTTTTCATTATAAATAAAGCGTTGATGAACGTTGTGTAGGAGCTTTTGCGATGTAATTTTTGGAACTGTTTCTATTAGCACCCCACTGTACTTCATTTTATATATGTTGCTGCTGCTTTAATACATGAGAAGACTACTTTGCTGAGCTCATTATTGTGATTGTTCGTTGACTAGCTGAGGTGGCAGAGGGCCCTTGCACACTAAAGCCCTGTATAGTTGTTTTCATTATGTTTTTGTCTTCATAATCATTAGCTTGTATATAACACGCTGTTTAGATGTTTTTAAATTCACTACTGTTTACATGCTCACTTCCGTTTTTATAGCTGTCAGCTGATCAATGTTTTTCTGCAGGTTTTCTTAGGCAGCCCGGGCAAATTTTCATCTTTTTGATAACTATTGACATATGAGATCATCTTGTCCTTCCTGCTAACTTTCATTTTCTGAAGTTTAATTCCAGCAATGTTCTTTTTTTCAAGTTGTGATTTGCTTATTTATTTTTCTGTTACTTGGACATCATACTACTCATCAGTTTATGGTTTCTTTCTATAGTCAAGTGACTCTATTAGTAAGAAATCAGAATATTACTTATTGTAGTGTGATTTAGTTATCATATTGCTTAAACTCATTCATGATTGCTTCCCACAAGGTAGATTGAGCTGAAGGGTAAAGGATCAGAAGAGTTGAAGTAGTGTGATTAGTTTCCTTTTCTGCAATTTAATTTCTTGTCATCTAAGATATCATATTGCTTGACTTGTTCATGATTGCTTCCCACAAGGTAGATTGAGCTGAAGGGTAAAGGATCAGAAGAGTTGAAGTAGTGTGATTAGTTTCCTTTCTGAAATTTAATTTCTTGCCATCTAGATATCATATTGCTTGACTTGTTCATGATTGCTTCCCACAAGGTAGATTGAGCTGAAGGGTAAAGGATCTGAAGAGTTGAAGTAGTGTGAATTAGTTGCTTTGCTTTTAGTTTGAGTTTATTTAAGTTCATTTTTTACTTTCTTTTTCATTCAGAAGCAAGGATACTGGGCCATTGTCATTAGTTCATTGTTTAATACATTGATTTCCTCTTAAGAATTGATTTCATTACAGTTGTTTTAAAGCTTTCTTTCTGAGCACTTTTAAGTTTTGGAAAATCACTGTAGAAATCACCATCACCATCCATACTTAACTTTCATTTTCGCCATCACACATTAGGGAAAGATAAATCCAAAAACAAACTAAAAAACTCAAAAACGACAAAAGACTAAGGAAATGGTTATCTAGTACATATAGTACACTTCACTTCGTCAGTTTACGAACCCCGGATTGACATTTTAAATAGCAATTTAGAACACACTAAATTGACCAAACAGTTCCCTCATACCATCAACTAATACCATGGGCCCATTACATTATTATTAACTAATTGTGGTCCCTTACATGATATGGGTTAACCACCTTATTAATTACTATGGCCCATCCCATTATTACATTATTACCTTGGGTACCTCCCTTGGTACCCCATATTATCCCCCTAGGTATATAACAGAGAAACATGCAGGTCCAAACTGGAGCCATTGTCCAGTAAATGAAGCAGTGGTGGAGTTGTTATAATTAGTCTCCAAGTGGGAGATTGTTGGTGTGGAGCCTGATTATCTTTTGTATTCAAAGGTATCACTGCATTGGACCCTAGTTTGAAATTGTTGCCACTCGTAAAATATTCACTGCAGGGGGGGGTCCAGGGGGGCCGCTACGACCTTTTGGGAGCCCCCCCGACGAGGGGATCGGGGGAAACACCCCTGAAGCTAAGAATAGATGTAAAATTTCCTTGTAAAATGTTGTAATTTCGTAGTCAATTTGGATCATTCATTAGGCGGAGATCTGACGGTAGAAGTTATGTTTAATTTAGGGTTTTTTTACCCTAGAAGGCAACCCCTCACTATATATGATGGAATTGTATTGCGTCTATGTAGATCAGTATTCTAAGTGAAGAAGAGAGAGGAGATTGAGAGCGAAGAGGGAATTACGGCGGATATGTTGTAGGTTGTATCTCTTTAGTTTCATGGATAATATAAATCGAAGAACTGCCTGTTTCTCCGTGGACGTAGCCCAAACTAGGTAAACCATGTATATCTGTGTCTCTCTTGTTTTATGTGTTTTCTGTGTTTATATTTCTGCAATATTTTATGTGTTCCATTGCTCTGTAATATATAATTTTCTAACAAAATGGGCTCTGGACTTTTTTGGTCCTATTAATCCACCATCAAGACAGAAAAGGTACATTCTTGTTTGCACTTATTATGTTACAAAATTGGTAGAAGCTAAAGCACTTCCTTTTTCTACTAAAAATGTTGTAGTTTCATTTACTTTCGAGGATATCTTTACTCATTTTGGTGTCCTAAGGGAAATTGTAACAGATCAAGGTACTCAATTCACATCTAAGTTGGTACAAAAGATAATGGAGGAGTACAAAATCAAATATCCGAAGTCCACTCCATACCATCCAAAAGCAAATGGACAAGTGGAGTCCACTAATAAAGTAATTGAAGAAATTATCACCAAAATTTTGCATCTGCATAGAAGAGATTAGGCAGAAAATCTTCCAAAAGCTTTATGGGCATACCGTACCACAAGTAGAAACACTACAGGGCATACTCCCTATGAGCTTGTTTATGGGAAGCAAGTCTTGTTTCCTATTGAGTTTCAGGTCAAAACATTCAAGACAACATTTAAATCGGGTCCTGACCTTTTAGAAGCACGAAGACAAAGGATGGAGTTGTTAAATGAACTTGATGAAATAAGGCAAGATGAAATACAAAGAACCAGTCTAGTTCAACAACAGAGATCCAGATGGCATGAAAAATATATCAAAGAAAAAAGTTCCAACCAGGAGTTTGGGCACTATTTTTTGATTCAAATTTCAAATATTTCCAAGGGAAATTTCAAACTCATTGGCTTGGGCCCTATGAGATTGAAACAGTCTTTGATAATGGTGCAGTTAGGATCAGAAGTATTGATAAAGAAAGAACCACTTTTCTTTTGAATGTTCATCGATTAAGAATCTATCATAAGTCATTGACAAAGGAGGAGTTTATCAATCATTTTCAAGACAACACTGATTTCTTGTTGGTTAAGAAGTATTTTCCTTCTTGTCCAACTTGACTTATAAATAATTTTCTTTTCGATATATATATATATATATATGAAATTAAAAAAATGATAAAAAATATATATAATAAAATTTGTATAAACATGAAAACCAACACTGTTAGCATGTTTATACAAAAAAATTAGGGTGAAAACCAAGTAATTTTGGCGTTCTAAATTTTCTTTCCCATTCCCATTTTATTTTTGTCCCTCTTTTCTTTTCAGAAATAAAATAGCTACGGAATAGAAAGAAATTTTCACCTTTCACTGAATTCTGCAGCTGATGTTTAACAGGAACCACCAATTGGAGCAATTGAAGTAGTGATCAAATTCATTCTTGAAAGCACCTGAAGACAATGAAGAAAGGAGCAAACAAAGGTTAGAAATATCAATGTAAGGGTATGCAAAGGTATGCAAACATTTAATTTAGTAATAAGGATAAAAAAACATTAAGTATATGAATTTTATGATGATTGTACCACCAATCAAAAACCATTATTGCCTAAGGTTGAAAGATATTTTGGTCATATCACCATAACACCACCATTTGTCTCCAATCATTTCACAACACTCCCAAATAAAATTTGAATTCATTGAAGAGATCGTTGAAATCGCCAACTCACATTCATTAAATACTCTAGAACAATCACTTCACTCATTCATTTCTCACCCTCATTTTCATTTATACCCTTGCTAAAACCCCTCATTTTGAAACATTGATCCATTTTCTGTCAAGAAGCAAGTCAGAGGAAAAAAATTCTGATCATTGGGGTCATTGTGAGGTCTGAAACGAATGGAAGAAAGTTCATGGAAGGTTACCCGAAAGTGAAAGAGATGTTGCAGAAAGTACAATGGTTATATTTCGAGGAGAAATTTGATCGTTTCAACAAAGAGGTGACCAAATCCTTCGCCAAAGCTTTTGATGGAATATAAGATGAGATTGGAGATATTAAATTCGAAGTGAAAAAATCCCTTATTGTTGAAGCTATTGGCCTATTCAGAGGAGGAGAATGATGGTTTAAAAATAGAGGCATAGAAAGTGAAGGATGGAAATTTTTCTTAAATAATCAAAGTATGGACACATCCATTTTTAAGAAAGGAATCCCAAGAATTGCACTTGAAAGGAAATGGAGAAATATATTATTGGTTATTCAAAAATTTATCTCTTGTGTAGGAAGGTTTGGCTGCATGTTCTTTTATCACATTCTCCTAATGTTGTATTTTCTGGAAGGAAATGAGATCAATATCCCATACTTTTTGTTGAATAGATTAAGAAAAATGTCAGGAAATGTACAAAAAACGATTCAATTTATAGAAACCACTATGTATCATCATGGCCTCACCAAAATTCATATTCAATTCCACCTTAAGGGTTTAGGAGATGATTGGGAAAAATTCTTACTTAGAAAGCATTTTAAGGAAGAAGAAGAAGAACATGTTAGCAGTAGTAAAGGAAAAAGAGGGAGAAAAGGAGTATCTGAAAGCCCTATTCAAAAGTTACCTCAAAAAAAGTCCCATGAACAATCAGAGGATGAAATTCCTATTACAAAAATTTTAGGAAGCATCACAAAGAAAATTGTTAGAATAAATAAATTCAACAGAGAAGAAGAAAACACGTCCGAGGAAATAAAAGAGGTCAAAACAGAAAAGAAAAGAATTTAAATCAAAAACCCTCCTCCATCAAATGTGAGAAGAAGTGTCAGGCTTAATCAAGCACTGAAGGAATCATCTCTAAAGTCATGGAATATGTTAATTTAGAGCAAACATAGAAGCAGAGGACTCCCTCACCTACTGTCATTTCACCCAATCAAATCCCAGGCTGAGGAAAACTAGAGATAGATCCAGTACAACAAGAGATATACGATTATGTCGAATCTATGGAAAAGAAAGTTGCAGAAAAGACATATGGTTTAATAGTGCATGAAAAAGAAGATTAGTCTAGTAGCCCACAAGAACCTCCAATCATAAATATTTTAAAACAAGAAATCTTTGAGATGGAGACGCTAAATAGACACATACAAAAGAAACATGAAGCCTTGAAGATGCAAAATGAAATCCAAAGAACCCAAACCAACAATATTCTCTTACATTTGAGCCTATGTTATAAGAAAAATAAGAAGCTAAAACAAAATAATAAGGTCCTTTAAAAAACAAGTGATAAAACTGAAATACAAAATTCTAATGAAGAAGCCAAGGATGGCAGTGGCAAGGAAAAAGGTGAAAAAGACAAATTTAGATGTGCTAGCTCGAGTTTCAAAGGAGATGAAGTAATTGACAAGGGCACTAATTTTTGGATTTTTGCATGAGGACATGCAATGACCTCCATGTGGGGGAATCTAGAGCCTCATGAATGCTTCATCTTGACCCTCTTCTTTACTCATTTACCTTCTCCTTGACCATTATTTTTGACTTTATAGGCATCAAATTGCAAGTTTTTGACATAGGTAAGGTACTAATTATCCTATTTTTCATATTTCAAAAATGTTCCTTATTATTAAGTTAATTTTTTCATTGGCTATCGGATTCGTGCAATTTTGCAACTAACATCCATTTCGGCAGCCAACTCCATTATTGAACAGGGTCTAAGGTGTCATTCAAGGAAAGAAAGATATGGGCAAAAAGAGGTTTATCTCCTCAATGATATCCTCCTATTTATCTACACCAAATCATGAGAATAAACCCTGACTCGTGTGGTTAAAGGCACAAGTCAACACGTAGTTAGAGAAAGCGAGCAAGAGTCCGAGATGAAAATGCCTCACGATTTGTTTTTCCGAATAGGAAATCGTGAGAGAATCGTTATATGTTAGAAGCTAAAACTAGGAATCTCAGTTTGATAATTTGAATTAGAACTCTGTTAGCTGAAAGTAGGTATGAAAACCTCAAACATTTATTGAATGGATTTTATAAATACCGTAAGGCAGGACCAAAAAAATGATGGTGAATGAATATTTTGTGACTGTAATCATTTTGAAACTTTGTGCTTTTATTTAATGGAGAGCCTTTGAAGACTTGATGTGCAGTTAACTATTAGTTGAAGCTTGAGACCACCTGTTTGTGGAGGGCCCCTGCAAACAATGTGGTTTTTTTTTAACTTGTATATTTTCCTTTTTGTTATTACTTTTTGTAGCATTTTCACGTATGTTCATTTCATAATTCATAGATTTATTTTTTATCTTATTTTGATCTTAACTCTCTTTTATAGTTTCTGCAGTTGATTTCAATCATGAAAATACCAGTGATTTCCTTGTGATTCTTTGGAATTTCATCAAAAATCATTTCAACTTCATAGCATAATATGTTTCTCTCTATAGATTTAGGTATATAGATTTCTTTCAGCTTCATGTTAAGAGAATTTTTATTCAAAGGTATTCTTAGTTTAATTTGAGAAGAAGAGTGGTTTGATTGTAGTTACTTTCTTGAACTTTCAATTTTGAAGCAAGTGTGAGTTAATATAGTTTTCATTCTGCAAGTGTGAGTTCTTTATGGTTTCATTTTTCAAGTAAGAAATATTTCTTTAAATTAACAATCATTTTATTTTCACTAGATAGCAATGCCAATTTCATTTTGAAATAGGAATACGAAACTTAAAGAAACATTTCTAATAACTCAATCAATTAATGAATCCAACTTAATAAAAAGGCTTCTAACATATATTGTGCACTTGCACTTCAGAGGTTTACCAACTTCGGTCGATAATTTATGTAATGAATTTAAGACAATTGAGTTGAAAAACACCCTTGTCAGGTTTTGACTCAGAGCCAGAACATGCATCTGATTCAAAATCCTTTAGCTCGGCCATTAGCAACTGTTTGGCCCGACACTCACTTGTGTTGTGAGTGGGAATATTATGGAACTCACAACATTTTCTCATGACCTTTTTTGTCTTCTAGTTTTGTTCTTTGCTTGTGACTTTGGGGCATTGTCCTGAGTAGCCCCACCTTGGATTTGTTCTTTGTTTTACGATTTGGGGGTGTCTTTCCCTTACTTTGGATTCATAGATCCAAAGTCTCGCTTCTTCTGTTTAAATTTTTGTTTGATATTGATACCATATTGTTAAACCCACATGGACAGCTCAAACATATGAAAGATAAATCAGTGAGTGCATATTTTTATTAACATCAGATATAGATTTATAGTACAATGTGTGACTCTTGGGTTTCAGATCCCAAGGTCTCTTGGACTGCTTAGTCTTTTTGGCTTCCACACTAACCCTTTAGGATTAGGTGTCCAACATTCCCCCCCTTAATCCGAAGGGTTATGTATGAGTCCAAGAAGAGAGCTGTAATACAAAATGTGCAAAAATGCATGGCAGCACTAGGCTGAATATGCTCTATGAAATGTTGGTAAAAAGGGCGGTGGTTTAAGGATGACCACCAACACTGGAACGCTTAGTGCAGTTCCCGGAACTCTTCCAAAACTGGCAAGAAGCTGGAGTCTTCTGCTAGAGGAAGTGTTCTCAATCTGTGATGGTTTAAGGATGACCAACAACTCTGGAATGCTTAATGCAATTCCTGGAACTCTTCCAAAACTGGCAAGAAGCTGGAGTCTTCTACTAGAGGAAGTCCCAGATTGCCAACTGAAGGCATGTTCAGGCATCTTGTCTCTGGCTACAACTCTGAAACTGGTGTGGCAGGTTGTGGCTCAGGCTCGCTTGATGTGGCTTTGAAGCTTGTAGATGACCATCATTTCCCCCCCTGTCAGATACAAGGTGAGAAGATGGAGAAAACTCAACTGCAAGACTGTTTAATACTCTGGAACAAGTTCTGACATGTGTTTGGAATATCTTCTTGGCTGTTGATGCCCATTGCCAAGAAGCGATCCATCCAAGATGAATCTTTGTTCTTGCAGGATGTTTATTTCTGAAGCATCTGTGTGAAGAATGGCTGGTTTTATGACAGTGATTACATGGATGAAGATCAAAACAGTGATCTTTCATATGGCCAACTCGGTCACAGTGTTGGCATTTCACAATCTGTTGTTGTTGTTGTTGCTGTGGAAGAGGGGCAGAATCTGGAACAGCTGAAACTGAACTGTCATAAGGAGCAGGTGAACTGTCATAAATGAATCCAGCACTCTGAAACTGAATGGGCTTGGCATAGTCTGGAATATGAAAGGACAAGTCCTTGTCATATCCAAGACCAGTTCTGTGCTTGTTGTGGACAAGCTGTTCCCAAGGTCTGATGATGGGCTTGGGAAGTGCAGACTGAGTTGCTACATCTGCATATACAACTGCTGCTTTATTTGAATGAACTGTACCATTATTAACATGTTGCTGATGGGTGGTTGTCTCAATGTTCTGAACAGAAACAGGTTCAGAATGGTGTCTATTTTGATGTAGCTCTTCTTGCTGTAGCTGCGATTCAAGCTGCAAAAAATCGATCTTTTCTTGTGCATCATGCAGGCAGGTCTGAATGTCACAAAGAGTGTCTTTGCTAACATTTACCTTCCCACCAATAGTGGAGTGTATTAGTGTATTCAGTAGCTCTAGTACATCATCAAATCTAGCCATTTTCTCCGACTATAATATCTTGCGCTATAATTTACACAAAATTGGATGAGAATTTGCAAGTTTGCAGACCAAATGGACTATAACTGTGATAACTATAACCTCTTTTTGTTTGTTGAATGCTCAAAACTGTAACCTTTTTTTTTTATTTTTTTATTATTTTTAAGTGCCTCTCAAACAAAATAGATCAGTTTAACAAAGAACCAAATGGAAATTATGATTAGAGAATGAAAGAAACAGCATCTTGAAAGCATCAACTCATAATCACCTTGAATAAACTCATTCTTGTCAGCACTTATTGCTCAGTCTTTACCAAGATGAGCTTTAACAGGAAAATAGTCTTTACCAAGATGAGCTTTAACAGGAAAATAAAATTTCCAAAATTACGAAGTGCTATACAGGACTGGTATCAACTGAACCATGGCTTCACCAATTCATTGAGAAGAATAAATGATGTCCCTATTGGAAACATTCATGAATAACGCTTTGAACAATCTTGACTTAAGGAAATGAGCGTCAGAAGTAAATACTCAAAACTAAAGCAGGCCAGCAGAAGGCCCCATCTTTGAAAACCTTGGAACCGAACAACCTCCTAAACCTGTGCAATAATCTGCTTGGGAGTTGCTACATGCATAATGGTCTCCTTCATATCAGATGGTCTCCTTCATATCTGAATCGTTGGCTGAAGCTTTTTAGTAGCGACCAGAGTAGAAGAAAATGGCGATGTTCCACTTCTTCAACTGCGCAGCTCTCACCTTCGGTCCTCACACAGCCACTCCGCTATCTGAATATGATACTGTTGGAACAGGCGTAAAAGCAGCTCTTGGAGTAAATTCAGCTATCTTCTAAGAAAACGATGAGAATAGAGGAAACTGGAATGATTTCAGTCGAAATTTCAGGCAAAGAGATCCCAGTTTTGTGATCTTCAAAGGATCCAAGACTGTTGAATGTTAAACCTGCTTGCCACAATACTGCGCACAGCATCAGGAGCATTGGCAAACTGCCCTGTTTGCATCCTTTGCTTGACAACCTCTGTTGGCACTCGAACAAGAGAAGTTGTTGCACCTCCAGCAGCGCCTGCTAACAAATGAGCAACAGCATTATAATTATCCGGAAAAATCTCTAACAATTTTTTCTTCACCGGTTCATAAACTCCAACAAATATCGCTGATGCCGGCAAAACACCTGCAAGGTTTCCTGCAAGCCCCGAATATAAGCCCTTTACAAGAATTTTACCCCCAACTCGTGCTGCCTGTAAGCGAGTCTTTATTGTATCAATAGGGTAAAGAATAGTTTCAACAACAACACCATCCGTAGCACTTACACCACCATTAAAGTGAATGCTGCGATATTAGATCTTCCACGCGCACGTTTACATGAGGCTTTCTAGGGTTTGCTTTCCAATTGTCAACACCACCACCGCTACTACAACCGGAAGAAGAGGAGCTTCTGCAGGACACAAAGGTTGCAGTTGGACTTTAAGTGGTAGTTGGCACTATATATTTGAATATTATGAGGTCGTCTGAAAAAAATGGAAAAATTCGGAAGTCTGCTTTTGTACAGAATTCAATGAAAAATGCCCCTCAAGAGGGGCTGAACTGGGTTGTTATATTGGGTGGAACTATTGCAAGTGCCTTGTCAGTTACACTTGGGCGTAAGTTGAAGCAAGCTCTTGAGAATAATCGCCAAAGGGATGCGAAAGAACAAAATAAGCCAGAAGGAAGCTCTGCTACAAAGCGAACTTCAGGGGTTCATCCCATGCGCTCAAATCTGGATTACTGCAGGCAGGGTGGAGTAGTTTGCATTCATTGTCAAACACACATAAATGAGCGCAAGACAAAACTGGTTGCTGTATGAATGGGACCATTAAAGTGAATTCCGCGACCCCACTGGGAAACTCCGTGCAGAGCTTCCGACCATCATTCGTATTTGGGTATTCCCAGGCGTTGTACAGCCGATGCGTTATTCCTTAGATGTTCAACTTTCTCCACCAGGCTCAGCCGCTATATTAGATCTTCCACGCGCACTATTATGGGTTTTGAAGAGTCATAGAACGCGTAAGATTGTGTCGCTGGATTACTGCTATCGCACACAAAAGGAGGCTCCCCTGCTATTGCTCTTTCCGTCGTTGTTCTATCAGATGATTACTTAGCACTGAATGAGAAAACTCTTCCAACCGAAACCTCCGCAATCTTTAACGCTGACGTTGCCAGAGAAACTGGTGTGGGGAGGACCATTGCAGAGCTCGGTGTTGTAAGCGGCCGTAGTCTGCCCTTCATACACGAACTCGTAACATATGATATGAATCTGTGTAACCGTCCATACCAATGCACAATCTTCATTCATTTTGAATTTTTTTCAGCGCTTTATCGGGAATATCCATGAGAAACTCACCAACAAAGTTTCAAGACTGTTTAATGCACCAGAGTGATTCGATGAACTTATACCACAGAGAATAATGGCAGAAGCGTTTTAATGAGATTTGCAGCGCAGAGAGCGAAATGAGCTCGGACAGGCCATCATCAGGACAGAGGGGAAGCAGCGCTCAGTGGACAGAACGACAGAGGCGTTTGAGGACAGATGCATTAAATATGGACAGAGCCCAGTTTGCAGAGAATATGAAACGGTTTTGGAGTCTGAGCGCATTCATATGAATATGTCAGGGCAGCGCTCAGGTTATGACAACGCTCAGGCGTTTCAATGTCAGGATGACAGCACAACAGAAGCGCAGGTACAAGGACAGTGCTGGACAGCGCTAGGAGCAGCTAACATTTAGCTGAAGAAATATTCGTGAGAAAATATTCCTGGGATGCAGAATTGATGGCAGAAATGACTGCACAGAAAGGCCATAAGACAAATGGCTCACATTAATTTTGCAGGGCAGGAATACGCCTGCTCTGATACCATGTTAAACCCACATGGACAGCTCAAACATATGAAAGATAAATCAGTGAGTGCATATTTTTATTAACATCAGATATACATTTATAGTAAAATGTGTGACTCTTTGGTTTCAGATCACAAGGTCTCTTGGACTGCTTAGTCTTTTCGGCTTCCACACTAACCCTTTATTATTAGGTGTCCAACACATATCGATAGGTGGCATTGAGCGAGGAGATGTCCAAGAACTCCATCTCATCCTGGATGAACTTTTGTAGATAATCGCAATACTTGAGTACAAAATTTCTCTCAAAATCCTTGATACCCAACTTTTTTTGAAGGGTATGAAAAATATTTGTGAACTCTGGCACATCTTGGTCCCTTCCCTATCGTAGTGTGGTCCACTTTATTTATTTATCTTCATAGCTCCCGACAAGGTAATAGTGCTCCTTGATGGCGTATCAAGAAATAATTCCATGTAGGTGCGACTAAAAATAGTGAGGATTCCCTCTCATCCCCCTTCTCATAGTAGGTTTCCCACCAGTCCTTAATGTGGGGGGAAACTTAAGTTTGTGCCCAGCGAGGTGTTCCTTCTGCAAATGTAACCAAAATTTGTCACCCACCTCGAACTTATGTGGCTCTCGATGTTGATCATGATGTTGCTTATAATTAGTATTGGCCCTTTCCATTATGTCATGGACCTGCTAGAGAATGTGTTGAATGCGCTCAATGAAGTTGTTAGCCCTCTACGATTTGGACTAGACATGAGTCAAATCTACTTGAGTAGATGCAAATGGTATGGCCAAATCAGTGGGACATTGTGACTAGAATCCCAACCCCACCTAAAAGGGGTTGTGGCTACTTGAGCTATGGAGAGCTCTATTGTAGTTGTGTTGGACATAGGGGAGACTTTCATCGCATATGCATCGATTCTTTGAGTTTCACATGCATATAATGTGTATGATCATCTTGTTGATGACCTTTGTTTGGCCATCAGTCTAGGGGTGGAAAGTTGTGAACTTAGTGAGCTTGATATCGAACATCGACCAGAGGCTTGACCAACATGTACTCAAGAACCTATTATCCTATTCTGAGTTAATGGAATTTGGGATCCCAAATAGAACCCACACTCGTTCAAATAAGAGCTTAGCAGTGGCTTCGCTGTGTTACTCTTCTTGTAGGCCGTTAGAATGGCCATCTTAGAGAATCTGTCGATGACCACAAAAACATAGTTGTTTCCATGCTCAGTAGAAGGAAGGCCCGACATGTAATCCATGGATATGGATTCCCAAGGTTTAATAGGTGTAGGTAGAGGAGTATATAGGCCTTTCTTCTTGATTGTCGATTTGAAAATGGTGCAGGCAGTGCAGGATCTGATATACTTCCCAACATCCTATCGAAGGTCCTACAAATAAAAATATTTATGCAACACTTCCACTATTTTCTCTACTCCGAAATGTCCAACGAACATATTGTAATGTGCCTCCCAAATCATCTTGGCATGATTGCTTGAAGGAACATAGAGGTGTCCCAAGTGGAATAATAGTGCACCCTAGAGGCAAAAATTTGCAACTTTCTTGCCTTCTTGGAGTGTCTGGTATGTGTTGCAGAATTCTGGATCACTCTTGTAAAGATGTGACCACCTTGAAGTCTCATGCCCACAAGAGTTCAGCACAATGGTTAGCGCCATAACTAACGGTCGGTTGAGATAGTCTATAGCATTATTTGTGCTTCCCTTCTTATACTTAAAGTTAAAATGGAATTGTTGCAGGTATTTGGACCGTTTTTTATGGTGATCGTTCTGCAACTTTCCATGTGTCTATATGAACTATAGGGGTCAGTGGTTTGTGTGGATGATTGTTTCCTTCCCCATAATGTAATGCTTCCATTGTCAGCATGGATTCACAATGGAATACATCACTTTGTTATAGGTGCGATACTTTCGAACTGTGTCTGAAAGTGTAACATTGTGATATGCCATTGGATGCCCCTATTGAGTAAGAACTACACCAATAGCATAGTTGGAGGCATCTGTCTCAATCTCAAATGGTTGTTGCAGGTCTGGTAATATGAGCATTGGTGTAGAGAAGAGACGATGCATCAACTCGAAAAACACCTTATGTTGGGATTCATACCAAAAGAATTTTTCTTTCGCTCTGCCCTTGGTGACTTGACTTAAAGGCCAAGTGATATTATAGAACCCCGACATGATCCTGTTGTAGAAATTGGCAAGATTCAAAAAGTTGTGGAGATCTGCTAGAGTGGTTGGGGCTGGCAAATACCAAATGACTCGTATCTTGGACAGGTCCACATGCACACCCTACTCATCAATGATCTACCCTAGATATTGAACTTGGCTCATATCAAAAGTGCATTTCTCAAAATTGGCACATAATTTGTGTTATTGTAGGGTTTGAAGGACCTGTCGAATATGGTGGAGGTGCTCTTTCCAACTTTAGATGAAGATCAGGATGTCATCCCAATACACCACCACGAATGAGTTCGTGAAGGGTCGCAATATGTCTTCCATCAGCCTCATGAAGGTTGTGGGGGAATTTGTCAACCCAAAAGGCATGACCAACCATTCGAAAATTCCCTCCTTGGATTTTGTTAGCGCTCAAATCTGCCTCAGGCTGAATGAAGGCAAGGTTCAAGGCAACACCAAACCAATCTTAGTCTGGTAGCTAGCCCTACCAAAGCAAGAGAGGGCTCTCTCCGAGTCATGCTCAGCGAATGGATAAGCAAAATGGTCTGAGATGACTTACAATGCGATGTTTACCCTAGGCTAGTAAGTGAAAAAGGATTTTGGAAAATATTTTTGAAGTAATCGAGCTTCTGGGATGTATATGGGACTGGCGCTTAGCAAAGAACAGAGAATTGAGAATGAAGGCACAGATTATTCCGTGAGGCAAGGTAGGCGAGAAGCGCAACAATTTCAACTTAAGGTGATGTGGAATGGAAATATTGTTGAAGATAGTGAAAAGGGCATGGTCGCATGAGTCCTTTTCAATAGAAGAATAACACTCCACATGAAATTTTCCCACAGGCAGAGCAATATAAATTGAATTCTAGCTAATCTCACTTAGAAAATTTCACTGAAATGAAACATGAAATGAATTATGAAACATAACAAGATACATATGGAACATAAGAACACATTTGCTACACTCACAACCACAAGAATCTCATGAAACAGAGCCGTTGCCTTTCATTAACTCTCTGTCAAAAATACACAGTGCAGAAACAGATTTTCTTTCCCACAGTCTCCCAGAAGTTACAAGCCAACCAACCCTTTGCAAATAACTTGCATACAATATATAGAATGTGTAGAGAAGAGATGGAATGCCCAGGGTTTGGGAAGTTACTCAAATCATTTCAAAAAGGAGATGGAGAGCCAACCATCAGCTACAGGTGCAACGCTCTCACGCATGACATTTGGCTGTGGTGACCCTTTGAATTATTTTTCCACTTGGATAGATGCCCACCCGGAGATAAAACTCCTTAAAAGGCACCCTTGGTGCCAAAAAACCGAAGAGTAGATGACCAGGCCCACTTGGAGAAGTCGCGACCCGAAATTTCGCGAAACGGGAGCAATTTGGCCGTTTTTTCCCCTGTGCACCACGCCAAATTCCCTATGCGTCGTGCCACTTTGGAGCCTGTTTTGCGGCACTTGCAGGTGTCCAAAATGTGCCCAAGTGAGCTTGTTACCTATCCTGTCTACTTTCCAACCCAACTGGAATTTCTGAATTTGAAGCTCATTTGCCCCTCCACAACTTCATTCTCCCAAGACTGCATTCTGTGTGTCCAAAAAGTGGCAGAGAGGCCATTTTTAGGTGTTTTTTGACCTTTAGGAGACCCAAAACTTGTCAAAATTTCTTGCCCGGACACTAGTAGACGTATTTTTCAATGTTGAATCCGAATATGCAAGCGGTTTTTCCATTAGAGTGCTAGAAATTTAGCATCGCGCCAGTGGCGCGGTGCACAGGGAGAAATTTCCTATTTTGTGCCCAAAAATTTTGCATGTGACCAAAATTTGCCCAAATTTTTTGAAATTTGGGCTGGAGGTTCTCTATGAAGTGCTTTGTTGTGCCAAGGAAGCCTCAGCCAAGATTCGAAGCCAATCTTGCTCCTTTGCCTCCTTTGCCTCTTTCGCCTCTTTTCTCGCTTTGTTTAATTTTGCCTTTAGGCTCCTGATTCTCGCTTTGGAACTCATGTTGTGTGCCTGGTAGTGATGAGTCATGCGCCTCAGCATGTATTTCTCCCTGTTTTCTTTGTCCAACCACTGCTCCAAGTGAACGTTCACTTTCTCTAGCACATACTCCCGGTCTTCATCTCTTTGCTCCATAGGTCTGCCTTGCACTGCTAAGATGTGTCGTCGGTTTTCCTTGATCATTTGCAACTCTATGTCAGCTAGCCAATCCTCAAGTTTCTTGTTCCTCTGCTCTAAATATTGCACGTTCCACTTGGCCCTATCCAATTCCAAGGATAGTTTCTCAATCACAGATGTTGCTCTTGAATGATCTCTCCCAGCTCAGCATTTGTAGGTTCTACATCTGTCTCATCATCCTGGAGGAGAACAAACTCGGTCTCTTGCTCACCTGATGGCCCTTATTCCTACACTAGCTCCTTACCCTTACCCTGCTCCTATGATGCTGATGGCAGAAGCAAGGCCCCTTCCACCCCGGGTGGAGATAACACTCGCTTTGCTACTGCAAATAACAGTCTCGCACCTTTCGGATAGCCTCTCTGATATGTGATGAAAACTGGCATGGTGGCAGTCTCATGGCTCTCAAACTGATGTGAAGGAATCTCCACCTCACGCTCAAACTGATGTGAAGGACCTCCTGTATCATGCTCAAACTAATATGAGTGACCTCCCACCTCATGTTCTGCCTTTGATGTCACTGGTGGAGCGCTGAAGAAATCACGGGAGATGAAGTCCTCCCAAGCAATACCTTGCAATCCCAACTGATGGTCCACCAAAATCCGGATGAGAGCAAAATGATAGACACTGTTTAGCTGCTGTTGTGGGGTCTTGCACTGCATGAATTTTTTCATCTTCTCATTGTTGTTGCAGATGAAAAATGGGACGCTCATCATCTTCACCCTGGTGAAGTGCATGAGCAAGCGGATGTGATAGGCATAAAGGCGAGAGAACCTCCCCTCGCAACTGAAATACTTCATGATCAATCTCATGAGTGGGGCATACTCCTCCCTCAAAAATCTGAATGGAAAAACTCTAGTGAGCTGGCTCAAGCAGTTGTTCTTGATGTAGGGCTCATAGTGATGCCTCTCTACCTTCTTTTTCTTATGCCACTGCTCCCGAACGTTAGGTATCCCTGTTGCCACTGATATAGCCTTCGGTATCAAGGTGAAAGTGACCCCAGCCAGGACAGATTGGCCTCCCTGTAGATGAAGTGCAAATAGGCGGGCCAACTCATGATGTACTCTGACATTTTCCACCCTTTGGCAAAATTCATAATATACCAAGTGTTGGAAACAAGACATGGCAAGTGGGCATGCGTGTAGCTCTGTGAGGGTGTTGGGCTCATCTCTGAGATGTCTTCCACTCCGGGGATGTCTCCTTTGGGCCCTCTCTCCTGAAGATGTGTCACTGTGTGTATCCCCCTCATAATCTGATGAATTTTCTGATGCCATCACTATTGTTTGTACCCTGAGTTTAATGTTGCCCTTTGAATCCAATGACATTGATGAATGATCTGAAAATTTGTTACCAAGGGGGCAATAAAAAAGGGGAGTATTAGGAGGGGAATGATGAAAAGGGCGATAGGGGTTTAAAGGAGAAATTTATTAGGGGTTTGGGAGTGTTTGGGGGATGGTTTTGATGGGGTAGGGTTAGGGACATTTTGAGCTATAGGAGTAAAGGGGACAAAGGGATATGTTTACAATGTAGCTAGGGTAACTATTAGGAAAACTTGCTCCAGGAGAATTAGCTGATAGAGGAAGGGTAGGAGTATATTTAGCAATCAAGTTACTGTAGCAAAAACCCTAGCTTTTTGTCCTCCTTTGTGTCGTTTTTGGGTTTGGTTAATAAAAAATTTCCTTTCAATTCATGGCCACCAAAACATATTTTTCTTTGAGTTTAAGGATCAATGTTGAAAGGATCTATGGCCACCTCTGCAAATTTGAGAGCCATTTATGAAAATTTGGGAGATTTGGTGCTTTTTTAGGCTCACAGGCCTGTGCGTCGCGCGCTTTTCCCAGTGCGCCGTGTGCCGGGTATGCACCGCGCTAGTGTAGTGTTAACACTGTGGTCGGGCTCCCAGTGCGACGCGCGCTCTGAGTGTGCCGCACCACCTTGTGTGTGCGTCGCGCGCCTTCAAACGGCATTAATTTGTTTGGAAAAACAGGGGAGATGGTTTTAGGGTGATTTAGGGTGATTTCTAGGAGACAAGGTGGAATGGAGGTGACTATGACGAGGAGTGAGGGGACAAGGGGAGGGGAACAAAACCTTGGTGGTGTCTTCAAATTTACAAACCCCGTTTATCATTTTTGCTTTGGTGATTATTTGCATGAATGGTCAATATGCTTTGGATCTTATTCTACATCTTAGAAACACCATTCATCGACCAAATTGACAGAGAAGAGGTTTCATTTGAGCCTACCTCTTGCTTGCTAGCTTTCAACCGGGATATAAAACCAACTTGCAAGTTTTTTTGAGCTCCATGGTTGTGTGCGCCGCACGCCCTGAGTGCATCGCGCCCTTATCGATTTTCCACTGTGGGTTGGCTACCAATGTGTTGCGCCCTCTGTGTGCGTCGCGCGCCTTGGTGTGTGTGTGTCGCGCTACCTAGAAATTTGCCCTCCTTACTCAAATTCCTCCTCAGCTTTCTTTTCTTCAACAATGCCTCTCTCAATATTTTTCATAACACAATGACTTAGTCTTGGGTTAAAAAAATATATATATATGATTTGAGAGAGTTGGGTTCAATTTTTTCCTCTTTGAAAACCCACTTTATAATGTTTATGTTTTGCACTTTTTACTGACTTTAAAACACTTTGCTTTTTCCCTTTTTCTTTGAAATTTTGGCTCTTGTGATAAAATTTTCGGCATTTCTTTGTGGTGACTGTGTGACTGGGGCATCTGCCTTTGAAATCCATGACTGCATATAAAAATGTCAAGTGGCAATTTTTTGGAAAAATTTGTCATAGTTGACCTTGTTTGACTATTCTTCAAAACAAAGTTTTGAAGAAGAGTCGATGTCTCTTCAGGTGATGATGATGCTTTCTGAACTGTAGCTATATAAGGTCTCCCTCTGGCCTGCATGGCTTGTTCCGGACATGTTTTTCAAGGACCACATTGATGATTTCCTAGACCCAACAATAAAAATGACTCTGTCCTGTAATATGACCAGACCTTGACTGTCATGAACTTCAGTGATTTATGGACCAAGACCTGAACCAGCAGAGGCCAGACATGAGGGGAAATGAGTAGCATGACTTTCTCCGTCAGATCATGGCATGTCCCTAGCGAAATGCAGCTGAGTGGATGGAGCGGGACACCTAAAATTGAAATGCACAAAGAGCTTTGATCTCTGACGGAGGGCTGACTAGACCGACTCTAACAGATTTGAAGGAAATCTTCCACACATCAAAGGGTTCGAGTAGTACTTGGGAATAACCAAACTTCAAGTCAAACATGCTGAAATAATTTCCCCCCCTTGAGTTGGTCCAGAAGGTCATCAATCTGTGGGATTGGATACCTATTCCTGATAGTGATCTTATTCAATGCACAATAGTCAATACAGAGTCTCCATGTCCCATCCTTATTCTATACCAACACAAACGAGCTCCCACAATGTGATGAACTTGGTCTGATGTGCCCTTTCTACAACAACTCCTGGATCTGCCTCTTGGTCTCATTGTTCTCTAGAATAGAGCATTGATAGATCGGTCTATTGGGTAGAGGTGCGCCCGAGGTTAGATCAATGGAGTGCTTGACCTGATAGTGCAGCCATACCCCTATGGGTGAGGTGAAGATGTCCCTGTACTCCTCCATGACCTTGTCCATCTGCTGCTACCATGCAGAGAAGACCTATCTGGAGGTAATGGATGTGGACAAAATATTCTTCTTTCCCTAAGGGCGAATCATAAGGAATAAATATTTCCTGGTATGGGAAATGATATTACTACATTGTTTTGTAGAGATCAAAGAAATGGTGGTAGGCAGTGCTACCTCCAGTATCCTGTATAAGATATTACCCAAAGTAATAATAACAATGTGAGGCCTAAACTCAACACAACATGATGCTTCCACAAGTATGGTTGGCCTAATAATACATCACAAACTTCAATAGGAGAAACATCACATAGTACCTCATCTCTGAAGGGCTTGATGTTGTAGGGAAGGCAAAATTGTTGGCTAACATGGAGATCTCATCCTTGGTGAAGCCACCTAATGGTGTATGAATGCCGATGTGTTGTGAGCGGTAGGAATAGCTGCTTCATGGCATCTGTTGAAATGAGGTTCTTTTGGCTCCCATTATCAACAATGAACTACAATAGAGGAACCTTCACCCACATCTCTGAGTCGAAGAGGCACCCCCCCTCCTCTATATCTTTGTGCTCAATCTTATGGACCTTGGTGGTGGAAATAGTGGCTTTGAGCTTCGCATCAATAATATGCTTCCATTTTTCATTCCCCTTATTAGGATCAGACTCAAAGTCACATTTGATTTAGAAGCATTTAGCTCAGCCACTAGCGACTGCTTGGCCCGACACTCACTTTTGTTATGAGTGGGGTTGTTATGGAACTCACACCATTTTCCTGTGTACTTCTTTGTATTTTTGGTGTTTTTCTTTGTTTATGGCTTAACAGGTTGTCCTGGATCGCCTGAACTTGGCTTTGTCCTTTGTTCAATAGTTTGGGGGTGCCTTTCCCTTGCTTCAGATTCACAGATCCAAAGTCTCGCTTCTTTTGTTTAAACTTCTACTCGATCTTGACATTGTATCAATAGGTGGCACCAAGCGAGGAGATGTCACAGAACTCCATAACGTCTTGTATGTATTTGTGTAGAAAACCGTTCTACTTGAGTACCAAATTCTGCTCAGACTCCTTGATACCCAACTTCACGCGAAGGGTATGAAAAATATTTATGAGCTTTGGCACGTCTTGGACCCTTCCCTGCCACAACGTGATCCACTTTATGTATTTATATTCATAGCTCTCGATAGGGTAATAGTGCTCCTTGATGGTGTCTCGGAAATAATTTGAAGTGAGTGCTACTGAAAATAGTGAGGGTTCCCTCTTGTCCCTCTTCTCATAGTAGGTTTCCCACCAATCCTTGACGTGGGGGGCATTTTTGAGGAGTGCAAAAGTAATCTTTTCCCGATTGGAAAAATCATGAATAAAAAAAATATCCTTCTAACATATTTAATCATTTATCTACGATATATATATCTATTTGGCCTTCAAATATGGGGATATTAAAGTTTACTTGTACCTTAATGGGAGTGGCACCTCCAGAGTGGTCGTTGGATGAAGATGCATTTCCTATGGGTAGCCGCTGAAGGATGTGGGTAAATTTGTACATCATCGCGTTGCTCTATCACTCGAGGGATTTTTTGAGCAATATTTTGGTAGGATCCCCTTCTCCTTCTCCTTCAACCAGTTCAAGCCTTAACTCCTTATGCCCTAAACTCATTAGGGAAATGCAAAGAAAAAAAGACAGAAAGAGCCAACCACTCTGATACCACTGATTCAAATTTAAACAGGAACACAAAAAAATATACATATAACCATTAACATATAGATGTAGTAGACATAAAACTTCATTTTATTAATATCAAAGAACTGAAATATGTTTACATACAAAATGGAAATAAACTAGCTTAGGCGATGATAGCTTATCTCTGAGAAGAGATGTGGCGGCTACATGCCTTTGAACTATGTTACAATGAGGCTCAAAGGCCTATTTATTATTGAGAAACTATGGAAAACCCTAAACATCCAAAAACCTAACCCTAGGAGTTGAAGTGTCAAAATTGTGGGCCCTGTTGTAGTAAATTGGTACATCAACTTCCCAAGGTCGTAACTTTTGCATGCGATCTCCGTTTGACGGGCACACTACCTCGTTACAAATATTATCCGAGGAATACAAATTTCAGCCACAAGCATCAATCGAAGTCTTACATTTCCTTATTTTCCAAAAGAACATCGTTTAGGGCCTCAAAACAACTCAGAAAGTCCAGGACCTGAAAAACTGCCAAAAATAGTAAATTGTGCTACAATTAAGGAAACTGAAAAACTGAAAGAAATAATAATGGGGGTCCAAATGGAATAGGCGATTGGCCACCAATATCCATCTACATCAACTACATTGGTTTATGGGATTATGGTAGGATAAAAACGGGACATGAGCACATATGAAAAAAAAGTTCTTAAAAAATATCAACAATACTACAAGGACAAGGACTGAAGGGAAGAGGTCTTCTGAATGAGCCAACATAAAGATAAAAGTCTTGAATAATACATTGAAAAATCTTGATGCAATTTGCAAAGATAAATGGAAAAATATTTCCCACTAGAGACACGTTGTGTCCTATTGTTTTCTAGGATCAAAGATGACTATATAGAACTCCTTAACATAATGGGTAGAGATATATTACAGTAAGAATATTATGACATTGTGGAAATTTTTCAGCAATACTCATGAGGAACTTATAGGAGTGGTAGAGGACCCCGAGACATTCTAGTTAGGATTGATAGAACTACTAGTGGAGGAACCACGAGAGAAGAAATTGACAACATGCTGAAAATTTTCAAAGCTAATATATTAAGCACATTGGGCTCCCAACTAGACAACTTGCAAGAAAAGAAAAATAAGGAAGATGTAGAATCAGAATTTGCAATATTCTTCCCAAAGTGGAATAAAACATCCTCTTAAGGAGTGTCCATTGGATCAAATTGAAATTTGTGCCATATGTAGCAAAGAGAATCTTACAAGTAGTTTCCCATCTCTACCCAAACTAAAGGTTTTCTATCAAGACACATAAGAGCCAGAACAAATTTGTTCTAATGCACAAAAATGAGCACAACCATAAAAGACACAAGGTATGATCCAAGATCCATCTCAAAGTTTCAATTCTTATTGGACTATCCCTTCCACATAGTGTCCCTCTAAGTAGTGGTGCTAACCTTCCCAACCTTGGATGGCTCCTCCTCCCCCTTAGAACCTTCGGTAGTAGGGGTGGATAAATCATACATATGGAGGCCCTAAACAACTACCCATGCAACTCCTCTTATAATGCAAGTATCTACATCTATCCCTCCATGACCAAAATTTCCTGAACAACCCATATCTAATCCTAATAATGGAAGGCCATTTCAAACAAAACAAGCTACAAGGGTTGCAACCTACCCAACTTACTCCATAACTTCGTTCGATTTCCATGATACACATATTAGATCAAAGAGGATACTAATTAAAGAGCATCCTCCCATGCATATTAAAGTTCTCGATGAGGAAACTCCATGCTGGAGTTGTCTCCTGAACCTTTATGAACCGAGCATGTAATCCCTTAACTTCAAGAACCATCTTACCTTGAAAGGTAAGTCAAGAACAACCTGTGGGATCAACTAGAATTTGATTTCTTGGGCGAGCTTAAGAATTTGTGTGTCAATATCCCCCCTTTCCATGCTATTAAAGATGTACTCATTTACTTAAAATTGTTGAGATAACTCTGTTTAAGGATGCTTGGCCAAAGAAAAAAAATCCCCAAATAGTCCATGCCATGGGAAAACTATCTAATATTTTGATGGTAGGGAGTCCTCGAATAAAAATATTATGATGTCAGTAGCCTAGTCATTCGATCACTTGAAGACCACCATTAACAAAATCTTCAAAGTCAATGTTTTTCTTTAAAAAAAATTATTTAACTTTTTCTTTATTTAATTCCTTTATGATATATATTCTTATGTATATTTATTATTGACTAATAATCTTGTTTTAATTTATAATTAGTTAACAAAAAATCAATAATAACATGTTATAATAAGTAATCAATAAATTAAACTATTTTTAAACTTAATACTTCATTTAATTTATTGCTAATTTAATCTAAATTAATCATATGAAATTTAACAAATTTTACCTATAGCATACCTTCCCAGTTGGTTGAGGCACGCAATCCATCATATTGAATCATGGGAAACAAAAAATGCAATCCAGATTTGGGTAGGGATCACATTCAACCTTTGAAACCATACAAGTGATAAAATGGATAGAGCAGAGCCAAAAGTAGTTAAGGAAACTACAACCATGATTAAATTATAGCCCTAGAGGTTGCAACGCTATAATATGTAATGTTCCTTCTAATTGAAAACCAGCTAAGAGAATTATGCAATTTTTGCAGTTTTGGGTGGAGAACAATTTTGGACATAAACTTAGGAAAAGTGGGTAAAAGGCAATTAAATTAAATTTTATGAAGGGAGGCTCCAAACATTAGCACAAAAATGGGAAATTATTTACATAGTGGGATGTGGGAGCCACATCAAGACAGAATTCAAATTCCCTTGGAGAATTTCAATTTGGAGGGAAGAAGGAGAGAAGGAGTCGAATTGTGGAGCCCACAAGGGGAGAGGAAAGGAAAAAATTATAAATAAGAGAGGAAGCCTCCATTTTTGGGACTTTTTGCCATTTTCAGATCTGAATTATACTTTTTCTTGTGCCACTCAACCAAATCAACTCGTGCTTCTTATCATAGAGGTTTCTGGGTGGAAATATCACCTCTTCTTCAGGGGACTCTGAGTGTCACTCTAGTAGAGTTCCACTTCATCGTGTAGAAGTTGTTCCAGAGCCAATTGCTGGTATATTCAACTAATTTTGTGAGCAGACTGGGCGCAAGTAAGAATTCTCATTACCTAGGAGAGGTAGCTCCCATGCAGATCAGGTTCCAAGTTTTTTAGGGTCATTCCCTTGGTTATTTTGCTGGAGGTTTGTGGTGGATTTCAAGCCTAAATTGGTGAGGAATTGCAAGGTGTAATCAAGCATTTCTGGGGCCTACACAGAGCTGGAGAGATAGGAAATTTTTGGGAGTTGGGGGAGCCAGTATAATCTTGTGTTCTTTGTTGGAGTGTTTTTCTATTTTCTAGGGACATTTACTTGCAATTTCTTGTTGGAAATAATACTGAGAGGGGGGGGGGTGAATCAGTACTATAAAATCAGATATGTTTTCATTTTCATACTCAGATTCATATACGCTACTTTAGTTAAGGATATCCGCGTATATACGCGACTGTGTTAAAAGCAACTAGCGTACATCCAGTAACCTTTATGATTTAGTTAGTTCATCTTCAGTGAATGCATCAGAACATTATTAACCATATGAACAGTAAACAAAACAGATCATCACACATAAAGAGGACACATGAACACCATGATATAAGGTGGAAACCCAATGTGGGTGAAAACCACCTGCTGCAATTTGTTTCTATCTTCCTTTAATAAGAAACTTCTTTTACAATGTACTAGTGTAGTCCTTTACCAGTACGCAGGCTTCTACCTGCAGAAGGCTACAACCTTCTCAGCTCGTGTACTAGTCGTTCCATTTACTAGTATGTAGGCGTTGGCCTACTGAAGGCTCCAACCTTCACTCGTTTTCCAGCTACTCCTGGAAGGGAGTTACAACCCCCTAGCTCTTGTATAGGCCAATATGTTTACCAGTATGTAGGTGCTGACCTATGATCATCCAGGGACCACGTTTCATACATTTTCATACTGGATCCATAAAACAATCACCATTGCAATACAACCTGCATCATCAATCTCTGAATCACCCAATACTGAAACCCTGTCAACAACACAGTCACTAGAACACATAACAGACTACATAACTCTGCAACAACAACCAGATCCAATAGCAACTTCAATTATCATACTTCATACTGTATACACTACTTGGACGAACCCAACCTGCGTGTATAAGCGCTTTTACCAATGACAACCCGCGTACAGATCTGCAAATTCTAACTCATAACTTTGCAGCTATTTCAGACATCAGTACATACCCAGATCATAACATTCATACAATAAACATGCGTCAATAGATCTAGTATATCCATAATCAAACCATATAAAGATAAGCATTCCAAGCCTTGAGATCCCGTTCCATCGTTCATCATCCTCCACATGAGTGAAACCTTGGTTCAGATCAAGCAATGCATCACCAACGCATAACCAACATCTGGATCTCACACTTCATCAAACATTCATCACTTGCACACCTTGCACACCATCTTGGCCTAATGATCTTCTCCTTATATAGGTTTAGGCTTCTCTCAATACCATGGTCCAAAACCATGTAGAACCAATACCTTGGACCCAATACCCGGGGTCGTCATTTCAAACCAAATACCATGGACCAAATACCATGGACCAAAACCATGGTTTCCAACATGTACGCACCTTTCCTTCTATGAACCTGCGTGTGTACATGTACGTGCCTTTTTCTCAGATAACCCGCGTATATATGCACTTTCATCACTGTCAACCTGCGTATATCTCTCTCTTTACCTGCTGCACTATGATCTGTCCTCTGAGTGAGTTGCCATCACCTGTATCATACCCCTGAGTGAGTTGCCATCAAGGACAACATTTGGATCATAATGCCAACAATCTCCCCCTTTGGACTTGATGGCAACAACCACACCAAGTCACTCCCCCCCTTTGACATCAAGGGCAAAGGGAGGACCAAGATATTCTCTTCTTTGATCTCCATCTGTTGTCCATACTCCCCCAGAGTATCTGCTGAAATCTCTGATTGAGCTCCCCCTTTGCGTATGCTGAGATGTACCAATCTGTCCATGCTCCCCCTGAGCACATGCAAGGTCTGCAAAAGCATAACATGACTCTATACATACATCATTTTCCCAACCAAGTGGGAATTTTAAACTCATCCATCCAAATAAGTGGGGATATACCAAGTACATATACATGACTCAACAACAAGAACCATTATCCATCCCATGCATAGTGGGGCAATAAAACAAAGACCAACAATCTAATCAAGACCAACATCTACCATGTATGATCTGTACCATAAGCATCTGTCATTAGCATCTAGACATGTAACCTGCAATACCATTCTTTTGAATGACCAACAATAAATAGCAAGATGTATCAGTTAGCTACATAAGCATCATCACCAAGGACTTCTCATCAAAAATGCCAACAATGCATTATTTAAGTATACTCTCCCCCTTAACCTGTGCCATGCCATCATCAAATAGTGACTGAACCATATCAGCCTTCTGTACTGCTGCTTTCTTTCAGAACATCATATACGCGACTGTGCAGCGTCTAACTCGCGTATATACGCGACTTGTCTTCATGAAACACGCGTATGAGATTTAGAACACATAGGTTCCACATTTTCAGCTTCCTCTAAGTCTATCATGTCTGTGTACTCTGCTATATTACCTCTTTCTAGTTGTACATCCTTTCTCTTCCACATCTTCATCTGTGATGATGTTTTCTCCTTTTGATATGGTGCCCAAAATTTTCTCCTGCATTCCTTTGCTATGTGTCCAAGCTTGTTACATGCATAACATCTTACATGTTTCTTATTCCTTCTGTAGAAATCAACAGCTTTGTGACCAAACATATTGCAAGAAAAACAATATCCTTTGAAGTACCTGGAACGTGAAGATCTTTCTGTGTGATGGTCTTGAACCATTATACTTCTGCATCTAGCTGCAACATGTCTATGATTATGACATACATAACATTCAACATTATTCATCGGAGGAAATAATCATCTATCTCCTCCATAATTAGGAGCAAAAGATTTTCTTTGAGGAATTTCTTTCCTTGGCTGTTGATGGGGTTGTCCTTTCATCTCCTTGTTGAGCCTTTCAGAATTTGCATTAGAGTTTCTTGTCTTACTTTGTGAACTAGATTCACTTTCAAAAGACTCATAAAAGCCAAGACCAGTTTTAATAGCAGGAGACCTTTGACTACTAAGAATATCATCCAAGATCTTAGTAGTATCTTGAAATCGTAATAGTTTATATTTTTCTTCTAATTTACCTTTCAAGATATTTACCTCAACTTGATGTTGTTCTTCTTTTTCCAGACATTGCTTCTTCAAGGTATCTTCATACTTTCTTCCTTCTTCCACTTGTTGCCTTAGTTTGAGAATCTCATTTTCTTGCTCTTCATTCAGCACCTGCAGCATATGTCGAACTCTGGAGGCACATTCCAGCTGAGATTTTAAGCTGATGATTTCTTCTTCAAGGGCACTTTGCCTTTTTCTAGGTAGATCTTGTAAATATTTTTATATTTATCTGATGCTTCTTTTGCTTGTCCATCTTCAATCTGAGGTGATTTAGGATCTGAATACTTGCTTCAACTCACTGGCAGGCTGTCATTGTTCCTTTGAGTTGTCTTCTTCTTTTGACGCGCTTTCTTTCCCATTGTTCTACGGATCTCCTTCAAGCGATCAAGCTTCTACCAAAGGACCTGCTCTGATACCAATTGTTGGAAATAATACTGAGAGGGGGGGGTGAATCAGTATTAGAAAATCAGATACTTTTTCATTTTCATACTCAGATTCATATACACTACTTTAGTTAAGGATATCCGCGTATATACGCGACTGTGTTAAAAGCAACTAGCCTACATCCAGTAACCTTTATGATTTAGTTAGTTCATATTTAGTGAATGAATCAGAACATTATTAACCATATGAACAGTAAACAGAACAGATCATCACACATAAAGAGCACACATGAACACCATGATATAAGGTGGAAACCCAATGTGGGTGAAAACCACCTGCTGCAATTTGTTTCTATCTTCCTTTAATAAGAAACTTCTTTTAAAATGTACTGGTGTATTCCTTTACCAGTACGCGGGCTTCTACCTGCAAAAGGCTACAACCTTCTTAGCTCTTGTACTAGCCGTTCCATTTACTAGTATGTAGGCACTGGCCTACTGAAGGCTCCAACCTTCACTCATTTTCCAGCTGCTCTTGGAAGGGAGCTACAACCCCCTGGATCTTGTACTGGCCAATATGTTTACCAGTACGTAGGTGCCGGCCTACGATCATCCAGGGACCACATGTCATACATTTTCATACTGGATCCATAAAACAATCACCATTGCAATACAACCTGCATCATCAATCTCTGAATCACCCAATACTGAAACCCTGTCAACAACACAGTCACCAGAACACAGAACAGACTACATAACTCTGCAATAGCAACCAGATCCAATAGAAACTTCAAATATCATACTTCATATTGTATACGCTACTTGGACGAACCCAACCTGCGTTTCTATGCGCTTTTACCAAAAACAACCCGCGTACAGATCTGCAAATTCTAACTCATAGCTTTGCAGCTATTTCAGACATCAACACATACCCAGATCATAACATTCATACAATAAACATGTGTCAATAGATCTAGTCTATCCATAATCAAACCATATAAAGATAATCATTCCAAGCCTTGAGATCCTGTTCCATTGTTCATCATCATCCACATGAGTGCAACCTTGGTTCAAATCAAGAAAGGCATCACCAACCCATAACCAGCATCTGGATCTCACACTTCATCAAACATTCATCACTTGCACACCTTGCACACCCTCTTGGCCTAATGATCTTCTCCTTATATAGGTTTAGGCTTCTCTCAATACCATGGTCCAAAACCATGTAGAACCAATACCTTGGACCCAATACCTGGGGTCGTCATTTCGAACCAAATACCATGGACCAACACCAAAATACCACGGACCAAAACCATGGTTTCCGACATGTACGTGCCTTTCCTTCTATGAACCTGCGTGTGTACGTGTGCGCGCCTTTTGCTCAGATAACCCGTGTATATACACACTTTCATCACTGTCAACCTGTGTATATCTCTCTCTTTACCTGCTGCACTATGATCTGTCCTCTGAGTGAGTTGCCATCAAGGACAACACTTGAATCATAATGCCAACATTTCTTAGCTATTGGCATATAGTTTTTTTTTTTTTTTAGCAGTGGATCTCTATTAGGATGCAAAACTAGTGGACTGGGGAATTCACACCTTTTAGGGCCTGTTGGATTAGTTGGATTTTGGATGATAGCTTTCTGGGTTTTGTGGAAGTTGGCCTCGGGAGCACCAAGCTAAAATTTTAGAAATTTTGGAGCCGTATAAAGGGCAGAAACAACATTTCACCTAAAGAAGTAGTAGCAAGAATTGTTTTGGCCAACACAGAGTTTGGGGAGGAGCTTACCCAACACTTAGGCTTCATTATTTTCATATGGGTTTTTCCTTGCTTGCTGGAGAAAGCCTTGAGTTCGTCTATTCCTATCTATTTGTACTCCATTCTACTCAAATTAATAAAAATGACTAAGCATTTTGGTGCAATTTCTTGTGTCATCTATTATTTTGTGTGTGTGGAAATTTTTGGTTGCATGTCCATAATTTTCTTTTGTTATCACTTAATATTTCCATTAGCAATATTACAGTGGTATCACAGTAGGTTTTCCTGCCAGCCTAAG
This sequence comes from Pinus tabuliformis, assembly GCA_031772625.1. Classification (NCBI taxonomy): domain Eukaryota; kingdom Viridiplantae; phylum Streptophyta; class Pinopsida; order Pinales; family Pinaceae; genus Pinus; species Pinus tabuliformis. The sequence goes on along the minus strand of CM062819.1, from coordinate 259,015,676 downwards.
GGTTTTATTGCAGATCAAGTGTTAACAGATATTTTGTGTCCATCATGGCAGTTATTTCTATCAAGAGATTTATCAATATTTCCGAGAGGAAGAAATCTATTCAAGCCAAATTCATATTAAAAAAGCCAAATTATTGCCTTATTTGTCAATTCTCAAGGGTTTGACTTTATTTATTTATCTAGAAATTGAGTTATGATTTCCCTGGAGATCAACTTACTCACTTAATTGAGAAACCAAGCTTCTTAATTTGGGAGTTCGAGTTTGTTATATGCAAAGTTTATTTTTCCTGCTCATTGGCTACAACCGCTGACCTGGAGGGGTGTTATTTGTGCCCATAATGCAACAAGATTCGAATCATTTTGAGGCCAATTTTATTATTTTGGGGGATGCGCTGAGCTATGACTACAGTCCAACATTGTAGGCCAAGACCGATTCTAGTGGTGCCAAACTAATTTTTATTGATAGTTCATATATAACGAGCTAGTCATTATCGCTTGTAAGAAAGTTGATCACATGACAACTAGTCTCTTGTTGTATTGAATTTATTTTGTTGCTTATACTATTGGTGTATGTGCATTTAAGATGTTGGTAGCTTATTGGAGTTAATTTTTCTTGCATAAGGTTGGGTGTGATCAAAGTATATCCATGAATGTTTGTTGCAGTAATAGATTGATTACAACCTAGAGATGATGATGTGTTGTATAGAACTTTAGTTGTTATAGTGTTGTGGCAATCTTATGCTATATCTATTTAGTGCTTTGTATGGATGAGCAGAGGCTTAAATGGATCTGAGGTTCATACCAACATTTTAGTGGGCTAAGTTAGCCCAAACCTATTATCAAGTGGAGACTTCTAGGAAACCAAATCATAGAAGCATTAAATTGTTGGACCTAATTTCCAATTCATAACAGACAGAAGAAAAAATTGCCAAAAGACAACTTTGATACAACATCACATTAATATATTAAGCCTTGTAATCGTTATAGCATTATTGTGAGGGTCAGATGGTAAATTCCATATATATATATATATATATATATATATATATATATATGTATATATATATATATATATATATATATATATATAGATATATATATATATGTATATATATATATATATATATATATATATGTATATATATATATATATATATATATATATGTATATATATATATATATATATGTATATATATATGTATATATATATGTATATATGTATATATGTATATATGTATATATGTATATGTATATGTATATGTATAGAGAGAGAGAGAGAGAGAGATATTGAGTTTAAGACATAAATCTATGAGAGATTTTCACATATATATTGCCTTGATTGTGCATGCCAAAGATCCTTGTCATTGTTGTCAACTAACATATTGTTGCAGAGGAGAGGAGAAATTGCAAAAGATCATGTGGAATGGGTGATTCATTGAGGCAGTTTGCAACCCCTTGTGTTAAACCTATCGTTAGAAGAAAATTGATGAAAAGATTTTTTGAAGGGCTCAGATGAAGGAACGATGAGGAGCCAAAGAAAAAGCAGCCTATAGAACTCCCAGGAAAGAGCAGAAACCAAATGAGAAGAGAGTAGATATGCTTCAAATGTTAGGAAGCATGGACACCAGATCCCAAATGTGAAGTTAAAGAGGACAGAGAAGCAAATGAGACTGCAAAAAATGTAGAAAAACAAGAAATAGCAAGGGACTCAAGTCAGATAATTAAGGAAAGGATTAAGGGGTCCATGGCTAAACAAGAGTCACATGAGGAACACTCCAAATTTCATGTCAGGAGGAGATTCCTTCTAACCCTTCTGATGAGGATTCTTCTTTTATAATTGAGTCCATTAATTCTTGTGAGGGTACCTCTTTGGGATTAGTAGCAACCATGTGTTGATGTTGACAACAACTATCCATGTTTAATAGATGAGTTTGATGAACAACAAATTGCCTCCATGAGAGAAGAAGGCCAAGGAAGAAACATTTAGAGAGACGAGCTCCCAGTGATGATTCAACATGGATAGCACATAGAAGAGCATGAGTCAATTGAGGAGGAGAATGTGCATAGTGTGCATGACGAGCCATTATAGGAGAGACAATTGGAGGCTCATGTAGAGCCCATGATGGAGGAGGATGAACAAACATATTTTGGATCAACCATTGATGAGGAACAGAGATATGCACAAGCAGCTAGTGAAACTGCAATATTTTTAGGTAACAACCCTCTCCAGGAGAATATATACAGGGCTTGTGGCACAACTTCCCACTTTTGCTAAATATTGAGAGAGGGTCCATATTTATTAGATAAATATGGGTAATTTATTAGGCAGATTTACATGATTTGGGCACAGTGCAACATAGGGGACTTATCCCAAATACAGGTGCCTATGCATCTAGATTGGATTGGCGATAGATCATAAATTGGTACCTTTTTGATGGTGTGATACTCTTAGTCAGGGACATAGTACAACAGGGACCCTTAGATACGAGGGATACTACATGCTCCAGTTGACAATGGGATGCAACCTGACAACCCTTCAACATTCCATCCTAGCATCAACAAAGTGGGATTGGAATTTGATTATCATGGGTTTGATTGGAGAGAACAGTTATTGGTTGAGTACTCTGAGGATTGACATGCATGTGAGATCCTTGATGGCATAGTAGGGGATGACTAGTACAGGGTAATGAATGAGGTAATCTAATATAAGAACATGATTTATTTTTCATCGGGCTCCCAATTGGGGGATAAGATCATGCAAGTTTCACATGACTCACCTTTGGTAGGGCACCAAGGGTTCCTCAAGAGATACAAGGCCATTAGAGATCGTTTCACCTAGAGGGACCTCAAGGAGGACGTTTTGAGGCATGTTAGGTAATGTGATACCTTTCAGAGGAATAAGATTGAACAAACACACTCAGCTGCCCTATTACAACCTCTCCTCATCCTTCAGAGGAAACGGGAGAGTATATATATGGACTTCATTACAAAGTTATGAGCCATATAGGGGCGAGATTGCATTTATGTGGTAGTTCACAGGATGACCAAATTCACCCACTTCTTCGCCATTCTGACTTGGTATTTAGCTTCATAGGTGGCCGAGTTATTCTTCCGAGAGATGTTTAGGCTACATGGTCTCCCTAAGACCATTGTCTGCAACAGGGACAACAGGTTCATGGGTGGTTTCTGGCAGCAGATGTTTCAACTTGTGGGGACCGAGCTCACTCCTAGCACTAGCTATCACCAGTATACGAAAGGCCAAATAGAGAAAACTCAAACCTCGTTTTTATGGGCCTTACAAGGTAATCAGGTGAGTTGGGGAGGTATCATATGAGCTAAAGCTTCCAAATGGAAGTAAATTCCACAACATATTCCACATCTCTTGCTTGAAAAAATATTTGGGGCAACAAGTCACAACAACTACAAAGTTGCCTCCTATAGATGATGAGGGGCACTTGATCTTGCTACCTGAGGCCATCTTGGAGACCAAAGAAAGGAAATTCTGGAGCATAATCAGCAAGGATTTTTTTAGTTTGGTGGAGGCAGTTGCCAGAACAGGATGACTGACGTAGGAGGCTGATGAAAACAAGGTGGTAGTCTTAAAACAAACTATTGGTTACTTTATAACCAATCAGATGCGTTCAAGCAGATTCTATACATGGCTTACTTTATACTGAGGGTCCCGCTTTTCTTCTAAACATGTCGGTCCCATGTTGACTTTCCCTTTTTAAATAGGCGCTTCACTCTACGCTGTTGATCTCCTCTCTCCAGATCTAACGGTCATCACTCACCCCAATCAACAAAACAATTCGGTGATCACTCTACGTCGTTGATCTCCTCTCTCCAGATCTAATGGTCAACACTCACCCCAATCAATAAAACAATTCGGTGATCCTCCATCATTGATCAAAGTGCACCTAATCCAACGGTTAATAGCGATATCAGGTGAGCCACTTGCACAGGGATTACCCGCCCGATAAAGCGGTTTTCTCTCTCCACTCAAGTGCTACGTGTCGCTTGGTTAATGGAATCGAGTGACCACCCCGATTTACCACTTACAACTTTTCCTTTGCCCGATAACCACCTTCATTGATAAAACCTACTTTTCCAATACAACCACGTGCATTAAATCAAACTTAAATAAAGCGCTTAATAAATGTTTTAACACTTAATTCCAAGATTACCCCTTAACACTAAATGACCGTGATTTAGTGAAAAACACATAAATACTGAGATTTATAATTAAAGTGTGAAAACAGAGAAAATACCCGGTTACATTCAGAACGCGGATACACAAAGGTAAATGAGAGTCTACACCAGGATTAACACACAGATGCACACTGAATCAATTTCTTCAATATAATATAAGTTATAGAGTCTTGGCCCTCTCGACTCAATTACAACAATTTATTTGACCTCTGTCTCAATCTCAAAACCCTATCTAACACTCAAACTCTCGCCTCTCACTCCATACTCAATCATCTCAATTAATCCCTTTCCATTACATTTTCTTCTCTTTTATGAGTCAAATCCTATTCTAACTGCACTAACCACTCGATCTCTATTTTAATCAATCAAATCTCTATTCTTAAGCTCTATTACACACCTATGCTAACAACTTATCCCTTAGTCTAAAATAAGACAATTTTCTAATTATTACAATAATGAAGTAAAGATCATTTTCAAGAGATACAACCCTCTCTACCAAAACTGACTTTTGACCACTCATGTCAATGAAATTCACTCATTTAGCCACAACAAGTGAATAAACCATCACATCGCCGACTAAATCTAGATGCTCCTGCATCAGATTCCTAGGGAAGAAAAGAATCATCCCTCAGAGTTTTAGGGTTTACTCCATACTTCTGCAACTCTGTTGTTGTTAACCAACTAGCATCGTCCACTCGTTGTCCTTTCCATTTGACTAGATATTGAAAATAAACTTGTCCTCTGGTTCTTTTGGATACTCTTTTCTCCAAAACAGCTTCCACCTCTTTCTTAACTATCTTTGGCATTTGTTCTTCCTAGTTCAAAGTTTGAACTTCATATTCTGTAGTTTCCTCTTGTATCTTTGTCTCTGTCTCTCTGTATGGATAAAAATTTGCAACATTGAGGATAGGTGATATTCCAATCCCTTCTAGCAATTCAATTTCATAAGCATTAGTTGAAAATTTTCATACAATTCTACATGGTCCAGCTTTTTCATTTTTAGTTTATTATAAGTCTTAGATGGAAATATTTATTTTCTCAAATAAACCATCACTAAATATCCCACTTGGAATTATTTCTCTCTTCTTTTCATATCTACTCTCTGTTTGTATTTTCCACTGCTTTCCTACACTCTTCCTTTGACATCGTCTTGTAGTCTTTGCATCTGCTCTGCAAACTCTTCAGCTTTTTCACTTCTTGTCTCTTGTTTACCCAAATTTCTGAGCTCATACACACCTCTTAGATTCATCCCAAAAACAATCTGAAATGGAATCATTCCAGAACTTAGGTTTGGAGTGTCATTATAAGCAAACTCGGCCTGAGCTAGTGCTAAATCCCACTGCTTAGGATTTTGATACACTAAACTTCTCAATATGTTTCCCAAGCTTTTGTTTACCACTTAAGTCTATCCATCTATTTGAGGATGGAATGCTGAACTGAAACTAAGGTTAGCCCCTAGTTTCTTCCAAAGAGTTCTAGAAATGTCCAACAAACTTTGTATCTCTATCAGACACAATACTTATAGGAAATCCATGTAATCTTACAATTTTTGAAATAATTGGATTAGCAATATGTGTTGCATCACTAGTCTTCTTACATGCAATAAAATGTGCCATCTAGGAAAATATATCTACTACAACATCAATGGAATCATTACCCCTTTGAGTTTTAGGTAACCCCAAAAAAAAATCCATGCTAACTGCATCCCATGGTTGGTCTGGTATTAGAAACGCCTGGTACAATCCTATATTCTGGCTTCTCCCTTTAGCATGCTGACATATGTTGCACTTCCCAACAAATATCTTAACATCAGTCTGCATCTTTGGCCAATAGTAAAAAGAATTTACCTAAGAAAAGGTTTGTCTTGTCCAAAGTGACCAGATGATCCTCCAATGTGTTTCTCCTTTATTATGTTTTCCCTCATAGAACATTTGGGAATGCACAACTTGTTGCCTTTAAACAATAAACCTCCTTAGATAAGATAATCTAACCACTAACTTCTGTTATGAACTATTGGATTTTGTACTGCTGTATAAATATCTTTGAAATCTGCATCATCTTTATACATTTCAACCATTTCTTCAAATCCTACAACACCAACTTTTAATTCTTGCACAATGAAATTTACCCTGCTTAAAGCATCAACAACTTTGTTCAACTTACCACTTGTGTGTTTTATCACAAAAGTAAAGCTCTGCAAAAACTGTTGGGTCCCTATAATACTAGTGATTACCCCATTACTATTGTAGTTGTACCCCTTATTAATATTTTTGTGCCCCTATTGTCACCATATTGTTATTACTGTGCCCCATAGAATCCCTCTATTGTTATTTTTGTGGCTTTATATTATTATTGTTAGGTCGGCTGGGTTATATTGTGACTCCTTAGACTCCTATATATAGAAAGGAGGTTTTGTCATTTGAATCATCCAAGAATTGTTCATTTATGTAATGTAAAGGGGGTTGCCCCCTCGAAGAGGCTGAATTCTAAGGCGTTGATCTATCTTTTCTATCTTTTCTTGAGCTGGTTTCATAACATTTGGTATCAGAGCTTTGGATTGTAGGGTTTCGCTGCTCCAAATAGGTCATCGTAGCATTTTCGCTATAACATTTTTTCTACGACATTTCAGAAGCTAAAAAAAAATCATTTGAGAAGAAATCGCGTTGAACATAAGATCCGAATTTCAAAGCTTTTTGCGCTATATTTGCAGAGATATGATCTGAGAAAGTTGGTCTTTTTGCAGACTCCTCAATTACATTCCAAACAGGTGACCTGGGGAAAATCATCATAACTTTCTATCTGAGCATCAGATTGAAATTTCATAAGAAGGTACAGAAAGAGGACAGACTGTAGTTTCTTGTATATATTTTTTAGAGTCAAATGTTGAAACAGTGACTCGTGGCACGTCATACAAGTTCACTCTACTGAACTAGTCCATAATCAGGTCACTGTGGGATATTTCACATAACTCTTCCTTGGACAATCCACTTTGGATGAGACTGGTGGCATTAGAAAGAGGACACAAACGGCTACTGCAAGTCACAATTTCAGAACTGGATGATCCGCAAGTACAGAGATACATCAGATACAATATCGAGCTCCTACAAAGTGAAAAAAGGTGTGTAGATTTTTTTAAATTTTTGCTTAAGCTTGCTTTGAAAGTTTATTTTGAAGGAATTCAAAGGGCATAATAGAGAATTATTATCGGTAACTGATGCCCTGAGGAAAGAAAATGCAAACACCTAGTAAGCAACCTGAAAGCTCTAGCATGACTCATGAAGAAGAGGAAAAAATGCTACATGATATATCAAAATTACAAGACCAAGTGCAACAAGTGTCACTTGCACAAAAGCTAACAGAAGCTAAGATAAATGGCATGGAATCTAAGAAAAAGGCCGTGGAAGCTAAGATGGATGATTTGAAGATAGATTTGAAGAGATACATGGCAGATTTGAAGACATATTTGAAGACAGACATGGCAGATTCAAGGACAGATTTGACAAATTTTCTACAAGAAATACTTACTAATGGTGAAAAGGTAGTAAAGGAAACTCATGATGCGAACAAAAGAAATGTTAATCATGATTTTATAGACTCTAATGTGGGATCGAAGACCCACCATATTCCAAAAATTGATATGAGGAAGTTGGATGGCAAGGATCCCGCAACATGGATATTACAGATGGAGCAATTTTTCGATCTCAATAATGTGCAAAACACACAAAAGGTACATATTGCAACTTTATATTTGGAACCAAATCAGTTTGTATGGTATCAATGGCTTTGCTCTCGTAAACAAATTATCACTTGGGAAATTTTTACGGAAGAATTGACAACACATTATGAGGATACAAAAAGCAACACTTTTTTTAGCCAATTGATAACTCTCAAACAAAAGGTTCAATAATGGAGCACATTGAGGAGTTCCAAAAATTGAACATAAGGGTAAAAAATATTCCAGAGGAGCATAGGATTGATGTGTTCATAGGGACTTTAAAGGATAATATCCAACATGATGTTCGCCTTTGGGAATCTGATTCATTAGAGAAGTCATTCAGGTTAGCAAGAAAAATGGAAAGCAAAATTATGGCAACCAGGAAGCATACCAATCACAATTATAAAGATGGAAGTGTTGTTGCCCATAGTCTTCCACAACCTATAAGGTTGAAACCACAACAATTGGAAGAAAAAGGAGCAAAAGGGCTTTGTGACAATTGTGATAGCAAATACACTAAAGGTCATAAGTGTGCTGAGAAGAAATTATTCTACATAGATTTTGGAGAGGAAGAAGAAAAGGAGCAAGAAAGGTCAAAAGAAGAGGATATACTCCAGGAACAAAGCCTAGATAAAGAAGAAATGAATATGACCATATCTTGTAATGCATTGGTGGGAATTACCACTACTCAAGCAATTAAGATAGAAGGAAAAATCAAGAAGAAAAAGGTAATAGTGTTGATTGATTCAGGAAGTACCCACAATTTTATTCATTGTAAGGTAGCACAAGAATTGAATTGCTTCTTATATCCAACACCAGAGTGTCAAGTGATGGCTGCAAATGGAGGAACAATAAATTACTCTAGAAAGTGCCATAATATCAAGCTATCCATGGGAGAATGTGTATTGACTAGCCCAATGCTTTCCATTCCAATGGGAGGTGCTAATGTTGTACTAGGAGTCCAATGGCTACAATCCTTGGGTACAATAGCTTTTGAATTTTCAAGAAATTTTCATGAAATTTTTTGTGGAAGGAAAGGAAGTTGAATTAAGGGATATTGCAAGGAAACCGGGAAAGATAATCAGCTCTAACAGTATGACAAAGCTTCTAAAAAAGGAACAAAGAGGTGTAATTGCACAATTATGTTCGCTAGGTGTTTCCACATTGGAATCATCTATTTCTCCAGATCTCCAAAAAGTCTTGGACAATCGTTCCAAGGTATTTGAGACTCCCAAAGGTCCCCCACCTATTCGTGATCATGATCATGCTATTCATCTGATTCCAGGAAGTGTGCCTCCAAACATCAGGTTGTACAGATATCCTTATGCCCAAAAGAGTGAAATTGAATGTATGGTTGCAGAAATGCTAGAGGCTGATATAATTCAACCGAGTCAAAGTTCTTTGTCTACTCTAGTAGTATTGGTGCACAAGAAGGATGGATCATGGCGCATGTGTCCAGATTATAGGGAGCTCAAAAAGCTCACTATTAAAGATAAGTTTCCCATTCCTGTCATTGATGAATTACTAGATGAATTGCATGGATCAATCTACTTCACCAAGTTGGATCTTCATTCAGGATATCATCAAATTAGAATGAAGACAGAAGACATTCTGAAAACAGCACTTAGAACTCATGAGGGTCATTATGCCTTTTGGCCTTACCAATGCACCTTCAACATTTCAAGGTTTGATGAATTCCATTTTCAAACCATTCCTTAGAAAATTTGTGTTAGTATTTTTTGATGATATACTAATCTACAGCTAGTCTTGGAAGGATCATGTTGAACGTGTTGACAGGGTGCTACAACTATTGGACGAGAAACAATTATATGCAAAAAGATCCAAATGTTTCTTCATAGTACAAGAGGTGGAATACCTGGGTCATATTGTATCTCATGAAGGAGTTAAGGTAGACCCTAGCAAAATTAAAGCTATTAAGGAATGGAAAATCCCCACATCCATAAAGCATCTGCGAGGATTTCTCGGGTTGATAGGGTATTATCATAAGTTTGTTAAGAATTATGGGAGAATAGCAGCACCTCTAACAACATTATTGAAGAAAGATGCATTTTCATGGACACCAGAAGCAACAAAGGCCTTCTAACATCTTAAAGAGGCAATGTGCCAAGCACCGGTCTTAGCTACACTGAACTTCACAAAAACCTTTATTTTGGAATGTGATGCTTCAAGAAATGGAATTGGTGCTGTTTTACTGCAAGATGAAAGACCCATTGCTTTTGAAAGTCGTCCAATCAAGGGAAAGTTTTTACATAAAGCTATTTATGAGAAGGAAATGTTGGCAATACTCCATGCACTTAAGAAATGACGACCCTACCTAATGGGAATACACTTCAAGGTAAAAACGGATCATGATAGCCTTAAATACTTTTTAGAACAAAGATTATCCTCTGAAGAGAAGCAAAAGTGGGTCACAAAGATGTTGGGTTATGACTTTGAAATCATCTACAAAAAAGGGAAACAAAATGTGGTGGCAGATGCACTCTCAAGAAAGGATGAGGATGTGGAAGCATTATTGTGCGCCATTTATATTATCCAACCAGATTGGATAAACGAAGCAAGGGAGGAATGGAAGAATGACTAAGAAGTGTGGGCACTTATTTGAAAATTATAACAAGATTCCAGTACGTCTGATACATTTAGCTGGCAAAATGATTCATTATGGTACAAATATCGCTTATACCTCTGTAAGAACTCCCAGCTAAAACAAAAGATTCTTATGGAATTGCACATTTTTCCCTTAGGAGGGCACTCAGGATTTTTAAAAACTTACCACAGGGTTAAGAAGGAATTTTTTTGGGATGGCCTTAAATCGGATATTCAAAAGTTTGTGGTACAATGTTTGGTTTTCCAACAAAATAAAGTTGAAACAATTAAGACACAGGGTCTATTACAACCTTTATCCATTCCAAGCCAACGTTGGGAGGAGGTTTCAATGGATTTTATCACAAGTTTACCCAAGTCTGAGGGAAAGAGTTTCATCATGGTGGTAGTTGACAGACTTACCAAGTATGCACACTTTTGTGCATTATCACATCCATTTAAAGCCAGTACAGTTTCTACTGCATTTATGGAAACAATTCAAAAGCTACATGGAAACCCAAAGATTATTGTAAGTGACAGAGATCCCATTTTCACTGGAAATTTTTGGACAGAATTATTTTCTTGTCTTGGTACTCAGTTAGCTCATAGCTCATCTTATCATCCTCAATTTGATGGGAAAACTGAGATAGTAAACAAATGTTTGGAAGGATATCTTCGTTGCTTTGTATCTAATAAACAAACATAATGGGTCAAATGGTTTCCTCTTGCTGAATGGTGGTATAACACTTCCTTCCATACAGCAACAAAAATGACCCCATTTATGGCACTTTATGGATATCAGCCACCATCCATCACATCATATTTAAGAGAAAGTTCTAAGGTTCAAGCAGTGGAACATCACATCGAACATCAACAACAAGTCCTCCAACTCTTAAATAATAACCTTGTGTTGGCACAGAATAGAATGAAACAACAGGCAGATCAACATCGAAGCGAAAGAAGTTTTGATGTAGGCAATTGGGTATTCCTACGGCTACAACCATATAAGCAAATGTCCCTCAAACAAGCTAAGAAGGATAATAAATTATCACCAAAGTATTATGGTCCGTACAAGGTGTTGCAAAAGATTGGTACTATGGCATACAAATTGGAGCTTCCTGCAGCTTCTTGATTGCACCCAATTTTCCATGTTTCATGTTTAAAGAAGGTTATAGGCGACAAGCTCCCAGTTCAAACAATATTGCCAGAACTTGACGAGGAAGGAAAAATTATATTGGAACCGGAAGCAGTCACAGAAACGAGAACTCGACAGCTACAAAATCGATCAATTTCAGAGTATCTTATCAAGTGGAAGAACTTATCCGCTGAAGATTCCACATGGGAGGATGAGAATTTTATACAGAAGCATCCAGAACTACTCAAGTGTTGAGGACAACACTTTTTTGAAGGAGAGGGGCATGTTGGGTCCCTATAATACTAGTGATTACCCCATTACTATTGTAGTTGTACCCCTTATTAATATTGTTGTGTCCCTATTGTCCCCATATTTTTATTAATGTGCCCTATAGAATCCCTCTATTGTTATTTTTGTGGCTTTATATTATTATTGTTAGGTCGGCTGGGTTATATTGTGACTCCTTAGACTCCTATATATAGAAAGGAGGTTTTGTCATTTGGATCATCCAAGAATTTTTCATTTATGTAATGTAAAGGAGGTTTCCCCCTCGAAGAGGCTGAATTCTAAGGCGTTGATCTATCTTTTCTATCTTTTCTTGAGCTGGTTTCATAACAAAAACTCTACCCACTTGGCATGTTTCTGGTTCAATTTTGGCTGGTTGTTTATGAAATGTAATGCATGATTGTCATAATACAATATAAACTCCTTTGGTAGCAAATAATGTCTCCATTTTTTTAAGGCTTGTACAATAGCATAAAATTCTTTATCATAAGAAGAATACTTCTTCTTAGCTTCATTTAATTTCTCACTGAACTATGCCATTGGTCTTTGTTCCTGACTCAAAACTGCTCCAATTGCAACTCCACTAGCATATGTTTCAACTTGAAATACTTTTTCAAAATCAAGTGAAGCTAAAATTGGTTTCTCTGTGATTTTCCTCTTCAGCAACTTAAAATTCCTATCTATTGCTTTTGTCCACTTGAAAGGTTGATTAGTCTCCTTGATTGTTTCAAGAATTGGTGCACAAATCTGACTAAAACCTCTGATAAATTTCCTATAAAGACTTCAAAGACCATGAAAAATTCTTACCTCAAATATATTCCTTGGAATAGGCCAGTTCCAAATTGCTTGGACTTTCTCTGGATCCATTTTCAACCCTTCTTTAGAAACTACAAATCCCAAGTAAATTAATTCTTCTTTCATGAAACTACATTTCTTCATATTTATCAGTAGTTTCTCTTTCTACAGAGTTCTTAAAACCAATTTAAGATGTTCTAGATGTTCTTCTTTACTTCTACTAAAAACTATAATATCATCAAGATAAACAATAACAAACTTGCCTGCATATTCCTTCAAGACTTCATTCATCAATCTCATGAATGTGCTAGGTGCATTAGTGATTCCAAAAGGCATCACTAACCACTCATACAACCCACTATTTGTTTTAAATGCAGTCTTCCATTCATCTCCTTCTCTAATTCTTATTTGATGATATCCACTCTTCAGATCTATTTTAGTAAAATACTTTGACCCACTCAAACAATCCATCAAATCATCCATGTGTGGTAAAGGAAATCTATATCTGATAGTGATCTTGTTTATGGATTTGGAATCTGTACACATATGCCATTCACCTCCTTTCTTTGGATTGAGTATTGTTGGTACATCACATGGACTAAGACTCTCTCTGATTAGTCCCTTATCCATCAGTTCTTGCACTTGTTTTCCAACTTCTGCATTCTCTTGAGAAGTTAATGTATATGCTACTTTGTTTGGCAAACTTGCTTCTCGTATTAGATCAATATGATGACTAATACTCCTGATTGGTGGCAATGCATTTGGCAACTCATCCACAATAATATCAGAAAAATCATTCAACAGAGTTTTGATTTCTTCAGGTAAATCATCTAAGTTTGTGGAAGTCAAAATTACCTTAGGTCTCCCTATGACAGCAAAATGCATTTCTTCACCTTTTCCAACCTCTTGCAACAGCTCCTTTCCACTCATCAGCATAACATTGTTTCCAGGTGCTCCTTTTTTAGCTTCATCCTTCAATGGCAGCAGTGTATGTTTATTTCCATCCTTCTCCAGAGTATAAGTATTTTTCCTCCCATCATGAATAGCTTTCTGATCAAATTGCCAAGGTCTTCCCAGCAATACATGGCATACGCCCATTGGAATTACATCACACAATATCACATCTTTATAACTACCATTCTGTATCTCTACCTTGCATTGTTCTATCACAATAACTTTATGTCATTTCTGCGACCATGAAACTTTGTAAGGAGTAGGGTGTATTGTCTCCACTAATCCTAGCTTGTCCACCATCTCTGTAGAAACAAGGTTATCTGTGCTTCCACTATCAATTATAACTTTACAACATTTTGTTGGGTCGTGTTATATTCTTTCTATGACTAGCCCATGTAGTTAATCGGGGGGTTAGAAGGGGGATGAAACCCCGCCTTCCTTACGTCGATTGTGTAGCGGGGGGAGTCATAGGGGATTTGAAGGTTGTAGGTAACCCCACTCTATGGGGTCTGGGGCACCGCCCAGGAAAGTTTTGGTATTGGAGTTGTTTTGGCTTCAAGGGGATGCCTTTGTTGCTGAGGGTTTTTGCTTGGGCTTGTGGTAGACTCTGTTCAGTGGGAGATCTGCGAGATCGATTCTGGTGGTGAAAGAAGATGGCGAGCTATGGAAAGATAGAGATCGAGAAATTTAATGGTCAGAGTTTTGAGTTGTGGAAACTCAAGATGGAGGATCTATTGGTGGATAAAGATCAGTGGATCATGGTAGATCCGGGTACTAAACCAACGGGAGAGTCCGATGAAGAATGGAAAAAGTTAGATCGGAAGGCAAACAGCACAATACAATTGTGTGTCTCAGGTTCAATATTATTGAATGTATCAGGGGAAGCTATGATGAAGGCTTTGTGGGACAAGTTAGGGACTTTGTACCAATCTAAGTCTCTGGTGAATAAAATTTTCCTACCGAAAAAGTTGTATAACCTGAGGATGAAAGATGGAGACTCGGTGACAAAGCATCTGAATGCATTTAACACTGTGGTAAGTCAGTTATCTTCTGTTGATACCAAAATTTCAAATGAAGATAAGTGCATTAGTTTGTTGTGTTCTCTACTAGATTCGTAGGATAGTCTGGTTATTGCAATAGGTAGCAATGAAACTGCCTTGCAGTTTGCTGAAATAATCTCATCCTTGCTGATGGAGGAGATGAGACGGAAAAATATGGAGAGCCAGAATGGTGATGCCTTGTCTGTACGAGGACGGTCCCAGAACAGAAACAAAAATAAGTCATCGAGTGGGAGATCTAAATCTAGAGGGAGATCTAAATCTCCGGGAAAACCTAATAAGGTGGTGTGCTGAAATGCGGAAAGGAAGGGCACTGCAAAAGGGACTGTAAATCTAAAGCTCCTGACAAAGGAAAGGGATCTGATTATGCTTCTTCTGCAAAGGCGAAAACCACCTCAGATGAAGGTGGGGATGTGTACTTGGATTCTTCAAGTACACATGTAGATCATGAGGCATGATTGATTGACTTAGGTGTATCCTTTCGCTTCACTCCCCATAGAGAGTGGTTCTACGAGTATGAGAAATACGATGGTGGTGATGTCTTCTTATGGGATGATAGGAAGGCTATAATCGTTGGTTGCGGAAAAGTAAAGTTAAAGTTGCAAGGTGGAAGGGTTAGAACACTTTCAAGTGTCCTACATATTTCTGCATTTGCTAGAAATCTGATTTCCATAAGCAAGCTAGATGATGCAGGTGTAAAAACAGTGTTTGAGAATGATACCTACAAGATGGTTTGGGGAGCACTAGTATTGATGCGGGGAGTTTGGATTGGAACTTTGTACAAGTTGCAACATAGCATTGTTGTTGATGGGTGCAACAGTTCTGTGGTTCGTGAAAGTGGAGCAGAAAATCTAGTGGTCTCTGGAGAGAAGACCATGTTGTGGCATCAAAGGCTTGGACATATTGGAGAGAAATACCTTTGAATACTTCATGGTAAAGGTATGGTAGAAAGTATGAATAATAGCTCTCTGGATTTTGATTTCTGTAAAAATTGTGTATGTGGGAAGCAAAATTGTGGGAGTTTCCCCTCTGGTGGTAAGAGGGCGAAACAGATATTAGAGCTTGTGCACAGTGATGTGTTTGGACCTGTAAAGGTTCCATCACTGGGTAAGTTTGTGTACTATGTATCATTTATAGATGACTTCTCAAGGAATACATGGATATATTTCCTTAAGAAGAAATCTGAAGTCTTTGACAGGTTTAAAGAATTTAAGGCTCTGGTGGAAAACCAGACAGAGAAGAAGATAAAGGTGTTGAGGACAGATAACGGTGGAGAGTTTTGCAGTGGGGAATTTGAAGAATTTTGTAAGAACTGTGGTATAGCACGACAGAATACTACTCCATATACACCTCAGCAAAGTGGAGTTTCAGAAAGAATGAAAAAGACATTGATGGAAAGGGCAAGAAGCATTCTCAGTGGTGCCGGGTTAGGACAAGAATTCTGGGTAGAGGCGGTGGAGACAACATGTTACCTGGTCAACAGATCACCTTCATCAGCATTGGAGGATAAGACTCCACAAGAGTTATGGATTGGTAAGAAAGCCTCTCTTTCACATCTGAGGGTATTTGGATGTGATGCATATGTACATGTTCCAAAGGAGAAATGAACCAAGTGGGATAGTTAATCTGAAAAGTGCATCTTTATTGGGTATAAGGATGGTTTAAAGGGTTATCAGCTTTAGAACCCAGTAACAAGGAAAGTTGTGTACAATCGAGATGTGGTGTTCAGAGAGACGAAAGATGTTATTAATCATGAAGTCCAACCAAAGGAACCTGAGAAGATAGAGTTTGATCTAAAGGAGGAAGAATCATACTCTACAGCAGAGGAGGAATCAGAAGATGAAGAGCCACAAACTCCGGTGTGAGAAGATCAGTTCGAGAAAGAAGGTAGTCAGAAAGGTATAGCCCTTCTACTTTCTATTCAAATTTTGCTTTATATATTATTGATGATGATCCCAGAACTGTGAAGGAAGCAGTAGATTCAGAGGATGGAAAAGTCTAGAAAGAGGCCATGGTTGATGAAATGGCATCTTTGCACAAAAATGAGGCTTGGGATTTGGTGGAGTTGCCGGCTAGAAGGAAACCCATTGGCAGCAAATGGGTGTTCAAGAAGAAGATAAATGCAAAAGGAAAGGTGGAGAAATGCAAAGCTCGGTTGGTAGCAAAAGGTTATTCCCAGGTGCCGGGAATTGATTTTGGTGATATTTTTTCTCCTGTTGCCAAGGTAACTTCTATTAGATTACTTTTATTTGTTGTCGCTGCTTTTGATTTTGAGGTAGAATAGATGGATGTGAAGACGACATTTCTTCATGAGGATCTGGAAGAGGAGATCTACATGAAGCAATCTAAAGGCTTTGTGTTGAAGGGTAAGAAAGAACTGGTATGCAAGTTAAAGAAGCCTTTGTATGGGTTAAAACAGTCACCAAGGATGTGGTACCAGAAATTTGATACATTTATATGGGGACTTGGCTTCACCAGAAGCAAATCAGATCATTGTGTGTATTTTAAATTAATTGGTGACCGTGTTATTTATCTGGTCATGTATGTGGATGATATGTTTTTGGTTGGAAATGACAAAGAAATTATCCAGGATTTAAAGACCCATTTGTCCTCAAAATTCGACATGAAAGATCTTGGTGCTGCAAACTATATTTTGGGCATGGAAAATAAAAGAGATCAGACAAAGAGGAAGCTCTGATACCAAAATGTAGGTTTTAACCGCCTACAAAAATTACCTGCATACAAATCCTAAAACACAGAAAATAAACAATGCGAGAGCATAACACATAAAACACATATACACACACATTTACCATTGGATTTGCATGTAATTATGAATAAACTCTTCCTTTGAGCTGGTTCTCCAGTCTCTTTCTCTGCCTTAAGCAATGCCCTTTTCAACAATAGGGATTATCCTACTTCAGGGGATTCTTCCTTGTCTGTAATTTGAGGTTTTTCTTCCTTCGCCTCAGCCACATTCACATTCCTCTGACTTGTTGTTCTATTATGAGGAAAATCCCATGATCCATGACCCCATTCTCTACATGTGTAGCTCTAAATATCTCTTCCTCAACCTCTTCCTCTGGGTGAAAATCTTCCTCTATTAAAATCTCCCCTCTGTGGTGGTCTACTACTAGAACTTCCTGCTTCATTTTGATGTTGCTGAACCCTTGGTCTGCTAGTTCCTCTACCTCTTACTGAACTTTTCCCTCTATTCCTTTGATTTTGTTTTCTCAACATCTTCTCTTCTGCCTTCAAACCTGCTTGATAGGAATCTTCAATGGTCTTCAGACTCAGCAAGCTAATCTTATCCTGTATGTAATCTTAAATCATTGATATATCTGGCTACCTTCTCCATGTCATCCTCTACATGTCCTACTCTAATACTCAATCTATAAAACTCTTATATATATTCTTTAACAGACATTCCTTTTTGCCTTAAATTTTGTAACTGTTTGAAAAGATTTAACTGATAATATTTTGGCATAAATTTAGCTTTCATTTTACTCACCATTTTGTCCCATTGCTTGATCTTGGACTTTCCTTTTCTTGTTCTGGATGTTTGTAGTTCATCCCACCAAATAGCTGCATGACCCTTCAATCTGGTAACTGCAAATTTCACCTTCTTTTTTTCATCAACCTCCTCATAGTCAAAGTATTTTTCCAATGAACTGATCAAATCCATTAGCTCTTCTGCATTGAAACTTCCTTCATACACAATAATTTCCACCTTTGGTTTTCCACCTACTTTAGCCAACATCTTGATAACTTTGGTAGTTTCATTTTTCTCTTCTTCTTTTTCCTCATAAAATTCTTCTGCAGCATTGTCAACTCCTTCATCAGGTGTTCTCCTCTAAGCAATCTCCATTGTGTCCATCCTTGTACATAGACTCCAGATCTCTTCCAGCAGAACTGCATTTGCTTCAGGTCTTCCTCGACCTATGCCAACTCCTCTCCTCAACAACATGTTTACTGCAGTCAAACTCAATCTTTGTGCTTTGATACCAAAATGACGCAGGAGGCTGATGAAAACAAGGTGGTAGTCTTAAAACAGACTATTGGTTACTTTATAACCAATCAGATGCATTCAAGCGGATTCTGTACGTGGCTTAATTTATACTGAGGGTCCTGCTTTACTTCTAAACACGTCAATCCCACATTGAATTTCCCTTTTTAAACAGGCGCTTCACTCTACGTCGTTGATCTCCTCTCTCCAGATCTAACGGTCATCACTCACCTCGATCAACAAAACAGTTTGGTGATCACTCTATATTGTTGATCTCCTCTCTCCAGGTCTAACGGTCAACACTCACCTCGATCAATAAAACAATCCATTGATCCTCCACCATTGATCAAAGCACACCTAATCCAACGGTTAATAGCGATATCGGGTGAGCCACTTACACGAGGATTACCCACCCGATAAAGTGGTTTTCTCTCTCCACTCGAGTGCTACATGTCACTTAGTTAATGGAATTGGGTGACCACCTCAATTTACCACTTACAACTTTTTCTTCGCCCGATAATCACCTTTGCTGATAAAACCCATTTTTCCAATACAACCACGTGTATTAAATCAAACTTAAATAAGGCGCTTAAAAATGTTTTAATGCTTAATTCCAAGATTACCCCTTAACACTAAATGACCGTGATTTAGTTAAAAATACATAAACACTGAGATTTATAATTAAAGTGTGAAAACAGATAAAATACCCGGTTACGTTCAGAATGTGGATACACAGAAGTAAACAAGAGTCTACACCAGGATTAATACACAGATGCACACTAAACCAATTTCTTCAATATAATAAAATTTACAGAGTCTTGGCCCTCCGGGTTCAATTACAGCAACTTACTTGACCTCTGTCTCAATCTTAAAACCCTATCTAACACTCAAACTCTCACCTCTCACTCCATTCTCAATCATCTCAGCTAATCCCTTTCCACTACATTTTCTTCTTTTTATGAGTCAAATCCTATTCTAACTGCACTAACCACTCAATCTCTATTTTAATCAATCTAACAATCAAATCTCTATTCTTAAGCTCGATTACACACCTATGCTAACAACTTATCCCTTAGTCTAAAATAAGACATTTTTCTAATTATCACAATAATGAAGTAAAGATCATTTTCGAAAGATCCAACCCTCTCTACTAAAACCGACTTTTGACTACTCGGTTCAATGAAATTCACTCACTTAGCCACAACATGTGAACAAACCATCACATTGTTGGCTAAGTCTAGATGTTCCTGCATCAATGAAACGTGGGAAGAAGGGGAGGATTGTAATGTTACCTCTAATTAAAAATCAATTAAGAGAATTCTGCAACTTTTGCAGTTCTAGGTGGAGAACAATTTTGGACATAAACTTAGGAAAAGTGGGTAAAAGGAAAAGCACAAAAATGGAAAATTATTTACATAGTGGGACGTGGGGAGCACTCCAAGAGGGAATTCAAACTCCCTTGGAGAATTTTGATTTGGAGGGAAGGAGAGAAGGGGTCAAATTGTGGAGCCCACAAGGAGAGAGGAAAGGCAAAAATTATAACTAAGAGAGAAAGCCTCCATTTTTTTGACTTTTTTCCATTTTTAGATTTGAATTGTAGTTTGTTTGTGCTGCTCGACCAAGTCAACTTGTGTTGCTTAGCATAGATGTTTCCGGGCGGGAATCTCACCTCTTCTTCATGGGACTTCGAGTGCCACTTTAGAAGATTTCCACTTCATCGTGTAGAAGTTGTTCCAGAGCCAATTGATGGTATATTTAATTAATTTTGGGATTACGCTCGACGCAGGAAATAATTCACACTACTTGGAAGAGGCAGCTCCCGTGCAGATCAAGTTCTGTGTCTTTGAGGGCCATTCCTTTGGTTATTTTGTTGGAGATTTTTAGTGGATTGCAGGCATGAATTGGTGAGGATTTGCAAGACATAATCAAGCATTTCTGGGGCTTGCACAGAGCTGGAGAGACAGGAAATTCATGGGAGTTTGGGGAGCCAGTATAAGCTTGGGTTATTTTCTGGAGAGTTTGTTTATTATCCAGAGACATTTTCTTGCAATTTCTCAACTGTTGGCCATTAGTTTTCAACTATTTTCCAGCAATGGATTTCTTGTGCGACGCAGACCGAGTGGACTGGGGAATTCACACGACTAGTTGGATTTTGGTTGAGAGCCTTCTAAGGTTTGTGGGAGTTGGCCTCGGGATCCCCTAGCTAAAATTTCATAAATTTTGGAGCTATATAGAGGGCAGAAACAACATTTCACCTACAACAGTAATAGTAGGAGATTTTTGGGCCAGAGCAGAGTTTAGGGAGGGCAGAAACAACATTTCACCTACAACAACAATAGCAGAAAATTTCTGGGCCAGTGCAGAGTTTAGGGAGGATCTTACACAACACTTGGGCTTCCTATCTATTTGTACTCCAATTTGCTCAAATTAATAAAATTGGCTCAACATTTTGATGCAATTTGTGGTATTCTAATATTTTGTTTGTGTGGAAATATTTGGTTACATGTCTATATTTTACTTTTGTTATCACTTAATATTTCTATTAGGAATATTACAGAATAAGAAGAAATTATATATGTGTGTGTGTGTGTGTCTAAATATATATATATATATATATAATCATTTTATAACAAAATAATTTTTTAATAAATCTTATTATTAATTATAAAACTATATATTAATTTCCTCAGCTAACAATTCTAATGAGAAATAACTTTTTAATAAATCGTATTATGAATTATAAAATTCTATATCAATTTCCTCTGATAAAAAAAAATCTAATGAGAAATGAAATAACTTTATGATGAAGCTAGACAATTATATCATGCAACAAAACGACTACATCAGAAAACTTGGATTTAATATCATGCACTGAAGTAACTTTTCCTGGAAGTCAGGTTAAAGTTTAACAAAAGAAAATTACTTTAGTATGATATCTCAAATATGGGGGTAGTAGTAAAAGTGCCTAAGCAAAAAATTAATGGTAGATATGTTTTTGGTAGAATTACAAACATTTACAAGCTAGCACATTTCAAGCTAGGCCGTAGTAAAAGTGCCTAAGAAAAAATTAATGGTAGATATCTAATCCTAACAATGGTGGGCCATTTCAAACAAAACAAGCTACAGGGGTTTTGACTTACCCAACCTACTCCATATCTTCCTTTGATTTCCATGATACCCATCTTAGATCAGAGAAGATACTAATTAAAGAGCATCCTCCCATGCATATTGAAGTTCTTGATGAGGAAGCGCCATGCAAGAGTTTTCTCTTGAACCTTTAAGAACTGAGCACGTAAACCCTTAACTTCAAGAACCATCTTACCTTGAAAGGTAAGTCAAGAAAAACCTGTGGAATCAACTAGAATTTGATTTCTTAGGCGAGCCTAAGAATGTGTGTGTCAATATCGCCTTTTTCCAAGCTATTAAAGATGTACCAATTTACTTAAAAGTGTTGACAGAACTTTGTTTAAGGAAGCTTGGCCAAAGAAAAGAAAATCTCCAAATAATCCATGGCATGGGAAAACTATCTAATATTTTGATGGGGGTGAGTCCTCGCATAAAAATATTAAGATGTTAGAAACCTCGTCATTGGATGAGTTGAAGACCACCGTTAATAAAATCTTCCAAGTCAACGTTTTTCTTAAATATATATATATATAACTTTTTCTTTATTTTATGTATATTTATTATTAACTAATAATCTTGCCTTAATTTATAATTAATTAACATAAAAGCAATAATAACATGTTATAATAAATCATCAATAAATTAAATTAATTTTAAACTTAACACTTCATTTAATTTATTATTAAATCTAAATTAATCATATGCAATTTAACAAATTTTACCTATAGCATACCTTCCGAGTTGGTCAAGGCATGCAATCCATCGTATTGAATCATGGGAAGCAACAAATGCAATCCAGATTTGGGTGGGGATCACATTCAACCTTTGAAACCATAAAGTGATAAAATGGATAGAGCAGAGCCAAAAGTAGTTAAGGAAACTACAATCTTGATTAAATTATAGCCCTAGAGGTTGCAAAAACTATAATATGTAACGCTCCTTCTAATTGAAAATGAGCTAAGAGAATTTTGCAATTTTTGTAGTTCAGTGTGGAGAACAATTTTGGACATAAACTTAGGACACGTGGGTAAAAGGAAATTAAATTAAATTTTATGAAGGGACTCTCCAAACATTAGCACAAAAAGGGAAATTATTTACATAGGGGGACGTGGGAGCCACATCAAGATGAAATTCAAATTCCCTTGGAGAATTTCAATTTGGAGGGAAGAAGGAGAGAAGGGGTCGAATTGTGGAGCCCCTAAGGAGAGAGGAAAAGAAAAAATTATAAATAAGAGAGGAAGCCTCCATTTTTTGGACTTTTGCCATTTTCAGATCTAAATTATAGTTTTCTTATCCTACTCAGCGGAATCAACTTGTGCTTCTTAGCATAGAGGTTTCTGGGCATAAATCTCACCTCTTCTTCATGGGACTTCAAGTGCCACTTTAGGAGAGTTCTACTTCATCATGTAGAAGTTGTTCTAGAGACAATTGCTGGTATATTAAACTAATTTTGGGATCACACTTGGCGCAAGAAACAATTCTCATTACCTAGGAGAGGTAGTTCCCGTGCCAATTAGGTTCTGAGTTTTTGAGGGTCATTCCCTTGGTTATTTTGCTAGAGCTTTGTGGTGGATTTCAAGCCTAAATTGGTGAGTAATTTCAAGGTGTAATCAAGCATTTTTGGGGCCTACACAAAGCTGGAGAGATAGGAAATTTGTGGGAGTTGGGGGAGCGAATATAAGCTTGGGTTCTTTGTTGGAGAGTTTTCCTATTTTCTAGGGACATTTGCTTGCAATTTCTTAGGTATTGGTAGGTGGTTTTTAGCGATTTTATAGCAGTGGATCTCTTGTGGGATGCAAACCCAGTGGACTGGGGAATTCACACTTTTTAGGGCCTGTTGGACTAGTTAGATTTTGGATGAGATCTTTTATGGCCATCATTGTAGCTATTTCTATCAAGAGCTTTATCAATATTTCCAGAGGAAGAAATCTATTCAAGCCAAATTCATTTAGAAAAAGGGGAAATTATTGCTTTATTTGTCCATTCCCAAGGGTTTGACTTTATTTATTTCTATGGAAACAGAGTTCTTATTTATCTGGAGATCAACTTACTTAATTGAGAAACCATGCTTCTTAATTTGGGAGGTTTAGTTTGTTATATGCAGAGTTTATTTTTCCTACTCATTGGCTACAACTGCTGACCTGGAGGGGTGTCATTTGTGCACATAATGCAACAATATTTGAGTCACAACCATTAAAAAAAGGGTGCCAAATCATTATGAGGCCAATTTTATTATTTTTGGGGATGCACTAAGCTATGATTGAAGTCCAACATTGTAGGCCAACAACGATTCTAGTAGTACCAGACCGATTTTTATTGACAGTTCATATATAATGAGCTAGTCATTATCACTTGTAAGAAATTTGATCACAGGACGACTGGTCTCTTGTTGTATTGAATTTATTTTGTTTCTTATACTATTGGTGTATGTGCATTTAAGGTGTTGGTATCTTATTGGAATTAAGTTTTCTTGCATAAGGGTGGGTGTGATCAGAGTATATCCATGAATGTTTGTTGGAGTAATATATTGATTGCAACCTAAAGATGATGATGTGTTGGATAGAAATGTAGTTTTTATAGTGTTGTGGCAATCTTATGCTATATCTATTTAGTGCTTTGTATGGATGAGCAGAGGCTAAAATGGATTTGAGGTTCATACCAACATTTTAGTGGGCCAAGTTAGCCCAAACCTATTATCAAGTGGACGTTTCTAGGAAACCAAATCAAAGAAGTGTTAAATTGTTGGAGCTAATCATAACAAACAGAAGAAAAAATTGCTAGAAGGCAACTTTGATACAACATCACATTAATATATTAAGCATTGTAATCGTTGTAGCGTTATTGTGAGGGTGAGATGGTAGAATGCCATACATACATATATATATATATATATATAGAGAGAGAGAGAGAGAGAGAGAGAGAGAGACATAATCTATGAGATATTTTCACATATATATTTCCTTGTTTGTGCATGCGAAAGAGCCTTGTCACTATTGTCAGCTAACATATTGTTGCAGAGGAGAGGAGAAATTGCAAAAGATCATGCAGAATGGATGAGTCATTGAGGCAGTTTGCAACCCTTTGCGTTAAACCTATCGTCAAAAGAAAACTGATGAGGAGAATTTTTGAAGGGCTCAGATGAAGGAATGATGAGGAGCCAAAGCGAAAGCAACCTCCAAAACACCCATGAAAGAGAAAAATCCAAATGAGAAGAGAGTAGATATGCTTCAAATGTTAGGAAGCATGGACACCAAATCACAAATTTGAAGTTAAAGAGGACAGAGAAGCAACTGAGACTGCAAAAAATGAAGAAAAATAAGAAACAGAAAGGGACTCAAGTCAGCGAATTAAGGAAAGGGTTGAGGGGTCCATGGCTAAACAAGAGTCACCTGGGAACACTCCAACTTGCATGATCAAGAGTAGATTCCTTCTAACCCTTCTGATGAGGATTATTCTTTTATAGTTGATTCCATTAATTCTTGCGAGGATACCTCTTTGGGATTAGTAGCAACCATGTGTTGATGTTTACAACAACCATCCATGTTTATTGGATGAGTATGATGAACAACAACTTGCCTCCATGAGAGAAGAAGATCGAGGAGGAAACATTCAAAGAGATGAGCTCCCAATGATGATTCAATGTGGATAGCACATAGATGAGCATGATTTAATTGAGAAGGAGGATGTGCATAGTGTGCATGACGAGCCATTATAGGAGAGATAGTTGGAGGCTCATGTGGAGCCCATGATGGAAGAGGATGAACATACATCTTTTGGATCAGCCATTGATGAGGAACAGAGATATGCACAAGAAGTTGGTGAAATTGCAATACTTTCAAGTGGCAACCCTCTCCAGTAGTATACATACAGGGCTTGCGGCAAAGCTTGCCCACTTTTAGCCATTATTGAGAGAGGGCCATATTTATTAGATAAATATGGGTGAATTATTAGGCATATTTACTTGATTTGGGCATAGTGAAACATAGGGGAATTATCCCAAATCCAAGTGGCTATGCATCCAGATTGGATTGGCGATAGATCATAAGTTGGTACCTTGTTGATGGTGTGATATTCTTAGTCAGGGGTGTAGTACAACCTAGACCCTTAGATATGAGGGATACTACATGCTCCAGTTGACAGTGGGATGTAACCCAACAACTCTTCAACATTCCATCCTAGCATCAACAGAGTGGGAATGGCATTTGCTTATGTCACGAGTTGGATTGGAGAGCATAGTTATTGTTTGAGTACTCTAAGGATCGACATGCATGTGAGATCCTTGATGACATAGTAGGGGATGACTAGTACACGGTAATGAATGGGGTGATCTACTATAAGAACATGATTTATTTGGGGTTAGGCTCCCAATTGGGGGAGAAGATCATCCAGGTTGCACATGACTCATCTTTGGCAAGGCATCAAGGGTTCCTCAAGAGATACAGGGCCATTAGAGAGTGTTTCACCTAGAGGGGCCTCAAGGAGGATGTTTTGAGGCATGTTTGGTAATGTGATACTTTTCAGAGGAATAAGAGTGAACAAACACACTCGACTGCCCTATTACAACCTCTCCTCATCCTTGAGAGGAAATGAGAGAGTCTCTATATGGACTTCATTACAGAGTTGCGAGCCATACAGGGGCGAGATTGCATTTATGTGGTAGTTCACAGGATGACCAAATTCACCCACTTCTTCGCCATTCCGACTTGGTATTTAGCTTCATAGGTGGCCGAGTTATTCTTTTGGGAGGTGTTTAGGCTACATGGTCTCCCTAAGACCATTGTTCACGACAGGGACAATAGGTTCATGGGTGGTTTCCGGCAGGAGATGTTTCGACTTGTGGGGACCGAGCTCACTTGTAGCACTAGCTATCACCCGTAGACGAATGACCAAATAGAGAAACTCAAACCTCATTTTTATGGGCCTTACAAGGTAATCAGGCGAGTTGGGGAGGTAGCATATGAGTTAGAGCTTCCAAATGGAAGTAAGTTCCACAACATATTCCACATCTCTTGCCCAAAAAAGATTTAGTACAACAAGTCACAACAACTACAAAGTTGCCTCTTATGGATGATGAGGGGCACTTGATTTTGCTACCTGAGGCCATCTTGGAGACCAAAGAGAGGAAATTCTAGAGCATAATCAACAAGGAGTTTATAGTTTGGTGGAGGGAGTTTCCGGAACAAGATGACTCGTGGGAAAAAGAGAAAATATTACTAACACCCGACATTAATGTTCCCTCTAATTAAAAATCAACTAAGAGAATTTTGTATTTTTTGCAGTTCTAGGTGGAGAACAATTTTGGACATAAAGTTAGGAAAAGCTGGTAAAAGGAAAAGCACAAAAATGGAAAATTATTTACATAGTGGGATGTGGGGCCACTATAAGAGGGAATTCAAACTTGGAATTTTGATTTGGAGAAAATGAGAGAAAAGGTCAAATTGTGGAGCCCACAAGGAGGGATGAAACGAAAAAATTATTACTATGAGAGAAAGCCTCCATTTTTTGGACTTTTTGCCATTTTTAGATTTGAATTATACTTTGTTTGTGTTGCTCAACCAAGTCAACTCGTTTCTTATGATAGAGATTTCCCGGCGAGAATCTCAACTCTTCTTCAAGGGACTTCGAGTGCCACTCTAGAAGAGTTCTCATCATGTAGAAGTTATTCCAGAGCCCATTGCTGGTATATTCAGCTAATTCTAGTACGCTCTGCGCAAGAAATAATTCACACAACTTGGAAGAGGCAGCTCTCGTGCAAATCAAGTTCTAGGTTTTTGAGGGTCATTCCCTTGGTTATTTTGTTGGAGGTTTGTGGTGGATTGCAGGCATGAATTGGTGAAGATTTGCAGGGTATAATCAAGCATTTTTGGGGCTTGCGAGCTGGAGACACAGGAAATTTGTGGGAGTTGGGGGAGCCAGTATAACTTTGCGTTATTTGCTGAAGAGTTTGTTTATTTTCCAGGTACATTTTCTTGCAATTTCTCAACTGTTGGCTGGTGGTTTTCAGCGATTTTCCAGCAGTGGATTTCTTGTGGGATGTAGAGAGTGAATTGGGGAATTCACACGACTAGTTGGATTTTGGTTGAGAGCCTTCTATGTTTTGTGGGAGTTGGCATCGGAATCTCTTAGCTAAAATTTCAGAAATTTTGGAGCTATATAGAGAGCAGCAACAGCATTTCACCTAAAACAACAGTAGCAGGTAGTTTCTGGCCAGCGCAGAGTTTAGGGAGGATCTTACCCAACGCTTGGGCTTCTTATCTATTTGTACTCCATTTTGCTCAAATTAATAAAAATGGCTCAACACTTTGGTGCAATTTATGGCATTATAATATTTTGTTTGTGTGGAAATATTTGATTGCAGGTCCATCTTTAATTATATATTAATTTCCTCTGCTAAACAATTCTAATTCTAACTAGAAATAACTTTTTAATAAATCTTATTTTTAATTATAAAATTATATATCAATTTCATCTGATAAAAAAATTCTAATGAGGAATGAAATAACTTTATGATGAAGCTGGACAATTATATCATGAAACAAACAACTACATCCGAAAATTTGGATTTAATATCCTGCACTGAAGTAATTTTACCTGGAAGTCAGGTTAAAGCCTGAGAAAAGAAAATTACTTTAGTATGATACCTCAAATATGGGTACCGTAATAAAAGTGCCTAAGAAAAATATTAATGGTAGATATGTTTTTGGTAGAATTACAAACATTTACAATGTGGCACATCTATTCTCCATGGAGATTCTCAACTCATTCTTGGCAGATGATGTTAATGAAATTTCTTCGCTCCCGAATATTTGTCAAGAGGCAAAGTGTGGGCAGCACAGTAGGGCCATTCCAGCAAAAAGGGTACAATTGACACGAAGAATAATGATGCCTCCCCTGGATCAATCCCCGTAACAAAATTCATTTACCATTATTCTCTGGATATTCGATCTTGAAATGATCCAAGACGGTCTTGCTCTTTAATTCCTGACTCCAGAAAAGTCTCAAGAATTCTTCGAGCTTATATCCTCTGTACAGAGCGGGATGCTGTTCATCAACCAGAGACGGAGCAGGAGCAATGAAGGCATCCTCTGAAGGGCCATAAAACATAGGAATTGATATACGTGCAGCGGACGTATTAGTTACTGCTCGATGCTCCACACTCCTGAATCTCCCATTGCTCACGACCTGCCAAACTATTATAATTAATAATTCCATTCATTCACAAGTTTTTTCAGTACGAAAAAAGCTCGATTCTATTATATAATAGATATAGAAACAAATACATATTATATTGGGATATAGTAGGATAAAGAGATATAACCAACCCTGAACAAAAAAGTAAGGGGAGAAAAAGCAAGTCCAGAATAACAGATGACCAAAAAGACCCCATAGTAGGCTGATAGACAGCAAGATATGTGCTTCAAAAGAAGCAATCAACCAGAAAGATAAAAGGATAGTTTATAGCAAAACCTGAAAGATCCAGAGTGTAAATGCTTATATGCTAAAATACCGAAAACTGAACCCCGAACAAAAAAGTAAGGAGAGAAAAAGCAAGTCCAGAATAACAGATGACCAAAAAGACCCCATAGTAGGCTGATAGACAGCAAGATATGTGCTTCAAAAGAAGCAATCAACCACAAAGATAAAAAGATAGTTTATAGCAAAACCTGAAAGATCCAGAGATGCATAAAGGATCATTTCTACCACCAGAAAGGGTAAATGCTTATATGCTAAAATACCGAAAACTGGAAAGACATACTTGGGGATTCTGCAACGAAAAAAAGCTATGTATCGGGGAGAGAGAATTCCTGAATGGAAAAAGCTTCAGCTTCAGTTTTTACATCCATATTCCAGTAACCCGTTTGAGAGAAAAGTCTTTTCTTTCACAAGTTTTTAAATAGAGTAGATAATGCTTAAGATTTCAGTTTTTTTTAAAGAGTTCAGATGCAAGGTTTTTTTTTTTTAATAAAATGGTATATATAAGATTTATAAATTATATAATCTTAATATCATAAGGAGTTTTTAAAAAATTGTTTTTGTTTGATTAAGAATTAATTTTTTTGGAAATAAAGAAATAGTTGAACAATTTAAGATCTAAAGTTATTTGTCAAGCGAGAAACCTTATTTTTTTTAGTGTAATTTTAGATAGTCTGATTTTTTTGAATAACATTAAAAAAATAACAATTAAAAATAATTATAATAATTTAACAACTAAATTATGATAAATTTTATCACCATATATAAAAAAAATAATCATAATTTTTTTTTTAATAAATTAATCATAAGATTAGATTCACGATATTTTTCAAATATGTGGAAACTAGTATTTAAATGAAAATAATATCAGATGCATGGAATTTATATTGCCTAGCAATAGAAGGTTTCCATTTTAAGCGATTTGATTGTATATGAAATTCATACCATATCCATACATTGTATAAACTGCTGAAACCATTTGTGCAATGCGAATAATAAAAAACTGGGCAAATTCTAAGGGAACATATGGTTAACTCATTATTAAAAATATATTGGATCTGCCCTTGCTAATTACCTGCAATTGATCTCCCAAATTGATGACCAGAGCGTTAGGTATGGGTTCTACAGCGACCCACTTTCCATTTCTGAGTACTTGCAGGCCACTCACATCGCCCTGCATTAAAACAGTGATACCACGCACATCTGAATGGCTTGGTGTACCAATGGTAAGATCTGGATTTGGGCATGGAGGATAATACACTATATACATCAATTGGCTGTGTTTTCTGAAAATTCTATTCAAGTAATCAGAGTCGAGCCCTAGAGCTTCAGAAATGGCAGCCAAAAGCCTTAAAACCAGTGTTCTCACCTCCACAGCATACTTGCCTGCAATCTCTCTGAAACAAAAACATTGGTAACAAAAGTTATTTGTTATTTCGAGGGCTTCTGCATTAACCCACAATGATTTGTGATCGATTACCTGTAGGCTGCAGGTTTTACAGGCCAAGAGCCCATCACTTCCTCCAGAGGAAGACATGGGTGGATCAAATAATCCCTCCAGTTGTAGAATTTTTCTTTACGAACATTGAAGCTCGTAGAAAGCCGAACCCTCTGCGTTGGGTCCTCTGAGTAGAGGTATGCTCGGTCCTCCACAGGCATTTCGAAGAATTCTTTGGCGATTCCCATCATGTTTTTCATAACTGTCTCTGGCACGCCATGGTTCACTATCTGTACTAGATCATATGGAACACAACATATGTGGCCACAAAACTAATAGTTCAATCACTAAACTTGAACCAGGTACTACCATCTATAACATAACCCATTCACACAACATTATAGACTAATCTGATCAAACAGAGACAAAAGATTCTGCAACTCAGAAAATATAAATAACCATAAAAACTTCGCTGATTAGAAACCGCTGAATAAAGATCCTAGAATCTAAGAGTCCAGGGCAAGGTTATTCCTAGTAAAATACCCTCTGGTGTGAAAGGAGGATGAACCAGGGCAAAACAACAAGGGAAAGCCCAGGGCAAGGTTATTCCCAGTAAAATACCCTCTGGTGTGAAAGGAAGATGAACCAGGGCAAAAAAACAAGGGAAAGCATGGCAATGAGGAGTGGGTTTGAAGGGTCATATACCTGGAAAAAGCCATCCTCCTCACATGCAACTCTGATTTCTTCCACTACCCTGTATCTGTTTGGGCCATCCAGGTCCTGGAGATCCACCACTGGAATGCTCTCAGAGTGAGAGACCTCAGACAATTGGGGGCGTTCATTTTGCGGGAGAATATATTTATGCGGCACTTGAAGATGGTTCGTTCCATTGGACATTAGGTTTTTAACACCATTGAGTTCATGGGCATCATCCATTGCTGATGAATCTTTGTTTTTTCTTGGGTACAGGCTAGAGCTTGCGAAGCTAAGTTTCCAACGCAAGAAATAGGGACTCAGTTTGTGGGTAATATGGAAGCGATGAGTTTAATTGGCCATTGGCCAGCGTGGTATGAGCTTCGTCATCCGTCTGAACAGTGTTGGTATGAGATTCGCCAGCCGTCTGGACAGTGTCAGAAATTTTTAAGAGGGGAAATCTGGATTTTTAATTCAAAGGGGTTCGCACGTTAGGCAGGGCATTCGCTAATGTTTTTCATTTTCTTAAGCAATGATAGAGTTTTAATTCAAAGGGGTTCGCACGTTAGGCAGGGCATTCGCTAATGCTTTTCATTTTCTTAAGCAATGATATTTTTTTTATTTTTTTTAACTCAATGAGGGCAGTTTTTTAGTTTGTTTTGGTGGATTTTTATTTTTAATTTTAATTTATTTATTTGATTTTTAATTAATTATTTTATTTTATTTTATTTGGGGAAAAATAGAGTTTATGAATTTTTATTAACAAGTTATTTTGAAAATGAAAATTTGATTAATTGAACTAATTCTTGCAAGTAGGTATTTGTCATCATAGTAGTTGCATTAAACACTTATAAGGCTTGGATTAAAATTTATGTAAAGCCTTAAACCATACTCAAATAGGGTTTGGAGTAAAATTAAAGTGAAAGAAGTGTTAACCCATCACTTTTAAAATTTACATCTTAGAACTTCTCAAATACAACTTGGAGTAAAATTAAAGTGAAAGAGGTGTTAACCAATCACTTTTAAGATTTGCATTTTAGAACTTCTCAATTTAACAAATTTGTTTTTTGGTTGTGAAGTAGCTTTTAATAAATTTTTGTAATTTGGGATTCTGGACCTTCTAAGTCACTTCTTTTCATCAAAATCTTTGAGGAATAAAAGTTATAGTTAAAATAATTATAATTTTTTAATTTCTTTTATTATTAACAAAACATATAATAATAATAATATAACAATATTATAATAATAATAATATTAGCCTAGATTTATCTTAACTTCAGATTTACGAAGGGCCCAGAGGGATCAAATCTCTTGAGGTGTAAACCTCTTTTAGAGTTGAAAGAGATTTGATTAGAGTTGAAAGAAATTTTATCCGAATTAAGATGGAGGTAGACTAGTTTAATTATTAATAATTGATAACTAAAATTATTTATTTTATTTTATTTTTATGTAATTTGACCTAGTCAAAATGTTTTAATTAATAATTATAATTACTAATTTTATTTCAGCCCAATAACAAAAGTTTACAAACAAAGATATAATAATAAATTATTTAACACTTTAAAATTCATAACTTTTTATGAATATTTATCTAGTCTATGAATATATCTTATCTAATACAAAAATATGTTTTGTTTATTTTTATTTCTTATTAACTAGTGGTAATTAAATATATTAACATGACTTATTAATATATTAAGAGGTGCAAAATGAATCAACTCATAAATGTTTAGGTAAATAAGATATTTTATACAAAATGAACACTTTCAATACCAACATCAAAGATCGCAATACTCATATTTCACAATGGCTCAACACAACCACTTGAAGCATTTTATTAATGCAAAATAAAATATTTTGCATAAGAGAGTTCTCAAAACCAATTATCATCCATGACCCTCCTTGCCCTTGAAATAAAGATCATGGGGTGTTATGCCATGGATCAATAGTCATTATTATTGCAGAGAATATGAGTTGTTGGATCACTCTATGTCTAGAATATGTCATGAACGTCAAATTACAATGTAACTAATGCATACTAAAGAAACACACTTTTACCTAATAGACACATTAGACCATGTTGAACTTAACTATCTCCTAAGTGTTTAAATATCCTAGCAATAAATATAATAATATCATAAACATTAGCTTGGAGCCTAAAGGATAAATGAATAAATAATGGCCTTTGTCAACTACTCACTATTCAAAGAATAAGGGGAAAATGAGCAAATAATGTTCTTTGTGAACTCTTCATTATTCAATAAGAAGTTGCACTTAATTTGAATGTTTTTATTTTCCTTTCACATTTCTAGAGGTAATATGCTAGCACTATGAGACAAGTTTTGTTCTACCTTAGAAAGCTTGTGTTCTTCCTTTCATGTTCTTATTGTTTGAAAAATCTCCTCTTTCTTGCATTAGATCCATCTACCTTTGAATCTATAACCATTTGTACTAGCTCCATTTACCTTTTGATCTGATAAACATTTGTTTTGTGCTTTGGCTTGTGCTCTCTCTTTCAGAGCATTATATATACTTCTAGAGTTGATGGACATTCGTACTCTCGATGTAGATGGAGTCTATGCTTAAGTCCTCTCTCTCACTATCTTTAGAACTATGTTCTTATAGATGATCGTTATTGAGTTTTGAAATTCTATACCTTGTCCCTCTTTGTTACCTTTTGTTATGAATTCCAAGGGACCGACTAACAACTTATGTAGTTATTTCCAACTAATGGTTTCCATCTTTTCTTCACCTTTCTAAACCTTGTCTAAGGTCTCCCATTCCATTTTTCGATCTCCAATCACGTCCTATTACATTCTTATCATCATTTTCTTTCCCTTTGGAAGGCTACTATATATTTCCCATGGACATTGTGTTGTGTCAAGAATGGATTGTTAGACCCTTTTCCATTTTGTCATGTATAAACCTCTATTTTCTTGTTGAATGGTTGTGTGGACAGTGGTCTTTAATACATGTTTTCTTCTTCATCACACAAAATTTTGTTGTAATAAGTAGTCTATCCTATGCTCCATAAGACTTATGGAGTGTAGTGTGTGTTGTGTAGAGGTGGGTTTCCACTCTAGCTTGTGATACCTCTACATGCAAAGTGAGTAGTGCATTGTGTGCTAGTAGGATTCACTTCCACATTGTTCCATTTGTTTGCATGGTCCATAGCTTTGTGTGCTTATATCTCTACACAAATCTTTTACCTTATCCTTTTATGTGACATGCAATGTCGTAACTTCTACTCCACCTTGCTCATATTGTCACATGCATATATGTTACATCACTACATACACTTTAGCCTTTGCAAATAGTGACATGCATAGCAATACACTCCATGTTTCCTTACCCACAACTTCACCTAATGTATACATTACATGCCTAAAGCAAAGCGTGTTCCTTTCCTTAGTCATTGCTTGGAAGTTTGTTTCATGAGCCCTAAGTAAAGTGTGGAGTGTAGAGATCTAATCTCTCCTCCTTTTGTCCATGATTCTTTATAACTAAAAATATTTAAATACACTTTATAATTTATGCATTTTTGAACCTCTCCAAAGCATTGCAAAAGGCCTCTAGCTAATGTTTGGATAAATTTGTTAAGATCGTTACACGTACAATATTGATGACTTGTACATATTGAACTCAACCTATTATTGAAAAGAAAATTGAATCCAATATCTAAACCTATTTTCAATCATTATTAATAACAATAACCATATTTTATAAACTGTCTCTATTTTTTTTATCTATACACATTCACATACACTCTTAAGTATCCCTAGCCTTTTGTAACACAACCCTTTTCTTCGTCCATAGAAGAAGAAACATGGTTAAGAATTATGGCAACAAATTCTCTATTTAACAACCTTTTAGATGTTTCCTATTAATGTGATGGGATTTCTACTCAGAGGGTGCACATTGTATTGATTTGTAAAAAAGTTGTATCATAATAGGTTCATACAATTTCCTATTAATGTGATGGGATTTCTCCTCTGAAAATTTAACTAGTAAAAAATAATTTACAAATTTTTAGTAAGCTATTTATATATAAGGCATAATAACTAGGTAATATACCTATAAAGTATCTAAATTAATTTATTTATATTAATTTAGTTTCTGCAGATTTCATATTCAAACTTTATAGAAGTATGGAAAGAAAAAGTCATCCATGAACAAACAAATTACCCCATTGAACCAAACTCTCACAAAATCATAGTGACCACATCCCATTTGTAGATAGATTATTTTTCTACTCAACCTTAAAACTCCTCCCTAACCTAAGTTTCGTTTAACTTGAAAAACAAATAAAGAACCAACACAGTCAAATTATCCCACTTTTTGTGTGTTGCTTATGCGCGATGTGGGCTCCTTACCATCCTTAATCATGGGATACAACAATTCCCTTGGACCCATGTGATGGGGTTGGGATCTTTAATAACTTGATACAGACACCATTGAATATGAAGTCAGGAATAGATGGAAATAATCTACAGGCTTCTCAAGCCTTTAAATCATTGTCTACAAAATCCAAATAATGAATCTTGAAAGAAAGCGATTTTGCAACGAGCACTCATGAGATTCTCAGATCACGGGAAAATTGTGTCTATGCTTTGATATCTAAACCTCAAGGAAACTGAAACTTCACTTTAGTTGCTTAACAGTGGAAAAAAATCAGAACATCATTCTTTGAGAACGTGAAGAGCCACATCTCTGCCAAAAGACACTGTACGCACAATATTGAACGGTGAAACAGTATTCAACACTATTTTGAGCGGTGAAAAGGCGTCTCCCCTGGATTCTTGCTTTAAATTAAAGCTCAGTGTTCAATTTTCAAACAACATTGAAGCACCAGTCTCGTTTCAATGCTTGTAAATTGAAGCTTTTAAGCTGACGCTCACAAGAATAGGTAAGTGTTTTCTTGGTTGCACTTTTTCAAGGACCAACCATCTTAATGCATCACACCATGTTATGATCAACACACAAATTTGACCATGGTTATAATATTTAATAGTAAGGGAAACCACATTTTTAAATTATCTATTTAAATCTTAGATCTATCATATTTCTAGAGGGATCAAATCTTTAAAGGTGTAATTTTTTTTTAGAGTGTAGAATTTGAGAAAAGGTTTGCACCCTCAGGGATTCGATCCCTTTGGACACATGATAGATCCAGAGGTAGATGAATCTAGATTGTTTCCACTCAAGGGAATCCATGTCACATTTTCAGATTATTATTAGTATGTATATGTTTGAGATAAACCTCATGCTTTGAAATTTACATGTTTATTATATCTATTGGTTTGAGTATTTAAAGGAGTGACTTGTCAATACAATGTTTGTTGGACTTGGATCGAGACCTATGAGTTCATAAATATGTATACAAAGCTTGTAGGAGCTTTGGTTTTGATTTTTTCTCAATTTGGAGGTTGTTAAAAAGCTCCATCATGGATTTACATCATGTTTTGTCTTTTATGTGTTTGCCCTTGTTAAAAAGCTCGTGATTTTACATTATGTTTTCTTTGCCTAATATGACCTAAATATAGTTTGTGTTGGATGTTTTGAATAATTTGTGTGTCTGAATTTGGATGGTTTGTGTGATCTTATCATTCTCTTATTTAATTTAGTTTGTGTTGGATGCTTTGAATAGTTTTTGTGTTCGCATTTGGATGATTTGAGTGGTTTGTGTGCCTAGATTTGTATAGTAATGTTTGTGGATGTTACAATCCTTGTGTTGTATTTCTATATGTATTTGTAATTGTTTGTTAGTAAAGAGGTGTTGATGAAGAGGGAATACATCTTGTCAAGAATTAATTTTAGTTTGCAATAGGATTGATTGTACACATCTATTTCATTTAATTTCAGGTATGATAACTTTGACAACAATTAACTCTAAATAGTGTTCCTAGAGGTATTATTTAATATATCTTGAGGAGTGTTTTTAATAATTTACTTCTTGCAAGCTCTAAGGGATATCTAAGTTGGTTGAGTTCTCATTGCTAAGCACCTTACCAATTGGAAGGTCACAGGGTCAAATCTCCTCAACACCCTTGGGGTTAGGCCTGACATATTAGGCCGGTAGGGAAAACCCTTCGGGTGTGTTATCAGGAAATCTAGTGTCCACTCAGAGTTGCTAGTCCCACTAAGACATGTAGCTATCTTAGAAACAAACACACTAAAACTACTTTCATTTTCCTTTATGAGAAGTAGATAAGAAGGGAACCCTTTATGAGAAGTAGATAAGAAGGGAACAAAGGTACCAACCTCAGTCTTGCGCTTGGTTCCTTGTTCGGCTCCTCTCCCTCCTGACAGATCGTTGCCACTTTCTTCCTTGCTTCAGAGAGCACCTGTAGAGTCAAAGCAGCATAACACTATCGAAGAACATAGATCTACAATCATAAAGAATATAGGACTAGATATATATTGACCACACAAATGCATATATCATCAAACATACAAGAATGTGGAGGAAAACTTGAATAGCTTCATTAACAGAAAGAATAGAAAAGAGGATTACAACCAATTGTTCTGACCCAGCGTCATCCTCCCAGCATGAAATCCCTTCTTAACCTCATGAAAAGCTTAGATCACCCAACACTATGATGTTTCACCAAGAAACCAACAACACTTCCTTACAAAATACAAGATTCCACCCTCCGGATCTCTATGATGAGGGATCCATATATAGATGTTTGTAGGGGGGTGAGTTAGCTGTTGGGTTTTTTATTAGTGTCCTCTCTCTGATAGTTCTTGGTTCCACTTGGAGATTCATGATCTCTTACTCATCCCTGGGCGAATTCAAAGAGGCAAGTGTCATAGGAGAAGTTTCTGGAAGATTCCATGATCATCCACCTTGCAAACTGTCTCTGCCATTTGTCTACTCTCGCTCATCGCACCCTACAGAAGGGCTATCTAGTATGCATCGCACCTTTTACACTGAGCAGGTGGGATGCATCGCACCCTTAGCACTGAGCAACCTGTATGGTCCAGTTTTGACCAGTTCTGAGCAGTTTTCCATGGAGAACTTCTGGGAGATGATGTAATCAGTTGACCTTGCTCCTTTAGGGTGTGAAGCAACACTTTTAGGGACTTAGAAGCCCTTGGTTTATGGACATGTATGATTGGGGTTGCAGTGCCCAAAAATGTCTATAACAGTTTCCCCCTAAAGCATGAGGTCGTTAATCTTTTGATGTTGGGTGAAATGCTTTATCATGAGGATCAGAGGTTTTTTCGAGTTGGAAAGCGACTCGTAATAAGATACAATACAATACATTATCTTCATAATATTTTCATGATCTAGCTGAGGCGAGCATTCCCATGCTCAGCTTTATAAATTCATTTTCATGTACATAGGATAGACAATCGTCTGTGTAGCAGACTGATGATTCGGACGGAGTCATCATCCTTTGATTCGGATGATCATCTGTTCGGCAATGATGTACATTTGATGTCTTTATTTCCTTGAATATATCGTAGCCCGGATGGATGAAACTAGATCCGGGGTCTTCTAACTCATTCAATCTTCGCCCGGAGTACAAGTCAATCCATGTGAAAGATGTTCTGGAGTTGAACATGGAAAGAAATCACCTGATTACCAGCCAATGATGTAAGTTGTTAACAAGCGCGAGAGGAATCACCGATAATGATGATGACCCTCAAGGTACGACAGTACAATTCACGTGGTGTGAAAAAGGGACTTGGCGTCGAACACCACGTAAAATCTTTCGGTCGAAGGCCATTGATGTAAACCTGTCGCTGGAAGTGAGAAACTTGCCATTGAGGCATGCAAGCTTCAAAGTACTGAAAGGGTTGTTCCTAGGTCGACTTCTTGGATAATGAGTTGATGTCGACAAGAAGTGACCTGTCGTAGGAGGGCCTTAATGGATCCCACATCTATGACACGGAACGGAGCAAATGATTTTTATGGAGGTGAAAATGATCTGATGATACAAGGTTCAGGGTGGCGGTCATGAAAGAATGGAGCGTGAATGTATTGCAGCGGATGAGACACAGGTGAATTCTCTGAGCGACTTCTCTTGAACATATCGGCAACACTGAAATGGATTGGTAGCGTTAACCCCAAAAGTGGATGGCGTGATGGACCAATGGTAATATGATCGGTGAACGGAATAACCCAACCCGACTCAGTCATGGAGTGAAAGTGTCATGTTCCAGAGTGACTTGCTACCAATAAAGTTTCTTCAAGTTTTCTTCCCAATTTTTCCCCAGTCATTGCTGACTAGTACCTCTTTATTTTTATCAAGCTTGAGGAGGATAACATATGCTTGTTCTATAATTCGGCCTTCGGGCAAACCAATCGCTATGTTTTAACGAGCCTAGCGACAGTGAAACTCGTTCTTGTCTATATGACAAGTTTTTCGCTATTGGTTTTAACGAGTTTAACGACAATGATAACTCGGTCCTTTTTCAATTTTAGAGAGTCTGAAAAAGGGACGGAAAGGAAACTCCAATAATCCTTTTTCATCATATAATCCCTTAAGTCCGAAAAAGTATAAAATAATACAAAAGGGATGAATTTTCGATAGTT
This sequence comes from Pinus tabuliformis, assembly GCA_031772625.1. Taxonomy (NCBI): domain Eukaryota; kingdom Viridiplantae; phylum Streptophyta; class Pinopsida; order Pinales; family Pinaceae; genus Pinus; species Pinus tabuliformis. Next base: position 258,975,643 of record CM062819.1, on the reverse strand, counting down.
TTAACGAGCTGAACAAGACAAGCACTCGATCTTTTTGTGTAATAATCCCTCGGGTCCAAAAAGATTAAAATCTATAGAAGGGATAGCACTTCTGGTAGCTTTAACGAGTTGGAAAGGCCAATCGCTTGGCAATATTTTCATATTTTACGAGTCAGATGAAAAGAGCTTAAAGGAGACTCATTTTTTGAGGAACGAGTGATGACTTCAGGTAGCAGCTGATTCCAGGTAAGGTTTGGAATTTCCCAATCACAACAGTGTCACAAGAATGGCTAACAATATCAATCATCATAGATGTTACTCAAAAGGGGTAAACAATCAAATGGAGGCGTATGATCGGTCAAAAGCAGAGTGGATGTGATGATGAGAACACGACCAAGGCTCAATATCTGATGATAATGCATTTACAATGGTTCTTTACCGGAGATTGGTTCATTTTTTAATGAGCTTAAACTCTAGGGGAAAAATTTGCTCATTTCTTAGGTTTAATTTTTAACGAGCTTGAACTTTGTGTAAAACTGCTCGTGCCAATTGTATAATAAGGATGTCTCATCGATAGGTTCATTTTTTAGGGAGCTTGCACCATTCGAAATTTTGCTCCGACTCCTTTTATTATGTAAGCTAGGAATGACCAATCCTATGAGTTTAAAGGGTTAAGAACCTACAAACTAAGAAAACAAATGGTCGCTTTTCACTTTCACCTAAAAAGGTTTGCATGCCCCCAGGTATACCGAAGTAGAGTTTCCCAAGTTACCCCTCAATTTGCAGACAAAACGTTTGTTATATCGGGAAAGGCCTACCTTCTCCAAGTTACCCCTCAATTTGCAGACAAAACATTTGTTCTATCGGGAAAGGCCTACCTTCTCCAGGTTACCCCTCAATTTGCAGACAAAACATTTGTTCTATTGGGAAAGGCCTACCTTCTCCAGGTTACCCCTCAATTTGCAGACAAAACATTTTTTCTATCGGGAAGGGCCTACCTTCTAACAGAGGTATCTTATTCCGGTATCATCCCATTTTCCTAAACGGATGGGTGTGTTAGACCAGTCATATATCCTCTGCGGAAACCTACCCTATACCTGAAGTTTTCCTATCGAAGCAGACCTAGGTGCTTTCCCCCTGGGTTTCAATCACAACCACCGAATCACTTGCGTTCATCAGGTGGACAGACTGGAGATTGATGAGACATTCCTTGCACAAAAAGACCGGTTAGGGATGGAATTTGACTATTAGCTATGTGTGAACCGGGGAATGAAAGCTGGTCTACGAGCTAGACCACTCCCCCTTCATGCGGAAAACACATTACTCGAAAGTGTGAGGAAACAATAGCTCCCATGCTATAAATGTAGTCACGTCTGAGGAGTAGATTATAATCTAGAGGTCCTTGGACTACCATTACGTTCATATAAACGGTTTTCCTTCTCAACGTTATAGGTACATTGGGAAGGATCCCTAATGGTCGACTGGTTCCTTTGTTGAAGCCTGTCAGATTTCTCATTTAAGGCAGAAGCAATGGTGAACCAAGCGCTTTCCAAGCATCGAGGAAAGGATACTCACAGAATCCCCTTCATCTATGATGGTACCAGCCATGACCATTCTATAAGCTTGTACACCTATTCAGAATGGTACACTAGTTGGTAAACGGGGTTTGCCTAGTATATTCCAATCGAAGGAAACGACTATGTTGCTTGGAGGTGGGATCGAATAGACGACCAGGTATGACTCTGACGAACTTCCTTCCTGCGGTAAAGGAATGGGTAGATTGCCCCTATGTTCATCGGAGTCTGTGTTTACGAAAAGAATTTGAACAGTGTCGTTCTCATTCTCTTCAGTGACTGTATCATCTGAAGATGGACCTTCCGAAGGCAAGACCGGGTCGACTGCCGCCTCGACCTTTTGACTTTCGTCTGGTGTGGATTCAGAGGGTTTATCTTCAATGATAGATGCTTCAACCGACCACAATGGCGTGTCAGTCAGATTTTCAACTAGTGATGGACTCGGCAAGAGTTTCTTGTATCCAGGAGGAAGCCATAGCGATGAAGTAGGACAGTTATCCAAGACTCTTTTAGCCTCATCTAGGAAGGGACAATGGTGGATGACGTGATCGCCTTCACACAGTTTACAAGGAAATTTACATTTCCTTTTCTGTCCAAATACTTCGCTTTCACTAGTTGACGGTGTACTTTCAACATGATCCTCAGAGGTTGATGACACCAGATTGTGCAAACGAGGAGACCAGTCCCTTAAGATCCGAGGGATGCAAGGACAATCTCGATGATAGTGGTCTCCTTTGCAAATGACACATGGAGATTTAGGCTTGGAGGGTGCAGTGTGTGGATTTTCGCTAGACGATGCCCGGTTACCCTTTTTTGCCTTTGGCTCCTTCTTCTTCTTTTCTTTCTTCTCCTTCCCCTTCTTCTCCTTTTTAGTTACTTGATTTTTAGCTTTACCAGCTTCATCAAGCGAAGAAGAAGGAGGAGAGGGAGAAGCGAATGGAGTAGAAGGTTGGGGGGTAACTCTAGTATCATCTGGTTGTAGAAATTTTGAATAATATGACACATATTCAACAGAGATTATCCTGATCATACAATTTAAGCGGAACATGTATAATACATAATCTCCTCTACGTTGATCATCAAATTACAGAAGCAGAAACATCCACAGGCACACATAGAAGCATCAATCAAACTCATAAACACAGTATGTATCCCGGGGAAAGCATCTCGCTAAAAACCCCACACTATCTGTATATTATATTGATTGAATCATGTAACAATACAAAGCATAATACTTCTCACAAGTATCTCCACCTGTTACACACAATACAGCTCAGATTTGATCTCCAAATCTCTCCCGCTGCTTGCCTGCCTCCACTGCTCAAACCTGCTCGAGAACTGATGAGAATAGCTTCCCAAACTCGATTTTACACTGCAAAATAGTCACCCACACTATGTTGGACGTGAGCAACAGCTATAATATCATGAAGATACGTGAGCAAACTCATTGGCATACTCAATCCTTTGATTGTGCAAATCATCATGCACAGCTATAGTCACAACTGATAGCAATCTGATCCTCTAACACCTGTCCCTGTTGAACTGAACATGCACTGACATGCAACTGAGTTAACTGATGTATTCTATAGTTGCATTATGAGTTAATAACTTGTGAATTAATTAATAACTAATTCACCCAACTCATCTTTAGTCTATTGATCAGTTAGACTAAATACAACCAGTTTAACAAAGCTAAACTGAACACAACTCCATCAACTGTACCTCCAGTCCACTAAACTCAACTCACTTGAGTTCTAACTGAAGTCATGCATGCAACAACTCAACTGACTCATAAGAAAAACGAATTTCCTTCTGACAGCTGCATGTGCCACTTCCGTAGCTCAAACTGAGGTGCTCCAAGAGAATAAGATTAAGTTTATAGTCCAAATATTATTGTGAGATAATAATATTTGACTTTTCTATTTTTGACTTTGATCACTCACACTGTGATCACTCACACTGTAATCACTCACACTGTGATCACTCACACTTTCATCAAAAATAGAAGTCCATCTATTTTTCCCAACTTGATCAATCATCCATAGACATGATCCATATGTCTAAAAATAGACATAGTCTAAAAATAGACTTGCGCCAAAAATAGCCTACGGGCCCACTTAGTGAAGGCGACTCTTTTCACTAAGCTCCATCATCTTGTTGCACTCTCAACAAGCATTTCTTGTTGCACACTTTTCAACACTGGTTGCTGACTTGATTGTTCAGGAATCATGGCATTTTGAACGACGAAGGTTGAGAAGAGCCATATTGGCAATCCAATCATCAATCCTGGAAGTGACAATGTGGCCATATGGGGTGCACCAATATCTCCCCAAGAGGAGAAAGGACTAGGATTTCATCCAAGGGGGAATACTTGGTTGGTGGACTCCATTTTCCTCAACCTAAGACCAACAAGGGAACAGTAATATTATTCCGATTAAAATAAATTTTAGATGCTTCGACACAACTTGTTTTTTCAATTTTTAAGAGTCGAGAAAAAACAAAAGATGACTCTAGTCGCCTTCAATTTTTAATGAGCTTGAAGTGACAAGTGCTCAGATGGACCTTTTCTTTTAAGGAGTCTGAAAAGGAACGAAAGAGACTACTCTGGAAATCTAGACAGAGGGATTACCAAACCAATCGCAAAACTACAGAATACTTTTTACAGTAGGGTAGTCAATCTTCCCGAATGCCGTGTTCAGTGCATTACGATCGATAGGGCGATAGACATGGCTTCCTAAGGATAAAGGATATAGCCTATTTTGGTCTCCTAATATATACTCGACGGTACATGGGAGCACAAGTCCGTATTGGTACTTGTCATCTCAAAGTGGAGGAATCACCCAACCAGCAATGAAAGCAACAGTTACCAGGATTTACGACACCGGAATATGTCTCTAGCCTAGACTTCTAAATGTTATGCGTTAGGTTCCAAAGCATTTTTATGTTCATTGAATTTATTTTATAGTTGATCTTGCTTAAGAAATTTACCTTTCAGGTTCATCGCGAGATGTAGATATACAATTCCTAAAATGCAATCTAAGATGATAAACAATCATTTAATCTTCTTTTTGAAATGAAAATCCTAGCTACTAAGGAAAGAGAAATGAGATTCTTTCAACATAGAGCAGAGAGCACACACTAGATGCACTGTCCTAAATCAAACCAACAAGAAGTCTAAATGCAAATGCACATGCATGTATTTGTTTTTCGCTTTCTTAATGTGTGGATGACAAAAAGAATGCTGAGCACAAATCTAAATTATCTTTTCAAAGCGACAGTACTAACAAATTTCTCTTCAAAACGAAAGGAAGATAATGACGAGACTTTGCGATTTTGAAATGAAAATTGCTTTCAACACTTGAAAAACTACTAATTCAAATCAAATACAAGAGTAACAGTATAATCGACCGTCAAGAACAATAGGATTCTCTTCTTGGACTAAAAACAACACTTGTGACACTTTCAAATCAAGAAACGACAGTTCGATTACCCTACTTTTTGTAAAAGATAACTAAAAATGGAGCACAATACATAAAAACATTCACAGTTCTTTGCACGATGGAGGTGGAATAATGGAAAGGAAGGGGGTTTCCACAGTGATATACTGATCTCAGATAGCAAAACTCCTGAATAGAGCTGAAGGGAGTGAAGAAAAACCAAAGTCTGAAGGCAAAATTAGCCTTTTCTGATAATCACACTGTTTGTCAGGTAAATCCCCTCTGCGGACAGAGGCGATCCCACTAGCCTATAACAGAACTAGCCACAATCAAACCACGCTGCTACGCAAGTTCCTAGTTATGCATCAAAGGTGAATCAAGAAGACCAACCTGGAGTCCAACGCTATGATTGAAGCAGAGTTGATATCCCCTCTCCCTCGCTCCAACAGATCATAAACGAACACCTGCACATGCAAAGGAAGAGACAGATACCAACATAAAAACTACCAAGGCACAACTATATTTGAGTCAGAAAGGAAATAAATCAACACATCACCATAATAGACAATGAGATTGGAACTATAATAGCAGTCGCTCATCAATTAATAATAAACAGGAAAAGTTACAACCATTGTTCTGACGTTGACCCTTCTCCTGGCTGGGCGAGTAACTATATGTGTCTTGCAATGCATCTCCTCTCCGGCAGCATAACCTCTCTAGCACTCACTAGCATTCCTCCAAGAACTCAAGAACTCAACATCTAACACTCCATGACTAACGATTATCACTACTATCACTAGCTTGTCCAATGTATAATGACAAGCTTATATAGATGAAGAAGGGAGGAGGATATGATGAGCCGGGACACCTTTTGTGGATTAACATTATCCCCCAAAAGCCATTAAAGATGGAGATAGGATAGAGCTCGACATAAGGCTGATTTTTTATCTTCAAAAAGCTCCATGTAATGAAGGAAACAATAGCCGGGCATGCGTTAAGGCAAAAAGCATGACTAAACTTGGTTGGTGCGACTGTTGCTCTAAGACAGAGCGCCAATGGTCGCGCCCTCTTTTGAGGATCTCCATGATTAGCGCGGGTAAGATACTGTGGACTTGCGCCAATGGAAAAAGAGCACTTTTCAGGGATAATCTGCAGGAGGTGTCTTCAGGGACATGAAGTACATACTCAGGGGAACATAATGCAAGTGTTTTTAGACTTTGTCACTTCTTAGAACTCCCGGGATGAGTCCTCCAAGGTACGACAAGAGGAGTAACAGGGATGGTGACAAATTACTGTGTAACAGATGCCCCCTAAAGCATGAAGTCCGAGAGGTGGAGAGGGGTGAAATGCTTTACAAGAACACACATAAGAACACATATAGTTACTGCCGCCGAGGATCTGTATTAAGAGACATGACTGATAGTTCAATTACATGATGTACGTGGTATGGTCGCAGCCATCCATAAGAGAGTACATAAATAATCTAGATCCATAGTATGGACGCAGCCATCTGGTTAGGATAAATGAATTGACTCAGGTATGGTCGCAGCCATCCAGTGAATGAGTCAAGTATCAAGAATCACGCCTGGATTACAACAGACACAATCCAGGGTCTTGCGCTCCATCTCACCCCGAACAAGAGTACAAGTTCAAGCATGTGAATATATGCGCTGAAGTCGAACATGCATGAACATCGTCTGATTACCAGTCAATAGTGGAAACTGTTAACAGACGCGAGAGGTACCACCAATAATGAAAATGGCCCTCAAGGTACTATAGGCACAATCTACGGCGTGTGAATCAATGATCTGAAGTCGAACACCCGTAGAATCATTCGATCGGAGGCCAATGATGAAAACCTCACGTCGAACACGAAGAACCTGCGATTGAGGCATGCAAGCTCCAAGGCACCTGAAAGGAGTCTCTAGATCAACTTCCTGGATAATGAGTTGAAGTCGACAGGAAGCGACCTTGATCGAAGGTGGGCCATAATGTTTCCCACATCATCGACACGAGACAGAGAGATAATGTTGTGAATCAAGATTGTGCGAACTATCAGAGGGAGGTTGTTTCTTTGCAGAGGTCAACTTCTCTTGAACATATCGGCGGCACATTAACGGAATTGGCAGTATTTGACATCAATGTATCAAAGGTCATGACGACGAGGCAATGAGTGGATGAGAGGTCAAATAAGGTACCCAAGTCCATGGAAGCAAGTGAAAGATATGAGATGAGATATCCCCACCCCAGACACGAAAGCAAAAAGTGCCATGTTCAAGAGTGACATACTGTCGTTACGGTAATAATTATGGTTCAAAAATTTTCTTTTCCCCCCGCCATTTCTGGCGAGTACCCCAGTTATTTTTACCAAGCTTGATGGGGATAGCATATGCTTGTGTCGTGACAAAATCCGATGTCATTAAGTTTTAACGAGTCTGACAAAGGAAGAACTCGGCGTCTTTTCATGTTTAGAGAGTTTGAAAAGACAGCAGAAAAGGAAACTCCAAGGATGTCCTTTTTCGTAAAGTTGTGTCTCTCGGGCCCGAAAAAGTATAAAATAATATCCGAAAGAACCGCCCGATCATTACGATCGAGGAGTACTTTTCATAATCAGTGATTTTGACCTGAAAAAGTAAAAATCGGTCAAAACCACGTCGTTTCGTAACCATTAACGAGTTTGAAACGACAAAAACCCGGTAATCTTTTTATGTTTTAACGGTCGACAAAAAGAACTTAAAACGACCACCCCTTATTACCATTTAACGAGTCAAGAGGAGTGACTCGGCAATCTTTTCCTCTTTAAATGGTCAGAAAAGAGCTGAAAGCGAACCTCCATTTTTATTTTCTTTAACGAGTCAAAAAGGAAAAATACTCGGCAATCTTTTCATATTTTACGAGTCAGAAAAGAGCGTAAAGGCGACTCGTCCTGAAGGAACGAGTGGTATAAAAGGTATCAACTGGTTCCGGTAATGGTGGAACCTACTCGAAACATGTAAAGGTTAAGAGGCTGGCTAATAAAACCACTCATCGTTGCGGTTCCTCAGGAAAGGATAAACAACCAGGTGAAAGCATATGATCGGCCAAAGAGATGGTGGTGATGGAATGAAGCAACCAAGGCTCATCTAGCAGAATTTAGCAGATAAAAGGCAATCACGGGATGTAAATCAGGTATGGGTTCATTTTTTTCCACAAGCTTGAACCATGGAGAACTCTGCTTGGATTCTGTTTCATGTTTACACAAGCTTGAAACGAAAAACTATGCTTGTTATAAATTTGCATGCCCCCAGCATGATAATGCAAATCGAGGTACATGCCCCCCAAGCTTCATGGCATTCACGGAGTGGATGGAATGAAGGTTCACTCTCGAGATTTGTGAAAGACTCGACTTGTATTTCACGAGATCTTAATCAAAAGACTCGATTTGGAAAGGGAGTTGTTTCATTTTTTTAATGAGGTTGACACAGTAAAAGAACTATCCTCATAACCCTTGTTTCATTTTTTAATGAGCTTGACACGAGACAAGGAACTATGCTCCGGACTCCTTGTTTCATTTTTTAGCGAGCTTGACACAAGACAAGGAACTGTGCTCCATCCGGACTTCATCATAACGAACAGGAAGTCGGGGCTTCCAAGAGTGCCTCTCCCGGTGGGAGGTCAACATCTCGGAAGTCAGGACCCAGGACACTATGCACGACGGCGGCATCGCTGGTTACAGGCATGGGATAGGTGGCCACGTAGTTGACCTGCGGTGGGGCAGATGCAACTGGTGGATAAACACCAGGAGGGGATGACGACTGCGCAGGGGGGACCCGTGGACTAACGAACGATAATTGATCGATAGTCACAATTCTTCCATCGTGTGGAAAGCAAACCACACGGAAAAGTGAAGAAATAAGGGCCCCCATGGCATAAACATAGTCACGACCAAGGAGAAGAGTGAAGTCTAAAGCACCTTGGGTAACCCATACGTCTATATAGACGGTCTTGCCTCCCAAAGTAATAGGGAACTTTGGAAGGAGCCCTAATGGTTGGCTAGTTCCTCCGTCAAAAGCAGTCAGATTCGATGCTACGGGCACAAGCTGTGGGGAACCCAAAGCTTGCCAAGTAGTGGCAGGCATAAGACTAACAGATGCACCCTCATCCAAAACAGTGCCAGGTATTGCCTTGTCATAGGCGTGTACCGTGACCCAAAAAGGCACATGAGATGGGAGGCGGAAGGTAGTCAAACATCTCCAGTCGAAGGAAGCAACTGAACTACTTGGTGGGGGAATCGTATGATTGCCCCCCTGCTCGAGAGAGAGCGCAGTAGGACTCTCAGGTGTAGGGGTATTTCCAGATGTAGGAGAATCTGAGGAGACGAGAAGAACAGGAGAATGATGCTCTTCCGAAATAGAGTGGTTGGCGGGTGGTGAACTCGAGTCGACACTCTTTCCGACCAATGGTTGGTCTGGAACAGGCTTGGCAGAGCTAGATTCAGGAAGAGGAGGCTAGACAAGAGAGGAATCTTGGTTGATTTCTTTGTCAGCAAGGGAACATTCTGCAGTTGTAGAAAGACATTGATAACCGGTAGGAAGTTGGGTTGAGGGAACTGTAAGACTTTCCAATACAATAGAGGCTCTATCCATGAATGGACAAAGGTGAAGGGGATGATTGCCTTCACAAAGTTTACAAGGGATTCGAATCTTCTCCTTTCCCTTACTGTTTCCAGGTGGTAAGGTAACATCGCCATGATCTACAGAGGACGATTCAGGGCGGTCCGGATCATGAGACCATACTTCTAAAACCCTGGGAATGCCAGGACAATCGCGGAGAAGGTGGTCTTCCTTGCACAACTTACAAGGAAATTTGACCTTCCACGGAGGAGCACAAGGTGGCTCGACTGGGGTTATACCTTTATCCTCTGGTTTAGGGGTCTTCTTCTTCTTTGTCTTCTTCTTCTTTTTCTTCTTAGCCACGTGGTTACTTGAATCCAGAGGTTCGCCAGGCGAAGTAGAAGATGAGGACGCAGCAGTAGGCGAAGAAGGGGAAGGGTCCACCTTGGAATCAACAAGACGTTGTTCGGGTGGAAGAGGTGGTGGTGGACCCGAACTGAACGAAGGAGCACTAGAGGGTATCTCAGGCTCCTTCCTGGTAGATGGCGGGTAATCTTTTGTTCGAGTACTGATATTGATGGGTATCGTTCCAGCCATAAACACTTGAGAACCAAAGGAAGAGGGAGGCTGAGATGGGTCAGCCACCATTTGAGTTTTTTGAGTTTGCTGTAAGGGAAAGGGTTCTTTAAGCACCGCAGGAGTCCCGGGAGTGCCTTTCAACAAATGACTAACTTCGGACCGCCTGGGGAAATCCTTTGTATAGTGATCCTCATCACAGATAAGACAAGGATACTTGGGTTTGCGTTTGGCACCATCCTCGGGCGGAGGGTTAGGGGCTTCCTGCTTGGGTTGATCTGGCTTATTCTTCGGTTTCCCTTTCTTCTTTTTCGAAGCCTTGTTTGCCGTATTAGATTGGACGGAATTAACCTCAGAAGTAACATTCGAAGTGGGTATTACTTGGGAGGTGGGTGCATTCGGAGCAGAAGTTATCACACTCGAGACCACCGAGTTTGAAAACAACCATACGGACAAACCAATGGTCAACCCAGGCAAAGACAGTGTTGCGATATACTGAACACCGACATTTCCAACAGAAGGAAATGGACGAGGGTTCCCATCAGGAGGAACACCTTGGCCGGTGGGCGCCGGAAAGGCTGCCATTGAACGAGAAATAATCCTACTCAAGCTAACGCAAACAAAATCTAATTGGGTAGATGTTATCGTGGCCAATAAATTTTAAGACACTGAACTTAACCTTTTCATTTTTTAAGAGTCGAGAAAAGGATAAAAGATGACTCTAGTCTCCTTCAAATATTTAATGAGCACGAAGTGACAAGACGCTCACAGGCACCTTTTCGTTTAGGGAGTCCGAAAAGGATCAACAGTGACTGCTCTGGAATTCTAGGTAGAAGGTGTGCCAAACTTTTCGCAAAACCACAGAATACTTTTTAGGGTACGGGTGGTCGATCTTCGTGAATGTTGTGTTCACTGCATTGCGAATCGTAGGGCGGCTGACACGGCTTCCTATGGATAAAGGCTTTATTCCTATAGGGGTCTCCCAATATATACTCGACGGTACGTGGGAGCACAGTCCGTATTGGCACCTATCGTTTCACCGTGGAGGAATCACCCAACCACTCGACGATAAACTACCAGGTTTAAAGACGCCGGAACACGTCCCTAACCTAGACCTCTAGAGTATTTGCGTTATGTTCCAATGCGTTGTTATGTTCATTGAGTTCATTTTAAAGTTTATCTTCAATTATGTTTCAGTTTTTGGTCCTACCGTATGTGATATCTCAAAAACTTCTTAAATGAAAACTATATGCCAAAATTACATCATTTGATTCGATGAATTCTATCTACAGGAGGGTTGAGATTTTTACACAAACGAAATGATCACTCAACCAACAACAAAGATCCTAATGCAGCTAATAACAAGAAATGAATTTTTTTCTTTTTCTTTTTAATAGCAACAAATAACAATAAATGCTATCTAATATGATGCAAAAGATTTTTTTTTGTTTTTCTTTCCTTTAAGATGGCATGATGCATGTAAACAAATTTTAAGAGATATGCACAATCCAAGTTCACTCAATGAAATAGAACCAATTCTGAAACACCAAAATGAACCATGCAAGCAAGGAAAAACACAAAAGACTTTCACTGAACCATGTAATCTAAGTTCGAATGAAATCGAGTGAAATCCAAAGAGGCTAGAAGTGAATCACTCGGAGTATAGAAGATCAAGCTTTAACAAATCACTGGATCGGTGCAGAACACGACCAACAAGTTGACTGGATAATCAAGAGATCAAAACTTCCCACAGAAGGCTAGACATGCAAAGTCACTAGATATCCTAGGGCTGAGACGAAAATCAATAGAAATAAGCAAACAGCTGAAGGATAAAGGCTAAGACCAGTCAAGCAGAGGTTCAACACAGTTCCAGAGGCTGTAAGAGATATAAAAAGAGATTGAAAGAGCTTTCCACCCACACACAGGCAAAATTTACAGAGCTGGCGCGACTGTCAGCCTGCAACTTGCGCTACCACAATATTGGCGCGAGTTGCTTTTGAGCAACATGCGCTAACTGGTGCGACTGTCAGAGAAATAACCACGCCAATTAAGCTTGCCGACTAGAAAAATAAATGATACGACCTCAGGTCGGGTTGACAGTGCTCAGATGGGTCAAACAGTAAAGAATAAACTCAAAACTGACTCAGGAAGCTCATTCACTCAAGCAAGCATAAGAAAATTAACATGCAAGACAAAAATCAAATAGCTACTCCCCAGCGGAGTCGCCAAATTGTTGGTCAGGTAAATCCCCTTTGCGGACAGAGGCGATCCCACTAGCCTATAACAGAACTAGCCACAATCAAACCACGCTGCTACGCAAGTTCCTAGTTATGCATCAAAGGTGAATCAAGAAGACCAACCTGGAGTCCAACGCTATGATTGAAGCAGAGTTGATATCCCCGCTCCCTCGCTCCAACAGATCATAAACGAACACCTGCACATGCAAAGGAAGAGACAGATACCAACATAAAAACTACCAAGGCACAACTATATTTCAGTCAGAAAGGAAATAAATCAACACATCACCATAATAGACAATGAGATTGGAACTATAATAGTAGTCGTTCATCAATTAATAATAAACAGGAAAAGTTACAACCATTGTTCTGACGTTGACCCTTCTCCTGGCTGGGCGAGTAACTATATGTGTCTTGCAATGCATCTCCTCTCCGGCAGCATAACCTCTCTAGCACTCACTAGCATTCCTCCAAAAACTAAAGAACTCAACATCTAACACTCCATGACTAACGATTATCACTACTATCACTAGCTTGTCCAATGTATAATGACAAGCTTATATAGATGAAGAAGGGAGGAGGATATGATGAACCGGGACACCTTTTGTGGATTAACATTATCCCCCAAAAGCCATTAAAGATGGAGATAGGATAGAGCTCGACATAAGGCTGATTTTTTATCTTCAAAAAGCTCCATGTAATGAAGGAAACAACAGCCGGGTGTGCGTTAAGGCAAAAAGCATGACTAAACTTGGTTGGCGCGACTGTTGCTCTAAGACAGAGCGCCAATGGTCGCGCCCTCATTTGAGGATCTCCATGATTGGTGCGGGTAAGATACTGTGGATTTGCGCCAATGGAAAAAGAGCACTTTTCAGGGATAATCTGCAGGAGGTGTCTTCAGGGAACATGAAGTACATACTCAGGGGAACATAATGCAAGTGTTTTTAGACTTTGTCACTTCTTATAACTCCCGGGATGAGTCCTCCAAGGTACGACAAGAGGAGTAACAGGGATGGTGACAAATTACTGTGTAACACACACCTATTACATAGGGAATCCAGTATGCATCCCACCTACTGCACACGGGAGGTGCGATGCATACTAATTTCCTTGAAGAGAGGGTGCGATGGTACCAGGACGAGAATTTACTTGGCTTTTGGTCACAGTTTGTAGCTCAATTAAGGGATTTAGGACGAGCAAGTGATAATCAGCAAATACAAATCACAGGGATTGATCTAATGAGGTTACTAGAGCCACCACCAGGGAAATTAGGATGTTTTCAAATCGATTGTTCAGTTTATAAACAAAATCCGGAGATAGACTGAATCAACATTGTCTACTTTGCACTTGCATAGCAAATGTAGTTCGAAGGCTAGCTGGCTTGACTTCAGGCTTCGTCTGTAAGTTTATAAAACAAACAAATATAGAAAAGCAAACAAGCTATTCGCTCCCTAGTGGAGTCACCATTTTGTTATCAGGAAATCTAGTGTCCACTCGGAGCTGCTAGTACCACTAAGACAGGTAGCTATCTTAGAAACAAACACACTAAACTACTTTCGTTTCCCTTTATGAGAAGTAGATAAGAAGGGAACAAAGGTACCAACCTCAGTCTTGCGCTTGGTTCCTTGTTCGGCTCCTCTCCCTCCTGACAGATCTTTGCCACTTGCTTCCTTGCTTCAGAGAGCACCTGTAGAGTCAAAGCAGCATAACACTATCGAAGAACATAGATCTACAATCATAAACAATATAGGACCAGATATATATTGACCACACAAATGCATATATCATCAAACATACAAGAATGTGGAGGAAAACTTGAATAGCTTCATTAATAGAAAGAATAGCAAAGAGGATTACAACCAATTGTTCTGACCCAGCGTCATCCTCCCAGCATGAAAGCCCTTCTTCACCTCATGAAAAGCTTAGATCACCCAACACTATGATGTTTCACCAAGAAACCAACAACACTTCCTTACAAAATACAAGATTCCAGCCTCCGGATCTCTATGATGAGGGATCCATATATAGATGTTTGCAGGGGGGTGAGTCAGCTGTTGGGTTTTTTATTAGTGTCCTCTCTCTGATAGTTCTTGGTTCCACTTGGAGATTCATGATCTCTTACTCATCCCTGGGCGAATTCAGAGAGGCAAGTGTCATAGGAGAAGTTTCTAGAAGATTCCATGATCATCCACCTTGCAAACTGTCTCTGCCATTTGTCTACTCTCGCTCATCACACCCTACAGAAGGGCTATCTAGTATGCATCGCACCTTTTACACTGAGCAGGTGGGATGCATTGCACCCTTAGCACTGAGCAACCTGTATGGTCCAGTTTTGACCAATTCTGAGCAGTTTTCCATGGAGAACTTCTGGGAGATGATGTAATCAGCTGACCTTGCTCCTTTAGGGTGTGAAGCAACACTTTTAGGGACTTAGAAGCCCTTGGTTTATGGACATATATGATTGGGTTTGCAGTGCCCAAAAATGTATATAACAGGGTGGATCTTCCTGGATTACCATGGGAAATCCCTTCGAGTGGATCTTCTTGGATTATTGCTCGTGGATTTCCTGTGGATGTAGAAACCAAAGATACCTTTAGGTGGATCTTCCTGGATTATTGCCTCTGGATTGCCCGTGGATGTAGCAACTAGAGATCCTTACGGATGGATCTTCTTGGATTACCATGGGAGATCCCTTCACGTGGATCTTCCTGGATAATCCATATTTAAACATGAACACAAAAAATTACAGAGATAACCATAAACATGAAGAGGCAGTGGAAATAATACTTCATTTCATTAATGTAAAATACTGAAATATGCTTGCAAACAGAAACAGAAATAAACCAGCTAGGGCGATGGTAGCTTATCTCTGAAAAGAGATGTGGCAGTTACATGCCTTTGAACTACCTTACAATGAGGCTCCAGGGCCTTTTTTATTATTAAACAATAAGAGTAGACCCTAAACAACCAAAACCCTAACCCGAGGAGCTGTAACACCAAGAGTTTATGGGCCCTGTTGGGGTGAGTTGGAAAACCAACTTCCCGGGGTCATGACTTGGTTATATTATCTCCGTTTGACGTGCATGATAACCCGTTGGAAAGATCTCTCCGAGGAATATGACGTAAAAGGAAATTTTAGACAGTTTAGCGTTGGTAGTAGATTTCCAAAAAAACGTCGTTTAGGGCCTCAAAACAGCTCCGGAAGTTTAGGACTTGAAAAATTGCTAAAAAAAGTAAACAATGCTACAATTAAGGAAACTGAAAAACTGAAGGAAGCAATGGTGGTGGTCCAAGTGGAATTGGCAGGTGGCCACTAAATCCACCTGGATCACTGGATTACCATGGGAGATCCCTTCGGGTGGATCTTCCTGGATTATTGCCCATGGATGTAGCGACCATGGGAGATCCCTTTGGGTGGATCTTCCTAGATTATTGCCTGTGGATGTAGTGGTGCGTCCACTCAGTGACTGTGAACCACAATTGAAAAATAATTTACTCCTAAAATAATTTGTTTCTTCGTAAATTTTTGAAATAATTTATTTCCTCAGGAATATTTTGATGATTTTTTTTGTTCAAAGTATTTTTTGCAAAGTCAAAGAAATAATGTATTTTTGGATTTTTTAATAAGTGATAAGGTTTGAATATTATCTACTTCTTGAAACATTGATAATATATTTGAAGGGTTAGGAACTATTACAAACAAGTTTTGAGAAAGAAAACCATACATGTTTATTGATAGAGTTGTTGAGAGTTTGATAGACAATTATGCAAATTATTTTCATGTTAGGATTTATGGTGTCATTTTTGTAAAATAAATTAATCTATATTTTTATTTTATTACATCCCCATTTTCTATATGCTTAAAAATGGATCTTGAATAACATTTAGATAAAAAATAAAAAATAAAAATAAAAAAAATTGAGAGATAGTTTGTTTTTTTTTCTTTTGTAAACTTGGCACATCTCTTTTTATCATCTATTTTTCAAAAAAATTTACATCCATACATTCTGGGTAGTCACCTGCTCGGAGGAAGCTAGGTGACCACCAGTCAGCTTTAAATCCTGTCCAAAATTTAAATAAGTTCATAACAATCCATCCACTATTTCTATGTTGATTATCTCTACTACTATCTCTACATATCAACATAAACATGTTTGTTTTCTTCATCATATTCAAAATTCAAAGCTTTATGGTTCGCTTGATCATTCCTCATCTGAGGATATTACCGGAGTTGGTGCCTGTGCACTGGATCCTAGCATCTCGCTTCTTTGTTCCATTTTCCACTTTATCTCTTTCAGGGTCTGCTCAATCCTTCCTAATGCAAGATTGTTCCAGTAAGTCTGAATATGTATGGTCGCTATTTCCCTTAGAAGTTCAGCTCAGAATGGGTCCTTCTCCTTTTTGTCTTCTTGTTTTCCGAATTCTTCCCCTACCATGTGCTCTCGATGGAGAGTCATGGCCCATGCCACCACGTTTTTCATAACCCAGTACTGGTGCAGGGTTTTTTTGAATAGGGATTGTCTTACATTAGTAGTCTCGGGGTCTTGCACCATTCTTTCCCATTCATCTATAGGTATATCTCTGTATTGAAGATTATCTCTTAGGTCTCGTTCCCAGCTTGCTATCTGGTCCCTTACTTCCTTCAGATTTCCTTCCATGTAGGAGTCAATAATTGTCTTCATTTGGTCTCCATCTTCCTTCCTACCTCTTTTCTTTGCCTGGCCACTTGTTCCTTCGTCCTTCTTAGATGCCCTCTTTCCTCTTCTGGGAGCCATTCTGCTTGCAGCTTGGCGGTTGTTGCCTGTAATCTTGAGCTTTATGAATTGTTCTACTTGCCTTCTCTATTATGTTATTGAACCTATCATAGAATCAAAGCATATGTTAGTCATATTATTTTGGTTTAAAAAAATTTCCCTGGTTTTTTCCTCCTTCCTCCTTCTTGAGCTTCTTATTGTCTGGTTTCCCACCAGTTTGGGTTTGGTTCCATCTCTTTTAATTCCCAGGGTCATGGGGTATCGATTGGTTCGTTTCTTCTCCCATTCCACGCAGGAGTTCAACTCCTGCCTTTCTTGCCTCCTCCCTCCCGGGGCCTCGCCGTTGGATAATATTAGGAGGAAGAGGTATCCCTTGGACCCAATTTTCTCAGGCTTTTTAACAGGGTTTCTGTTGGCTTCGCTCCCTCCCCTCCCCCTAGGTTGCAGTGTCGTCATACTGGAAATCGGGGTTTTCCTTTCCCAGCTTCCTTCTCTCAAGGCTACAGGCATTCTGCCTTTCACTCTGATGAGTCTTGCTATGACCCAGATGCTGAGGGGGGACCTGTTGAATTTTTTCTCAGGATGGCCCTCATTCTCATAGGTTTTTATTCCTCTCCTCTTGCTCTCTCTGTCTAGAGTAGACGAGAACTCTTCAGGCCTGTTTTCCCTCATTCCACTGAAGTTGCTATAGAAATTGATATAACGATGCCAGATTTGATTACAATACCAATTTCCTAGAGGCCTATTTCTCAAACAATTAAAGCTTTCAAGAGTTAGAGCCAGAGGTATTACATACCCGCTTACCAAACTTCACCTTTCTTCCGCCTTCTGTGTCTTCTCGCTTCCTCCTCTTCCTTTCTCATCACCTTTCCTCGTCCTCGTCTGCATGCATAAAGCCTCTTTCCTATTTTCCTTGAGATTTATCTCTTTTTTGTTCCTGGCTCTTGTCTTTACTGCCAGCTGTCCTATTTTATTCCCGGCACAGATCCCTTCCTTCTTGTCTCGGGATGTTGCCCTCCTGTCCTGTCTACCATTGTCTTGCATTAATTTCTTTCCTCTCCCAGCTGCTCTTGTCGTAGTATTTCTGACTCTAGTCTGCCACTTATCTTTATTCCTCTGCCCCCCTTCGTTTTCTCTGTCCTGCCCTCTCCTCTACCATTCCTTTCCAGCTCATCCCCCGTACTCTCAGGGGTTGTCCCTCCTCTGCCATGCTTTGTCATCTTACCGATCACCTATCTACTCCTATCATGTTCCTCACCTGTCCTTTACTACGTCTGTCCTTTTCCCTCTTCACTCCAGTCTTCTCTCTTCGATTTCTCTAGATGTTCACTCGTATTCCTATCTTTTTCTACGAGTTGTATCAGTTGTGCCATTTCCTCCTTCTAGTTTAGCTCTGTCCCGCTTGCATCCAACTGTGGGTCTCCCTTCCTACATCCCCAATTCACTAGGCTATCTGCTGGTTCATTACCGCTTCATCTCACATGGGATGGTAGTATGTATGCTATCCTTCTTGCATTTTCTTATCTCCTTGACTATCCATGCAGTCCGCCAGCTGCGACTCAACTTTTCTGCTGGTGTTCCGTGCTGTAATTGTTTGAGTATGTCTATAGCTAGCTTCGAATCTCCTTCTACCTGGAGTTTCTGATACCCCTCTCGTATGGCTATTTCTATCCCCCTTTTCAGCACATGGAATTCTGCTTCATTGTTTGATGCATTTCCACAGTCCATCATGTATACCCTTAGTGTCCTTCTTCTATCATCCCTGAATATTCCTCCAATGCCTACCTCCTCTGGGTTTCCTTTTGCAGCTCCGTCAAAATTCAACTTTGTGAATCCCTGCTACAAATTCCTGTAGTATTCGTTGTCCTCTACGCCTTTTGCCTGATATTCCTTACAACCATGTCTGTTATGCTTATTTTTAGTTGCAGACGGTTCATAATTCGTGTCTCTATTTGGTCTGCTTTCCAGTCTTCATCGTTCCACTTCTCTATGATTATAGTTTCTCTTATGTTCTGGACTGTTTGGTTCCATATATCATTCGTTGCTCTATCATCGTCCTTAAAAATAAATTGGTTCCTTTCTTTCCATATGTTCCATAGGATGAACCCTATGGAGAGATTCCAAGCTCTATTCAGGACTGCATTTTGGTATGGTTTACTCATCCAGTTTTCTACTGTTAATTTCATACTGTTTGTGTCTCTATCGCTGATTTCGAAGAGTTGCTAGTGGTGTCGCCACAGGTTGTTGCTGACTCGGCAGGTGTTAGTCAGGTGTTCCATCATTTCTTCTTGTTCTTGGCATAGTATGTAGTGTGATGGGCCTTGCGTCCCCTTTATTCACAGCTGGTCCTAGGTTAAAGCTCGCCCGTGGGTCATAATCCAGGTAAACAATGTTATCTTTAGCCAGGTTTTCATTTTCTAAATTCTGTCCCATTTTTTTGTTTCGGGGTTGCTAGTGCTACGAGCCTTTATGTAGTATCCTTCTGTTGTTATGAACATCCCTTTAATTTTTTTCCCCATCTTATGATGACTGTCCCTTCTTTGGTTGCTATTTTCCTTGTCTCCATCTCCTTTTTGTAGTTTTCCCATTGTTCTATTTCTGGTGCTTCTTGCCAGTCTTTTTTTTTTTCCATTTTCTCCAGTATTCGTCCCTTTCAGGGAGCCAATAGTTCCAGACTGCGTCTTCCTCTGTTTGGGTGGTGAACTGGTGAATTTCTTGGAGTTGAGGTTGTTGACGGAGTTTTTCTCTTTGTTGCCATGCCTCATCCCAGAAATTCACTTTGTCTCCCTCTCTTATTTCTGAGAAGCTATGTTCTATTATTAGGTCCCCATTTGATCTTGCCAGGTTCCATATTGCAGATCCTTTCTTTTTCGATTGGCTTCTTATTTTTCCTTCTAGAGATCCGACCATCTCATATCTTTTCTCCCACAACTTTTTCCACAAGTCTTCTCCTCCTTGTATCCATCCCCACCACAATTTTTCCCCCATTACCTGGTTTAGGATATATGGATCGTGCACCCCTAGTCCTCCTTCTGTTAATGTTTTATTTAGCCATTTCCATGATAGCAACGCCCACTTTTTAGCTTTGTTTGTCCCTTGCCATAGGAATTTTTTAAAGATTTCCACCATTTTTTGACATATTGTTTTTGGTATAGCTTGGCTAGTCATTTGATAAATTGGGATTTATTGGAGGACCGATTTGAGGAGGATGATGCGGCTCAGGGTGTTTAGAGCCCTAAAAGTCTAGTTATCCATTCATTTTTGTATCTTTCCCATCATACCTCTCCAGTTAGCAATTCTATTTTACTTATTACTTAATTGAATGCCTAGATATTTAGTGAGGAATTTCCTTGCTCAAAAACCCATGGTTCTTGCCAGAAATGATTAGGAAGTCATTTGAGTGTTGAAGAAATAGATTTCTGATTTGTCTTTGTTTATCTCAGTCCCTGTTTCTTTTGTAAATGCGTCGAGGATTTCCATTAATTACTTTGCTTCCTTGAGGTTGGCTTGTCTGTACAACATGAATTCATCCACAAATTGTTCATGTGTTAGGGGTAGTTCTTCTCACCACAGTCTGAGTCCTTTTAGCTCTCTGCTATTCACTCTTGCTTTTATTAGTCTTCCTAGAACATCAGCAGCTAGGATGAACAGAAACGGGGATAGTGGATCCCCCTGCTTGAGTCCTCTGGACGGGTTAAAGGCTTTTGTAGGTGTCCCATTTAGCAGTATGGACATAACTGGCGTAGTAATCATAGACATTACCCATTCTATCCATTTGTCATCAAAACCATAAGCTTTGAGGATTTTATGGAGATATTCCTAGCTTAACCTGTCATATGCTTTAGCTAAGTTTAGTTTTATCATCATCCCCTTCTGTTTTGAATTCTTCAGTGAATGGATTGCTTCTTGAGCAACTATGATTTCGTCCACTATTTGTCTCCCTTTAACGAACCCCGTCTGTTCCTGTGAAATCGGCTCTGGGAGTATAGATTTTAATCTATTCACTATTATAGTGGCTAGGATTTTGTAAATTACATTACATAGTGCTATCGGTCTGAATCCTTATGGTTCCTCAACTTTTTCCGTCTTCGGAATCAGGGCGAGGAAGGTAGCATTCAAAGTCAGGTGCATTCTTTTCGTGCATCTAGATTCTTCCACTGCATTTACAATGTCTTGACTCATGAAGCTCCCTGTGGCTTGGAAGAATTCCGAGGTGTATCCATCTGGTCTTGGTGCTTTGTTCTTTGTCATCATCTTCACTGTCTCTTCTACTTCTTTCTCTGTTATAACCCTTAGGAGTGTCATGTTCTGTTCTCTATTCACCCTTTTGGGTATATATTGGCTTATTTTTGCTATATCTTCCTCTCTATTGCTTTGCGTCTCGGTCAAGATTCCTTTGAAGTGTTGTACCAACAGATTCTCCATCTCCTCTTTCTGAGTTAACTTATTGCCTTGGTTATCTTTTAGAGAGAATATTATGTTTTGCTATCTGTATTGTTGCATAGCCTCGTGGAAGAATTTCGTGTTTCTCTCCCCCTCTTTCAGCCATTGTATTCTCGATTTTTGTCTCCATAATATTTCCTCTTGTTTTCTTCTTTCCTCCAGCCTGTTTAGTACCATTCCTTCTTCCTCTGCTAATTCCTCTTTTCTCCCGTCTTTTATAATATTTTGTTGTATTTTTTTCATTTATGTCTGAAGCTTTTCTTGGTCTTTTTGAATATGTCTAAATTCCTCGCTAATCCACTTCTTTATTTTACCTTTGAGATCCTTTAATCTTAGTTGTAGAGTGTGCATTTTGTTTCTTCCGTTTATTCCAGTCTCATTCTCCTTCCACCACTGTTCCATTTTTCTATGAAGGTCGGATCTCTCAACTAGAATGCCTCGAACCTGAAGGGTCTATTCTGATTTTGTTGGTTCATGGTGATTTCTAATTTTATGGGCCAGTGATTGGACCCTTGGCAGGGTAGGATTGTTGCTTCATAGAAAATGTCCTTCCCTATGAAATGTTCTGTTGCAAGGAACCTATCAAGCCTAGAAGCTATTTTCTTGCTTCCTCCTCTACGATTGTTCCAAGTGTATTTGCCATTAATGGTATGGATGTCTATCATTTTCAGTTCTGATTGTATGTCCTTGAATATTTCCATGTCTGGTTTTTCTCTTTGCAGTCCGCCTTTCTTTTCACCTTTTGAGGTTGTCCTATTAAAGTCGTCGGCTATCAGCCACAACTTTTCTTTGTGCAGGTTTCCTAACTGTTGGAGTTGGAGGAGGAAACTTCCTCTTTCCACTGGTATATGAGGTCCATAAACTGCTGAGACCAAGAACCATTCTTTGTGGCCTATAAGTCGGAACCTCCTGGTGAGAATCCTTTTCATTCCTATCCAATAATCTACTGTGACTTCCGCGGGGTTCCATAAAATTTCAATTCCCCCGTTGCCTTTTGCATCAATTGTCATACATTCATATGTAGGTTTTATTTTGGTTAAGATCTCCTCCATTTTCCCCCTTGTTATTTTTATTTCCTATAACAACATTATTTGGGGTCTTTCTCTTTTTACCCTTTCTGCTAGGTATCTCTATTTACCTTTTCTATTAAGTCCCCATATATTCCAGGATGTAATTATCATTGGATGGTTGGGTTTGTTTGGTGGAATACCATTGCAAGTGGAACTACCCTTCCAGTGTTTACTAACATTTCCCCCATGATCTGTATTGATTCCCGAAGATTCCTCCTGCCTTTTTTTTTCCTCCTTTCGTTTTACTTTGTTGATCTTGATTATTTTCTTGTTGGATGCCTAGTTGTTCAACCATTTCTGTCTTTCCCTGATCTTGGTTTTCCTTGTATTTTTGAAAGGTTTCCCTGTATAATTTTTTTTCCTCTTCTCGGATGAACCTTTCGTCCAAGTGTCTCCATTCGTTTAGAAGTTTCCTCAAGATTTCTTCTTTTGACGTTGGATCTTCCCCTCTATTGATATCGATTCCATTACTTCACTTTCGTGATTCTCTCCCTTTTCCTTTCCTTCCTTTTCCGTTGTTTCACTTTGGGTTTTTTCTTAGTATTTTTTGTGCCTTGGCTTGTGCTGCCCTCCTATTCTTTCTCCTCCTGATAGTCCATTATTCGAATTTCCTTATCTTCTTCTTTTACCTGTAGAACTTCAAATCTGTTTGACTTATTTGTTTTAGAATGTTTTTCCTTTCTGCCTTCCTTGGGGTTTTCCTTTGTGGGTCCTTTTTTGTTTTTTATCTCCTGAAACCCTTTTTTATCTTCTTGATATTTCTTCTGTTGCTTGTTTCTCCATTCCTCCTCTTCTATGTTGAGAGGACATTCCTTGAAAGGATGTCCATATTCATGACACTTTCTACATCTGAAAGGGATATGCTCGTAGTCTAAGCTTGTTTCCATACCTCGTCATGGTATTCTAGCTCAACTGAGCCCAAGATCGGGTCGGTTATGTTCATATAAACACAAATTCTTGCATATGAAGTGTATCTTCCTTTCTTTTTTGATTCATCTATTTTAACAAAGCTTCCTATAGTATTTCTTATTCCCTCCAGGATATCTGGATCCCAGAAGTCTATTGGTAATCCAAACAGTCTTACCCAAACCGGGGCTGCTAGGAATTTTTCTTTTTCAGTGTTATAACATTCCTTCGAGTACCTCATGAACAATCCCACATTATTATGATATTATGGACCATTTTCAAACACTCTTTTTTTGTCTTGCAGGTTTGAGAAAATTACCGTAAAGAAGCCTCTTACTTCTAGCTTTAGCTCTATGTGGCTTCGGGGTTGCCATTTTTGCTAGATCCATCTGGTGAGGTCCTTTTTTAATGGCCATACGCCAATAAACTTGCATATTAATGCATGGTCCTTCATGTAGCTTCTATAGCCCTCTAGTTTATTCATGGGAATAATGAATCTCAGTTTTTCCACTGCACATGGTAAGCACTTGTCTCTACTGCCTGCCTGCCATCTTGCTCCAAAGACCGGTCCTTGCATCTTCATTTCCTCGTCCGGTTTGCTGTTGCTCGGTCCTTCCCCTGCCGTTGCATCTCTATAGGAGGGGATCTCTCCCCTCTTGTCTTCCTCTGTCATTGTTGTAATCTCTTAGTTTCAGTGCCGCTTTCTGACTGCAATTGTGGTTTTCCACACCGCCTACCTCATGGCCGCATGACCATTAGAGTTGCAGAGCTCCAAAAAACCTATGCGATTTTTGCTATGAGAGATAGTTTGTTTTGAAAGTTTATAAATATACCTTTTTTTCTAATAAATATTTTGAATATATCACAGTTTGCAATGTGTTTCAATCTTTTATATTGATCAAATTTTGAGTCAAGGAAAAATGATAAATGAAAAATCATGTTAAAATTTTAATTAAAATGATAAATTCTGAATCCTAAAATATTAAATTAAAATGTGCATTTATGCAAATTATATTTTTTTATTCATCTTCATTGGGATGAAAAGTTAATTTTATTGTTCATGCAAGTGTGCTAGTTATTTTAGGTGAAAATGAAACTATAAATTAGTGTGATGTGGTTTAGAGATATTTTAATTTTAATTAGAAATCAAGATTCATTCATTCTCGTAGAATTTCTATCTTTTGAATTTTATTTATTATATTTGCAAAAGATTAATTTATTTCTGTTAAATAGATTGTGTATAAAAAATGCAAAATTTTCAAATCTATGTAAAAGATGGACACTATATTTACTCAAAATTTTATATTACTAGAAGTTGAAATTATGAGTGTGCAATTACTTGAATGATTTAATTACCTTTTTCATTCATTCTTTGTAGTGCAAATTCACTATATTTAAGTTGGGATAGAAATTGAAACATTCACTATATATCGGTTGTAATTGTTATTATTTAAATTAAAATGCATAAATAGAATGAATGTCTTGAAAATCTTATTGTACACTTAAATTGTATTTTTAATAGGTTGAATTTGCAATTTCAATCTTTATTGAATCTTGGACAATGACCAAAATGTAAGATAGTAAAATATTAAAACATTTTAACCCAAATGTAAAATAATAAGATATTAAAACGTTTTAACCACATGAAATTATTATTTTCAATTGCTTTATATAACATACACATTTTTTTAACCATATATACTATATAAATAATTATTTTCTTTTATTAAAAAATAATTAATTTTTTTACTATTAATAAAGTACATTTATATTTATTAAAATTTTATTTTTCAAGATAAATATTTATATTAAAACGATACAACTTTATTAGTTAAATAAACAAATTTATAACTCCTTAAAACATATTTCAAATGTAAAAGATCATGTCCTCAACAATTGTTTGTTTGAGAATATACTACGCCATCAACAATATCAAGCTGAGCCTTGACTGTGAAACTAAAATATCCAAAACTCCAGAAACTTCAAAAATCTAAATGACGACTTTTGGGAAAATGCAGCTGAAACTCAAATATCCAAAACTCCAGAAACTTCAAAAATCTAAATGGCGACTTTTGAGAAAATGCAGGAGTCCGCTAATCCAGATTGGGGACATTATTTTGTGTGAATTTTAGGGAAAATCTGCATGTTTGCTATTTCGAATTTGGGAAAACATTTCATAAAATGTGTTCAGAAAATACACATTTCTGCTAGTCCAGATCCAGGAAAACATTCCTGCTAATCCAGGTCAAAATATCTAGATGTTTGTATTAAAAATATTTCAAGAACCACTCTCAAAATATCTAAATATTTGTATTTGACTCTTTTAGATATGGAATATTATACTAATCTTAATTCGGGAAAAAATTTAATGCTTATTTATTTAATTTTCCATATATTTTGATCTAATTTTTCTCTTTAATTTAATGGATAGTATATATCTGTATCCGACTATTCTTTTTAAATACATTTTTTAAAAGTTTTTGAATGAGGTTAAATCTCCCTGAATTTCTAGTCAATTCACAGAAATTTGGAAGTTTGTAAATCCCTTTTTTTTTTAGGTTTTGAAATAGATAGGGTAAACTGGATACCTGTTGAAATTTTTGAAACACGCTGGAACTTTGATTGTGGAACTTGAATATCAGGAAGTACATAAACTTAAAAAATCCAGATGATACTTTTTGAGCAAATCCTGATGTCTGATAATTTGAATTTGGGACATTAAAATATGGATGTTCGCTAATTCTTATTCTAGAAAACTTTTTATGCAATGTCTTCAGGAAATAGGTATTTCTGGTATACTGCAGATCAGACAAAATATTTGAAGCAACCATACTCAAAATATCTGGATATTTGTATCCGAATTTTCTTGATATCAAATATTCAACTATTCTTAATCCAAAAATGTTTAATGTTTATTCTCTGAATTTTTCAGAGATACAAATTCACTGTTTCTATTTTGCACTGTTGCTAATCTATTGATAAGTATTCCATAATGTTTGACCTTCCATTGCAAATGGTGCTTAGCCTTAGCCAGATTTCTCCAATGGCCTGAACGTTCCACACATTCGTTTCCAGGTAATTGAAGTTAATAGGATCAAATAGTTTAGGATACCTTTTTTGGTGTGGTTAGAGTGCATTTTTTGGTTTATTAATTAAGTATTTTTTTTTCAAAAAACACGTGTCAATTCTACAATGAGCATGAATGTTCAAAAAAACACGTGTAAATTCCACAATGAGCATGAATGGTATTATATATGGCTTTCATGATGGGAGGTAGAATGTACCTATAGACGCAATTTGTATCGTAAAAGAAGATTTTTCATTATGTAATTTTGGACTCCACTATCAAATAGATTAATCTCAGCATCCATGTATTGCAAAAAAAAATGTCATTATAAAATTTTAGACTCCATTATCAAATAGATTAATCGGAGCATCCTTCTCTTGGATGTGGATTTTAGGTATGCAATGGGCATGGAGCAACTTCCACTTTTGACTTCCCTGGATACTTATTAGATGCTTCAATATGCAATTGATATAAGTTCAAGTTATATAATGTTGTAGCAAATAATTCTCAAGTTGTTGAATTGACAATATAGAAAGTCAAATATTTTATTTATTTATCTAAAGTGTTGTGACCAAATTTTTGGTGATTTACTTTGTAGAATTCACGAGAGTATCTTTTCACCATGTATGGAACTTGGATCAAGGTAAAACTCTACTATACCTAAGCTTTCTTTTGAGATTATTATTACATGTATTGCTACAAAGAGGGTTAATCTTCAACAATTTTAGATTACTCCCATTCTAATTCCTTCATTAGGACTCCCCTAAAAATCTAAAGAGTGTAAGTCAATCACTAACATCTATTCTCTTGCCTTGGTATATTTTTGGATCCTCTAAAAATGCAAGCACAATAGTACTTGTAACATTAATACCCGTGAGTTTCAAAATGAAATCCTTAATACACACATAGTTAACATACACCATGTTGGAAACAACTAGATGAGAGAACCCCTAACCATATGCTCCACTACTCCACATCTCATAAAAGTCACTCTCATGTTTAATACTCTCCTCTTATTACCTAAAACACATCTATTAAACCCTTCTTCTCTTTGTAAATTGACACAAACATAGAAAACCTTATGTACCCGTAGGAAATACTAGAAATATTGAATTAACAAGTTCCACACCTCAAACATTGCACATTTGCAGGTTCAATATAAGAACCATCAATTCAATGTTTTGGGAAAGTGAGGTGCTTTTCAAAAGGAATCTTAAAGTGCTTCCTAGGTTGCATATGGCTTGCCCAAAAACATAGGGTTGTATTTAGCTTTGAGAGATAACTCAAGTGGTCATGAACAAAGCATAATATCTCTTCCCTGAAAAGTTGGGGAGGTCACCTGTTTGAAAAGAATATACCTAGAAAAAATAATTTGGTTCTAATTAATTCTTCTTAGTACTTGCACACAACATACCAAAAATACACCCTTCTCATTCGTGTAGCATTTCAAATGAATAAAATAAACTCAAAAGTACTAACCTACCTAACATAAGGCATGTTACTTTCTCATCAAATCCGTGATTCAAATAAAAGAAAATATAATAAATCATGATGTTGTTGCTGGATTTGAACCTTACGATCTTTTCTCTTGAAATTATATAGTTTGAGTGGGCCTAATGGTTAAGAGCATGCGTTTCCTCCTAAGAGGTCACATGTTCAAAACTTGAGGGGGGTAGAGTATGTATGCCTTCATAGATTTAGCAGTGGATCCCTTGTCCCACAAACAAGGGGGTCTCATACACCAATTTGGTATCTGACTAGGATGTGACTTTAAAATTACATAATAATAATATTTTTTTTGCTACCTTGTCCCACAAACAAGGGGGTCTCATACACCAATTTGGTATCTGACTAGGATGTGACTTTAAAATTACATAATAATAATATTTTTTTTGCTATAGTATTAATTTCCGCTGAAAAGTGGTTGTAGGTGAACAAAACTACCAAATCTGTGTGAAAAGTACGGAAGTCCTAACAAAAACGGAGGGGTAGAGTATGGAGGGGTAGAGTATGTATGCCTTTGTCGACTTAGGAGTCAAATCACTGCACAGAGTTGAGTTCTTTATTCCACAAACAAAGAGATCTTATACACCAATTTGATATCTGACTGGGTCGGGACTTTAAAATTAAATAATAATAATAATTTTTTTGCTATAATATTAATTTCTGCTTAAAAAAAAAGGGCTTATAGATGCACAAAATTACCAAATCTGTGTGAAAACCAGGATAAGTCCTAAAAATTTTAACTATCTCGTATCACAGTTGATGCTATATTATCACTGATGCTATATTATCACTAATGTGGTTGGCAATAATGGATAACTCTCGTTAACTTTCACGAGTCCCTTCCTCACAATCAAATCAAACTTGGTAGCTGGAAAGTTTAAATTTCAACGACAAGAATCAACTATCAGATCACCAATATCAAGCAAATTAACACGTCCTCGCCCATACTACCTGATCATACAATCATCGGCCAATCCATCTGATAGTTGTAAAACCATATTGGATGACAACTCACACCGGTTTTAGGTGTACACTTGCGATCCGATGGGATCCAAGGGCGAAGAATGTTCCAATCTAACGATCATTATGGCATATCGGATGGCAAAATGGGGCCTCATTAATGATCCTCTCACCATCCAATGGGATCTAACAACTAAGTTGGGATAAGATCAATGATTCACATGATGCATCATAACTTAACCTATGTGGAAGTTAAATGACACTAGTAGGTATGATGTATTCAATAGTCGATATCATCCGGATCCAATGAATCGAATTTAACTACTCGTCCATCATAGCTGATTCCCACTAAACCTAATAATTATTGGACTGGACAACGTACTAAAGAGTTAATACTTAGTATGCCAACATTGAATAAGTAATAATGTAACCTTAAACCCTTATTTGGCTTGTATGCAGTCGTTGCACTAGATTTGCCACCATAGCCCGTGAATTTTCAGAAATATGACTAAGAGTCAAGTCAATTAGGTCTCATAGAACTAGGTAAGTCCTAAAGCTCCACTATTGTACGTTAATTTAATCTTGCAGCAGTTTCTCATGGAGTTGAGAGAATAAATAATGGCGGTTGAACGATAAATGAAGTTTTATCAATGTATTTGCTCAAATCCATGATACCTTTGTCGAAAATGTAGATATAGTTAGACTTAGAGTCAAATTAGAGCAGGTGTTGAGCCATTAAAATCAAATGTCTATTTGTTAGAGAGTAGACTAGTAATTGTACTAGATGTTGCAAAGTAAACTCCGTAAGGAACTAGCATAGGAAAGAGTAGCATTAAGTTGTTACTTTTCCATGATGAAAGTGAAAGTGTCACTAGATTTAGCTAAAGAGTGTAAGTAGAATTTTGGATCTTAGTTAAAGAGGGGTGTCTCAAGAGTTGCATCATTGACATGAGCAGAGTATCCACAGATTCTCTCCTTTTGGTTCTCTCTTTTAGTATTCCCGTGAAAAATTGGACAAAGTAAGGTCTCCTTCCTCCTATGTTTTATTAAAATTAAAAAGCTTCTTTCCTTGTTAGAATTTGCAACTCAGCTTTTCCATATGGACTGACAAGGAGGTGGGTTTCTATTTCTAGGAGGAAAAAATAGTAAACATGACACTCGATGTGTTGACTCCATTTTAGAGATCTTTGAAGATTGTGATGAAATGGATTCGTGAAGATTAAATACAGAAAATGCACATGTATTGTTCCATACCTATGCTCCTATGGATTTAATTGTGACAAACACTAAGATATCCATCCATCAAACGCTGAGCTGCATCTCCAATTCTTTTCTCAGGATAGCAAAAATGACTGATTGAATTGTGACAACAACTACTCTATTAATTTTCATTTTGTTTCTTTCCTACGAATGAATTCAGTTCTATGAAACCAAGGCTTTCAACACAGATGTGTGTTATTTTATGCTTCCTACCACGTCTTGCCGGATATTGATAGTTAAAAGTGCAAAGAGCATTACTATTGTGATGTATAGGTTGATTGTTTTTGTAATTATGGATATCAAAAGAAGATTCAAATTCATGGGAGAGTTTCCCAAGGAAGATATTCATCCATCAAAGGCCCAACTGCACCTCCAATTCTTTTCTCATGATACCAATAAGGACGGATTTAATTGTGACAACAAACACTCTATTAATTATCATTTTGTTTCTTTCTTATGAATGAATTCAATTCTACGAAACTAGGGCTTTAGAGAACTGATAAGTCCAATCCATAAAGTTTATTGTCAATATGTTCAATTTTGGAATCAAGCATTCAATCCAAATGTCTTTATTTCTAATACCCATGTTTCCATACAATGAACATATGATGAATATAAAGCTACTATGGAAAAAGGAGGAGGATATGATGTCTATAAACATATTGTGGAACAAAATTCAAATATTTAAGATTTTTCAGGGTTGAATGATATCTTACAACATTATACACACTAATCACAATCACAAAAGAAAAAGAATACAAACTAAAAACAACCCAAAACAAAAGTGTCTCATGAAACTGTCCTCTGAAAATCCAAGCTATCCACTGAAAATCGAACAAAGACAAGATAAAACTACTTAGTCTTAAGTTGTATTTTTTTCTTGCAGACCTGCTAACATCAAGAAGATAGTACTCATGCAAGAGACAAATAATCTTTGAGCGTTCAGTTTCTTTTCCAACATAGAAAGCAAGAGTGATGCCCACTCTGTTTTTTCCTCCTTTCACATTGATGGGTTTATCGACACCTATAGCTTTCAAGTATCCAGTGGTCTTATTAGGCCTAAACCCATTGGGTACCTTTCTATCTCGGGGGTGAAGAATCATCATTACTTCTCCCGAAACATGACTTATCTTTGTACATGATGTACATTTGTTTTCCCTCCTTACCTATTCTCTCATAACATGCATGGCTAGATTCATTGTGACTCTATCCATGGCCCCTCATACAGGTAGGTTTTGATGGGCTTGTCACTATTGGAAAGAGTAGCAATTGTGAGATGCATTTTGACCTGGATTTATCTTTTAAAAAGAGTGAAGGTAGGTCATACTTAGTATATTTTGATGATCACCTTGAGAACATAGAACATGAGTATAAGTTAAATTTTAAGGATATTTATCTTAAAGTTCATAAACCTTGGCGAATATTAGTAGTCCTTAATATGAAAACTATAAATGTTTAGTGAAATATTTATAAAAATATTCAAATTTCTAATTATATTATATATAGTCTCTACAAAAGTCTGGCAATTTATAAGCTAAAATAATTTTATACTATAAAATTTGGGCGAATCATTTTTAAAGAAAATGGAAATTGGAAAATCTTTCTTTTAGAAAAAGCATGAAAAATTAACCCACTTGTGAATATTAGCCCCTAAAATTTTCCGTGATGAATATGATCTTATAGAACCAACTATGGCTAAGCAAGAGGTATTTTTTAATATAAAGGAACATGGTTATTCCCTTGATGAAGCATACCAACAGGGCTCATTTAAAAACTAGTTAGCCTTGAACAGAAAGAATTGTAGGTGAACATAGCACACCAAATTGGTAGATGAGTCGTATGTTAGGGAGGATGTGGTTGACTATTTTCCTTTAATGGAGAGTGAGATTGATAGTATTTCCATCACATATGAAGAGGAGGGGTATATGTCTGTAGATATTGAAGATATCTCTTTCAAGAATCCTCTGTACTTGATGAACTAAAAAGTCCATCCAAAAATTAAAGAAAATGACAATTCTCCACGACATTTGATAAAAAAGGATGACATTGAGAAAGGCTAGTCTTTGACATTATTCCCTCATGAGAATATTGATCTGACCAATGTGATAAAACAAGACAATATCAAGATGAGTAATAAGGAAAGTATTTCCAAATGTCTAAGCGACCATTTCGCAATCCTTGAAAAACAACCAATTTCAGATACACCAAGAGAATGGAATTTTTCCAAGTATCAAATGTGGATATGATGACTAACATAGTTAGCGACATTAAGTTTTTTGTTAGTTTGGAGCAATATTGGGGTAGAGGACTTGTCATAGGATTGGAATATGGTTTATCAATTTTTTTAATGATCATCATGAAGGAATCATTGAGATTTCCTATGGTAATAATGAAAAGAGCAACAACACTAACAACCATAACGTTATTATCCTAATTTTCTCAATGTAAAAACAGTGGTTTGGTGCACTCTTGTAGTTGTATTTGGTGTCTTAGGAAGAAGACCATACAAAGTGATTGCCCAGGTGCAACTAGAAGAGATTGACCAGGTGCAGCTCACTCCATCAAAGGCCTAGCTACACCTCCAATTATTTTCCTAGGATACCAATAAGGATGGATTGAATTGTGAAAACAACTACTCTATTAATTTTCATTTTTTTTTTTTTTTTGCTTATGAATGAATTCAGTTATGTGGAACTAGTGCTTCCATAATAGATGTGTATTATTCAATGCTTTCTACCTATTATTTTATGCATTTAGTACCAACTTGGATGCATAACATATTTTGACATAGCAGAGGTTGAAGATTAACGCTCAATCAATAATCACCATCACCTAAAACGCATATAGGCACCAGCTATGAAAGCAATGGAAGCACATAGCCAATCAAATAATTCCAATGAATATTGAATACCCACCTAACACATAATACAAAATACGAATTATAAGGAGCATAGGTAAGGATTGGAATGGGTAGCTCTAGTTATAATATTGGTGGTGGATGAGACGATGATTCTACTAATGTTGAGTCTGGGTTTGGAGTTTCCAGATTTTCTATTGTTGCTGTAGAGTGTGGCTTTGATCTACCTCTACATAATCAAATTCTTTCTCCTCGGAAACTACTATCAACTGAATAGACATATTAATTTATGAAGATTTTCGGAAAAAATCACATTGCCAATATTTGGTCGACGCATTTCGAACGAGCCAGTGTGGTTCATCTTCAAGACAAGACGAAGAGACAGATCTCAGAAGAAGGTTAAATAGGAAGATAGGTCATTCTAACGGTTAGAGGAAAACGACTAAATTTGACCAGGGAGGGAAAATTATATTGTTTATTAGTTTATTTATTTAATTTATTTATATATTATTATAATTTAACCAAACAACTATATTTGACTAGGGTAGGTTACTATTTAATTCGTTTAAATTAGTTAATAATTAATTCATTCATTCATTCCCTTATTTAATTACTTATTATTCTTACTTAATTATTTATTTGGTATCTCATTTGGAAAAAATAATAAGGATTAAAAATTGTTAAAAAAATATGATAAGGAATAAATAAATAATAATACTAATAGAAATTAAATGGTGAATAGACATAATCAACGACGACTTCCTCCCCATTATTTAAAGTTTTTGCAAAAATCGTAAACCCTTCCCATCCAATTAAATACATTTTGACCCTTTCACATGCTTATTCATGAACTTTTCTGAAATTTAAGAGATATAATAATGCAGGGTTGAATTTAAGGTTGGACAGTCGATCGAATCTCGAATCAGCCAAAAGTTTGGGGGTTCCACTAATAAGATTACTGTTATCAATTGATGCTTAAGGATGTTGAAAGTGAAAATTGAAGTCAGATTGGGCGCGTGCCGAGCGGGGAGGTGAGCCGAAAGCAACCAACCAGGTCGCCTCAATTTGGACTGTCTCAGCCATGAGCATAACCAATCAAGGATAAGCAAGTAATCTGAAGAACCAATGCATGGTTTGCGCCTGTCTTTTTCCTGTTTCAAGCTATCGTTTAGGCCATGCAAGCCTACCACCCGATGTGCCTCATCTCAGACACTTGAAGGCATTTGCCTACAGCCGTCCATGCTAGCCCATTGACTAACACGTAGACCCTCTCTCTTCATTGTTCTTTATTACCAACTCTATGAGGGGAGTAAAATTTTCGCTAGCCTCACTTTCATCATTGTTCATCATCCTCTCCCAGTCACTTGAATCTATCCAATTTACATCCAAATCTGTTGGTTTTCGGGTTCGTTGGAGGAGTTTTGGTGCCTTCCCCTCGGCATGCGCCTGGTAAGAGGTTAGTCTTTCTGTCCCTAACAGCCTTAGTTTTTTCATTTTAGCTTACGGAGTATCTTTTCTTCAGTATTATAGAGACTGCTTAATTTCAGTAAGTTCTTGTCGTTTTGAAAGTCTCTTGCTACGATGCTTTAAAACACAATATAGTCAGGAAGTCTATTAAAATTCTGGGCCAATCTTTTAAGATTCTCAATATTTGGAACCCGGAACTTTCAACATGGATTAAGATATCTTCTCAGGGTTTGTTTCTTTTATCCAGCAAGCTTCAAAGCTTCTTTACTCTATCTTAGGGATTATTCAAAATGTCCTAGGCAATCTTTCATAAATTAAAGAAGTTTATAGTAATTTATAAACCTTGCACAGACTTTCATTTCAAAGTAGGGGCATGGTGGTGTATTGTTGAAATATATTGCTATTGTTTAGTCTGTCAAGAATCTTCATCCAGTTAACAAGATACAAGGAGCTGGTATGCCTTCATGAGTTGCACTGTTTCAACATCTGGAGGTCCTGGAACTCCCATGGACTGTTGCCAGTAGGTTTTTTTCCATCAGTCGGAGGCCTTGGTTTTCTGGTCCGGAAAACCTTTTCCACGGGACCGGTTTTAACAGTCTAATCTGGAATTGGAATTTCAAATCTCATAGGGATTTGGGATTGTCCTTTAGATGACATGTCCTGTACTTGAGGGTATAAAAAATATAGGATTTTCCCTTTCCAGTCAATTTCCCTGTGCGGTGTCGTCAGCCATAGTTATTATCTCTGGCCAAAAGGCCACTTCTATTTCCGTGCCCACTCTGAAACCTGGAATCATCCTTCTCGAGTCTTCTTTAGCGCCAGCTCAAGTGTCAGAAGTGACTTTATTTCCCTCATTTGGAATTTACACCATCCAGGCTTTATGTTCAAAATTGGTCAGAGGTTGATAAATTCTGGTACTATAATCTCGATTCGGTAATCTAATTAGGACAAAGGGGGAAGTTTTTGGAGGCGCATGGATGGTGGGTCTGATGCGTCGGCCACGAAGGCCATGGTTCGGGCTGCAATTCAGGCCGAGAAGGATTGGGGGGATGCCACGTTGGCTGGTGGATGGCAATCAACCTTGGACGACATGGTTGTCAAGCCTGTGATGTATGATGATGACAGGGAGAAGGTGAGGCTTCGAAGAGAGCTTCCACTTTGGGAGATCAATAGGAAAGGTGCTTCCCAGCAGAAAGACAAGCTTTTGCGCGAACACGCAAACCACTATAATAAGGCCCGGAACCCTGTCAAAACCACCCCCCCGCCTACTGCATTAAAATTGGATAGCATTCACTTGACTGAAAGAATCGAAAGTCTTCAGGACCTTGCCTTGGTGGGTAGATGGCATTTTCCAGAAATGGATGATGCGGTGATGAGGAAATGGCTCGTCGTTCAGTGGAAACCACTGATCGGATATACCCCCATTATTTCAAATCTCATGAAAGAGTGGTATTGCTTTCATTTCTTGAATGCCAGTGATGTAGAAACCGTTCTGAAGAGTCCATGGGTTTATAGAAGGAGCTTCCTTGCTCTCTATAGGTGGTATATTGGGTATGACCCCTTGAAAAACACTCCTTCGAATAACCTGATCTGGGTAAAACTCCCAAACCTCCCCCTGGAGATGTGGTCAAAGGAAACTTTAGCAGAGATTGGAAATTCAATTGGAAGATTTGTCTACGTTGACCCAAGGTGTCTTGGGGAAAAAGATAAAAGAATAGCGTGGATTCTCATTGAAAAGGCCTATAGGGGGGGTTTCCTGACCATATTGAGATTGCATGGAGAGACTTGAAAATAAAACAAAGATTGGATTTTTGGGGCATCCCCTTCAGATGCTCGGCATGTCACAGGACAGGTCACCTTATAAAAAACTACTCTCGGCATCAGGTTCTAAAAAATAAACTGCTTCATCGAAAGTTCTGGACAGAATCCCCCGTGCTCACTGAAAAGGAGATCCCATCTCCTTCTGCTAGTTTATCTTCGACGAAACTTTTGGATGGGAAAGTTTTTAAAAATTTAGAAAACAATGTCATCCAATCTCCACAACTGTTTTCTCAGGATTTTACTCAGGGCCTCGACTCCAAACCTGAAAGCTCGGCTAAGGTTGGCTTTACTGCTGAATCCCCTCCGTGCGTGCCCATCCCGGAACCAAATGACGACAAAGCAGTGCCTCCTCCACTGCCCATCCATTTTACGGTGGGCTCCCATCCCATTCTTATTTCATCATCCTCGCCGACGCCTAAAAAGAACTTTTTACCTCATTCGAAAGGCAAAGAGCCAATGGTAGCTGCTACCCCATTAAACTCCCCTGTTTCGTCTCCAACAAATTTGTATGACAACGACTTAGACTTTCTTCTCAACAGAAAATCTCTTGAGCTGGAACCATTGACCATCCATAAACCAAGAAATCCTGTTGTCCCCTTCATAAGCCCAAATTCTGCAAGGAACATAACAATGAGAAAGAAGCACAATGGTGGTAATAGACATTTTAGGGGGAGGACAATTGCTGCAGATAGTGGTGTGAGGAATCTGTCCCTAGTTGATGTTCCCATTTCTGACATGTCAGAAACATAGCCTCTTAGAGCAAGCGTGGCTGGAGAAACATCAAAATGACCTTTATAATGTCTATGAACATTAGAGGTCTGGGAGCAGACCTAAAATTTTTGGCGTTAAAGGATCTTTTCTACTCAGCTCAGCCAAAAATTATTTTAATTCAAGAAACCATGCACAACAATCAAGTGTCCATATCTTATTTCAGGAAAATGTTTCCCTCTTGGTACCTAGTAGCTTCGGAGGCAAAGGGTCTGTCGGGGGGTCTGGCGGTCTTG
Source organism: Pinus tabuliformis (assembly GCA_031772625.1). NCBI lineage: Eukaryota > Viridiplantae > Streptophyta > Pinopsida > Pinales > Pinaceae > Pinus > Pinus tabuliformis. The sequence continues at coordinate 258,938,133 of CM062819.1, read as the reverse complement.
TGGGACCCTGCATGGATCAGAGCTAAAGCATATAAGTGCTTTGCAGGCATTCTGATCTCAGCATCTATCAGAGGAAAAGAGAGCCCCATTAATATTTTAAACATCTACGCCCCATATAAGAACAGGATTCCTTTCTGGGAAAATTTATTTGACTCAGAAATTTTTGATATTGAATCGTTGTGATTGCAGGTGATCTAAATATAACATTAAGCTCAGAAGAACGATCGGGAAACTGCAGGAAGAGAGACCCGCTTGCAAAACACATAAAGTATGAACTACTGCTCAGGAATCTTGTAGACATAGCTCCATCAAAAATGATGCCCACGTGGGACAATGGGAGAGCGGAGAAGGCGTATATAGCAAAAAGAATTGATCAGTTCATAGTACATGTCAGCATTATTGATAAAATGGGCATGCCATATTCATCAATTGGGAATGTCTTTATTTCGGACCATAGGCCGATTTATCTCTCTTGGAGGGAAAAAGGGTTTAGAAAGGGGTACCCATTTAAATTCAACAGAATATGGTTGGAAGACCTAGGCTTCAACGAAATCATAACTAAAACATGGAAAGACTTCTCTGCAAAAAACATGATTCCCCCATTTATGACTTTCTAGATAAGCTGTCTGCTATGAAAAAGGTTGTAAAAGAGTGGCAAATAAATAAAGATAGAGGGATATAAATGCTCTTCAAGAAACTCAGAGAGAAATGGACAGAATTTCCGAGGCTATGGATGCAAATTCCCTCCCTTTTAGCATGAGATGTCGTTTAAGGGAGCTCGAAAGGAAAAAACAAAACTTTCTGAAGCAGGAAGAAGTCTCTTGGAGGCTCAAAAGTCGGGCATTATGGCTCAAAGAAGGTGACCGAAACACCAAGTTTTTTCATAAGTATGCAAACTCAAGGTGTGAGAGAAATACTATATGGAAAATAAAGGATGGTCAGGGGGGCTATTTTTTCTCTCAACAAGATATTTCAAAGGAAGCAGTTAGACACTTCAAAAGCCAATATAGAAGAGGAGATGGATGCGGGTTCCAGGACATTCTATGGGGTATAGACTTGGTCCCACAAATGTTTGATGATGAAAAAAATGAGAGTCTGTTTCAACCCATAACAGAGGAAGAACTTCTAGGAGTGATGAAATCCTTTAAAAAGGATAAATGTCCCGGCCCGGATGGCTGGACAATAGAATTCTTTGTTCATTTCTTTGATATCATCAAACAAGATCTGCTGAGGATGGTTGAAGCTTCAAGGATCTCGGGTAGCATTCATCAGATCACATCCTCCACTCAAATAGCTCTTATCCCAAAAAAAGTGGAAGCGGACTCATTTCAAGATTTCAGGCCAATATCCTTGTGCAATATAACTTTCAAAATCATAACAAAAATTATTGCAGAAAGGATAAAAGCGACTTTAGCAAGTTTTATTACAAAGGATCAACATGCCTTTTTAAAGGGAAGGAATATTTTGGATGCAGTCGCAAATACACAAGAATGCTTGTTTACTATGCTCTCAAAAAAATCAGATGCTGCCATTCTCAAAATTGATTTACAAAAAGCTTATGACTGTTTAGATTGGGGGTCCATAAGATGTTTATTAGCAAAGATTGGCCTAAAATCAAATTCCATCAGATGGATCATCGCATGTGTAGAAAATGTGAATTATGTTTTTATCATTAATGGGATGCCGTCTCCTTTTTTTCCTGCAGAAAGAGGGCTTTGCCAAGGATGCCCCCTTTCTCCTCTTCTGTTCTTCCTGACTATGAACACTCTTAGTCTCCATATAAACAAGGCAGTATCTGAAAACAAGTTCAGGCTTGTAAAAATTTGCAGGAACAACTTCATATCGCACGACTTATTTGTTGATGATGTGCTCATCTTTACAATGCTCTGTAGGGTCTCGTGGATATGTCTCAGTGACATTCTGAATAGGTTCCAAAATGCTACAAGGTTACAAATAAACAGGGAAAAATCAGTCCTATTCCACAATGACACCAATATGGATATGGTGAAATGGATCTCGGAGCTACTTGGAATAGAGGCGAGATCGATCAAGGATGGATTAAAATACTTGGGCTTTCAGCTAAAAGCCAAGGGGTACTCTAAAACAGACTGGCAGTGGCTTATAGATAGGTACTACAAAAAGATTTCGGCTTGGGAATACAGGAGTCTATCTTTGGCAGGGAGAATAGTTCTAACACAAGCTGTTTTAACGCAACTGGCTGTATATTGGGCACACATCTTCTTCCTCCCTGCAAGTATCATACAGAAAATGAATAAGATTACTGCAAACTTCATATGGGGTGGTAAATCAAATCAGAGCAAATATCATCTTTCAAAAATGGAAAAGATATCTATGCCCAAGAGCTCAGGAGGATGGGGATTATTGGATATGAGGACCTTTGGTAAAGCACTCCTGTGCAAATCATTGTGGAGAGGTATTTTTGGGGAAGGGTCGTGGAGCATTACCATCAAAAAGAAATATATGAAAGGAAAAGCCCTGGAATACTGGTACAAAACAGGCAGGATTGGAATCACATACGGGCAACCATATGGCTCAGTTTCCGCAAAGTTGAACAATATTTTTTAAATAATTTGAAATGGAACTTACAGTCTGGCAGCAAAATCCTAATTGGCTTAGATCCCATATGGAGCGGTCGGGAAAGTATTTCCATCCCCGAAAGTCTACTATTTTTTCTCCACAGGATCGGTATTTTCACATGGGACAAGCTCATTGCTGCTTGGCGTGGCCCTCTCCCTCTCTGGAAAGAGGCCATTGATCTTGGCTTGCCTGAGCCTCTGGCTCAGCTCTGGAATCCTGTCAAGGAAGCACTGAGAGGCTGCGGCTTTCATCGTTCTAAGCCAGATGACCATCTTTCATGGTTGGTGCCAAAAGCTAGTCTGTCGATTCGAGTTAAAGATATTTATACAGATTTGATAGGACTAAAGACCATACAATCTAGTACAAAGTTTCCTCCGCTCTTCTGGAAGACAGGTTGTTCTCCAAAATCAATATTTTTCTCATGGATGGTGTACCACAATAGAAATCTGACGTGGGAAAATCTGAGGAAAAGAAATTGGCATGGTCCGAGTAGATGTTCAATGTGCGAAGCAGATGAGGAATCCAATTATCACAGTTTCTTTCAATGCAAATCTTTCTTGCAAATCTGGCATGAATTGGCATTGCTATATGGCTTCCCTCATGTTGTTTTTGATTCAACTCAAGAAGCTTTCGAATGGTGGAGTGGGAAAAGAGATTCATGGAGGCCGATCATTATTATTATGCTGTGGTGCGCATGGAGGTGGAGAAATAATAAAATCTTCAAAGAATAAAAAATCCCCCTCAAATCTATCTTGCAACATATCATCTCCATTTATGAATTTGTGCCTAAAAAGCAGCTCAGAATGGAAAGAGGCAATAGAAAAGAGAAAGAAGTTGGTTTCACAGGTTTCCCGAGAGCGTTTTTTGATGGTGCTGAGCAACAAAACACTTGTGGATGCGGGGTTCACATTTTAATGGATGAGGAGCTTCAATATTTTATATCATGGAATGGAGGAAAGGGCACAAATAGTTCGGCTGAAGCAAGGGCTCTAGCGGGTCTCCTTGCTTTCTGCATCTTTTTTGATATACAGGCTATTTCAATCTTTGGTGATTCCAAAACAATGATCGATCATGTCAATGGAACCTGCCACATTAAGAACCCACACCTCGCAGGTTGGATGGACAGGATTATGTTCTTTTGGGGTCTCTTGAGAGGTTGCTCCATTCAACACATTTATTGAGCTCAAAATCAGCAAGCAGACTCCCTTTCAAAGAAGGGTCTGCTCCTTGAATCCGGTGCCTGGTCTATGAAGGTTATATATGGAGATTTTTCATGCTTTATCCAGGGCTTCTCTATTCTTGGTTCTTGATTTTCCTTCGGTTCTTCTCTTCTTCATCCTTTTGTTTTAATACTTGTATATGACAGGTTATATGAATGTCCAGCATTCCCGAATCCAAATCTTATTCTACCAATGTTCATGCATGCGATGCATGTGATGCACATATGTCGGGTATATGTTTTTCATGTTTTAGTTTTTTGGAATAGCTCAGGTGTTTTTTCTTTCTTCACAAAGGAACTCTACCTATAGTTTTTGGTCTCATGATCAAGATCCTCTTGCTTCTAAGAGCGGAATTCTGTAACTATTATATTTTCTCAATATAATACAATGATGCTTTTTCTCTCTGAAAAAGATCACTGTTATCAAGTAATATTATTAACCTTATAATAATAATTTGATTATTAAATAATATAAATTATTACTGAATGACCTTATTTAATTATTAAGGTGCCAGATCAGGGATGGAATTTGATGGGAAAAATGTCTGTCCTATGGCATTTTTCCTATATTTGATGTGATTTTTTTTTTAATACCTGTTTTTTTGGATGTGCTCATATCGATACAAAACATATTATTGAGGGGTTACATGTTTCCGAAAACGTCATTAATACTCATTCCCATTTGGAAAAGCCAATGAAATTTCCAATTTAGATAAATTCTTGGCATGATTCACTTCGAAGGCAGGACCACCCTCTTATTTCTATATCAAACCAACAATTTATGGCCATTTTATTCTATTTCTTCATGGGAGTTGGTTAATGGAAATCGAACTTTCTATTGCCCATTGGGTAAAGCGTGGTAATTCTATCCAACCCACTTTGGTTCCGGGCCACGCTTGATGTACAATATGAATAAACAGATCTCCGACAAAGAACCTTAGGTTATTATACGGAAATCGTGACTTGGAAAAATAAAGGCCTATTCCATTTTTGTTACAATGTTTCTCTATCTTTTGAAACCAGTGATAAAAGTAAGCCTTTATAAAATAAATGATATCCAAGTTACACACCTTCGAGGGGTTAAAGTAGCAATAAAGCACATTGAAATGGCCTTTCGCGCAGTTTTATGCTTTTGAAAAAATTTCATATGAGTAGGTCACACAACTAAGGTCAGTGTGCAATCAAATGAAATGAGATAGAAGAAATACTCTAGAATAAGGAAGACTAAGTATTAGGAAAGGGGTAGATTTCCTTTCAGGCCATGAAGTCTCAGCTCAACGAAGGGAGTAGATTTGACATGTCATGGTGCTTTCATTTTGCCACCGCATACTAATTAATTAAATAATTATATATCACCATGACCATCCATCAATAAGTTAGGCTCTCTCACCTGTCAAGGATTCATTCATATGTTTTCGAACTCTCATTATTATTATCATTGCCTTGGATTTTCCTCCCAACTTCATATCAAAATGAAAGGCAAATACAAGAAGAAAAATTTGAGCGGAAAGGACAAAATTTGGGGCTCGAAAATCATAAGCATAGTTTTGAACCTTAATCTGATTTAACAATTAATTAATTTTCAATTTAATATATATATATATATATATATATATATATATATATATATATACCAATTCCATGTTATCAAATGCATGATGCATAAACCACATGCCTTGAATTCCCATGGAATAACTTTACTCCCTTTTACCATTTTATTTGAAAAGAAATACTTAATAAAGTCACAGTTATACCTTGCCTTCAACTGTTTGGAATATCCTTTTGCAAATATTTATTTTCTTGCTTGTCAAGCTCGCTCATTACAACTTCAGAGTCCTATGAATTAATGAAATCAAATTATTAAGTGAATATTGACATGGATTATGGAAGTTTTAAATGAAATTAAAGTTGTACACCAAAGATTTGGTTGATCTCTCAATGTTTACAATCATTAATTCCAAATAAATTAGAGTAATGGGATTGTAAGGTTCCTGCAAAAAAACTTCAGAAATGGTGCTATGCTTGTGCCAAGTAATAGCGATTACTGATATTTTATGAGTGAGAGGCCTTTCCATCTTGGCATAGCCCAAGTGGACTAAGGCACAGGAGAAAAATAAACGTGAAAAGGTATCAAGGGAGAGGAGCCTAGTCTATTTCATATGTTAAGGAAGGAGGATAAGATATAGTTGGTAGGAATAGCTTCGACAAAGGAAGGGTGTTCAATAATCCCCGCCTAAATGAATTAAGTGGAAAACCCCATGAGGGTAGGGACTCTTAGAAAGCCAAAATTTACATCCAACGATACAAAGAACACCATGAATATAGAGACAAGGCCTCTTTGGCTCCTCCCAAAGGTAATTACATAAACTATAAATTTATTTATCATGGATGATTGAAATGATTTGAAATAATTTTTACTATAAATTGTTGAAATGATTTGAAATAATTATTTTAGGATTTATATTTCATCTATTTTTATATCAATAATTTTTCATTTCTTTTATGGTCTTTCAACTTTACCATTAAACAATAAAAAAATAGTGTAAACCCTTATTTTTTTAACTACAACGGTTATGAATTTTATTTATATGCTAAAAGGAGAATGGGTCTTTTCCGTAGCGACCTCGCTTACATGGCTGTTATCCTTCTTATGCTGCCTTTGGAATGTGACAGTTTCACGGATTTTGGAAGAAGCTTTCCCCATTTACAATTAAGATCCCTTTCATGAGAGTGCAGGCTTTGTTCGCCATCCAATCTGCTTCATTGTTGGAGTTTCTGAGGATGTGATAAAACTTGTACGAATCAAAGCCTAGTAAGACTCTCTTCAATCTATCCATGATTTTGTTGAGTCCAGCATTGTTGAAAAGATCCTCCTTCACTAGTTTTTTGATTAAAATTTCTGAGTCTCCGAAGACTTGGATATCTTTAGCACCTTTCTCTCTGGCAATAAGGCAAGCTTTGAGCAGCCCAAGGATCTCCGCTTGATTGTTTGTTTTCAGACCAAGGCCCTAGGCAAAAGAATCTCTAAAAGACCCATCCAAGGAGTAGATGATCCCACCAGCAACTGCGACTCCAGGGTTCCCTTTGGCCGCCCCATCAAAGAATATGGTAGTTAGATTTTGGGCCGTCCACTAGCTTTGAAAGATGTCATCTGGCTCTCTTTTTTTCCAATCCAGATTTTCTTTCAGGGGTGTAAGGATGTACTTTCGGGGATGTGGCTCTAGAGCCGGCCACCTCTTTTCTTCAGGCGTGAGCAAACGGTCATCTTTGTAATACTGCTGCTGAGCCGCTTCCAAGAGAAGAGCCTTAGCTTTTACTGCTACTTGAATCGGAGAGTGCTGCATATCATTGAAAATCTGTTGATTTCGAGCCAACCACAGCTGCCAGCAAACAAATTTGGGAAGCGCTATCCATACTTTGCACCAGAAGGACTTGGGAGGGCTACTTCGGGGGTAGCAGGTACTCCATGAAGCAAAATTTTCTGGGATAGAGGTTTGTTGAGGGAGAGAGATCTGAAAATCTTTAAGTAGAAGCCCCCACACCTCCTTGGCAAAGAGGCAGTCCAAAAAAGGTGCTAGGCATTTTCTAGATTACATCTGCAAAGCAAGCATCTATGAAGTCCTTCGATCTTCCTTTTTACTAGATTGTCTCCCAGACCTGTTTCCAGAAGGTGGGAGATTGATTGTTGTTCTTAGATCCCTGAAGAGCCCTATATCCCTCTGCTAATGTATAAACTCCAATCTGGCCCCATCCCCAACTGTCCTTCATGAATCTGTTGACAGGAGCAACGTCTTCAAGCAGGTCCTCCAGCAAGATCTGTTGATCACTTAGACGCGCGAGGACTCCATGGAAATCCCATCTTGCCCAATCACCACGATTGTCCCAGATTGACAGATCGTAAATGCTGTTTACTCCCGCTCTTTCTAGCCAGTTTCTGAGTTCAGCAATTTCTTCGTTTTCTGCCAGAGGATCACGTCCCATTATTCGATCTTTCCACAGGTGGGTGCGCTTACCGTTACCAGGGATTCTGTACATGAGTTTTTTGAAAATTTCGTTGCTTTTGCAGCAGAGCCTCCATACCTGCGTACAAGATGCTGAGCTCTCCAATTTCATTTTCCTGAGAGTGTCATTGTCTGCATATTTTGACTGTAAAATGATGTTGACGGGATAAGTGGGATCGTGGATCATTTTCCACAAGAGTTTACCGCCCCACGCTGTGTTGACAAGGGAGGGATCCCGAATTTGCAGTCCGCCCTCAGCAATCGGCCTCTTAACCGTGTCCTAGTTGACTAAGTGCATTCTTTATCATTGCCTTTCCCACCTTGCCATAAGAAATCCCTTAGGAGGGTAGTGATATGTTCCGTTACATGTTTGGGGGCCAGGAGAAACGCTGCCTGATAAATAGGAAGAGCTGTCAGCTGAGATTTGATTAGAATGGTTTTGCCGCCTTTTGTTAACCAGTATCCTCCCCAAGCAGCGATTTTAGATTTGATTTTGCTGATGATGTGAGTCCAGAGGGACCTCTTGTTCACCCCTGAGGAAATGGGAAGACCAAGATACCTGAAACTGTCCCATTGAGCATGTCCTTTGTGCAGGAATTTACAGGGTAAGTTCCTCAAACAAAACACCAAAGGACACCGCTCACAAACAGATCACAGATCAATACACCAGTATTTTGACGTGGTTAAAACCATCAAAGAGGGAAACAGTCCACAGCCTAAGCCAACGTGGCTACTTCAGGCAATTTATTAATAAAAGAATGAAAATTTACATATGATTCTCTCATAGACGGATTACCCTACAAATGACCCTCCATGCTCTTTAAATAGAGATCATGGACCAATCGGGTGTTAAGCCACGGATCAAGTGTCGGTAATACCGAGGAGAGAATGAATCGTCGGATCAATACATATCATGACCGTCGGATTTTAAGTTACAAAATGTACATAGTAAAGAAACAAACTTTACCTAACTCTATACTAGACCAAGTTGTACTTAACTATTTCCTATGTGTTGGAATATCCTAACGTCCCCCCTTAAGAACAACTTGGGATAGGATTGAAGGATTTACAAATATGACACAATAGGAGAAGGAAGGAGGCACTAGAGCCTATACCCCCTTAGTGACGACTTCCTGAACTCCAACCATAAATCGAATTTTAGTGAACTTCGCCTCTGTGAGAGCCTTTGTAAAGATGTCTGCAACTTGATCATCTGTTGAACAATATTGCACTTCAAGAACATGGTCGTGAATGAGCTTTCCGATGAAGTGCATGTGCAGTTCAATGTGTTTGCTGCGCTGATTTTGGACTGGATATTTGCATAGCTGAATGGCACTTTGATTATCACACCAAAGTGTAGTCAGATGCTGTTGCTGAAAGCCAAACTTTGACAGGATATGACGAAGCCACAAGGCTTCCTTACTAGCTTCTATGGCACCACGATACTCTGCTTCTGCTGAAGAAAGAGAAATGGCACCTTGTTTCTTGCAAGCCCATGTAATAGGTCCTGAACCAAGAGTGAACACATAACCTGTAGTAGACTTCTGATCATCAGGGTCACCAGCCCAATCAGAATCAGTGAAACCAACCAATAGAGGAGCTGCTTCGGCATTGTAATGAATCCCAAACTGAACTGTACCTCGAACATAACAAAGTATTCTTTTAGCTGCTTTCCAATGAATTTCATGTGGGTTTTGCATAAACCGAGTAACAAGGCCAACGACAAAGGAAAGGTCAGGACGAGTATGGGTTAGATACAAAAGTTTTCCTACAAGTTGACGGTATAAGGTAGCATCAACTTCAGGAGAAGTACAAGTGACTGAAAGTTTGACTCCAGAATGAAAGGGAGAAGGGGCTGGATTACAGTCTTCCATGTGAAAATGGTGTAGAATATAACAGGCATACTTGGACTGAGAAAGGGAAATACCTTCCTTGGATTGCAAGACTTGAAGACCGCGAAAATAATGTAAGTGTCCTAAGTCTGTCATTTCAAACTTCCTTTTAAGGCTAGATTTCACATGGTTTATAAGGTTGGGATCACTACCAGTCAGGATAAGATCATCAACATAAAGAACAAGAATGATAAGAGACTTGCCCACTTTCTTGGTGTAGACAGTATTGTCAGAATGACACCTAGAGAAGCCATTTTCTAAAAGAAAGTTATCCATTTTGGCATACCAAGCTCGAGGAGCTTGCTTGAGACCATAAAGGGATTTCTTAAGCCGACATACAAGGCTGGAGTCTGTTTGTATAAAGCCAATAGGTTGTTCCATATAGATTTCTTCATGCAAGTCCCCATGCAAGAAGGCGGATTTAACATCCATCTGATGGACTTCCCATTTGAAAGAAGTAGCAAGGGAAAGAACAAGGCGGATAGAGTTCATTTTGGCAACAGGGGAGAAGGTTTCAGTATAGTCAATGCCTTCAACTTGTGAAAAACCCTTAGCAACAAGACGAGCTTTATGTTTATCAACTTTCCCATCTGGTCCATACTTGGTTCTGTAAACCCATTTGCATCTAACAAGTTTTCGTCCCTTTGGTAGAGGAACAAGATCCCATGTATCATTTGCCAATAGTGAATGATATTCTTCATTCATAGCTGCTTCCCAATCTGGATGGCCTGAAGCTTCTGCAAAGGTGTCAGGATCATAATTCACCGAAGCTTGAGCTAGTAAAGAAGAGGCTCTCTCGAACTGAGAACGTGTACGTCGCTGATCTGTAGGATCACCGGCAAGATCACCTGCTGCATCCCGAGTAGCACAGACCCATTTTGGAAGCTAAGGAGCTGAAGGAGGATCCTGAGAAGGTGGGGGAGGATTTTCATCCTCGCTTTCATCATCTGAAGAAGAAATATTTTCAAAAGTAGAAGAGATAGGGAGAGGTGGCACATCCGCCGAACTAGGCTCGCAGGCCGATATATTTTCAGCAAAATTTACATCTCTTCTAATGATAACATTTTTGGACTTAAGTGGAATGAGTCTATATCCTTTGACATCTTCAGAATATCCAACAAAAATACATTTTTCACTCTTAGGTTCTAAAGCTTTATGTTTCTCATTTGGAATATGGGCCCAAGCTTCACTTCCAAAAACACGAAAGTGACTTACATCTGGTTTGATTAAGCTCCATGCTTCTTCTGGAGTGATACTCTTTAAAACCTTAGTAGGAGTGCGATTTATTATGTAATTTGCACAGTTAATTGCTTCTGCCCAATAATTAATACTAAGTCCTTTAGATTGAAGCATACAATTAGCCATTTCCTTTAAGGTGCGATTCTTCCTTTCAGCTACACCATTTTGTTGTGGAGTATATGGAACAATATGTTGCATTTGAATTCCATTCTCAGTGCAAAAGTTGATGAATGTGTTTTTAACATATTCTCCGCCATTATCAGATCTTAGCTTAAGAATTTTATGTCTAGATTGTTTTTCAACAAAGGCCTTAAAGGCCAAGAACATGTTAAATACTTCACTCTTGAGTTTTAAGAAGTATACCTAAGTGTGTCTGGAGAAATCATCAATGAAAGTTAAGAAATACTTGTAGCCAAAGAATGAAGCAACTGGAAGTGGACCACATAAATCACTATGCACGAGCTGTAAAGGGGCTGAGGCGTGCCAAGAGGCACATTTTTCAAAACTTTCCCGATGATGTTTTCTGAGTACACATCCGGAACAAACACCATCTCTGCAAGATATCATTGGAAGACTTGTCACCATATTTTCTTTACATAGATTCTGAAGAGAGTGATAGTTTAAGTGACCAAATCGCTCATGCCAAAGTTTGCTCACTTCATCATTATGAGCAACAAATACTGAGGGAAGATTTGATGACCCAAAGTTGTGAAACTTATACAACCTTGTAGAATCATCAGCAATGCCAGTAGCTAAAATATATCTAGGATCTCTTAGGTCCTTAACTACAACATCGTGAGGTGAAAATTCAATGATTTTACCTTCACCTGAATGGGTTATTTGATATACAGATGGAAGGTTGCAGGATAAGGTTGGAACACATAATACATCATTAAACTGACCATTATCTAGATGAATAGTTCTAGTCCCTACAACACTAAGAGATCTATCATCACCAACATATATATTTTTGGTGTTACAATCATTTAAAGAAGAAAACATGGCTTTGTTTTTGGCCATGTGATAAGAAGCTCCAAAATCAATGAGCCACTCATGAGAATGAGAAGAAGAAAATACATTTAGTGCATAGCCAGACCGAGATGCTTGAAAACCACATGTAGAAAGTGCCATTCCTGAAGATGAAGTTGAAGTTGAAGATTGCTCCAAATGGATGTTATGATTCTTCATTGCTGCTTCCAAGGCTTCCATCTTCTTAAAGCATTTGGATTCTAAGTGGCCATCTCAATTACAAAAGTTGCAATGTCTATTAGTCTTCTTCCCTTTGTTTTTATTTGTCTTTTCATTTTGTTGAAATGATTTTTCATTTTGAGGCTGAAATTGCTTAGGACCCTTGTTTGGTTTAGGACCATTCTTTTTAGGATACAACTTCTTAGGATTCTTTGGATTTGGTTGCTGCTGGGCGGCTAACGCTTTCTTAGAAGAGTTTCCAAGATGAAGAAGACCAAGGTGTAAGAGTTTTTGTTGTTCTCTTATTAAAGAATCAAAAAAGGAATCAAAGGAAGGGGACTTGTAGGTTTGTCCTTGAGAAATGAAGGCTTCTCTTGTAGAATGGAAGGTGGAAACAAACACAGAATAGGCTGGTCCCAACTTAATAAGAATGGAGTAGATAAGGCTACTATCTTCTTTCTTAACCTTAACACCTTCCAAGAGAAGTCTAAGGGTCTTGAACTTGGACAAAAAATCTTCAATGCAAGAAAAATTATTGGGGTCCAATGTAAGCAATTCATTTTCAAGTTGATGGGCTTTAAGTTCATTTTTAATTCCAAAGACTTTAGTATCTATTTCATTGCTTCATCAGGAGTATCAAGTTCTGCAATATGGAATCTAAGATCTGGAGAAATAGACATCCCTATCAACCCACATGCTTGGTATTGCCTATTTTCCCATTTAGCTGCCCTGTCTTCATCTTTTGGTTTGGTCTCTTGGCCTGTGGCTATTCTGTAAAGACCTTTACTTCTAAGTAAATCCACAATGTAGGACCACCATTGGAAATAGTTGGTGCTGTCAAGAATAAATTGGCATGGACTTTCCACTTTTTAAAAAACTGAAGCTATAGATGCTGAAACTAAGTGTTTCAAGGGAAAGATCTCGAAAAATTAGGCTGTTTAAAAAAAAAACGGTTCTGAAAACAGCTTCCGGATGAAGAAGTTATGGCTTTTTGAAGAAAATTTGATGAAGTCACCGACGAAGTGCGGGAATGTGCGGAAATGAAAAATCCGCCCCCAAAAAATGGAGACTTGGACCCAAGACCTCTACTCTCATAAATTAGCTTTGCACCAAGTGAGCTATACAAAAATTTTGAGAGAGAGAGAGAGAGAGAGAGAGAGAGAGAGAGAGAGAGAGAGGGGGGGGTTGATGCTTTGGGTTGCGTGCTTGCTTTGAGAAAGCTCTTTTTCCCTACAAAACAAAAAAACACAAAACCCAACACGGACATACAAAAAAAAATGAACCTTGTGGCTCGAAGTTAGCTTTAGCCGGAAACTAGATATTTTCAAAAATGAACCTTGCGGCTCGAAGTTAGCTTTAGCCGGAAACTAAATATTTTCCTCAATGTTTTTGATTTTCCGAGATCACACTAAGGCGCAGCGGAAAAGAGCATATGCATGAGAAAAATCCTTCCTTTCTGTTTCTGATTTGCCCAGATCACACAGAGTCCCGAGGCAAAGAGCATACACAGAAATGAAAGGTTCAGTTCCGGTAATAAAAAAGGCTAAATAAACCGAAATCAAAATAAACAGAGAGAAATAAATTGTGAACTGCAAATAAACACTGTATACCTCCAGATCTTAAAGGTGACGCAGCTAGGGCTACCAGAAACCTTTTCGCATGAAACGAAAGGGGTTCCTCACTGGAACAGATGCTCCCAACACAACAGAGCAGTCCTCTCGGCCTGAAAGCAGTCAGAAACAATAGATCTAGGAAATGGTAGTCGGATGCAGTTCTACCAGCTTCAGATTTGGATCACCAACGGATGCGGCCCTCAAATAGCTCTGATACCATGTAGGAATTTACAGGGTAAGTTCCTCAGACAGAACACCAAAGGAAACCACTCACAAACATATCACAGATCAATACACCAGTATTTTGACGTGGTTAAAACCCTCAAAGAGGGAAACAGTCCATGACTTGAGCCAACGTGACCACTTCAGGAAATTTATTAATAAAAGAATGAAAATTTACATATGCTTCTCTCATAGACGATTACCCTACAAATGACCCTCCATGCTCTTTAAATAGAGATCATGGACCAATCGGGTGTTAAGCCATGGATCAAGTGTCAGTAATACCGAGGAGAGAATGAACCGTCGGATCACTACATATCGTGACCGTCAGATTGTAAGTTACAAAATGTACATAGTAAAGAAACACACTTTACCTAACTCTATACTAGACCAAGTTGTACTTAACTATTTCCTATGTGTTGGAATATCCTAACACTTTGAACCCGAGTATCTTAGAAATATTAGTGATCTCTTGTTGCTCAGTATTCCAGCTGAAGATTTCACTTTTACTCTCATTAACAAGAGCGCCAGACACCCTGCAATAACTTCTCAGCACAGAGTCGAAGGCTTTCACAATTCTAGAGGAAACACCTCCAAGGAGCAGTGAATCGTCCGTGAAGAGGGCGTGATTCAGGGGAGCTGATACATTAGAGGGTTTGAGGCCCGGGAGGGAGCCAGCGGTTCTTTCAGCTGCTAGTTTTCTACTGAGGGAGTCTGCCATGAGGATGTACAGGAAGGGAGAGAGAGGGCATCCCTTCCTGATACCTCTCCGAGCTTGGAAGAAATTGGTTGGACGACCCTTGATAAGAGGAGCAATCCATGGAGATTCAATACATGCTTTTATGAGTTGGACAAAGTGTTGAGAGAAGCCAAAGGAGAGCAGAACTTTGTAAAGGAACAAGTGGATAACTTTATCGAATGCGTTTGCCATATCAAGTTTAATCAACATACCTTTCTCCCCTCACTGTTTGCTTGAATGAATGGTCTCCTATACTTGAATGACATTATCCATAATGTACCTGCCTTCCACGAATCCACCTTGAGTACTGGAGATCAATTTTTTGAGCAGGGGCTTGATTCGATTTGCTAGGAGTTTGGCTATAATTTTGTAAGATGCGTTACACAGCGAGATAGGCTTGAATCTTGCAAAGGTGCCAGGGTTGGTTTCCTTGGGGATTAAAGCTAGATAAGTGGAATTGGCTCCTCCTCCTATCTTAGCTTTTCTCATAAAACCTTTTATCATTTTGAGGAGATCAGTTTTGATAACTTCCCAGCAGGATTGGTAAAAATGGATTGTAAATCCATCAGGCCCTGGGGCCTTATCGGCTTCCATTGACCAAATTACTTTGATAATTTCCTCCTCAGAAATGGGACTGCAAAGGGTTGTATTTTCATCAGGGTTAATGAGGAGAGGGATGTTGGAGAGTAAGTCAGAGGCTTCCTCTTCATTGCCTTGGTTTCCATCATTGTATAAATTCCTGTAATGAGCTTCAGCAGCGCCTTTCACCTAGTTGAAACCTTTGCAGACATGGCCCTCCGAAGTTTTGATTTCAGCTATATGGTTCCGAGACAGTTTAGCTCTGTATTGTCTGTGGAAAAAAGTGGTGTTCCGGTCCCCTGCCTTTAACCATAGACTTCTGGACTTTAGTCTCCAGTATTCTTCTTCAGCTCAGAAGGATTGGTAAGTGGATTGTTGAGCTTTTACTTCCTTGTCCAAGAGTTTTGCTGTAATGTCTTTATTTTCCATTTCTGTTTGCATGGAGTGCAACCTCTGAACTGCCTCTTTTCTTTGATTGGTTGGAGTGGGATCTGGCTTTTTTATCCATTCCTTCAACGCGTGTTTTGTGGCCTTTAACTTTTGTTCCCAGATGTAGCTAGAGGAGCCTGAGAAGGATTTAGCCCAGGTAGCTTTCACAGTCTCCATGAAGCCCACTTTCTCAATCCATAGAGGGCTGAAGTGAAAGGGAATGGGGCCCAGATCTTCTTCATCTTCCAGAAGGAGTTGTATTGGCTTGTGATCTGAAGTCAGTTTGGGAAGAATTTTTGTGGTGATGATCTTTTTATTCATCAGAAGGGCGCTTTGAACCAGAAACCTGTCCAGACGGGCAATGATATGATCCGACCCAACACAATTATTTGACCATGTGAAAAGCCCATGGGCTAGAGGAAAGTCTAAGAGATCCCAGTTCTAGACGAGATCCTCCACAGAGGCCAACATGGAGTCTCTGGTGCGGGAGCCGCCCCTCTTCTCTTTTGGTTTCAGAACTATATTTAGGTCTCCTGCTATGATATTATTATTTGGGGAATGTTGCTCTAGATAAAATGAAAGCGAGTTCCAACATTCTCTTTTTTCAGAATAATTTATAGGAACATACAGATTGAAGAGGGAGACAATAAACTTACTAACTTTATATGTCAATTCTGTGAAGATTGAGTGCTGAGATTCTTGAAAATTATTGAGCTGGAAGGTGCAATCTGACCAAAGAGTAGCCAGTCCTCCGAAAGTGCCCCTGGCGCTGACTGCCTTACCTGTATTTTTATTCCACTTTGACTTGCTGATATCTAGAAGGGCTTTCCCTTCAATCTTGGTCTCTTCGAGCATGAGGATGTCTGAGGGTTCTGCTTTAAGAAGGTCCTTGATTGCTTCTAGTTTGGAGGGGTTCCCCAGTCCTCTGCAGTTCCAAGAGACAAGCTTCATTATTTAGTTAGTGGAGGAATGGGACCTCCCTTGGAAGGTCTCGGTCCAGTATTTCGCCCAATGGTCATTTCTATTGTGGCTTGACTCCCTTGAGTTTTAAGTCTTTCAGCCTCTTCTTCTTGCATTTCTTTACGGGATTTCCTTCTAACTCTTCTAGAGGGGCGCTCATAGGTTTCATCCTCCGATGATCCTAAGCTTTCTATTGCTTTTTTCCTTGTGACTTCTGCATATGAGGGGTTGGATGGACTGCCTTGTGTGACTTCGATATGCTTTTCTTTCTCTCCTTCTTTGCTTGGGGGGGTGCTTTCTACATGCACTAGGTTTTCCTGCTCAGAGGCTGCTGGGTTGATCTGAGTACTTGTTGTCCCTTGTACGATTGCTTCGTCTTCCTGATTGGGCTTAGAACTGCTTGGAATCCCTGTCGTCTTTCCTTTGCTAGAACCTTTTTTTGGGTGTGTTGTTTTCTGAACTAGAGTCCATTGATCCTCATTTTGTTTGTCTGGTTGCTCTTCTGCCTTCTTCTTGCAGTGCTTGGCGAAGTGTCCGTGCCCGTGACAATGTCTACATTTGAAGGGGAGCTGTTCGTAGTCCAGTTCCTGGACATGCACCCATCCAACGACAATGAGCTTGATTGCTTCTGGTAACCCCTCCTCTAGATCAACTTCAACGCATATGCGAGCACATGAGTACTGATCTTTTCTTGCAGATTTTTCGATGTATTTACCTAGCGCATTTCCGATGTTCTCAAGGGATTTTTGATTCCAGCAGTGGAGAGGCAGATGGGGGAGTCTCACCCATACTAGGACAGCAGAAGGGACATCCTGGGAAGGGTCAAAGTCTGGGGACCATTTGTTCAGATACAATCCCTGCGGTCCCATGAAGTATGGGCCATTTCTGAATATTAAGCTTCTATCTTCCGAGCTTTCGAACACAAAGACAAAGAATCCTTTACCTACAAAGTAGCTTTTAACGCCCTCTTTGATTAGAGGGTTCCAGTTTCTTTGTGTCCAGTCTTCTACTGACTTAGGAGAAGGCCAAAGGCCCATGAACTGACCGATGAGGCCTCTCTCTGCCAGATTCAACACTGCTTTGCACGTCTCTTCTTTAGGGAGGGCCACTAAGGGAATCGTTTTTGTTTTCCTGATAAACTTCTGTTGAATCATCGATGGAGCTCGCTTCGGACATGCTTTGACCATTGCACAGAACGCCAAAACCTCAGGAGGCAGAATGGAAGAGCCCCCGTTGGTTTCCATGATCGTTGAGGGGCGCCTTAAGACTGAGTGCAGGGGCGCAGCAGCCACAAGGGCTCACGAAGAGACACTCTGCAGTCTGCAGACAAGAAATGGAGCCCTCCGCGGCAGTCAGAGGGCTGAGACGGCCATCGGCCTCAGTCGCAGGGGGAGGGCGTCGGCTAGGTCAAGGCATGAGACCTCTGCGTAGGAATCCCTTTTAGTCAAAAGATCAAATCCTTATCATGGTGCAAACCCTTATTAAGAGATAAGGCCAAGGGAGGGTTATTTTTATTTTCAAGTTGGTATTATTTTAGTTTCTTTGTTTCAACGTTGATTTGATATATGTTTAAATTTAAAATTTAAAAATAATGAAGAAAACAATTTTTTTGGTATATTATTGTTTTTGTTTTTTTTAAATATTTTTGTTTAAATAGACAACAATAATTTTTTAAAAGCAAGGGAGACAAGATAGTCTAAGAATATAATGAATTTTATTAAATACAAATAACAATAATTTATGAAAACAGAATAAATTTTATTAAATATAGACTGTAATAATTTTTGAAATAGTTAAGACGACTATAAAAATTTAAGAAAAGAATAGATGTGTCATATGAAATGACATTTATGACATATTTAAACTTTATTTTAAACATCATCATTTATTGCTCTATGTCATTTAGGCTTATTAAGGTTTTTGGTGTTTTATTGTTAATTTAGTTTATTAAGATTTTTGGTGTTTTGGCTGAAATTTGATGGGTCAAATTTGTTAAGAATATAATGAATTTTATTAAATATAAGTAATAATAATTTTTTTAAATAGAATAGATTTTATTAAATAAAGATTGAAATAATTTTTGAAATAGTTAAGACGAGTAGAGAAGTTTAAGAAAATAATAGATGTGTCATACGAAATTATATTTAGGAAATAATTAAACTTCATTTTAAACAACATCATGTATTTCTCTATGTCATTTAGGCTTATTAAGGATTTTGGTGTTTTATTGTTATTTAAGTTTATTAATATTTTCGATATCTTGACTAAAATTTGATGGATCAAATTTGTTCTTCTTGGTTACGTAATTATTTCATTTTTAAAATCTTTTTGGTGTCTTATTATTCAATTTTTGACTAAGCTTTAATAGGTTAAATTTGGTCATATAATTTTCTTTAGCTTAAATGTAAAATATGCAGTTGACTATATCACTAATGAAGCTTAATGCTGCTCTCCTCTCCCATCCAAAGCCATATAGAAATAGATATTACGACTCTATTTTTGTCAAACTAGAAGTAGAAATCTATTTATTTAAATTTTGTTTTTTCACTTTTCATAATCCTTTACTCATCATTATTTGTTTTCTAAAATTTGAAATATGATTATTTGTTTTCTAAAATTTGAAATATGATTAAAATTATTTATAGAAAAATGAAATTTAAATTAATTTATTATATTATTGATAATAAATCATAATTATTATTAATTATACTTCAAATCAAAAGTTAGAAAACTTTAACACAATGTTGTTATTGTTATATTGGGAAATGATTATAAAAATGATCAATGTGCTCAAGATATTATCAATAACCACTCACACATACACATATTCACAAGTAAAATTTTCAAGAATTCTAAGTTCACATTCAAAATATGGGTGCATGTCCAAATTTTTGTTTGGAAATAAAATAAATTAAGCCCTCAAAATTTAATCCATGCAGTGAACGAAGTATAAACAGTACGTATTGGAGTATATAGTTAACTACAACCTTTCCCAGCAAAGTTGATAGTCGGTTTCAGTATCACTCTAATCCCTATGTCATCATTATCACTGAGAAACGTAACCATGGCAGGCATGGGCCACTCTCTAACATCTGTAATCTCTAAGCTCAAATAAAATTTTACAAATCTTCTTAAAGTGGTTGTTGCCCAGCAAAAATCAAAGTTTGATACTTACGATCATAAGAGCATAATCCGTAGTGCAAATGTAGAAAAAACATTCATCAGCCTGTAGCCATGGATGAAATGATTCATCAACTGTGAGGCATGAAATTTTCGAGGTACAATAAAATTAAATCCAATACTGAAACTATTCATAAAACATGCGGCATTAAATACACTGCAATTTACAGATTTTTACAGGTCCATGCAAAATTAGTCTATTTAAAATTTCTAGAATTGTGAGAATATATTTATTCAATGGTCAACGATTCCACAGTATCCTTAGAAATAGAAAACCATTTTTTCTCATCTCCTCGTCGATGCTTGGTAAGTGGAAGCAATGTATTGTTGTTTCTGCTGCAAGACTGAAATCTGTTGAAGTCGATGATCTCAGACATGGATCTCTTCTGGCCAATCTCAGCAGAAGATACACGCATTGTTTTTGTTTGTGTCGCTCTGCGATTTGTTTCTTATTTATCTTTACCTCTGTGAAATCCATGTGGCCGCTATTAGTCGTGATCATTTGGGAGCTCAGAAAAAATAAATCAGTGTGTTCGATATCACTCCATCGATGTTGACACATGACATAATTGCATCTCCTTCACCTCCTCTTCAGCCTCTCAGATCAGGAGCTCTTTTTTTTCTGCCACTGCTAAAACACCCAATCATATATCGCACAGATTCCAGCAGCCTAGTCTGCTGGAAACTACCTCCCATTATAAATCTCAGTGACTCAAATTCGTTTCCTTGAGTAAATTTTCTCTATGCACAAAGGCTTGCAGGATCTAAGACCCCATGTCCTCTAGTCCATTGGCTTCTTGGGCAACAATCCCAGGACATACAAACCTTTCAAACCTTGTAGCGCCGCAAATTTGTACATAGGGAGCACGTCTATTACCAAACGCTCGATGCCCAAGTCCCTTAGCGGCAAGATCCCTCCATAGGAAACCAACTAACCATGGCCTGGGTGGTGATGGACCTTTAATCCTTTGTGTTGTACTCCTCTATTCCGGCCCACTCTGCGCTGACTGATATGCACAAGTAGGAGAAATCTAAGGGTGATTAGGGCCGTTGGAACAACGATTGTAACATAGATACTCACACGGAATGGAATAACTAAAGTTCCATTCGAATCATGACGGAGCTACAACGATATTCACACGGAATTGAATAAATAGAATCCCACTTGCCTTTAGTAACCACCCAAATATTTCGGGTGATAGGAGTATCGACCTTACAGTAGAAGATAGTTCTATAGTCTAACTATCTATCTTCCATAGTCTAACTATCTTCTATAGTCTAACATAGAGAATGGATGACTGACAACAACACAATGGTAGCTAGGGATGTTGTTCTCAAAGGAAAATACCTTTTTCTTTACTCATCGTGCATTTCAACCTAAACATTATCTTGTTGTTGCCATAAAAATTCAACCAACTTACTAGAAATGTCGTTTGTTGTTGGCAAAAAAATTTAACCAACCTACTAGAAATGTTGTTTGTCCTAAAAATGGACAAGTCTTCTTAGAAATATGAGAGGTATCCTTAGCTAAAATGTTGAATCTACCCCCCTTGGAAAGAATATAACCAATAAGGGTTTAATTGATTAAATTTATTACATTGGTTGAAGATAAGAAGTTAAAATTTATATGAGGTTTACTTGAAAATCCTAGTGAAGTGTTAAACGTAGATTTTCCTGTATCAACTAAGTCACTTAAACCTTTGTATTAAACTGTGACTTCAATTTTGTTCATTATTTTAGGATGTCCTGATGATTCAAAGATGAATGAAGTGATGTTTATGTGTCTTAGAGAGATAATGATGAATCCCAAAGAGATCGTGATTAATTTCCCAACTCACCTAGCTCAAAGTATCTATTTGGACTTCATTATTGCTCCCACCTTTCATATCTTTAGATGTTCCTTATATTTAACACATCTAATATTATTTATTTAATTACTCCGAGTATTTTACCCATGAAAAATTAGTAGAAGAGGTAAAGGACAAGAGGGGAAATAAAAAAGAGTTTGATAGGTGGACCCGGGTATTATACCCAGGGAAGACTCCAGGAGGTTATTCAAAGTATATAGATCATTTATGATTTTAATTTTGAGTTAAATTTCTAAAAAGGACACCTAATAGGATATCATAAGACTTCAAAAGGATCATACAATTGACCAATGAGACCATCATAGGGGATTGGTACCTCTTTGATGAGCACTCAGTTGACATTAGGTTGTATGGTTTTGAGAGAGAACCTTATTGTCTCCCTAAATTTATTATTGCTCAATTGTTTGCCTTAGAGGTCGCATGACAAAGAATGCATGTTAATGACCTCCAATTTATTTCTCAAAGTAAAAAGGCAATCATTGTTATGCCATATGAAATATTATCCTTGACAATTACACACAAATCTAAATTAGAGATTGTTGAGAGAGACTTGATGTCTTATGGCTTAGAAAAAGGCACTACTATGAAATATGACCCTAACCATATAATATCGGATTTAATAAAGCAAGTAGGGTTGTCAATCTATACACATGAGCCAAAAATTGAAATAGAACAGTTGGATAATGTTGTTTTATCGTGTAAAATTGATAAAGATACAATTGATGTACACATATCAAAGGAAGTTATGACTAAGCTGATGCAAATGGAGATGGATTTATCTAAGGATAATCCGCCTCATATAGTTCAATAAGTTGAACAAATTACTAAGCAGATGACAGAGAATATGGACGACCCTTGTGTTTGTTCATTGAAAAGGAAAGTAAGTAAAATAAATCTTGACGATATAGAGCTCCTTGTGAAGGCGAAGGGTGATGACAATGATGAAGACATGGCCTTTCACAAGGCTAATGATGAATTGACCAAATAGGTACATAGTGTGCTAGAGGAAATACAACCGAAAGACTCTGTAAATCAAGTGGTGATAGTTGCTAATAGTGTTATTTAAAGAAAAAATTACAAAAACCAAAAGCATAGAGTTGGTGAAAATTATAGAAATACACACTGCACAAAGAAGTGCAACTAGAGAAATGACTTCTTACACAAGTCCTAGGTTTTTATCTACTGCTGATTTTGATCAAAATACCTTCAAATTAACGTTTATCTAGCCAAATATCAATGATGCATCATAATTGATTAGTTCGAGGTCTACTTCCATTAGTCTCAATTTGACCAAGGTCATTGACACAAATATGGTGGAATGGCATAAACAAGCAGGTGAACTAGTGTTGAGGAGGTTATTGCAATAAACTGCTAGTGACAAAAAAATACAAACCATTATGAATAGAGTGGAAGTATATTTGAGGCATGCAAAGGTGGAAGCCAAATCTAAAACCAACAAGATTAAGGATATGGAGGAAATATTATTAATTTATTTGGTTTTCCTAAGGACAGGAACATCACCAAAAAACTACTAGAAGACAAAGACAAGGAAACAAGAGATTTGAAGTCTGACTTGAAAGTTCATAATTTCAAAGTAACAAACTTAATTGAGGAAGTTAAGAAAAATATTGCAAGAAATACAAAAAACCATGACCATGAGGGAATTTCAATTGAATGATCTAAAGTAAGGATATGATAAAATGGTTAAGGAAGCTAGTGAAAAGAAATTTAAGGGATATATTCGTAAGTTGAAGGAATACAAAACGACTGTAGAAAATTCCCTTCAACAAGATACAACAAGGGATGCTAATCTTGATAAGGTAAATCTTTGTGAAATTAAAATCACTAATTTGGAAAGGAAATTAGAAAATTGACAATAGGAAAGGGAACAACCTGAAATGGTTGCATAAGTCAATACAAATGATGAAGTCATTGAATAATTCCAGTCCATGCTTAAAATAAAGAATGAGTAATTTTAGTATCCACAAAAATTTATAAAAGACACATGGTAGGAAGTACTACTTTAATTTTGGCTAAGAATAAAATTTGGGAGATGATTAATGAGAAAATATTTCAAATAAGGCCTTATGTAAATCTCTTACTCAACTGTGCGAAAGTGATAATTACTAATGTAGATATTGAGATTAAAAATATCATCCCTATGGCTGAAGAAAGATTAAAAGAATTAGATCAAATAATTGACTATCTCAATTAGTAAGAAGAGGAAAATCTAGAATCCTTGAAGCTCCCCAACAAAGACAAATTCATTTTGTCTGTCTCATCAATAAAGGAATAGAAAAGATTCATTTAAGAAATCAACGAGGAAATTTACAAGGCAATGAGAATTATTAATAAGATTAAATAAGAATGGAGTTATATCTAGATCTTTTGATCCGAACTTATGCAAGAATGCAACAGAATACAATTAGAAACATAAAAACAAAGATGCAACAGAAATAAATCTTCATTTCATTAATATCAAAGAACCAAAAGATGCTTACAAACAAAATGCAAATAAACTATCTCGGGCAATGGTAGCTTATCTCTAAGGAGAGATATCGTGGCTACATGCTTCTGAACTATGTTACAATGAGGATAAATGGCTTTTATTATCGAACAACAAGAGAAAACCCTAAAAATTGAAAAACCTAACCCTAGGAGATGAAACACCAAGTGTTTGTTGGCCTTGTTGGGTTAGTTGGGTAGCCAACTTCTCGGGGCCGTAACTTGGTCATATGATCTCTGTTTGGCGTGTACAATACCTTGTTGGAAAGATCTCTATGAGTATAACAAGATTTTCCACAGGCACTTTCTTATGGTTATGGGATTGTTGTGGACCTCAAAAAAATGCCATTTAGGGGGTCAAAATGGCTTCGAAATTTCAAGACCTGAAAAAATACTAAAAGTAGTAAATGTTGCTATAAAAAAAGAAACAGATGAAAGCAACTAGGGGTCTAGGTGGAATAGGTGGGTGGCCACCAATATCCACCTAGATGAGTTCTCCCCCCTTATGAAGCAATGGTCTCCATTGTGTGTAGAGCTTCCATGAGGTGAGGAAATTGTTGTCGAACTTGGTCCCTAGTGAATCACTTACCCTGGCAAAGGAGTTGTCTTGCTTTGACAAATCGATATAGCTGGATCCTGTTCTAGAAAGTGTTCTGATTTGTGTGTCCATGATCCTGTCAATTCTGGCTTATTTGATGCAGCTTGGGTTGAGCTATGTTGGTGTCAGATGCTCAACAACGTTGGATGTGTCCAATAATGGGGGAAAGTATGGTTACAATTGGTTCACATTAAGTATTGGGTGCAAGGCAAGGAATGGTGGAATTTTGAGCTCAGAAGCATTTCCCCTTATGGGCTTGGTGATGGCGTATGCCCCATACCAGAGTGGGAAAAGCTTGCGGTGTTACCAACGAGGAAATCCTTCAAATGTAACCAAACTTTATTACCCACCTGGAACTGGTGCAACACCCAATGTTGATCATGAAACATCTTGCACTTGGCATTGGCTTTGTCCAATATGTCATGGACCTACTAGCAGATGTGTTGAATGTGCTTAATGAAGTTTTTAGCCCTGTTAGCTTTGGACTGGACACGAGCCGAATCTTCCTAAATAGTTTTGAATGGTATGGCCACATTAGTGGGACATAGTGGCTAAGATCCCAAACCCACCTAAAAGGGGCTATGGCTAGTTGAGCTATGGAGATATCTTTTGTAGTTGTGTTAGACATAGGGGAGGCTTTCATCCCATGTTCATGGATGCTTCAAGTTGTACATGCGCAGAGTGTGCATGGTCATCCTATTGAAAACCTCTATTTGGCCATCGGTTTGGGGGGGGGAAGGAAGTGGACTTAGTGAGCTTGGTATCTAGCATCGACTAGAGGCTTGACCAAAATGTACTCAGGAACCTGTTGTCCTGATCCAAGATAATGGATTGTGGGACCCTAAAGTGTACCCACACTCATTCAAAGAAGAGATTAGCAGTGACTTCTACTGTGATACTCTTCTTACAAGCCACGAGAAAGACCATCTTAGAGAATCTATCAATGACCACAAAAATGCAATCATTTCCATGCTTAGTAGAAGGAAGGCCCAACATGTAATATGTGGATATGGATTCCCAATATCCACTAGGAGTAGGCAGAGGAGTATATAGGCCTTGCTTCTTAATTGTCAGTTTGGAAATGACGCAAGAAGTACAAGTTTTGATGTACTTCCCAAAATCTTGTTAAATGTTCGGCCAATAAAAATACTTTTGCAACACTGACACTGCATTTTCTACTCTGAAATTTCCAACGAATTGACTGTAGTACGCCTCCCAAATCATATTAGCATGCTCGCTTGAAGGAACACAGAGGTGTCCCAGGTGGCATAACAGTGCGCCCTAGAGGTGAAAATATGGAACTTTCTTGCCTTCTAGGAGTATCTGGTATGTTTTGTCGAGTTCTAGATCACTATTGTAAGTATGGGGCCACCCCGAAGTCTCATGTCCACAAGAGTCGACAATGGTCAGCGCCATAATCGGTGGTCAGTTGAGACAATCTGAAATATTATTGGCGTTGCCCTTCTTGTACTTAATGTTGAAATGGAATTGTTGGAGATATGTGGACAATTTCTGATGGCAACCATTTTGCAACTTTCCTTGCATCTGTATGAACTGCAAGGGTCAGTGGTCTATGTGGATAACCATTTCTTTCCCCATAATGTATTTCTTCCATTATTAGCATGCCTACACAATGGAATACATCTCTTTGTCATAGGTGGGATACTTTCAGATTGTGTATGAAAGTGTCTCATGTTGAAAATGGTAACAAGAAATGCTAAAAATAGCAGTTTGGGTACCAGTGCTGGATTGAGCAACAGGGAATGAAAAATGGAAGTGCTAAAAATAACATTCTATTTTTAGCAGTTCAGGATGGATTCCTATTTTAGTCAATCCATGGACTAAAAATAGGAAGTAAAATTCGAATTTGAACTTAACAAATGTTTGAAAATAAATTAATTAATTCTCCATGAGTTAATTAATTGTGAAAAATCAAACATGAAGTCTATGTGAGGACATGCAACAATTTCTCTATTAATTGATGAATTTATCCATCAGTTAAAGAGATAAGGATGAGTTCTAATTTGAGAAGTAATTAGTTGGCTCAGTTAAGAGAGTCAATTCTAGTTATAATTGATTTAAACAGTTTGTTTAAATTAATGTGAGTTCAGTTAGTTAATGCATGCTTGCATATAACTGCTGCACTTTAGATAACTGAATATTCTCTCATGAATAACTCATGCATGTCAGTTCAGACAGAGACCCAGTTGAGATCAAAGAAGGGACAATGTACTATCAGTTGGATGAATTTTTTCCTATAAAGGAAGCTCATCCATGGATGAGGATTTTTCTCCTTTAGGATTGCGCAGTTAGATCAGAGGTTAGTGAGTGTGTGAAGAGGCTAATTCACACACATGGTTACACTGGACCCCAAGGAAAATTGCGCAAAGAAATAGGAGGCTTGGAGGGTAGAGGAGAAGGTTTGAGAGAGGCCTTTGACTATCTATGAGAAGCAAAGGGATTACAGAGAGAGTAGGATAGCTTGTGAGCTGATTCTTTTTGTAATCCACACTATATTTCCACTTGTATGATAATACAGAGTTGGGGTTTTAGGCTGAGGCTTTCCCCGGGTAAATTCTTCTGTGTTATGTGTGATTGATTCCTTCTTATCAGTTATATGTGTTCTTATTGATGTTGCTCATGTTCGACTAAGCTTCCGCTAAATTGTTTGTAGAAGTAGATAAAGTGTTTTTCTTTTGTATATTGCATTACCAGGTGATCTATAGGTGGGAATTTCTACATCTCATTGTGATATGCCACTAAATGTCCCTGATAAGTAAGAACTACCCCGATAACAAAATCAAAGGCAACTATCTCAATCTAAAATGGTTGCTTGTGTTTTGGTAATGTGAGCACTGGTGCAGAGTAGAGGTGATGCTTTAACTCAAGAAATTGCTTATGTTGGGATTCAGACCCAAAACAACTTTGCTTTCGCTCTACCCTTGGTGACTTGACTCAAAGGCCAAGTGATATGAGAGAAAACCAACATGAACCTACGGTAGAAATTGGCAAGTCCTAGAAAGCTACGTAGCTTTGTTAGAGCGGTTGGGGCTGGCCAATCTCAAATGACTTGTATCTTATCTAGGTCCACATGCACGCCCCACTCATTAATGATGTACCCTAGATATTAAACATGGGTAATAACCAAAGTGCATTTCTCCAAATTGGCACACAACTTATGTTGTCATAGGGTTTGGAGGCCCTACTGAATATGGTGTAGGTGCTCTTCCCAACTCTGGATGAAGATCAGAACGTCATCCAAATACACTACGACGAATGAGTTGGTGAAATGCCACAAGATTTAGTCCATCAGGCTCATGAAGGCTACAGGGGAATTCATCAACCCAGAAGGCATGAACAACCATTTGGAAGGGCCCTCCTTGGATTTGAAGGCAGTCTTCCACACATCAGAGGATTTCATTGGCACCTGGTGATAACTAGACTTCAAATCAATCTTGCCGAAATATTTGGCCCCCTTGATTTGGTCCAAAAATTCATCAATCCATGGGATTGGATACATATTTCGGATAATGATCTTATTTAGCATTCAATATACAATACATAGTCTCTAGGTTATATCTTTGTTCTATACCAACATGGTCAGGCTCCCAAAGGGTGATGAACTTGTCCTGATGTGCCCTTTCTACAACAACTCCTAAATATGCCTCTTAATTTAATCATTCTATAGAACAGAGCTCCGGTAGATTGGTCTGTTAGGTAGCATCGTGATTGGGGTTAGATCAATGGAGTGTTTTCCCTAACTGTGCAGGGGTACTGGTGGGTTGCAGTATTGCAGCAATAATGCTGCAACTCCTGGGACTCCCTTCTTTACTTTTATCAACCCGGTAGTTCGTAACAAACTTGGAAGTGACGGTGCTGTATGCACAAGTACTAGCTCTTGCCGCAGCTGTCACTTGGTCAGCTGACACAAGTCCGCTAGGGGCTTAAGCCAACTTCTATGAGCTCCTAGAAGAAGATTTTTAACTGATGGATGAAAATAACTCAAAGGAAGCTAATCTATTTGCGGAAAGAAACTGAAAGCCAAAAAGTAACGCAAACCCTAGCAAACCCTAATTTTACCAGCTAGTCCTACTGATGCAAAGGAGAGAATGAAAACTACTGGAAGGAATGCCATTACTTATATGAAGGTAAAATACATGTGTCTAGACTACCTCTACATGAAGAAAACATCTTTTTGTATTTTTGAATAAGTTATTAGAATTATCATGCATGTGCTTTTGACTGGCTTTTTACTGTGCAGGGGTGGATCAAGGAGGAGAAATGCTTGGAAAAGGTTGGGAAGGTTCAGAGAGGGTCTAAGGAGTCCCTAACACCCTTCCAGAGAGTTTCACAAAGTTCAGCTATCAAGAAACCTCATTTGTGAGCTTCTACAGGAAGTTTGCAGGGGTTCTACAAGATGTCCAGAGATTTCTACAGGATGTTCAGAAATTTCTACAGGATGTTTAAAAAGTGGATTTTAGAGCATGGGTGAGTGAGGGAAGATGCATGAATGGATAGGGAGGTAGGATGGGGGCCTGGAGTGACCTAGGGACTGGTGGATGGAGTGGTGAGAGGGTGTAGAAGGCTGACTTGTCTTCAAGACGGCTGAGACAATGATAGAGCAAGAAGGTAGGGTTACGTGGGAAAAAGGACAGGTGTGAGATGAGGAACCTAGCTAGGAGATGGAGCAGTTGGCTTTGATGAAGCTTAGGCGGATGAGAGAGTGGTAGAGATGCCCTGCACGGTGTACATTCAACCGAATCAACAAAATCCTACAAATAATCAAAGTCCTAGCCAATCTAATCTAACTGTCAGTAAGATGAATGAACAACAACTTTATTTGGAAAGAAAACCATGTACATCAATCATGCAAAGAAACATTTCAGAGATCTGAACCCATAACTAACTTCTGCAAAAGAAAACAGTACACTAAGGATTGCATGGTCAAGCAAACTAGTGTTTTTGTTGGGGCAGCACTATTTCTTCAATTCCAGCCCCTGATCCAATAAGGATGAGGTGAAACTAAGAGTGTTGTTGACCCTTTTCTTGGAGCTTTTTCTGTTATTATCCTACCAATCTATTTTAAACATCTGAAGCAATTCTATTCATAACCAGTGACCTATTTAACCAACACAACTAAATTTTCCCAACAGAAATATGTTTCAAATGCATAAAAGGAAAACAACGATGCATAAAGGAAAGGTAATAGTACAAAGAAGGAAGCCCTAGGCTCTTAGGTTGGGCCCAACCGCGAGAGCTATGGCTCCTATAGAAAACTTAGAGTTGATATAAAATCGGACTGCTTCTCATTATCAAAAAATAGTCATCAGTCAAGAGTTATGCCAAAATGGCTACAAGAGAACAAAGTAAAGCTAGCAGCACTGTAGTGCAAAATATGCAATAGTTTCCAAAAAAAGTCCCTCACGAAGGCTGAGGCCTTAGCATTTATACACCACGAGGGCCCTAGCTGGCCTCCTAAATCTATGGGACTTGGCTGCCTAAACTGTGAGTAGACAGCTCCTTCCAAAATCTTCTTCGTTGCCTTCTAGATCCGGTTTTGGTGGCCTTTGGAGCTCGAAGTTGGGGATGAAGATACCGAGGAAGGCTATTTAATGCCATAGACAACCCCCCTACAAATCCTCAACCCAAGCTTGGCTGTCTTCTAGCCCATGATTGCTCGTTTTTGCTCCAACATGTGTCAAAAAACCTGAAATGAGCACGTGTTAGCCACCTAGGAAGAGTGACTACCCTTATTCGTACAAATGACATAAACATACTAAAAAATAATGCATAAGATATTAAAAATGAAGGATTGAACAAGCATAATTAGGCCAAATGAGCCCAACAAACTAAACTTTATTGTTGAGCATCGCTGAGATCTAGGTCCAGCTGAGCTGCCATCCTCAATGTGTTGTACTCGAACTCGATTGACAGCAAAGCTATCTTCCCATAGACCAGCTCATAAGGTGTGAAACTGGTTGTGGTCTTCCAAGTGGTGTTGTAAGCCTAAGTGGCCTCAACCAGGCGATCTGCCCAATCCTTTCTGCTGCTGCTCACCACCTTAGTCAAAATCCCTTCTAATGCTCTATTGGTGACTTCCACCTGCCCATTTGCTTGAGGATGATATGGGGTGGAATTCCTATGCTTGATC
Organism: Pinus tabuliformis; assembly: GCA_031772625.1. Lineage (NCBI taxonomy): Eukaryota > Viridiplantae > Streptophyta > Pinopsida > Pinales > Pinaceae > Pinus > Pinus tabuliformis. The sequence goes on along the minus strand of CM062819.1, from coordinate 258,907,152 downwards.
TTGTGAAGAGTGAGCAAGTCTTCAATTAAGTTGGAGGTGAACTGGCTTCCTTGATCGGTGACTAACTCTCTTGGGTAGCCAAATTTGTAGAAGATGTTTTCTCTTAAGAACTCAGCCACCTTTTCTTCTGTCGCTGCTTTGATTGCTTTGGTTTCCGCCCACTTTGTCAGATAGTCTGTGCACACAATGATGTAAGACCTTTGCCTTGAAGGAGGGTTGATAGGACCCACAAAATCCATACCCCACTTCTCAAATGGCTCAAGAGTCACTTGAGGTTGGAGAGGCATTTCGTCCCTTGGAGTCGGTTTTCCCATCCTTTGGCATCAGTCACATTGGCTGATATATCTTCTGACATCCTGATGAAGCGTGGGCCAATAGTAGCCTGACTGTAGAATTTTGAAGGCAGTCATCTTGGCTGCAAAATGTCCTCCACAAGGCCCATCGTGACAGGTTAGGAGCATGTCAAAGACTTCCTCCTCCCTTACACAACGCCTTAAGATCTGATCGGGGCCAAGTTTGAACAGGTTGCCCCCGATCCAAGTGAATGAGGCACCTTTCCTCACGATTCTGCTCTTCTCCTTTGAGGATAGATGCGGAGGGAACTGTGTTGAGACCAGGTAGTTTGCTGTATCAGAAAACCAGGGAGAGAGTACTGAGATAGCAAACAAATGTTCATCTGGCATCTGGTCATCCACTGTTCCTTCTTCACCTGTAGGTAAATCCAATCTAGACAAGAAGTCAGCAACAACATTTTCTTTACCTGGTTTGTCAACGATAGTCAAATCAAACTGCTACAAAAAAGTAACCATCTAATAATAAGAGCATTCACATCAGGTTTATTCATTAAATATCTAATTGCAGCATGATCAGTATGTACAAATGTCTGATAGCCAGTGATGTAGTGTCGGAACTTGTTCAGGGAATGGACCACGGCCAAGAACTCTTTCTCAATTATAGTATAATTCATTTCTGCCTTGGATAAGTTTTTGCTGACAACGTATATGGCATATGGAAGTTTTTGTTCAACTTGTCCTAAGGCTTCGCCTATGGCTTTGTTCGAGGCATCAGTGTGGATGTGGAAAGGTAGGGCCTAGTTTGGACCTCTCAAGATCGGGGCGGACACCAACTTATCATTTAATTCATTCAAAGCCCTCTGACAGTCGTCAGTCCATTTAAACTCAACATATTTTGCTAAGAGGCCAAACAATGGCGAGGCTAGCTTACTGAAGTCTTTAATGAATCTTCTATAATATCCCGCTAAGCCTAAGAAACTCCAAACATCTCTTACCTTCTAAGGAGGTGGAACCTTTTTGATGAGAGCAATTTTGTTAGGATCCACCTGTAATCCTTGGCGAGAAATGGTATGTCCTAGCACGGTCCCTTCAGTCATCAGGAATTCACATTTTTCAGGACTGAGGGACAGGTTCATCTCAATGCACTTGGTTAGAACTTTTCCCAGATTGGACAATGCTTCCTGGAAGTTGGACCCATAAGGAGTGAAGTCATCCATATAGATTTCCACCGAATCATGGACTAGCTCAGAAAAGATGCTCAATAATGCTCTCTGGAAAGTGGCAGGAGTGTTGCATAGCCCAAAGGGAAGGACTCGGTAGGCAAAGGTACCCCAAGGACAAGTGAAGGTGGTCTTATCTTGGTCCTTCAGGCTGAGTTGGATCTGATTATACCTGCTGAACCCATCTAGGAAAGAGAAAAACTTCTTTCTTGCCAGTCCATCCAACACTTGATCTATGAAAGACAGAGGGAAGTGGTCTTTCTTGGTGGCTTTTTTCAGTTCTCTGTAGTCCACATAGATTGTCCACTTCCCATTTTTCTTGGGTACCAACACCAGAGGGGAAACCCATTCGCTGTCCGAGATGGGGTAGATGAATCCTGCATCCAACAATTTTTGCAATTCTTCTTTGACAATGTCCTTAAGGGTTGGATTCATTCTCCTCTGAGGTTCCCTGACTGGTTTACAATCTTCTTTAATGTAGATGTGATGGGTACACACCGAAGGATGGACTCCTTTCATCTCCTTATAGCTCCAAGAAAAAGCATCTAGATGACTGGCTAGCAAGCTACACAACTCCTTTTCCTGGGAAGGAGATAGGGAGGAGTTGATCTTTAAAGTTCTCTCGGGGCCAAACTCCACATTCTTAACTCTGGGAGAGGTTGGATCAGTCACACAGAGGTCCACTAAGGTACTAGCTTGAGTATCCTCCACCAATTCCTCTAAGGACAATGCACTGGGAGGTGGATTCTAAATCAAGGTCTCAATCAAATCATCCTCGGTTTGAGGACCTCCCCTGGTGGTTTCTGAGGTGCACAAGGGTGCAGAGTATACCTCATCCTCTTCTCCTTCTTCCAACCAAAGTAGTAAGTCATGCTCTAACAGAGGTTGGGCAGGAGGGTATAGGACTAGCTGCTTGGACATAGGACCATTTTTGATGGTCATGTTTCCCACTCGACAGCTTATGTAAGCATCCGCAGTGGCTAACCAAGGCCTTCCCAAAATAAGGGGGTATCCAGTAAGCTTTGCCTTTGGTTGAAGGACCAAGAAGTCCGCAAGATACTCCCAAGAGTCAACAGAGACCAATACATCCTCCACAATCCCTTCGGGAGTCATGGTGGAGCGATCTACCAACTGCAGGACTGTCGAGGTCTTCCTTAAGGAACCCTAAAGGTTGAGTTTGAGCATGGTTTCCCTAGTCATCACATTAATGGCAGCCCCTAAATCAATCAAGGTGTGGGGTATGATGGTGCCATTGATGTGGACATCAACTATAGGACTCCCAAGATCAAAATACTTTGGATAGATTACTTGCCCCAACATAAGATCAGACAGTTGTCCTATGACATTGATAGTTGAGGCATCTCTTTTCCGCCTGCCTGGGTGCCTGAAACACTTTTCCTTAACCAATTTGTTGTATATCGGTACATCTTTGATGGCCTGGAGAAGTGGTATTCTCACACGCAACTGTTTGAGTTCTCCCAGAAGCTCATTCTCTTCTGGGTTGGGTTGTGTGGTTACTGTTAGTCTCTCAGGAAAGGGTGGAATGGCTTTGGGTTCACTTTCCTGTTTATCTTCCTCGTCCTCTGGGGGAGGAGGTTGGCGATCTAGAAGAGTCTTCCTGGATCGCAGGTTGATCTCCTGGATCTCCACAGCATAGGTAGGGCATGTTGTTTCCCCAGTATATACCTGCTGGGCCTGTCGGTTGTTGGGGTTCGGGTTCAGTTGAGAAGGCATTTGGGGTTGTCTTGGAGGAGCAGGAGGTAATGGTTGTGTTTGAGCCGGTGGTGGATGCAAAATGGTGGGAGGAGTGTTGTACTGGGGCCTCCACCCCGGTTGAGGTGCATTCCACTGAGGCTGTGGCTGGACATGTGAGTGAAACGAATGAGTAGTGGGTTGAGTATGGTATTGAGGTGGGTAAGACCACAGAGGAGGTGCAGACCAGGAAGGATGAGCAGGGGGACCCCAAGAAGGCATAGGAGCAGATTGGTTGGGGCTATAATAAGCTTTGGATGTCCCTTGCATCCCCTGCTGGTAAGGTCTAGGTCCATGCAGCCTCCTTTGGTTGAGGAAGTAGAGAGGTTCAGTGGGTGCCTCAGTCCTTTGGTATATGGCTTTAAATCTTGGTAAGGTTGAGCATTGGTTTGTGGGGTGGTCCTCCTCACAAACGAAACATACCTCTACTGAGTGCAATGGACACTCATTATTAGGGTGCTTCCTCGTACACCTGGGACAGAAGATGGCCAAAGCCCTCTCAACTTCCTCTTTCTTTTGCTGGATTCGGAATGTATCAAGTTGCATGGCAATGGTCTGTCTCACCTCACTTTTGAGGTCCTCCAGCTGATTAGCAAACTCATGCTTGGAGAAAGTAGTACTAGCTGAAAGTGGGTTTCCCCTACCTCTTTTCCGGGCTGCCCTAGAGTGGTTTCTAAACACAGTCTTTATATCCTCATAAGGTAGTTGGTAAATATCTCCTCCAGCTAGCATGTGAAGGGTATCTAGAAGGTCTTCAAGGACTCCTTGGAGCAAGACCAGCTTTAGAGATTCAGGGTCAAGTGTGCACCTGGCCCGTTTATAGCTAAGTTGGAACCTTTCCTCGTAATCTTATAAAGACTCATCGTTTCCCATGGTCATCCGAAAGATTTCTCCTTTGGCTGCCTTGGACCTACAGTAGTCCCGGTATTTGGTATTGAAAACTTGCTGCATCTGAGCCCAAGTGGTGATACTGTTTCCAGGTAACCCCATGAACCAGCGTAATGCTGCATCCTTGAGGGTAGAGGGAAAGAGTTTCAATTTTTGCTCATATTCTGTATAATCATAGGTTCGACAAAGGACAACAAACTCCAACAGGAAGGTATCAGGGTCTTCAGTAGTCAATCCATGGAAGTGAGGTAAAGTGGAGGGGCTTATGTTTTTCATTTTCATGTCTCCATTGGTCTCTCGGATGGGAAAGGCACCTTCTATTCTCTCATCTTCTCTTCTACCGTTTCGGTTTTCAGCAATGGCTTCAGATGGAGTGTTCTCTAACTCTTCTTCTGTTATAGGATCTTCGTATATCTCAGGAGGTTCACCTGTAGGTTCTTCTAGATCACTGCCACCAAAGAAGAGAGAAGGGTGACTCGGTGAAGTGGTGGGGGTGTTGGGTAAGAATTTGCTGGTTTTATCTCTGTTCCTACGAGGCATGAAATGGAAAGACTTTTGATTGCTTTTGTTTTTTTCTTCTGGTACATGTAAAACTAAAATAGATTGAACTGCAACTAACTGTCTTGCTGAAATGAAAATGCGGAATTGAAAGGAAAGCACGAAAGGACTAATCTATCTTGCTCAAATGAAATTGCAAGAATTAAATGCTAGTCTACGCTTGCTGAATTGAAACGTTAATCTACGCTTGCAGAATTGAAATTGCGGAATTGAAATGCTAATCTATGAAATCAGGAAATATCTACTCTACTTTTGCGGAAATGAAATGAAATAAACTACTTAGCAGAAGGTTGTAGGAGAAAATAGAAGAAAAGCAACAATCACCAATACTCTGACGCGTCCCCGGCAATGGCGCAAAAAAGATGGTGGGCTCTAGTATTGCAGCAATAATGCTGCAACTCCTAGGACTCCCTTCTTTACTTTTATCAACCCGGTAGTTCGTAACAAACTTGGAAGCGACGATGCTGTATGCACAAGTACTAGCTATTGCCGCAGCTGTCACTTGGTCAGCTGGCACAAGTCCGCTAGGGGCTTAAGCCAACTTCTATGAGCTCTTAGAAGAATCTTTTTAACTGATGGATGAAAGCTAACTCAAAGGAAGTTAATCTATTTGCAGAAAGAAACTGAAAGCCAAAAAGTAACGCAAACCCTGGCAAACCCTAATTTTACCAGCTAGTCCTACTGATGTAAAGGAGAGAATGCAAACTACTGGAAGGAATGCCATTACTTCTATGAAGGTAAAATACATGTGTCTAGACTACCTCTACCCGAAGAAAACATCTTTTTGTATTTTTGAATAAGTTATTAGAATTATCATGCATGTGCTTTTGACTGGATTTTTACTGTGCAGGGGTGGATCAAGGAGGAGAAATTCTTGGAAAAGGTTGGGAAGGTTCAGAGAGGGTCTAAGGAGTCCCTAACACCCTTCCGAAGATTTTAACAAAGTTCGGCTATCAAGAAACCTCATTTGTGAGCTTCTACAGGAAGTCTGCAAGGGTTCTACAGGATGTTCAGAGATTTCTACAGGATGTTTAAAAAGTGGATTTTAGAGCATGGGTGAGTGAGGGAAGATGCATGAATGGATAGGGAGGTAGGATGGGGGCCTGGAGTGACCCAGGGACTGGTGGATGGAGTGGTGAGAGGGTGTGGAAGGCTGACTTGGCTTCAAGACGGCTGAGACAATGATGGAGAAAGAAGGTAGGGTTACGTGGGCAAAAGGACAGGTGTGAGACGAGGAACCTAGCTAGGAGATGGAACAGCTGGCTTTGATGAAGCTTAGGTGGATGAGAGAGTGGTAGAGATGCCCTGCACGGTGTACATTCAACCAAATCAACAAAATCCTACAAATAATCAAAGTCCTAGCTAATCTAATCTAACTGTTAGTGAGATGAATGAACAACAACTTTATTTGGAAAGAAAACCATATACATCAATCATGCAAAGAAACATTTCAAAGATTTGAACCCATAACTAACTTCTGCAAAAGAAAACAATACACTAAGGATTGCATGGTTAAGCAAACTAGTGTTTTTGTTGGGGCAGCACTGTTTCTTCAATTCCAGCCCCTGATCCAATAACGATGAGGTGAAACTGAGAGTGTTGTTGACCCTTTTCTTGGAGCTTTTTCTGTTATTATCCTACCAATCTATTTTAAACATCTGAAGCAATTCTATTCATAACCAGTGACCTATTTAACCAACACAACTAAATCTGCCCAACAGAAATACGTTTCAAATGCATAAAAGGAAAACAACGATGCATAAAGGAAAGGTAGCAGTACAAAGAAGGAATCCCTAGGCTCTCAGGTTGGGCCCAACCCCGAGAGCTATGGCTCCTATAGAAAACTCAGAGTTGATATAAAATCAGACTGCTTCTCATTATCAAAAAATAGTCATCAGTCAAGAGTTATGCCAAAATGGCTACAAGAGAACAAAGTAAAGCTAGCGGCACTGTAGTGCAAAATATGCAATAGTTTCCAAAAAAAGTCCCTCATGAAGGCTGAGGCCTTAACATGTATACACCACGAGGGCCCTAGCTAGCCTCCTAAATCTATGGGACTTGGCTGCCCAAACTGTGAGTAGACAGCTCCTTCCAAAATCTGCTTGGTTGTCTTCTAGATCCGGTTTTGGTGGCCTTTGGAGCTCGGAGTTGGGGGTGAAGATCCCGAGGAAGGCTATTTAATGCCATAGACAACCCCCATATGAATCCTCAACCCAAGCTTGGCTGTCTTCTAGCCCATGATTGCTTGGTTTTGCTCCAACATGTGTCAAAAAACCTGAAATGAGCACGTGTTAGCCACCTAGGAAGAGTGACTACCCTTATTTGTACAAATGACATAAACATACTAAAAAATAATGCATAAGCTATGAAAAATGAAGGATTGAACAAGGATAATTAGGCCAAATGAGCTCAACAAGTTACGAAATTTGGGGCTCATCAGGTACCCCTATGGGTGAGGTGAAAATTTCCTTGTACTCCTCCATGACCTTGTCCATCTACTGTTGTCGTGCAAAGGATGCCTTCCTGGAGGAAGTGGATGTGGCCACAGTCTTCTTCTTTCCCTGAGCGAGAATCATAAGGAAGACAAGTTTCCTAGTTTGGGAAATTATCTTACTACATTACTTCATAGATATAAAAGAGATGTCAGTAGGTGGTGCTACCTCTGTTATGTTGTATAACTTATTGCCCAAATAAATAATAACAATACGATGTCTAGACTCATACACAGTATGATGCTTCCACAAGTATGGAGGGACTAATAATACATCACAAATTTCAAAAGGAGCAACATCACATAATACCTCATTTATGAAGGGATTGATGATGTAGGGAAGGCGGCACAATTGGCTAACCCGAAGATCTCGTCCTTAATGGTGCCACATGATGGGGTACAACTGCCAGGTGTGGTGTCGTTGGTAGGCCCAACCGCTTCACGACCTATGCTGATATGAGGTTCTTTTGGCTTCAACTATTGAAAATGAACTGTATCAGAGAGCCCTTCACCCACATTTGTGAGTGGAAGAGTCGCTCCCCCTCCTCTGGGTCTTTTGCCTCAATCTTCTCGATTTTTGTGGTGGAAATGGTGGCATTGGGATCCACATCAATAATTTGTTTCACTTTGTCATTCCCCTAATCGGGTTTTGACTTAGAGTCAGAACATGCATCTAATTCAGAAGCCTTCAATTAGACCATCAGTGACTGCTTGGCTCAATACTCACTTGTGTTGTGAGTGGGGCTCTTATGGAAATCACATCATTTCCCCGTGTCCTTCTTTGTCTTCATGGTGTTGTTCTTTTCTTGTATATTTGGTGGGTTATCCTAGGTTTCCCCACCTTGGATTTGTCATTTGTTCTGTAGTTTGGGGGTGCCTTTTCCCTTTATTTGGATTAAGAGATCCGAAATCTCACTTCTTCTGCTTAAATTTCTGCTCAATCTTGATAGCATAAGGGTATGCTGCACCAAGTGAGGAGATGTCTAGGAACTCCATTTCCTCATGAATGTATTTGTGAAAGAAACTTTGGTACTTGAGCACCAGATTTTTTTCTGAATCTTTGATACCCAACTTTGTGCACAGGGTATGGAAAATATTCATCAACTCGTTCACATCTTGATCACTTTGTTGTCACAACGTCATCCATTGTATGTACTTGTCCTCGTGGCTTGCCATGGGGTAATACTATTCTTTGATGGTGTCTCGAAAGAATTCCAAGTGGGTGTAGCTAAAAATAGTGAGGGTTCTCTCTCATCCCTCTGTTCACAATAGGTTTCCCACTAGTCCTTGACATGGGGGCGGCTTTGAGGAGTGTAAGAGTAATATTTTCCCAGTTGGAAAAGTCATGGAGCAAAAAATATCCTTTCTACATATTGAACCATCTATCTACATCGTTTGTATCTATCTAACCTTTAAATATGGTAATGTCAAACTTGACTTGTACCTTAAAGAGAGTGGCACATCCAAAGTGGTTGTTGGATGAAGATGTGTCGCCTATGGGTAGCCACCGAAGGATCTGAGAAAATTTATCCATCATCACACTCCTCTGTCATTAGAGGGATTCCTCGAGCAATATTTTGAAAGGATCTCTTGATCCCTCATATTTCTTTTCTTCCACCATGGGAGGTCGTCTGGGTTTGCGAGGCTAGTTCAAGCCCTAACACCTTATACCCTGACCTTGTTGGGGACATGCAAAGAAAAATAGAGAAAGAACAAACAACTATAATACCACTAATCTGGAATTATGCATGAAAAAAACATAATACAATTATAAACATAAACACAGAGATGCAACAAAAATATATCTTCATTTCATTAATACCAAAGAACTAGAAGATGCTTATAAACAAAATGGAAATAAAGTAGCTCTGGTGATGATATCTTATATCTGAGGAGAGATGTGGTGGCTACATGCCTCTGAACTATGTTACAATAAGGCTCAGGGGACTTTTTATTATTTAACAACAAGGGAAAACTATAAACAACCAAAACCCTAACCCAGGAGATGAAATGCCAAGAGTTTGTGGGCCCTGTTGAAGCTAGTTGGGCAACCAACTTCCCGGGGTTGTAACTTGGTCATATGATCTCTGTTTGGAGCATATCATACCTTGTTGGAAATATATCTCTGAGTACCTATGACTACGGGTTTGCTGCAGACCTAAAAAAAAATGCTGTTTAGGGGCTCAAAACAACTCCAAAAGTTCATGACCCAAAAACTACTAAAAATAGTAAATGATGTTATAAACAAGGAAACAAATGAAACCAACTAGGGGTCTAGGTCAAATAGGAGGGAAACCACCAATATCCACCTGAATCATATTTGGCATCCCTTCCTTATGGACAAATGGAGGTTGGATCATTGGGGAACAACAATTTCAGGATGCTTTAAATAAAACACAGTAAGGCCTAGGATGTTTTCCCACTATTGGAGAAGAGATCAGTTATGGAAAATTACTAGTTAATTATCTTATCAGATATTTCAATGTATTAGCACTCCTTGACAAAATGACCCAACAGTTACCAACTTCCTAGTATTAGCTCATATCTAAGCTTGTTCTTTCTCACTCAAGACTTAAGAAAGTGCAACAAGTATCCTCAACTAAATGGGACAAGTGTATAAAGCTCAAGAGGCATCTAAATCAACAAACCATCGTTACTCCTACTATGCAGGGTGATTAATTGGTTTTGCCTTTATAGTCTTGTTGTAGCTGCTACAACCACCTTTCAAAATTTTTCCTTATCTTCGTTTTGAAGCCTCCCTACCAACCATCCTTAGTAGCATGTCTTGAAATGTCAAGTACATAGGCTTCAATTGATTTTCAGTGGCTCGCCAGCCTGTGCATGTCAATTTCCTTCAGTCCTTTCACAAGCTGCCATCCCAAACTTAGGTTATTTGCTGGCTGAGAAGCTCCCCCAAAAAATTGTGCAATTTTGGAGGGGAACTAACCTTCCCTCCAGAAATTGCGCAAATAAGGTGGGTAGCCTGCTGGGCTCATGAAATGCGCAGAACAGTTAGACAAGCCTCCCACAGAAAACTACGCAATCTGGCCAGGCACTGGGCCTCAGCCCAAAAATTGTGCAATTCTGGGAGACAGTCACCTACTGACCCCATAAATTGTGAAATCCCTCAGGGAAAGTTAGCCCAACTCAGCCTAGAAACTGCGCAAATTTTCATCCCATGCTTGAAGACTATTGCATGTGCGTTTAGGTTGACTGATTCCTTCTAGGACCGAGAAAAATTGATTTGCATGCATGGGTTTATTCTACCAAAATAGAAAAAAGAAATATGCAAAAGGCATCCCAAGATTTTAGGGATCTATTTTTAGTAGTTGGAGGTTACATGAAAAGATCATTTTAGAAACTTCCCTCCAACTTTCACTTTTTTCTAGATTTGTGGCATGCGCGTCATGAGCCTCAAAATTATTTATTCGTCGCTACAAAGCTCCTTCTTCACATCGATCTTGGAGCTCTGACATCCCACATCACATCTAGGAGTCGTCGACACGTTGAACTCAACTTTTTCTAGGTAAGTCCGCTTTACATGTCTTGTGTAGAATTTTTGTCACCTTTTGTGTTTTGACTTGTGTAAGTGTTGTCTACTTGATTTCAATGAATTCTTGATGCTTTTTTCATGCATGTTAGCCTGTACAAGTACCACTTCAGTTTTCGTTTGCATCTCAGTCTTTTCACATGCATGACAATGTTTTGCACCGATGGTCGCTGTTGCGGTGACCTGTTTCACACGCATGCATGTTTACCCATTTTCTGAATCTTGTATTCACTATTTTCATGCATGATAATTCACACTTGCTTACACTCAGTTTCGCCATGCATTCGAATATTCACATGTTTTTAGTCACCCGTCAGCAAGTCTAGGCAACCTTGGCCTATGCCTTGCCTTGCCCGGACATCATTGTGCATTTCTGAGAGGGAAGGCTCTGCCTTCCTACCAGAAAATGCACAAAACAAGCTAGACACTATCCTCCAGGCATGCTCTCCGTAATTCTGAGAGGCAGTGCTCTCCTATCCTAGAAAATTGTGTAATGCAATCCCTAGAACTACATGCCTTACTAACTGAAATTGCACATTGCAGAATATCAGCCCCTAGCAGGTCAGCCTAGATTGCGCATTATGCAATTCCAGTAGCCAACCAGCCTCCCGAAAGTATGGACTGTCTTTTGCACAGTTCTGACAGTTAGTCTTCCAGCCTCCTGGTGAAAATTGTACAATACTTGCCATCTGCCTCTTGGGTATGTTGCATGTCATTCCTCAAGTTTGATTTAGTTTTCAACTGAGATATTTCATGCCATGAATGTCAACATGTATCTAGGTATAGCAGGTGTTCATCTGTCTCTCAAGAGTTTAGTTTCAATGGTATCCAATAGGGCAGGGTCAAAGGACACCAACAGAAGTGCAACTGGAGATGCAGTTGAGCAACTTTCTATGAGTTGATGATTTACAAAGTCACTAAGCTGATCGTAGACAAAGACATCAAGTTGAAATGGAAGGACATCAATGCTACATTCTTAGGCACATTTGTGGAAGATCTGGAAGACTGCAAGGTCTATGTGAATATTCACAAATCTGACTTGTATCAGATTGCATGCAGGTATCCCATGTTTCGATGAGCAGACATGATACATTGGATGGTCTCGCACACTGAACTAAGGGTGATGGTGTTAAGAAGTGTCAGCGAGACAAAGATTGCTACCTTCATGGCAAAGGAATTTCAGAAGATTTACCACTTGCCATAGCCGGTGATCACAATGGAAACAACCTTCAACAGACCCAACAACACTGCAAACTATAGATATATCTTGAAGAGCTGGGTGAAAGAGACATCCAAGTTCAGGATGACATCTAACCAGGTTTACAAGAGGAAGATACTACGGAAGGCATATCAGTACTTGGTGATCTTTTCATCCTGCTTGTATGTATAATACAACACAAATACTTTCCGCATAGTTGGGTGATCGCGTTGGACCAACTGGTTAGTGAAGGCAGACCATGCAACTGGTCCGATGTGTTGGCTCAAAGGCTGAAGGAATAGGTAACAAACTCCCGACAACCAGCCAAAGGTCAGCAAGCAGAGATATACATGTCCGCATACACTCTTGATGCAATCTGTGCCCATCAACAGTTTCCAAGCTTGGGTTGGGCATTGACATCAGTGGAAACCTCTGTACACACTTACTACATATTTTTTTTCCAAATGCAGCTTTCACGAAGTCATCACATAGTTGTCAGAACATTTTGTCACCCTGGTGTACAAGATGATATTTGAGTAGGATCTGCCTTGCATGTCACAGGCAGCGATGGAGGCATTGATCGAGATAGTGGGTTGGTATGCCTCACCTCTTGGCACCTTCATATGGATGTACATCACGGAGAAGCCTCCGCATGTTTTACTGAAGTTTTCCATGGACAAGCTCGTCATGCAAGAAGTTTCATACCACATCTCGATAGGACTGTCAGCTAGACTACACAGGAAGAAGAAGGAACCTTGACTCGCTCTTCCTTTGTGGATCGGGTTGTACGAGATATGGAATCTCAAGCATGCTGATTCCGAGATGGAAGAGTTCAAAAGATTTACTTTTAGCACTAGAAGTTTCAATCCGTATGACCCATATTGCTTTGTAGAGGACCACTGTGTGAGAGTACAGTTTCCTTGGATCCATGGGTCATGTCATTGGGCTAAGGAAGACCCATGGAGATATTGTCACAGCTTCTCCAGGCTCAATGAACCAGTCGACATAGATGTGGAATGGTTAGCAAAACAACGTAAAACAACATCTAGGAGAGAACCATCATCAGTAGTAGTAGAGGGTAACATACCTACGCATGACAAAGGTAAGAGAAAGGTTGTTGACCACGTAAAGGCAGAACAAAGATGCAAGTTCAAAGAAGACCCACTTGTGGAGAAATCAGCTTTGGAGATAGAGGCGAAAAGGCAACAATATGACAGGAGGAACACACAAAGGTAGAGAGAGAAATAAAGGATGGAGGAAACAATGAAGGAGTTGCAAGAGTTGAAGCAACAACTCCGGGAAGAGCAAGAGCTCCGCAGACAGGAGAAGGAAGCATAGCAAGGAAAGACATAGTAGGAGACGCAACATGCACATATTGATGAAATTGTGCCCATATAGGTTGTAGATTCATCTGAGCCGTTGGCACAAAGAAGACAGGGTGAGCAGTTGCAGGATTAGGACTTCACTCAAGAGATTGAATAGATACTTGAGCATATGGATACAGAGATGGAGCAACCAGAGTTAGAACATGATATTGACCTCATGCCTTCCAACCAAGAGGTGAACCCACTAGCTTCACCAGATCTAGAAGCAGAGCAGTCTTGAGCTATCAAGGAGATACTGAGATCCTTGAAGACAATCCGGAAGCAGAGATGCACAAAATATCATTCGACGAGTCGTAACATAGAGTTGTGCAATCATGTAGAGTGACTACTCTGGATGTCCATGCATCTCCTGTGCAGTTTGAAGAACGAGTGATCGTATCTAGTGTACGCAAGAATCCAACAACATTGGTCGATGTTACCAGAGCATATGCCGAAGCTACCAGCTCGAGTGTTCACTTCTTGATAGCAGAGAATGAGAGAATGACTAAGGAGTTACATATGACCAAGCAGGGAGGAGAACAAGTTACAACATCTGTCAGAGCAAAGTTGAAGAGATAAATAATGAATGAGGTATCGTCTCTCGAGACAGTCATGTGAATGTTTTATTCCAGATTTGTCACCGTGCATAAATCTGTCATCCATCTCAAAGGTTGGCAACAACGTTGTGCTAGGAGAGCATGCATCTTGTCAGATTTGCACACTGTCGTCGACCGCATGCAAACATGGAAAATGAGATACAAGGGAGCCCCATTACAGTTGCCCAAGTTTATGAAACCCAAGGTGGTAGAGTTGAAGGCACACATTCGGAGTCATATCCAGAACTATGAGGGACTCCCGCAACTCATCACCAGTTTGCATGCTTCACATTCATGGGTGTTCAGAAGCATGGATGTTCTTGTGTGCGCATATGCGATCCCATCCATTGGGACACTCACCGAGGCAAAGACAAAGAATCAAGTCTGACTGGAGCTGGACATGTACTTTGACGAAGTGATGCGTATAGCCACCAACGCGGACTTAGCAATTAGCGGAGACACTATGCATCAATATGTCACTAGTTCGGCTGCACTCAAGACAATGATGTGCATGTTATCAGACGAGTTGGATAGAGGAGCCAAATCAGTGTACCTGGATGCAACAGAGGAAAGAGTTTGTTTCCAGAAAGATGTCACCATAGAGTACACAAACACCATCACAGACTACCAAGCTTGGCATCAGTTCGTGACCGTTGACCATCATGAGGATGTCCAAGAGTTGGTCTTCCCATAGTTGTCTGAGTCTTAGTGATGTCTTGCATGGCTTTCTCAAGCCTATTTTGTCTCACATGGGTACATGTGCAGATTGCATGTAACATCTTGTAGAGTGAAAGTCTAATTGTTGATAGTTGAATGTAATAGTCATAAAGTAGTTGAAGAGTCACGAGGGTAGGTGAAGAGTCACAAAGGGGAATGTGAAGGGGCACCCCACCATTTTCTATTTATAGAATCTCATAACTCATTGTAGAGGCTTTTGGGTAGCCATGCTTTTGATAGGAGTATCTTAGAGAAAGCGTGGAGTGTATTGTAATGAGCCTTGACTTCTCCACAATGTGGAGCTAGTACATCTCTTTGGAGGAGCAAGCAGCAGTGACTATAACGTTCCATTATCAAGACTAGTGGTTGGTCATGGTTGTACTATATGATTGGAACTTTCACTTCTTAATATAACAGAGCCAACATGTTTCATGCATATGTTGTTATTGTATTTCAGTTATCTTGGTTACTCTAATGATATATGTAGTTGTTTGCTTACGCATGTATGTATAGACTCTTTCTGTATATGTATGTATGAATCTTACTGAGATGTGTTGTTGGTTTAACCATCACTTTGGATTGTTGGTTCACCTGCCTTCCAGTCTGTGATGCATCTTTTCTCGTGTGTTCCCTTCCAAGCCACATGTTTCCACAGGTTTCCAAGGGGTGCACTCATCCCACTTTTCATGTGTTAGAACCATTCATGCACCTTCCTTGGCTTGCTGCACATGTCACACCCTTGCTACCAACAAGGACATCCTACTTACCTTTGCATGCAACCGCGATAAAGGCGATACCGTATGACCCACTACTGGGACTCCTACACCAAACGGTATGAGGTCTAGTTGGGACTTCTTACCGTGGAGATCCCTTGACATGTTGGTGGGTCCAACATCATTAAGAAGTCCACAATTGAGGAAATTTAAGAGCTAGGGATGAAGAAGAAACTATCACACGTTTTCCAAAGCCAAAAAAGAAGAATGTAGTGATTCCTCAAGTCTAGAACATTAGTACAATGTCAAAGGAAAAGTCAAAAGTTTTTAGGAAATATTCGACCTACAATAATGTTTTTTGAGAATAGTTTATTTTGTTTTTAATTATGAAACTTAATTTTACAATTAAAAGATAGTTGCTTGAACATTTATTAAATTCTCTTGTATAAAGACCTCAATTTCTCATTTTGAGGGGTCGAATTTTGGGATATTGAAACTTATAGCGGTTTGATGCACACGCTATATTGACTGGACCATTATGATTTTGTGAGTTAATGTTATGCAATTTTGATAGATAGTGCTTTATGTATTTCTTTTCATTCATTATGTATATTCATATTCTGATTTACACTTATGGTTTATGTAATTAACATGATTGATTTGTAAACCATTGTGACATTACTCAATTCATTCTTTCTTCTAGATATACACTATCTAAAGCAACTGAATTAAGATATTTAACTAATTTGTTTCTAGTGGAAATGATTGACACCCGTGACGTTGATGTTTAAATTACAACAATTCATGGGAAATATGATTTCATATCAGTAATATGAATTTTCTTGTCTTTTATTTTTAAATATGTTTTTGTTTAATTTATATAGTTATATCTTGGTGCCTTTGATGGGTTAATGAATGATATGATAATTGTTTTTTAGTTACAAAAATTTGTGAATTTATCCACCTTCTAACATATATATTATTAGATGATTTTTATACTCAAGATATTTGTCCAATGCATTGTAAAAGGAAGATATACCAATACATGAAATTGGGTTTATTATTTTACCTTCATTAGGACAAACAATTTCAAACCAATGATATACATGTTTATCTAGCTTTCTTTTTTGTCTCTTTTCTTTATCCTTTTTTTTTTAATTTTTAGTTTTGTTATGTGTAATTTTCTTTAGTTAATATTAATGCTATCTATCTTCATTACATACTTAAGTTTTACATCTAATTTATCGGTCTTATGTTGCCTATAAGTTTCTTCCGACATTAAGCTTAAACATTCAATGTTTTTCAACTATTATTTATAATCTAGTCATATCTATTTGATTCATTGAATATATACATAAACTTGTAGGGAATACCCATTGAGGTTAAGGAAGGCCAGTCCTTAAACCTAAAGTGGGAGGGTTATATGATCCTCATTGAATGCCCTTTAGATTGTTCTCTGTCGTCAGGACAATTTGAAAGACGCAATTCTTTTTGGTAGTGTTGTCGGGGAGTGTAGTTTTTTATGTTCAACTTATCACTAATGGTAATACTATTCAACCCCATATTATTTTCATCTTAGACAAATCAGTGAATTATTATGAATGGACTTTATAATTTGACTTTACAAATTTCCCACGTGACTCTAGATTAAATACAAAGAAATTAGGAAGTTCTATCTCGAGAAGATGAGGTTGCCACCCAAACCCACAAGTTCCTCGATGACAAAAACGACCAAGAAGGTGAACCTTGTTCTCAACATTAATTCTCCAAAGGGAATTTATAATTGCAATAAAATTAGCTTCTTGAATCTGGTATGCCTTTTCACACCTTGTTAAACTATCTTGCAAAGTTTTATTTTAAAAGGTTTTAATTCTTAAAATTTTTGTGACTCCAAAACATGATCGACCTATAATGATAACCTGATCCCAATCATATTCATCCTATTTAGCATTGCATCATATAGAAAATATCACAACTACATCAAACAGGAAGAAGAGAACTGAAGGGTCTAGAGATACACTCAATAAACCCAGTTTTGAAGACCTTAGCACAATAATAATTCCATCTCTTGGCACCCACCAGGGGGTTAAGAATTGTAACTTATCAAACAAGAACTAAATTTCTAGTTAGTTCCTCATCCACTACTGTCTCATCAATGCATACATCACCTCAAAATACACAATAATCACCTTTGATTCACCCTCCTCCCATTGATATGAATGTTTGGGTGAATATTCATTTTAGGACCTTGGTCCTACCAAACCAACTACATGATTTACGTGATGAATATGTTAAATCCCTCCCCAAATTTGATAATTATGGATAATGCACAACCAAAGATCATGTGATCGAATTTTAATATTACTACAAAAATCTAGGAGTAGAAAATGATGACGTCTTTATGAGATTGTTTGTTCAAATCTTTGAAGGAGAGGCCTGAAAATGGTTAAGAGGTTTACCTCTGGATTCCATCGATACTATTGATAGATTGATGGAATTTTTTTTGAAGAATTTTAAAGTAAAGAAAAGTAATCAAAGATATCTAACTGAATTTTATGCTCTTAAACTAAAATCAAATGAATCCATTGATGAGTTTAACAAAATATTTAATAAATATTATAACCACTTAATGGATAATATAAAACCTATAGATATAGCTGCTATTGTCACCTAATATGCCACATTTGACTCTGATTTATCCGTATTATTGAGATAAAGAGAGCATAAAATGATTGTGAAATCTAAGAGCACGGCTTATGCTATTGAACGTAACCTTATATCTACAAGAAGACTTAAAGATAAAGAAGATAAAGTCCGGATTAGACTCCTAAAACCACAAACACTAAAAGTATGCAAGAACAATGGATTGAAGAAATGGAGCAAATAAAGAAATCTTTGTTAAATAAAATTCATAAATTAGAAGTAGGAAATAGGGCTCCCGACCAAGTTCCTCCAAATGAGGCACCTCATAGGAATTTTCAAAAAAATAATAATAGCATGCTTAATAGGAACCCTAATGCACCCTTTAGAAACCAAGGCCCTTATCGAAGACCCTTTAAGCCACAAATATTACAACAAGATCAAAGAGTAGATGAGCCTCTTATTCAACCTACATTGTGAAATAATACTCACCTTTTAGAGGAATACGCTGATGACGTAGCAAGTCAACAAATGATTCCTGATGAAGATAATTACCTGAGATCAATTGTTTTAATTAGGGTCAGGACCCTCATATAAGAAATTATAATTAGGATCACATAAATTATCTTGATAAAGAATTTTGGACCCCACATCTTGAGCATTTTGCTGAGCTTTTGGAAGCCCAAATGCAAAATAAATATGATCTTTGGCCAAGAAAGGATATAAAAAGGTCAAAAAAACCCAACTATAGAGAAGGTCACGTTAAAAATATAGCAAAAGAAGAAAACGATGATAAAAATAAGGAGACTTCCCAAGTGATAGGAGAAGAAAAAAATATACCAAGAAACCCTCAAAATTTTAATTTACAAGATGAATTAACTAAGGTCAAAATTCATGTCCCTTTAACATAAATTGTCAAAACATGAAGCTATAAGTAGGAAATGGACAAATTCGTGCAGAAATTGATTAATTGTTAACAATTGGATAACAAATTAGTTACTGACATAATCCATGTACACGAATATTCTCCCAAGCTTAGTATTGGGCCTTGCGTTGAAAATGTGGAAAATATGGTACCACGTTTCAATATTAGTTTGAAAATTCATTATTTCACCTTGCATAATTGTATGCTTGACTCAAGTGCATCACACAACTTGATGCCAAAGGAGATAATGGAAAATTTGGGCTTAGATATCACTCGGATTTAAGCTTAGATATCACTCGGGAATGCAATTGACTCTTGAAGGGTTAAAATTGTTGGAATGATAAAAGAACTAGTAGTTGTGTTAGCACATGTACTAGTCCAGAGTGTCATGATGGATGTAGTGGTAGCCAACATTTGCCCAAATTCTAGAATGCTTTTATCTAGATCGTGGGGGGCTAAGTTGAGAGTATTGATACAACTTGATTTACCATATGCTGCTATTCCCGTCTTTGAAGGGAAAGCCCAAAGATTATATTATGAATATTAACTAGCATACACCATAAGTTCTGAGAAGGACCCAAACAATTTTCTTGCATACGCTTTTGAAAATAACCTTGGGAATTTCATTCTAACAACATTAGAGGAAGAAAAGAGCTTGGTTAATAAAAAGGGGAATCGAAAAAGTGTTGTAAATAATGTAAATACAATTTGGACAGTGTTTTTTTATAGTTGTTCTCGAAGTGGATCTAGGGCTGGGGTTGTTTTCACTTGTGTCAGCTAAGAAAGTGTCACCTTTCCATTTGAGCTAAAATTTGAAACTACCAATAACGTAGCTGAGTATTGAGCTTTGACCTTGGGACTAGAAGCTGCACATAAGTTAAATATTCATAACCTTGCCATATTTGGTGATTTAGAGCTTGTTATTAAACAAGTCACTAACAAATGTCAAAACAAACACCTAAGACTTGGGATTACAAAAACCAATTCCCAGACCTACATGAACACTTCATATTAGCTATTAATTCCATTAATTCCACAACAATTCCTAGGGAGAAAAATAAGTTAGCAGATGCACTGGTTGTGAAAGTAGCAACTTTCGTTCCTTTAGAGGAAACTAAGTTAAAATATGAAATTGAGGTTTCGTATAGACATTCAATTCTTGACAATGTGAACCACTAGAATTTTTTTTTTTTTTTTTCTTCTTCAGATAAGAAATAAAAAAAAATATTGAAATGGTTAGTGGTTTTTCTGACTTATGAATATAGGGGATGAAAATAATGATTAAGAAGATATTGGTTCTTCTAAACTGGAAGTAAAAATTGGAAAACATGATGTAGTGTAATTAAAAAATAACTACATCCATAGAGGACTCATTCCTTTGGAAAAACTCTTTGATTAAAAGAATGCCACACACACTCCTATGTTGAATTCTCTAAATGTGAAAATAGATCAGATTAACATGGGAACATAGGAAATCCCTTGATTTGTTAATTTTTTCTGGACCGTTTCTAAGGAAGTTAAAGAACAATATGTATCCCTTTTTATAGAATTTACTGACATTTTTTCCTGGATTTATGAAGATTTAAAGACCTATGATATGAAAATTATTGAACACTGAATTCTTTTGAAAGGAGTTAAGAATTCCAAGAAAGAAACTAGACAATTAAATCCACTGTACTATTATTACCTTCAATTAAAAAGGAAGTTAAAAAGTTAGATGTGAAAATAATAATACCATTAAGATAGTCCAACTCGGTGGCTAATTTAGTGCCAATTAGGAAGAAAAACAATGAAATGTGACTTTGTATCTATTTTAGAAATTTAAATAGATTATCATTGAAAGATAACCACCCCTACCAAAAATGGACCATATTCTTGAAAGGATAGTGGGAGTCCAACCCATCTCTATGATGTATGGTTTTTTAAGCTATAACCAAATAGTCATGCAAAAGGATGACAAATATAAAATTTCTTTCATAGCTGCTTATGGAACCTTTATGTATGAAATGATGCCTTCCATGTTGATTAATGTAGGGACTACTATTCAACGAGCAATGGATATTTCCTTCACCAGTGAAAAGGATCATATTATTGTAATCTATTTAGATGATATCACCATGTTTTCACAATTTTATTCAAAACATTTGAGACATCTCGAAAAGGTGTTTCAGAAGTGTCGAAAGTATTGTCTATCTCACTATGACAAAATATAAATTTTTGGGCCACATTGTGTCTAGATAGGGAGTTTAGATGGAACCTAAAAGGATCCAAGCCATATAAAATATTCCTCTCCCTAGGACTAAAAAGGAAATTCAATCCTTTTTAGGAAGAATAATCTTTTTAAGATGTTTTATTCCCAATTTTGCTAAAATTGTTAAAGAAATAACTAATATGCTTAATAAAGGAAAGGAGATCAAATGGAACAAAACAACTAAATATTCTTTCTCATATATTAAGAAATATTTTATGGAAGCTTTGATTCTGATGAGCCCTGGCTACACCAAAGATTTCATAATCTTTCCTCTTGCATCAGAGCATACAATAACAATTGTCCTCCTTCATAAAAATCAACAAGGATTCAAGCAACCCGTATCTTTCTTTATAAAAACATTACATGATATTGAAATTAATATAACATAATATAAAAATAAGATTATGCTTTGGTTAAATCCTTAAATACTGGTATGTAACCAGATCACAAAACAAAATAAAAGATAGATCAATATCTTTAAAATAAGCCTCTTTGAGGGGGAAACCTCCTTTTACATCACATAAATGAATAATTCTTAGATGATTCAAATGACAAGACCTCGTTGGTATATATAGGAGCCTAAATGGTAAAAATAATCAGGGTCTACATAACAATAATAATGTAAGGGCTCATCAATAATAATAGTGGGCTTCTATTGGGCACAACAATAACAATATGGGGCTACATTAGCATTATAGGGACCTAACATGCCCCTTTCCTTCAAAAATGTGTTGCCCTCAATGCTTCTCAATGCTTGAGTAGTTCTAGATGCTTCGGTATGAAATGCTTATCCTCCCATGTAGAATCTTTACCAGGCAAGTTCTTCCACTTTATGAGATACTCTCAAATTCATTGATTTCATAGATGTCATATTCTTGTTTCTGTGATTGCTTCAGGATCCACTATGAATTTTCCTTCTGTGTCAAGTTCTGGAAATATAGTTTAAACTAGGAGCTTGTCACCTATAACCTTCTTTAAGCATGAAACATGGAAAACTGGTTGTACTCATGAAGATGCAGGCAAATCCAATTTCTATCCAATATAGAACCAATAATTTGCAACGCTTTATGAGGGACATAATACTTAGGCGATAATTTTTTATCCTTCTTAGCTTGCTTGATGGACATTTGTTTGTATGATTGTAGCCCTAAAAATACTCAATCTCCCACATCAAAACTTATTTCATTGCAATGCTGATCTGCCCATTGTTTCATTTGATTTTGTGCCAAAGTTAGTTTATCCTTTAAGAGTTGGAGAACTTGTTATTGATGCTCAATGTGAGCTTCCACTGTTTGAACCTTAGAATTGTCTCTTAAAGATGATGTGATGGAAGGTTGATAATATCAATAAATAACCATAAATGGGGTCATTTTCATTGATGTATGGAAGGAAGTGTTATACCACCATTCTTCCAAAGGTAACCACTTGATCCATAAACAAAGATATCCTTCCAAAAAATTGTTCACTATCTCAATTTTCTCATTTGATTTAGGATGATAAGATGAGCTATGATCTAATTGAGTACCAAGAAAAGAAAATAATTATGTCCAAAGATTTCCAATGAAAATGGGTGTTTAAGAAGAAGATGAATACAGAAGGAAAGGTGGAGCAATACAAAGCTTGGTTGGTAGAAAAAGGTTATTCCAAAGTGTCGGGAATTGATTTTGGTGATATTTTTTCTCCTGTTTCCAAGTTAGATTCTATTAGATTATTTTTATCTTTTGTTGTTGCTTTTTATTTCTAGGTAGAATATATGGATGTGAAGACAACATTTATTTGCAGGGATCTGGAAGAAGAGATTTACATGAAGCAACCTGAAGGCTTTGCGGTGAAGGGTAAGAAAGAACTGGTATGCAGGTTAAAAAGCTCTTTGTATGAATTAAACCAATCACCAAGGATGAGGTATCAAAAATTTGATACATATATATGTGGACTTGGCTTCACTAGAAGAAAATAAGATCATTGTGTGTATTTAAATTAATTGGTGACCATGTTATTTATTTGGTCTTATATGTGGATGATATGTTGCTGATTGGAAATAACAAAGAAATTATCTAGGATTTGAAGATGCAACTGTCCTCCAAATTTGAAATGAAGGATCTTGGTGCTGCAAACTATATTTTGGGCATGGAAACTAAATGGGATCATGAAAAGAGGAATATCTAGTTAAACTAGAGGAAGTATGTCAAAACAATACTGCAGAGGTTTAATATGTAGGATAGTAAACCGATGAAGGTTCTTATTCCTATAGGTGTAAAGTTATCTGCTAAACAGTGTCCCAAGACATAAGAAGAGGAAGAGGACATGTCCTGTGTTCCATACGCAAGTGCATTTGGTAGTCTGATGTATGTGATGGTTTGTACTAGACCAGACATTTCCATGCAGTAGGAGTATTGAGCAGGTTTATGCCAAAACCAGGGAAGGAGCATTCCACAACAATGAAGTGGGTTTTCAGGTATTTGTGTGGTACTAGTGATTATGGTTTATGCTACTGAGAAAGACTGGGATTGGATATAGTTTTGGACATCCATGGCTTTTTTGATGCATCCTGGGTTAGAGATATGGATCAGAGAAGATCTATAAGTGGGTATGTGTTTAACTGATTTGGAGGTGAAGTCATTTGGATGAGCAAGAAATAGTCTGTAGTGGCATTTTCAACTGCATAGGCAGAATACATGGCAACCACTCATGTAAGCAAGGAAGTAGTTTGGTTGCAGAGATTATGTTCAAGTATGGGGTTAGTAGAATGAGATATAAGGATAGAGTGTGACAACAAAAGTGCAATTTTATTGGCAAAGAACCCTGCTTATCATTCAAAGACAAAGCACATTGATGTTTAGTATCACTTTGTGAGGGATATGGTTGAGGATAAAAAGGTGTTGCTGGTAAAGGTAGACACTTTGAAGAATACTGCATATGCGTTGACAAAGTCTGCGAGCACTGAGAAGTTCTCTTCGTGTAGAGAAACAATGGGCATTGTAGGGCTGGACCAATGACTAATCTCTTCTGTGACCCCCTGTTTGGAAAATAAAACAAGTGGGAGAATGTTGGTTGTTTGTTACATTCTTTCACGATTAGTCACATGCATGGGGGGTGGGGTGACAGTAGCCCTTGTTTGTTGTGTCAGGCATAGCAAGGGGGGCATGGGGGGGTGTGGGGGTGGGGCGATAGTAGCCCCTGTTTGTTGTGTCGGGCATAGCAGGGGGGCTTGGGGGGGGGGGGGGGGGGGGGGCATTATCTCCCCTGGACGGGGATCGGGGCAGTGCCTTGGGAATTTTTTTGGACCCTATATTAGGTGGGAAAACCTACCTTGGGTTTTGTGCATGGGTTTTGCACATGGTTTTCAGCATGATGGTTTTCTACCCATGAAATTTTGTAGATCCAGTTAAGGGAACTCTAATTATGTTCTAATCCAGGGTTAATGGATTAGGGTTTATTAATTCTTCGAAATGCATATATATGTATGGTAACATTGAAAGGACTATATTGAAAAATAAATCTAGTAGTCCTGGTTTTGATTTCCAGGGGAAAATTTACGTGTATATTTATTTTATGTTTTAAGTTCTCACCATTGGTTTATTTTATATTTTTAGAATTCGCATGCAGGTAATTTATGTAGAAGGTTAAAAACTACAATTAATGCCAATTTTCCTTTCAAATGCCTTAGCCATTTGCTTTTCCAAATTCCTTAGCCATAATAAACCGAGTGAACACCCACACTAGGATGTATTATGCAACATTCGGCTTGGAATAAGTGTCGCATAATCCGTGGTTATTATTTTTTCCTTTATTAACTTTTATTACATGGAATTTTCACCAAGGTTGTTACACCAGTAGCATTCAGAGACCATATTGGGTTTGATGAGCCTCGATTATTGGAGGAAGCCATCAAGAAAATGAAGCATTATTATGAGCGGTTAAAACGTAAGCATGAGAAAAAAACATGACTAGAAAGGGAATGAGAAGACTAAGGGAAAATGGCCTTAGAAGTGGGGAAGATAGAAAGATGTAGGTGAAAAGGAAAATGTAGCTCCTTATAAGAAGTTTAATGCAACAGAAAAAGGACATGGGTCTCACCTTAGAGAGCAGTAGAATAAAGGTAATGGTAGGGAATAGTTGTAGTGTTGGATTTGTTACAAGGATCATCGAAAGAAGTATTGTCCATTATATCAAGGTGGCAAGCCTCATATAGATAGTGCCCAGGAGGCGTAGACAATTAGGGATGTTGGTCATATAATTCCTCAGATCCATGCAACACTTAATAAGAGGCAGACATATCATCAGCATCTATTATTGAGAATAAAGGTAAGCTTTGTGATCGATTTGTTTTCATTTTGATTGATCTTGGATCTAATTATAATTATGTTAGCACTGACTCGGTGGATTAGTGTGATTTGAGTAAAGAAGTGCATGAAAAATCTTGGTTGGTGTAGTTGGCTATAGGGTCCAAGACAAGAGTTCATCATTGTGTGAGAACTTGTGCATTTGAGCTTAATGGTATACCCTACATCAACACATCTAAATGTGCTTCCTTTGGGTTTATATAACATGATTTTGGGCATGGATTGGCTATTTACTCATAGGACCAAGGTAGATTTTTATGAGAATGCTATTGAGTGCCTTGATGATGGTGGAGAAAAGATAATCTTGTAGGGAAAGAAGAAGCCTACATTAGTGAGAATGGTTAGATATATGAAAGCTAAGTGCAGTTGTAGGAAAGGGTGTGTATTGTTTGCAATACATATTTCCAGTGACAAAGGAAAGGATGTTTAGGATGGGGAAGTCTTGAAGAAGAACCCTGATTCACAAAAGTTTGAGGATGTGTTTCCTACAAATATTTCAAAGTTACCACCTCATAGGGAATTTTATTTCTCTTTTGAGTTGGTACCAGGAGAAACACCGACATCAAAATAACCTTATAGGATGATTACTCTAGAGTTGGTGGAATGGAAGTTGTAGCTTAATGAAATTCTTGATAAGGGATAGATTAGGCCCAGTGTGTTACCTTGGGGATCATCAATGTTGTTTGTAAATAAAAAGGATGGTACTCTTTGGTTGTGAAATGGTTACAGATAGTTGAACAAGGTGACTATAGCTAAGGGATGAAGCTATGTTTTCAAAGATTGATTTGAGATCAAGATATCATCAGGTGTGCATCAAAGAAGAAAATATTTACAAGACCACATTTTGTACGAGGTATGGGCATTATGAGTTTGCGGTGGTTCCTTTTTGTCTTACTCATGCTCTAGCCTCCCTTATGTGCTTGATGAACAATGTGTTGTGTCCTTATATAGACAAGTTTGTGATAGTGTTCATTGGTGATATATTGATATACTCCAAGAATGAGGATGATCATGGAGGGCACCTAGCAGTAGTGTTGATATTGTTGAGAGAGAATTAGTTGTATTCCAACCTTAGAAAGTGTAGTTTCTTTCAGTCTCAGATTCATTACTTGGGTCATGTTGTTTCCAAAGAAGGCATAACAATGGACTCAGAAAATACTAGAGTATCATCGAGTGGCCATCTCCTAAGAATGTGGATGAGGTCATATCATTGTGGGACTAACAGTTTATTACAGGAGGTTCATCAAGAACTTCTCACAGATTGGCTATCCTATCACATCCTTGCAAAGGAAAGGGAAGAAGTTTAAATGGATTTAGTAGTGTGCTATTAGTTTTGACTAGCTGAAGCATTTTCTTACAAATGCTCCAATTTTGAAGATTGAAAATCATAATTTGGAGTTTGTAATCTCTTCAGATTCTTGCAAGAAAGGATTTAGCGGAGTCCCGATGCAGGAATGATAGGTGGTATTCTATGAGTCAAGGAAGATGAATGAGCATGCGAAGAACTTGACTCATTATTTTGAGTTGGAAACTATCATTCATGCCTTGAAGATGTGGAGGCATTATCTTCTTGGAACTAGGTTTATTCTGATGAGTGATCACAGTGTGACGGGGTAATTATTTGACCAACCTAATCTGAATGCTAGGCAATCCATATGGTTGGATACCCTTAGTGAGTTTGACGTTGAGATCAGATACATCAAGGGAAAGGAGAACAAGATTACAGATGCTCTTAGTAGGAGAGTGCAGGTGAATCACATTTCAATTGTGCTTATGGGAAAAAGTTACAGGATTAGATCTTACATGTAGGAAAACATAATGAGAGGTACTAGTAGTTGAAGCAAAGGTTGTAGCAACAGGGTGAAAGTAATAGGGATGAGTAGTATCACATCACGATAGATGGGTTGGTCATATTTAAGAACATGATTTATGTGCCATATAGCAGTGATCACATGAAACTTATCTTGAGGGAGTTTCATGTCAAGCCATATTTAGGTCACCCAAGATATCATAAGACTTTGACAACAGTCAATAATGCCTATCATTAGCTGAACTTGAGGAAAGAGGTGCCTGATTTTATTGCTACATGTTTGGACTATCAACAATTGAAACTTAAGTGTAAGCATCTCGCTGGTTTATTGCAACCTATTTTGATTCCAGAATGGAAATGGAAGGTCATTTGTAGAGACTTCATTAAAGGTTTTTCGAGGACATCAAAGTAGCATGATTCTATCATGGTTGTGGTTGGTAGGTTCAACAAAGTAACTCACTTCATTGCAGTGTATTCTGCAAATTCAACTAGTGAGGTAGCTCAAATATTCATCTGAGAGATAGTGAGGTTGCATGGTGTTCCAAAGAAGATCATATCAGAAAAAAATGCTAAGTTCGATTCCAGGTTTTGGAAGGTGCTTTTTTTAGGGTTAGGGACAAAGTTATCTTTAAATACAACTTATTATTCATAGATAGATGGAAAAACATAAAGGGTCAACAATATTCTTGAGGATATGTTGAGTATGTATGTCATGCATTAGAAGAGGAAGTGGTAAGATATCTTCAATTGGTATATTTCAGATATAATAATGGGTATGAGGGATCCTTGAGGATTAGTCCATTTGAGGCTCTTTATGGGTGGAGTTGCAATACACTTATCAGCTAGGGTGATCTAGTGAACAGGGTGTTGATTGGATTGCACATATTGGGTAAGATGGAGCCTGAGATGCATGTTATTAGAAGGAATTTAAAGGTAACAGGGGAAAGGAATAAGAGTTATGGAGATCAACATAGTGCATTTAAGGAGTTTCAGGTTGGGGAAAATGTGTTTTTTGCACATCAAGCCCAAGAGGAGCTCCTTGAGGATTGGGTCATGTGCCAAGATGACACCTCAGTATTGCAGGCCTTTTGAGATCCTTGAGAGGATAGGACCAGTGGCATACAAAATTGCACTGCCACCAACAGTGAATGTCCATGATGTTTTTCATGTTTCTTTCTTGAAGAGATATGTCTAGGATGTTGATCATGTGATTGACTAGTCTATATTGCAGGTGGAATCAGAAGTAGAGTTCCAGCTAGAGCCATTGTGCACTTTACAACGGAAATAACTCATGCTCTAGAACCGAGCAATAGATGAAGTTAAATTGCAGTGGAAGTACTTTAGGCCCGATGAAGCTACATGGGAGATGGATGATCAGATGTGGGATTTGTATCCTTCAATATTTGTTAGTTCAAGAAAATAAGTTTTTGGTGTATATATATATATATATATATATATATATATATATATATATATATATATATATATTGACGTTATAGTAAATACTCTGATGATCTATGTTATAAAGCTCCAATAAGCGGTTTTTTTTCTAGTGGAATGTCATTGTAAATACTACATCGAGCTATCTTATAAAGCTCCATGGGTAGTAGGTTTTTTTCAATGGTTTTTTGGTCATAGGTGTCATATAACATCGAGGATGATGTTTGCCTAGGTGCGAAGGGTTTGTAACAACCCCGGTTAAAGTTTTATGTAATAAAGGATAATAAAGGAAAAATAAGACTAAGGACAGGGAACACGTATTCCAAGTTGAATGTTGTGAAAACACTTTAGCGGGATTCACTTGTGGTTTAATATTGGCTATGGAAATTGGAAAAGGAAAAGAGGCAATAATTGGCATTTAATTATGAAAATAAAGGAAAATAGTAGAAAAGGAAGGCAAAGAGACAAAAATTTGGATGCAAGGGAAATTAGAGGAAAAATGAAGAAAATGTAGAAAAAGGGTGACCAATGGTAAAAAGGAATCAAATAAATAGTTCATAGTTTTTTTTTTTTTTTTTTTTTTTTTTTTTTTTTTTTTTTTTTCAGTTTAGTATTGGTTCTCATCTTACACCCTCATATAGTCTTCCACACTTAGAGAATTCTTCGAGCACTTCAAAAATCACTTGGATTTAGAGAAAGGCAAGCAAGCAAGAAAAAGGAGGAAAAGAACAAGCAGAGGAAAGTGAAGGAAAGCAAGGAGAAGCGTGGATCAACAACTTTAGCATGTAACAGGTTGCATGTTTGATTTTATTGCTGAGATGTGAAGGTATGGTACATGAATTTGTTTATTTGGTTCATTTGTTGTGATTGTGATGGGTTTTTCCTAGTTTGATAGTGGTTTCAGCCTTGCCTTGCCATTTTTTGGATATTCATGGTGTGATGGGATTCATTTTTGGTTGAGCCTTGGATAACTGAAAGGTTTTGGAACCAAGTGAGGTGGCCTAATAAAAATCTAAGTTTTCCTATCGTAAGAGTTGCAGGACTTGTCTAGGAAGTATGCGACCTTAGAGCAAAAGGTGTGGATGCCCATGGCAAGGGTGGAACATGATGAGATTTGCAATGAATGAGTCATGCTTATCTAATTGGAGAATTGGCTAAGTTCCCGACATGACTCATGGACTAAACAAAAGAAGGGCAGACCGAAGTGAATAAGATATGATACATGATACTTGGGTATACTTCTTCATGGCTGAGACTAAGAGGAAGTCTTGGGTAGACCTTTTGTGGGGGAGACAACAATGAAGGAAGGGACCGACGATGTGATATTAAGGCAGAGTGACTGAGGGAACTAAACTGAACGAAGGCAAGGATGTGATGACTGAAGTTGTGTTGGGTCTACTAGAGTGGATGAGTTGGGAAGCTGAAGTCATGGGCATTATTATAGGCAATTTTGTTGCATTTGGTCAATAGGCCTACAAATTGGATCAATCAACATCCTTTTACCACTTCATCCTTGCACAAAGCCCTAATCATGACTCTCTCATATCCATGATTTTCTGCTCGAATCTGCTTCATTTCAATTATTTTAAGGCCCAATGGACCCTGCAGCCTTGGAGACCTGCGTTCATCTACAGGTTGTACCTTACTAAGGTGGGTTGATCATATATAGGTTGCCTTATGTTGGGGGTGGGTTGATTCTAGAAATTTGGGGGAAACAAAAAGAATCCTGAAGCGTTGATGAGTTGTTATAACTATTTAACTTGGATGAATGTTTCAAATCCTATCCTTTCCTACCTTGGATATATCACCCCTTATCCCTTGAGATCATCCTCCCATCAAGAGTGGATCTCAAGCCTAGATTGGTAAATTGATAATAAATCCCAACTTACCATCCTCTTCTATATATTTGTGGCCATCCACAAGCTAGAGGTTGTCTTTTGGAGACAAATTCTACCCTCGTGCTCTTAATGTGAAGAGTCAGTATTCCATGCATTAGGGTAACATAGAGGTGCACTTTGTGGAAAAGGAAGGACGAGACAAATTGGAGGAGCTCTTCTACAAGATCAACTCCTATATTTACTTGTAACTCACTCCCTTTCTATTAATACAAAGAGTTCTTTGTTTTCCTATATGTGATGTTATGATTTCATGTATTTTGATTCCATGTTGATCCATTGAATAAAGTGATTAGATGATGCTACATAGG
Organism: Pinus tabuliformis; assembly: GCA_031772625.1. NCBI lineage: Eukaryota > Viridiplantae > Streptophyta > Pinopsida > Pinales > Pinaceae > Pinus > Pinus tabuliformis. Next base: position 258,876,197 of record CM062819.1, on the reverse strand, counting down.
TGTCATAGATCATTGGCTTCTGTTGTTTGATTGTGAAGGTTCTAATTATAGCGATCAAAGATAGGATTGGAGCATACAAGCCAAGAGAGGAGTGAATCTTATGATAGGATCGAGGTAGGCCTCATACCATTATCTATTTACTTTAAGGAAAACATTAGCTTCTTTGTGTTTTTGTTGTTCTAGGCTAGGCCACCTAGTCTAGGGAAGATACTTCTGTCCGCAGGCATAGATTGTGTATAAAAAATTGGTGACCATACTGGGGACGGTGTATGACCTTTTTGGTTTCTTTTTCCTTAGTGATTTTTCTACCTCATTTTTGGACCTTCAATATCATACTCAATCAAGAACAAGCCTAGGAAGACCTTTCATTGAGTTTCAATTGTAATTGTTGTGCCAAAAATTTCTATTTCTTGACCAATGCTCCCTTTGGTCCAGGGAAAGAGCATTGCATGCCTACAGATCCTTCTCTGTGCCTATCTTGCATAACACCGACTCCTCTTCCACACCTTCGTTGGCCCCTGTTCATGCATAAATTTGTTTTGTTTTGTTTTTTCTTTCTCTTTGATCAACTTTGTTCTAGTTGCTCTTCCTTGAGTCTTTGAGTGTCTTGTGGTCTGTTTGAAACCTCCATTTGTTTTTTGTTTTTGAGTGCCTTTGATAATGATTTCTTTATATTTTCCTTTGTTCTTATCATTATTTCATTAGAAAACTAATTTTGTTTGATCATTGAATGCTTGAACAAATCGGTGTTTTAGTCATTGTTATGAAAATATTGTTTTAATCGGTGATTAGACATGTATCTTAGTTTTCATCATATTTCAAAATTAAGAGGAATTGAAAAGAAAAAAACTTTGCATTGGCATATAGGTTTTTGTGTGTGCATCAACATTGGAATAGTTGTATTAAAAGGGAATTGTAATTTTCATATTGTTTATTGCATACTCTTTATCTCTTCCCTCCTTTAGATAGATTTTCATTGAAAAAGAAATATTCCATTTCTTCATGATAGATTAAATTTTAGGGAATTTAGGTGAAACTCATGGTGAGGCATAAAACTAAAACTTAATTGAAGAAAAAAAATAAAATTCACTGAATCAATGTAAGGAGCACTTATAACATTAACACAAACATTTAGAGGTCTAGGATAGAGATGTGTTCCGACATTGATAAACATATGATTTTTCATTGTTTGCCAATGTCTTATCCTGGGGGTGATATCCCATTCCACTTATGTAGGTGTATTAGATCATACTCCACGTAATTTGGGTATATTGGATGGTGGTCCATGCTTGAAACGTATATGGGGGTGATCTCAACAAATGGTTGCACATTAGACAACACTACTATGGACTGCAAGTCTTCCATATGCCATTGATTACCTTGATACACCAAACACAACATTCGGGGATATTTATATCATGTATGTTAAGTCCTTGGTTCACCAAGGTGTATATTGTAATTCATGGTTGCTTGGTAAACCTTTATGCCTAGTTTTACCCCTTTTCGATTTATTTTTTGTGTTGATTGTTAAAATTTATTAATCCAACGTGGAAGAACAAACACCCTCTCTTTGTCATTTGTGTAGAATGAAAAATAAGCCTCCTTTTTCACCAAAGGCAACTCCTAGCCATCGTTAGAAGCATAAGAAGACACAAACTACCGAATCAGGAACTTCGGGAACTACTTCTTGTCCTCCTCCTGAAATTGATCCACCATAAGCATCCTTCCCTTTGAGTTCTAAGATTGGAATTACATCTACACTTTTCGGTGAATTTGACACACTCAAAATAGAAGTACATGAACCATCGTTTCCTGAAGTCATTGAACTAAACTTCATTGAATCTGATACTTTATTGCTTGAGGTTATTCAACCTGAGGCACCTCAGTCATCTTTACCTATTACTTCATGACCTTCCTCTTATCTTCCTTTGTCTGAGACACAACCAAAAACCATATATCTTGGAACTAATGGTGAACCCCATCCATACAGTCTTGTGAGTATTGAAGAGATCTCACAAGAAGAAGCTTTTACCTCCTCTCCTATTCATTTGAGAGGGTTACATATTTATTAGTATCATCCTTTTCCTCCTCTTCAAACTCCATCTAAAGCTCCTTTATCTTATTCTCTTCCTTTCATTTCACCCGTGGGTTTCTTGTGAAGTCATCTTTGGGAGCATTAGCCATGACTGAATCTTATATGGTTTCCTAGCCTTTCTAAACTATGGTTGAGCCATCAAATTTTTCTTCCTCATCCACGTTTGCAACATCACCATAGAATCATCTCTATGGTGGCCCGTCTATCCCACATGATTATCACTCGTTGTTTGGTACCATCTTTGGTGCAACATCCAATCCTTGGACTTCTCCCATGAAATCTATTTCTAGAATTCCATCAGGGATTTCTCTAATGAGCACTATACAGTCTGATCTTTCTCCTTCACCTACATCGACATTCAAATAAAAGGTTTGTCCTTATATTAGTTTACACCTTCAATAAACTAATTCTCCTTACATTGGGTACTCTCCATCTGGAGGGATGTTTCCTCCATCATCCCCTCCTTCTTTGGCAGGGGGGAACCTGTCATTGGTATACCTCAAGATATTTATCAACCTTCATTAAATCCACCTTATTTTGGTTTGACTGATAATGTTTGGAAATCTACCTTGCCTGTCCAAGTTGGTCCAGTTATGGGTACATTTATACATTCTCAACGTATACCATATGCATCCAAAATTCCTACTCATCAATCTATAACTTTACTATATCAAGTCATTGTAAGCGAACCTCTACAGGATTCTACTATGAATCAATCTATTCCAATGATCTCTGGTATCCCCCAGATCCCACTCACTCAACCTTTACAAGGTAACTTATAGCCTCAACAACTTGGACAAGGTATCCCTCAAATTCCTATAGGACAAACTGTGTATGGTATGGTGAAACCTCCACTGACCCCACCTTATGTGGGTATGATGAAAAATTTCACAGGGAAACAACATCAACCTTTTCAAGATACTCCTCAAACATCTTATTTAGGCCAGTAAATCCAAACTTAGCCATACCAACATTTGCAAGGTTATCCTGGATCTCGACAACAAGGATATGTGTAAACTAGTTATCATAATCCTCCCTATTCTGGCACACGTGTTCCTCTTTATCAGAACCCTTCTTATCATGGAACAAAAATACATGTTGCTAAAGTTATCCCACCTTATCTAGGTTATCCTCCTCCGGATTTTAATAGGTGATTCCAATTTGTAGCTACTCTTGAACTCTCAGATTTGACTCAGCTCATGAATGACCCCATTTCTTATTCCCATTGGTGGCCGATAATTCCTACCAAATTGCCTTATGATATCCCCAAATTTAATGGGAATCCTAGGGAAGACCCTTCCACACATGTAATGCCTTATCATCTATGGTGTTCTTCGAACTCCCTTAATGATGAGTCCATTTGATTATGTCTTGTCCAATATACGCTTACAGGTACCACAACTAAAATGTGTATTGAATTACCTAGAGCTTCGTTCCATGATTTCAGTGCCTTATCCACTACCTTCCTCGCACATTTCTAGTTACCCATCAGATGTGAGACTAGAACGTAACTTTTGACCAATTTCAAACAATCAGATTCCACTCACATCTTAGACCACATTCATGAATGGCGATTTCATCGCTCGTTGGTTAAACATATGTTCCCTATCAATTGTTAGTGAAATGGTTCACTAAATCTCTATTAGCACCTATAAAAGAGGATGTGGCTGAAGGTGGAGTCGTGATCAAAGAGAAAGTAATTTCTCATGCACAATATTTGGATCTTGTTTATACCTAATCAGGAAAACTTTATGATAAGATATTGATTGCTTTGAGACCTTCGAACAATTTTCCTCAGCATTCTGATAAAGAATATCATGTTGTTGATGGCATGAGTGGTTATGCTAGATGGCAGTCAGTGAGTAAACCATCTGGTGCTTCTCTCACCACATCTACCCAAAACCCTCCATTCAATCCTCTTATAGCTTCTAATTCCAAGATAAATTCCATTCATTCTGATAAAGGTAAATCTCTGTAGAAACCAAGAAGTAAGAAGAAAGGTAAAGGAAAAAGGAACAAAGATTCTTCAATGCGGGATAAACAAACAAGTCAACCCTCTAATGAGAAATGAAAGCCTCGTTATCCATGTTTGATTTTTAATGAGGAGAAATTTACTCATGATTGTCCTCATCGAGCGAAATGTAGCTTTTAAACCTATTCAAAAATTACCTGCAAACGAATTCTTAAAACATAAAATATGCAATGGCAAGAACATAAAACAAATACACAGATATTTTCCCCTGGATCCCAAAACTGGGACTACCAAATTGATTTTTCATTATATTCCTTTCAATGTTTTAATACATATATAGACATGTCGAAGCATTCATAGACCCTAATGCATTAACCCTGGATTAGAATATAACCTTAGTTCCCTTGACCATGTCTACAAAATACCATGGGAAAGAAACCATCATGCCCAAAACCATGTGCAAAACCCATGCACAAAGCCATAGGTATGTCCACCCACCTATTATAGGGTCCAATTTTTTTTTTTAGGGTGCTTCCCAAGATCCTGTGTAGGGGGGATACCACCCCCTTGTAAACCCCCGATAGGGGGCGCTGTCCAACCCCTTGTGACTCCCCTGTTGCACCCGATGCAATGAACAGGGAGGCCTAACACCCCCCCATGACCCCCATGCACGTGAAAATATTCGTGGAAAGAATATAACACACACCTACCATTCTCCCACTTGTTTCCTTAACCACACACGGGGGTCATAGGAGAGCTTAGTCATTGGTCCAACACTGCAATGCCCATTGTTTCTGTACACCAAGAAAACTTCTCAATTCTCAAAGACTTCGTTAATGCATTGGTAATATTATTCAAAGTGTTCACCCTTACCAAAAACACCTTTTTTTCCTAAACCATATCCCTCACAAAGTGATATTGAACAACAATGTGCATTTTCTTTGAATGATAAACAAGGTTCTTTCCCAAGAAAATTGGACTTTTCCTGTCACAGTATATCCTTATAGCTCTTTCTACTAACCCCATACTTGAATAAAATCTCTAAAACCAAATTGATTCCTTGCTTGCATGAGTGGCTACTGTTTGGTCAATTTAGTGTGTCCTAAATTGCTACATTAATTATCAATCTGGGATTCGTAAGCTGACAAAGTGTGGCGCACTATATGTGCAAGATAACCTATTTCTTATTTTTATGTTGTTTTTGGGGGTTTTTATCTTCAATGGAATTCCTATTCCTAAGTCTCTAGAAGGCAAGTATGATTATAGGTTTTAAGGCAACTATGTCCTTTATAAGGGTTCCCAAAATTTAACACTTCAGAAGGTGTTAGAACATACTAGCGCAAAATAATACTTAAATCAAGAATGAAAAATATGTTGCTATTTAAAAAAAGCAATTAATGAACTACTGATTATGAAACTATCATCTCTACTGCTGTTTAAATACAGAAAAATGATTTAAGCTACTGCACTCAAGGAAATCAAAGATTGCAGAGAAAGTAAAACTAAAATCAAATTACATCATTCATGGTCTGATTTCTTGCCAATTAGTCTAGCTATGGCTTTCAGAGATAATCGTCAATGACATGAGCAATCGAATATCTAATTGCAGAAAAGTAAACTAAAATCAAATCACAACATTCATATTTCGATCCCTCGCTAGTTAGTCTAGCTATGGCTTTTGGAGGTAACCGTCAATGAAATGAGCAATCCAATATATAATTGCAGAAAAGTAAACTAAAATCAAATCACAACATTCATATTTCGATCCCTCGCCAGTTAGTCTAGCTATGGCTTTCGGAGGTAACCGTCAATGAAATGAGCAATCCAATATCTAATTGAAGAAAAGTAAACTAAAATCAAATCACAACATTCATATTTCAATCCCTCGCCAGTTAGTCTAGCTATGGCTTTCGGAGGTAACTGTCAATGAAATGAGAAATCCAATATCTAATTGTAGAAAAGTAAACTAAAATCAAATCACAACATTCGTATTTCAATCCCTCGCCAGTTAGTCTAGCTATGGCTTTCGGAGGTAACTGTCAATGAAATGAGCAAGTTGATTTCTAACTAACTTAACAAGGCAAATGAACACAACTGAAATCAACAAAACAGAACTGGAATTAAAAGAAACTAAGAAAAGTAAAGTCAGCAGAGGATCAATTCCATATCACTAGTTATTATGAAAATTATATGCAGATGCCCGGGCTGCCTATTCTATCCTGAAACATGCACACACTGATCAGCGCTATACAAAGCTTGTAAAGTCATGGACAAAAGTGAAATGTTAGAAATATATACACAAGTGAATAGCTATAAAAAATGTGCAGTGAAAATAAAGAAATGATACATAAAGACTATACAGCAACGATGGAAACGAAACCTCAGTGTGCAGGGGCCCTCTTCACAACCTCGACCAACAGGCTATCAAATCAAAATTACGTTCACGCGAGCATGTAGAACAGAGTCTTCTTATATATCTCAAAACATAGTTACAACAATAAAACTAGTGTCACGACACAGTGAGTTCTTAACAGTAAAATTACATTCAAAAGACTAACTATTATGCGTAGAGAAACGTGTTATTTATAACAAAGGTTACATAACTGTTTTCTTGTAAAACTACGTGAACAGAGGACACGTGAAAAACAACTTCCATGGATTTAGCATCATGGTCGCCGAGATTATGCAATCTATTGAAAGCGACTGTTGGATCCACATCGTGGTCAGCCTACAGGTGTCAGCATGCCTCTAGAGATCTAGAAATGGCCACGAAAGTCTTCACGTGTTTGAAAACGGAGTCTTGTTGCCGTAGGACTCTCCTGTTTGACCACTGCTTGACCACCGTTGACCACGGCCTTCTTTGATGAATCCAGCTGGACTAATGGGACCTGATCCATGTCCAGGTCATTTCCAACTTGCCCATGTGGCTTGCTTTGCCTCGTGACACCTGGTGGGCTCCAGTATTGTAGCAACAACTCCTGGGGCTCCCTATCTCTAATTTTATCAACCCGGTAGTTCGTACAAACTTGGAAGCGACGGTGCTGTATGCACAAGTACTAGCTCTTGTCGCAGCTGTCACTTGGTCAGCTGGCACAAGTCCACTAGGGCTCAAGCCAACTTCTATATGCTCTCAGAAGAAGCTTGCTAAATGATGGACGAAGGCTATCTCAGAGGAAATTAATCTATTTTGCAAAAATGAACTGAAAGCCAATCAAAACATGGAAACCCTAGTAAACCCTAATCTGACTAGCTTAACCTCTATGATGCAATGGGTGGAGTGCAAGTGCCTGGAAATGATGCCATTACTTCTAATGATGCGAAATGCATGAACTTAGACTGCTTCTATTGAAAAGAACATGTTTTTGTATTTTTGCTTAAGTGGTTGGAGTGATGATGATTTTGTTTCTTATTAGGGTTTGGTTGTGCAGAGGTGGTGCGAAGGGAGAGAAAGCTTGGGAAAGGTCAGGAGGGCTAGGAGAGGTTCCAGGGGATCTCTAACATCATCCCACAGAAGTTCCACACGTTCAGATGCTCAGCAACCGAGTTTGCAGGCTTCTACAGGATGTCTGCAGGGGATCCTACAAGAAGTCTCGGGATTTCTACAGGAAGGTCTGTGGTTGGAGTTTTGGGTGATGGAGGAGTGGAGGAAGTGTATGGGTGAATAGGTAGGATGGAAATGAGGCTTGTGATGGCTCAGGAACAGAGAACTAAAGTGGAGAAAGAGTGCATGCATGGATCTATAATTAAAATAACTATGTGGCAGCTTGCATGAAAGCATAGGACTGCGTTTTTTGGTGGTTGGTACAACCCACACCCCCAATCTCTAAACAGAGATGGCAGCGAGTGCACTATCAACCTTTTCTTGACTCTAATGAATTACAATCCTCCTCCTCTAATCTAAACAACTAAAAGCACGTAAACCATAAGCTAATCCTATTTCAATCACACAAAACAAATCAAATCAGCAAACTGGAAATTCTAAATGCATGTCAAAACAAAGGAAATAAAGTGCTGCAAGGAAACAAGTAACGATACAAGGAAGAGGAGGTCTATTGCTCTCAGGTTGGGCCCTAACCTGAGAGCTATAGCTCCCTTAAAAACTCAGAATTGAATCCAAAGCTTCCTGCCTTTATTGAATAATCATGAGTCTAACATCATGCCAAAACTGGCTTACAAAAAGACTAATTGGCTAACCAAATTGACTAACTAGCTAATCCCAAAAATGACTACCAACTAGCTAACCCAATTGAGGCCCTAAGCCTTCTTATTTATACAATTTGAGGACCCAACAGTCCTCCTAAAGTTTAGGGACTTGGCTGCCCAAGACTTGTAGTTAACAACAGTCCTACTTGACTTGCTTGGCTGCCCTTGTGCTCATTGATTTGGTGGCCTTTGAACTCCGAGCTGATGGTGGAGAATTCGAGGTAAGGGTCCATAAATGAGGGGGACACCTTCCTACAAATCCTCTAGCTTGTTCTCCCACGAATTTGGCTGCCAAGTGCTCATTAAGACCATCAATTTTGTCTCCAAGTTGACCAAAAAGGCTACACAAAGCACCCATTAGACTTGTTGGCATAATGACTAACCAAATTCACTCTATTAACATAAAAATAATAAAAAACATGCAATAAACAGATGAGAATGGTGGACTAAGCCAAATTAGGAGGTTGAATGAGCCCAAATAATTGTACATTTTTGGGGCTCATCATCACCCCCCTACTGAAGGTGTTGCTCATGCTCTGAGCAACCAATCTCTCTCCTTGTCTTTGATGGCCCTGGTGGCTTCTTTGGCTAACATCTCGGCTGATTTCTCCTTTGGCTTCCCTCTTTTCAAACTTTCCTGTAGAAACTGTTCGTTGGCTTCCTGTAGAAACAGTCCTCTGTCTTCCTGTAGAACAGTCTCTGTCTTCCTGTAGAAACAGACAGCACCACTGTATCCTGCTTGGTTGTGGGCAATTCTCCTTTCAGCTAGGCTGCGACAGCCTTCCTCTTCTCCTCCTCCCTGCTCTTCTTCCTCACTGTTAGAAGGACTGATATCTTTGGCCAAAATTCTTCATTTATTTTTGTGGTACATTCACTTAATGAATGTAGAAGAAAATAGGAAATGCTTAACTTCTTTTATGGAGGTGAATCAACTCCATGTCTACGTGCACACAACAACCTAAAATGATAACCATGGATAATGATGAATTGTGAATTCCCTTGGCATGGTGAGAGTTATTCCTTTCCTTATGCTTTGGTTAGAAAAGGGAATGTTGTTGATGGTTTCCCCTTGGACTCAAGGAAGAATTCCTGGGCCGTGTGATATTAATGGACAACAATTGCTCCAATCTGCCAATCTAGCAGTCCACTAGTCCATCAGTGGACTGCACATTAGGCTCATCCACTTCACCCAACTTTCAACTATCACACTTCCTTCAGGTCAACTTGTCAAGGGATACTTTGGCCTGCCAACACACTGCCCTCCACTGGTCCGATGGCACCCAATCCAATCACTGCAAGATCTGCTCCTAGTTGAGGTCTCTAACTGCCCAATTCAACCTCAACACATGGCTCCCACTTGCTGCATCAAAACTTCATCCACTTAGTAAACACTGCCAACAAGAAAGTGACCAAACATACCCTCCCTTGACCACTGGTTCTGTGTATTTTATCTTGAGATGACAATCTAGTACTGGCCCAAACATTGCTGCAAGTCTCCTGTGTATGGCTCCAAATCTGCTCCTACACCTTTGTTGTTTCTCCCTTTGACTACGACCTAGCCAAATGAGGTCAGCTCTCTCATTACATCTAAAGCTGAAACCAACTCCGGAAGGAGCACTGCCAGACTTGCCCTTAGAATCTCTGATTGATTTTGCACTTGCTTGGAAGAATGAGCAACTTCCCCTAGCTTCATATTCACTTGCTTGGAAGAATTCACATTCTGGTCATGTAGATGTAGATCTTTAGAGAGCAAAGGATGATAAGCAACTTGTGTATCCAGTTTCACTGGCATCTTGTCCTTTTTAGGAACGGAAGAAGATGGGGTACCTCTTGCACCCATATGCTTGTTCATGTCATTAGCTGCTACCTCAATAGGCTGTACTCCTGTGGAAGCCCTTTTGTCAGTGTCGGGCTTCCTGTAGAAGACCCTTTCTCTGTTTTCGGGCTTCCTGTAGAAGCCTGTTTCTGCTTTCCTGTAGACGACTTCACCCCTTTCCTGTAGAACGTGATTCGGCCTTTGAGTGAGCCCGATGCACTAGAGAAATTCAAAAATAGGTAGGAAACTCAGCGAAGGTCGATAGGTTAAGCCGATTGTGGATGCAGAGGATGGATACTTCGGTTCAACATGATGCAAGTGCAAGTTGACTAACAGTTCATGACTTCCAGCTGAGCGCTCATTAATTCTGCGTGATTTTTGGTGGAGTGAGGTGGAAAAACATGTGCGCTGGCTTTTTAGAACTGCAGTAATTTTATGAACTGCATGTCTTCATCTATCTGTCAATCAGCTGATGTCCTGTGCACTGGAGTTCAACAGATCTACCACTAACTGTTTTTTTTCTTTAATTTTCACGTGAATGACTGATCATGCTGCGTGATTTTTGCCTTGCTGAGTGCAATTGAACATGGCTCTCTTCTTGGCTGAATCCACTCATCTCATTCATTCATGCATTGCTTTAGATTAGATCTATGCAAACAGATGAACAAGGTTTAGTCACGTACCTGAAATCAAACGGCTGCTTGTGAAGCTTCTTGCTGCTGCATGCTTTGATTCTTTGATTGCATGAGGGCGTGGCTGATGATTTTGATTGCTTTCCCTTGTGCAGGTGTCCTCTAGCCGGATTTGAGCTGCATGCAATCGTTTCCACGTTCAACTCTGCCCGTTCAAGCTGCTGCTGCTGCATGGTCACAAAACCAGAACTTCTTTTTGCCATTTATCGCAAACGGTAGATCGGATTGATCTGAAACTCGGTGAGCATGTTCCTACCATCATTATGCATCTCCCATAGCAAATTCGTGATCAATGGATGCACGGATTTCGAGAAAAATGGAAAATAGCTGAATATTTCAGAGGTCGATTTCTCGGAAACCGTGCATCAGAATCGGCTGAAACTGCTTGGGTAAGCTACTATCACCCATTTGCATCTCCCCATGAAACAGGTTTTAAAACAGATGCACAGATATGGAGAAAATGCAAAAATGGATGATGGTGATGGAGGCTTATTTCTTGGAAACCGTGCATCGGATTTGCATGAAACTTCTCAGGCATGTTTTCATCAACCTTGTACAATTCCACATAAAATGTTTTGTCAAATGGATGCATGGTTTTCAAGTTATGGCATAAACAAATTCTGCTCTATGTGTTTTTGCTTCAAGGCACTTTGCATTTTGGTTGCATGGGATGACAAAATGAATTTTGGCTGTGATGCAGGTATGGAGATGATGGAGGAGGAGTTGGAAGATTGCATGAGGGCTTCTGAACCCTTGAGGAAGCTATCATGCTTGCCAAACCACTTTTTGAAATGCATGCCTAGTTTCCCACAATTTCTACAGGAAGTTCCTGTAGAAGCACAACGAGAAGCACAAGGAGGTGAAAAAAATGATGGAGAAAGGCAAGGGATGGACACACAAGTGCTTGTAGGCCTAATCAACAGATTCCCACCATCAGATTCACTTTTGAAATTGGATTTGGCTCGTCCAAAGGTTCTACAGGATGTTTCCTGTAGAAATACAGAGCTTCCTGTAGAAGGCACAAGAACAATTACTTTGACCTTGATTTGAGTGCTCCTCCTGTCATGAAACGTCCTTCTTGCAACCTGCAATGTCACTGCTGCAACATGAAATTATTCAATGGATATTAGCTTTATTTTTCTTTTCCTTTTTTTCTCTTTTTTTTGAAAAACAACTAGGGCGCCTCATGGAGGTTTTCACCCTAATTGCCTGCCTTGGGCGCCTCCAAGGGAGGTTTTCACCCAAAGATCTTATTCTCTTTTTTCCTTTTTTTCCAACCCATTGACCGCCTCATGGAGGTTTTCAATCAATGAGCCAATCTAAGGCGCCTCCAAGGAGGTTTTCACCTTAGATTTCTATTTTACTTTTTTCATATATATATATATATATATATATATATTTTTTTTTTTTTTTCTACCCTACCCTACTTGAAAAACAAAATCATTTTCAAGTATAGGAATACTTCCAATGGAGCCATGTGCACATCGATATTAGAGACAAAATGATGTGGAGGCTCGAAATGCATGCTTGGATAGGTATCCAGATCTCAGAGACCAAATGATTTGACCTTGAAGGGATCAAACATAGCTGAGGAAGAGAGTACTGCGGCAACTTAGTGACTGTCTGGAACCATGTCTCAATATAGCTTTGATATCCTTGGTTCTTTTTCTGATCTGGATCATGTTTCATGTCACCTTCTAACGTGACTTTCTCATCTTCCTCTTTTTGCTGATCTTTCTCTTGAAAACATGGAGGATTTGATGGTAACCATGAGGGAACTCTCTTGATATCTGATTTAGATCTCTTCTCTTCATCAAGTGCAGCCCATGGTTCTTTGATCTCATCTCTTGAATCTTATTTTGCTGGATGTGGTCCTTCAATGCTTGCAATATAGTCACCTTTTTGCAATACTCTTCCTGAGCTAGGGTGAAGATTATCTAGCTCAAGAGTTGTTGTTTGGACATGTTGTGTCTCATCATTACCATTGGGTTGAGTTGCTCCATTGTATGGTCTTGGAAATGGTACGGGTAGTTGAGTGGAGGTGTGAAATTTAGATGGAGATGGATGGCATTGTGATTGGGTAGGCATTTGGGGTTGCCTTGGTGGAGGATGAGGCGATGGTTGTGGATGAGCAGGTGGTGGAGGAAAATGAGCGGGATGAGAGTTGTACTGGGGCCTCCATCCCTGATAAGGTGCATTCCACTGAGGCTGTGGCTGAGCATAAGAGTAAAATGAATGAGCAACTGGTTGGGCATAATATGGATCTGTGAAGGAACAAGGAGGACATGACCAAGGAGGAGGTGTAGACCAGGAAGGATGAGTAGGGGGACCCCAAGGAGGCATGAAAGTGGCTTGGTAGGGGTCATAATAGGTCTCGGATGTCCCTTGCAGTTCCTGCTGGTAAGATCTAGGTCCATGTGGCCTCCTTTGGTTCATATAACAGAGTGATTCAGTGGCTCCTTTGGCTCTCTGGTATGCAGCTTTGATTCTGGGCAAGGAAGGGCACTGATCTATAGGATGGTATTCTTCATAGATGGAACACACTTCTAGAGAGTGCATTGGACATTCGTTCCTAGGATGCTTTCTAGTGCACCTAGGACAAAAAATGGCCAAAGCCCTCTTGGCTTCTTTTGGATCCGCAAGGTATCCAGTTGCATGGCAAGAAACTGCCTCATATCACTCTTGAAATCTTCGATCTGATTTGAAAATTCATCTTTGGACAAGATGTTGCTCCCAACATCTCTGCTTGTAGCCATTTGCTCCAGAGGAATGTTTTCTTCTTCTTCTCCATTAGAGGTTCTTCAAATATGTCTTGATGTCCACCCAGGGGTTCTTCAATCACAGCCATCGAAGAAGAGAGAAGGCTGTGTGAAGCAGTGCGGGTGTTTTGCAATCATTTTTCTAACTTATCTCTACTCCTACAAAGCATGAAATGAAATCTTTTTGGTTGATTTTTGTTTTTTTTTCTACTTCTACTTGCAAAACTGAAATAGATTGAACTGCAACTAACTATCTTGCTAAAATGAAAATGCGGAATTGAAATGAAAGCAGGAAAGGACTAATCTATTTTGCTCAAATGAAATTGCAGGAATGAAATGCTAGTCTATGCTTGTGGAATTGGAATGCTAATCTACGCTTGCAGAAATGAAATTGCGGAATTGAAATGCTAATCTATGAAAGCGAGAAATGCTAATCTATGAAAGCAGGAAATACTAATCTACTTTTGCATAAACGAAATTGCATAATGGAAATGAAATAAACTACTTAGAAGAAAATTGTAGTGGAAAATAGAAGAAAAGCAACAATCACCAATACTCTGATGCTTCCCCGGCAACGGCGCCAAAAAGATGGTGGGCTCCAGTATTGTAGCAATAATGCTACAACTCTTGGGGCTCCCTATCTCTAATTTTATCAACCCGGTAGTTCGTACAAACTTGGAAGCGACGGTGCTGTATGCACAAGTACTAGCTCTTGTCGCAGCTCTCACTTGGTCAACTGGCACAAGTCCACTAGGGCTCAAGCCAACTTCTATATGCTCTCAGAAGAAGCTTGCTAAATGATGGATGAAGGCTATCTCAGAGGAAATTAATCTATTTTGCAAAAATGAACTGAAAGCCAATCAAAACATGGAAACCCTAGTAAACCCTAATCTGACTAGCTTAACCTCTATGATGCAATGGGTGAAGTGCAAGTGCCTGGAAATGATGCCATTACTTCTAATGATGCGAAATGCATGAACTTAGACTGCTTCTATTGAAAAGAACATGTTTTTGTATTTTTTCTTAAGTGGTTGGAGTGATGATGATTTTGTTTCTTATTAGGGTTTGGTTGTGCAGAGGTGGTGCGAAGGGAGGGAAAGCTTGGAAAAGGTCAGGAGGGCTAGGAGAGGTTCCATGGGATCTCTAACATCATCCCACATAAGTTCCACACGTTCAGATGCTCAGCAACCGAGTTTGCAGGCTTCTACAGGATGTCTGCAGGGGATCCTACAGGAAGTCTCGAGATTTCTACAGGAAGGTCTGTGGTTGGAGTTTTGGGTGATGGAGGAGTGGAGGAAGTGTATGGGTGAATAGGTAGGATGGAAATGAGGCTTGTGATGGCTCAGGAACAGAGAACTAAAGTGGAGAAAGAGTGCATGCATGGATCTATAATTAAAATAACTATGTGGCAGCTTGCATGAAAGCATAAGACTGTGTTTTTTGGTGGTTGGTACAACCCACACCCCCAATCTCTAAACAGAGATGGCAGCGAGTGCACTATCAACCTTTTCTTGACTCTAATGAATTACAATCCTCCTCCTCTAATCTAAACAACTAAAAGCACGTAAACCATAAGCTAATCCTACTTCAATCACAACAAACAAATCAAATCAGCAAACTGGAAATTCTAAATGCATGTCAAAACAAAGGAAATAAAGTGCTGCAAGGAAACAAGTAACGATACAAGGAAGAGGAGGTCTATTGCTCTCAGGTTGGGCCCTAACCTGAGAGCTATAGCTCCCTTAAAAACTCAGAATTGAATCCAAAGCTGCCTGCCTTTATTGAATAATCATGAGTCTAACATCATGCCAAAACTGGCTTACAAAAAGACTAATTGGCTAACCAAATTGACTAACTAGCTAATCCCAAAAATGACTACCAACTAGCTAACCCAATTGAGGCCCTAAGCCTTCTTATTTATACAATTTGAGGACGCAACAGTCCTCCTAAAGTTTAGGGACTTGGCTGCCCAAGACTTGTAGTTAACAGTAGTCCTACTTGACTTGCTTGGCTGCCCTTGTGCTCATTGATTTGGTGGCCTTTGAACTCCGAGCTGATGGTGGAGAATTCGAGGTAAGGGTCCATAAATGAGGGGGACACCTTCCTACAAATCCTATAGCTTGTTCTCCCACGAATTTGGCTGCCAAGTGCTCATTAAGACCTTCAATTTTGTCTCCAAGTTGACCAAAAAGGCTACACAAAGCACCCATTAGACTTGTTGGCATAATGACTAACCAAATTCACTCTATTAACATAAAAATAATCAAAAAAATGAAATAAACAGATGAGAATGGTGGACTAAGCCAAATTAGGAGGTTGAATGAGCCCAAATAATTGTACATTTTTGGGGCTCATCAACACTTGCAACCTGTAGTTTAACAAAAACGGCTGCGGAAAGTTGAACCAGCTACGGAAAATGGTTGCATTCCGCAGATCATAAGCAAAAATCTAATTCAAGCAGCAAACACAAGGAAATAGTTAAAAAACCACTTTAAATACTCTTTTATGCCTAATATGCAATGATGTTGGTAGCTTAGGAGGTCCAGGTGAATGGAAAGAATCTAGAAAAATGTGTAGGAAGGATGCAAGTTCAGGGCTCAACAGCTACCATGTATTCTGCCTCTATAGTTGAAAATTCCACTACAAACTGTCTCTTGCTCATCCAACTAACTAATCCTCCAAATAGGTTAAACACATACCCACTTGTAGATCTTCTATTATCTATATCTGTAGCCTATTCTGCATCGACAAAGCTAGGGATGTCCAAAAATATGTTCAATCTTGGTCTTCCTTGGTAGCACAAACCATAGTCAGTAGTGCCACGCAAATACCTGAAAAGCCACTTCATTGTTGCCCGATGCTCCTTCCCTCATTTTAACATAAACCTGATCAATACTCCCACTACATGTGTAATGTATGCTCTAGTACATAAAATTGGATACATCAGTCTACCGATTGCACTTTCATATGGAACACGGGACATGTCCTCTTCCTCTTCTTGTGCCTTGGGACAATGTTCAATGTATAACTTTACACCTACAAGAATAAGAACCTTCACTAGTTTACTCTCCTGCATATTAAACCTATGGAGTATTGTCTCGACTGTTGTTGGGAAAAGTATCCAATACAGAATGACCCTATCCCACTCTAAGGGTGATAGTACCTCAGCAACAATAAAAGCAAAGCTATTCGAGATGACTTCTTTATGAGATGTAAGAGAGAGGAGAAAGAGATCCACTAACCGTTGTCTTCCGCTAATGATTGATCCAATCTTCTCTCTTTGCTGCTTGTTCCCAGCTCCTTGCTCTTTCACTGGCCCAGCTACACCAAGATCCTGCAAAATGGCAAGAGAGGGAAACTACAAGAAGCATACATTCATAATTGATTCAAGGATTAGAATAAATCAAATATACAAGTATAACAATACACCATTGAGACACACGCATATAGAAGAACCTCAAATGTTTTATTAATGGAAGAAGTAAAGTTCAGGAAGTAATACAACCATAAAAGGCCCAATCCAGCATCACCTCCCAACAGAAAGAAATCTCCTCTTCACCTCCTTCAAGCAAATCACCCAATAGTTCTATACTCAAACCAACAACACTTCCTTACATTCACAATATTCCAGCCTCCCTAGACCTCATGAGAGAGCTCTATATATAGGAGATTTGGAGAAAGGATGAGTCAGCTTGTAGCTGGCATGAAGATGACTAGTGTCCTCTCCCACTTCAGTTATTCTTCAGTTCTTGAGTCCACTTGGAGGTTCTGGCTTCCACTTGGAGATCTAGACGCTCTTACTCATCACAAGTCGAATTCCCTGATCCAAGTGTCATTTTGGAAGCTTCCTGGGCATTGACACCTTGAAGAATGACTCTGCCACTTGTCCCAACTCGCCCAGTGCAGGTAGCCTTCCTTACAGTTGACATTCAGCGCAGGTAGACAGTGTAGCTCTTGACATTCAACGCAGATGCTCAGTGGAGCAGTTGACATGATCCAGAATTAGCTTGTTTTTGAGTGTTTTCAGGTGGAGAACTGATATTTAGTGCTGTGGTTTGCTGACCTTGTTCCTCTAGGGGTAGGAACAACATGTTTAGGGACTTTGGATCCCTTAGATTATCGACATTTCATGCTTCATGCTGTAAGGCACAAAAATGTCTATAACAGTTGCCCCCTAAAGTATGAGTTCGTTTATCGGGTGAAATGCTTTATCAGGAGAATCCGAAGTTCATTCAATCGCTGAGAGGTGACCTGTAATAAAATACAATACAATACATTATTTTTCATTCTGCTTTCATGATCTAGCTGAGGCGGGCATTCCCATGCTCAGCTTTATAAATTCATTTTAGTGCATAGAACAGACGATCGTCTGATGGTAGACTGATAATTCTCTGCTGAAATTATCATCCTTTGAGTAGGATGATCATCTGCTGCAATGATGTACATGTCAAATGTCTTTATATTTCCTGAATATATACCGCAACCCGGATGGATGAAACTGGATCCGGGGTCTTCAAACTCGTTCGATCTTCACTCTAAGTACAAGTCGATCCATGTGAGAATTGCGCTGAAGTCGAACATGGAAAGACATCGCTTGATTACCGGTCAATAATGTAAACCGTTAACAAGCGCGAGAGGAATCACTGATAATGATAATGACCCTCAAGGTACTGCAGTACAATTCACGTGGTGTGAATAAAGGACTTGGCGTCGGACACCACGCAAAATCTTCTGGTCGAAGGTCATTGATGTATACCTGTCGCCGGAAGTGAGAAACTTGCCATTGAGGCATGCAAGCTTCAAAGTACTGAGGGGGGTGTTCCTAGATCGACTTCTTGGATAATGAGCTGAAGTCGACAAGAAGTGATCTGTCAAAGGAGGGCCTTAATGAATCCCACATCAGTGACACGGAACGGAGCTAATGATTTTAGTGGAGGTGAAAACAATCTGTGAAATATGATTCAGGGTGGCGATCATGGGTGGATGAAGGATAATGTATGGCAGTGGATGGGACACGGTTGACTCTTTCTGAACAACATATCTTGAACATATAACGACACTGATGCGATGGATCGGTAGCATTACCCGAAATGTGGATGGTTTGGCGAAGACCATGGTGATGAGACCGGAGAATGAAACAACCCAACCCGATGTGATACGGAGGAAAAGTGTCATATTCAAGAGCGACTTGCTACCATTAAAGCTTTGAGGTTCTCCCAATTTTTCCCTAGTCATTTCTGACCAGTACCTCTTTATTTTTGTCAAGCTTGAGGAGGATAACATATGCTTGTTCTATAACCTGCCCTTCGGGCAAGCCCATCGCTATGTTTTAACGAGTCTAGCGATAGGGAAACTCATTCTCGCCTAAAGACAAGTTTGTCGCTATTTAATCATTTTAACGAGTCTAATGACAAGGAAAACTCGGTCCTTTTCATTTTTACAGAGTCTGAAAAGGTACAGAAATTTAACTCCAAAATTCCTTTTTCGTCATCTAATCCCTTAAGTCCGAAAAAGTATAAAACAATACAGAAGGGATGAGTTTTCGATAACTTTAACGAGCCGAATAAAACAAGTGCTCGACCTTTTTGTGTAATAATCCCTCAGGTCCAAAAAGATTAAAATCTAGAGGAGGGATAGCTCTTCCGTTCACTTTAACGAGCTGGAAGGCCAAAACTTGGCAAACTTTTCATATTTTACGAGTCAGATGAAAAGAGCTCAAAGAAGACTCGTCTTTTGAGGAACGAGTGATAAACAGGGATAGCAGCAGATTCCAGGTACAGGTTGGAATTTTCCAATCACGGCAGTGTCACAAGGATGGCTAAGTGAAATCACTCTTCGCAGCTGTTCCTCAAAATAGGTAAACAGTCATATGGAGGTGAACGATTGGCCAAATGGAATGGAGGTGGCAGGTGCAAACACGACCAAGGCTTTTTATGGCTAATAAATTTAGGATCACAATGGTTATTTACCGGGGTATGTTCATTTTTTAATGAGCTTGAATGCTCAATCTTATGTTTATTTTTTAACGAGCATGAACTATGTGCTAAAACTGCTCGGATCTCACTTTTCTATTTTTTAACGAGCATAAATTCCGCGGTAAAACTGCTCGATTATACCAGTCATAAGATAAGAATGTCTCCTGTGAGATAGCTATTTTTTATGGAGCTTTATCTCACGAAGCTATGCTCCGCTCCTTTCTTTATGCAAGTTCGGAAACGGCTAATCCTACGAGTTTAAAGGGTTAGACCTACAGGTTTAAAGGGAGGACCTAAAAATTTAAAAAAATAAATAGTCGTCCCTTGCTTGCATTCCAAAAGGTTGCATGCCCCCAGGTATAAAGTAGAATTTCAAGGCTGCCCCTACTTATCCGTCAAAACATTTGTTTTAAAGGGTGAGGCTTGCCTCTTTCTAGTTACCCAAAGATTGTTTTGTTAACACCATCAAACGAAAACATCTCCTCGGCACTGTCTACTGAAGTAGACAATGGTGAATGACCTTTGTTAAACAAGTAACCTTAACAAAAGAATCCTGTTCTATAACAACCCCTCTTCCATCCACGAACGGGGTACGAACTAGTCATATTCTTTCGCGGAAATTCCACCTTATACCCAAGGTTTCCTGTGCCTGAAGCAGACCAGGATGCATTCCCCCTGGGTTCCAGTCCCATCTTTCTGAATCACTCGCACTCATCGAG
This sequence comes from Pinus tabuliformis, assembly GCA_031772625.1. NCBI lineage: Eukaryota > Viridiplantae > Streptophyta > Pinopsida > Pinales > Pinaceae > Pinus > Pinus tabuliformis. Next base: position 258,855,966 of record CM062819.1, on the reverse strand, counting down.
AAGGAGGACTGGGGGTGGAGACATTTCTTGATTGAATAGACCATTCAGGGTTGGTATGTGACTATTTGCGATGCGTGATCCCGGAAATGAAAGTTGGTCTACGAGCTTGACCATTCTTCCTTCGTGTGGAAAACACATTACTCCAAAGAGTGAGGAGACTATAGCTCCCATGCAATATATATAGTCTCGTCCAAGGAGTAGGTTATAATCCAAGGGTCCTTGAACGAACATCACGTTCATTTGAACGGTATTCCCTTTCAATGTAACAGGTACATTGGGGAGGATCCCTAATGGTCGACTGGTTCCTTTATCAAAACCCGAGAGATTTCTTATCTCAGGCAAAAGCGCTGGGGAACCCAGTGCTTTCCAAGCAATAGAGGAAAGGATACTCACAGATGCCCCTTCATCAATGATAGTTCCAGCCATTACCATTCTATAAATTTAGACTATGATTCTGAATGGTATACTGGCTGGCAACCGGGATTTGCCTAGTTGGTTCCAATCAAAGGACACAACCAGGTTTCTCGGTGGTGGGACCGAATACACGGCCGGATATGACCCTGACGATGTTCCTTCCTGCGATAAAGGAATGGGTGCATTTCCCTGATGCTCATCAGAGTCGGTGTTGATGAAAAGAATCTGGATGGTGTCATCCTTATTCTCTTCAGTGAGGGTGTCATTTGAAGATGAATCTTCAGTGACGGTGTCATTTGAGGATGAAACCTTTGAAGGAAGAACCGGGTCAACTGCCGTTTCGACCTTTGGACTTTCGTCCGGTCTGGATTCAGTAGGTTCATTCTCAATGACTGACGCTTCAGCTGACCACTTGAGCGGGCCAGCTGTATTTTCAACCAACGAAGGACTTGGCACGAGTTTTTTGTATCCAGGAGGAAGTCTCAACGGTGAAACCGGGCGATCTTCCAAAACTTTCTTCGCTTCGTCTAAGAAGGGAAAATGGTGGATGGCGTGATCGCCTTCACACAGTCTGCAGGGGAATCTTGCTCCCCCTCTTTGTCTTGAACCTTCACTTTCGCTGGTTGACGGTAAGCATTCAACATGGCTATCAGAGGTTGATGCTCCCGAATTGTGCAACCGAGGGGACCAGTCCCTTAGTATCCGGGGAATACAGGGACAATCTCTATGGAAGTGGTCTCCTCTACATATGACACATGGCGATTTAGGCCCGGTCTGTGCTGTGTGTGGATTTTTGTCAGATGTCTTTTGCTTGACCCCAGTCGCCTTAGGCTCCTTCTTCTTCTTCTCTCTCTTCTTCTTCTCCTTCTTCTCCATGGGAGCTTGGCTTTTTCCGGCTCTACCTTGCGAAGATGAAGGATTGGAGGAAGAGTTATAGGAAGTAGAAGGCTGGTGGGTAGCTCTAGACTCATCTAACTGTTGACTCGACTGTTCAGGAACCATGGTGTTCTGAACTACATTGGTTGAGAATAGCCAAATAGGCAAGCCAATTGTCAGTCCTGGAAGCGACAATGTGGCCATGTGGGGCGCACCAACTTCTCCCCAAGAGGAGAAAGGACTAGGATTTCCATCATGTGGAATTCCTTGGTTGGGGCGTTCCATGTTCTCAACCTACAGATCAATGCAGGAATAGGAGGTGATTATGTTTCGTTTAAAATAAATTTTATAACGATGCTTTAGACACAACTTGCTTTTTCACTTTTTAAGAGTCGAGAAAAAGCTAAAGATGACTCTAGTCTCCTTCGATGTTTTAACGAGCCCGAAGTGACAAATGCTCGGATGGACTTTTTCAATTATAGAGTTTGAAAAAGGCCAAAAGAAACTGCTCTGGAGTTCTAGGCAGAGGGTGTGCCAAACTTTTCGCAAAACCACAGAATACGTTTTACGGTACGGGTGGTCGATCTTCGTGAATGCTGTGTTCACTGCATTGCGATCAGTAGGGCGGCCGACACGACTTCCTATGGATAAAGGCTTTGTTCCTATAGGGGTCTCCCAATATATACGCGACGGTACGTGGGAGCACAAGTCCGTATTGATACTTATCGCTTCACCGTGGAGGAATCACCCAACCACTCAACGCTAAGATATCACGTTTAACGACGCCGAAACATGTCTCTAGCTTAGACCTCTATGTGTTTGCGTTATGTTTCAATGCGTTGTTATGTAAATTCAATTTATTTTAAGGTTGATCTTGTTTAGCAGTTTGCCTTTATGGATCACCACGGGATGTATAGTAACACTCCTAAATGCAGTCTAAGATGATAAGCAAGCTTTTCAATCTTTCAACTTTGAAAATTTTAACTACTGAGGGAAAAGAAAGACAACATATTTTCACACAGATCATAGAGCACACACTAATGTACTTTTTCCTAAATCATCATACGAACTGTCATAATGCACATGCACAATGCAGGTATTTCTTTTCTCTTTCTTAATGTTGGTGCAATACAAAAAGAAAGCTGTTGTATAACTTTGAATTCAATTTCAAGTGAAAGCAAACAAGCTTGTCCAAAATCAAAAGACACCTTAAGATTTACTTGTTTCGACACTAGAAATATACAAATTCAAACCATATGACAAAATTAAAAGCTCAATCAGCTATGAACAACAAACAAACTAACTCTTAAGATCAAAACGACACTTATCACAGGTCTAGATCTAAGAGGCCACAGCAAGACTAGTTCACTTTCGTTATGGGAAACTGTAAATGATATAAGAAATACACAAAGAACAAACACAGTTTCTTTATACAACCAAGGCGGAATAGTGGTAAGGAAAGTTGGTTTCAGATAGGTACATTGACTGGTAACAGGCTACAAAAACAAGAGTGAAAACAGGGCAATAAACAGGAGGGAACCCCAGTAGCACTAGGCAAAACTGGTTCAGCGCAGGTAGTACACTGGCAGTTTGACCTTCAGCGCAGGTAGCCCCTTCGGGAACTGCACTGAAATGCAGACTGCCTTCACAGCACCTGCACTGAAGAGACAAACTTTCGTTTTTCTCAGTTTCCGGGTCACAGATTGCTCAAAAATTCACAGTTTTTGGCCAAATCAGAAGCTATCAGTCAAGTACACACTAAGGGATGAAAAGGAGTATGAAAAGCTATCACTAAGAGCTATTTAGAGTCCTTGTGGATCAGCTCTTCAAATCATAAACATGCCCAGAAACTGAGCTAGAGTAGCTGCCCTCTACTTTGCATTTGAAAGATTCAAATGCAGTTCGATTCGGTACTCCCTGTGTTTATGAAATGAATAGCAAAAACACAAACAACCAACAAGATACGATCCCCAGCGGAGTCACCAATTTGTTGTTGGGAAAAGTATCCAATACGGAATGACCCTATCCCACTCTAAGGGTGATAGTACCTCAGCAACAATCAAAGCAAAGCTATTCGAGATTACTTCTTTATGAGATGTAAGAGAGAGGAGAAAGAGATCCACTAACCGTTGTCTTCCGCTAATGATTGATCCAATCTTCTCTCTTTGCTGCTTGTTCCCAACTCCTTGCTCTTTCATTGGCCCAGCTACACCAAGATCCTGCAAAATGGCAAGAGAGGGAAACTACAAGAAGCATACATTCATAATTGATTCAAGGATTAGAATAAATCAAATATACAAGTATAACAATACACCATTGAGACACACGCATATAGAAGAACCTCAAATGCTTTATTAATGGAAGAAGTAAAGTTGAGGAAGTAATACAACCATAAAAGGCCCAATCTAGCATCACCTCCCAACAGAAAGAAATCTCCTCTTCACCTCCTTCAAGCAAATCACCCAATAGTTCTATACTCAAACCAACAGAACTTCCTTACATTCACAATATTCCAGCCTCCCTAGACCTCATGAGAGAGTTCTATATATAGGAGATTTGGAGAAAGGATGAGTCAGCTTGTAGCTGGCATGAAGCTGACTAGTGTCCTCTCCCACTTCAGTTATTCTTCAGTTCTTGAGTCCACTTGGAGGTTCTTGCTTCCACTTGGAGATCTAGACCCTCTTACTCATCACAAGTCGAATTCCCTAATCCAAGTGTCATTTTGGAAGCTTCCTGGGCATTGACACCTTGAAGAATGACTGTGCCACTTGTCCCAACTCGCCCAGCGCAGGTAGCCTTCCTTACAGTTGACATTCAGCACAGGTAGACAGTGTAGCTCTTGACATTCAGTGCAGATGCTTAGTGGAGCAGTTGACATGATCCAGAATTAGCTTGTTTTTGAGTGTTTTCAGGTGGAGAACTGATATTTAGTGCTGTGGTTTGCTGACCTTGTTCCTCTAGGGGTAGGAACAACATGTTTAGGGACTTTGGATCCCTTAGATTATCGACATTTCATGCTTCATGCTGTAAGGCACAAAAATGTCTATAACATCGACATACTTCCTATTGTTTAACCATAGCTTCCTCTTTTCCCGATCTTGTTTGATTTCCATTCCCAAACTATAGTTTGCAGCACCAAGATCCTTCATGTCGAATTTGGAGGACAATTGGGTCTTCAAATCCTAGATAATTTCTTTGTCATTTATAATCAATAACATATCATCCACATATAATACCAAATAAATAACATAGTCACCAATTACTTTAAAATATACATAGTGATCTGCTTTGCTTTTGGTGAGGCCAAGTCCCCATATATATGTATCAAATTCCTAGCACCTGGGAATAACCTTTTTCTACTAATCGAGCTTTGTATTTCTCCACATTTCCTTTTGCATTCCTCTTCTTCTTAAACTCTCATTTTCTTCCAATGGGTTTCCTTCCAGCCAACAACTCCACAAGATCCTAAGACTCATTTTTGTTCAAAGATGTCATTTCATCAACCATGGCCTCTTTCCATCTTTTTCCATCCTCCAACTCCACTACTTCCTTAACAGTTATGTGATCATCACTAGTAATAGATAAAGAAAAATTTGAACAAAAAGTAGATCGACTATACCTTTCTGGTTGCCTTCTCTCTTGAACTGGTCTTCTCAAACCTAGAGTTTGTGGCCCTTCCTCTTTTGATTCTTGTTTGTTGTAGAGTCTGATTCTTCCTCATTTAGCTCAAACTCTATCTTCTCAAGTTCCTTTGGTGTGACTTCATATTTAATAACATCTTTCACCTCTCTTAACACCTCATCTTCTTCACTTCTGGGTTCCAAATCTTATAACCTTTTAAACCATCCTTATACCTAATAAAGATGCACCTTTTAGATTTACTATCCAACTTGGTTCTTTTCTCCTTTGGAACATGTACATATGCATCATCGCCAAATACCATCATATGTGAAAGAGAGGGTTTCTTACCAGTCCATACGTCATGTGGAGTATTATCCTCCAACACTGATGAAGGTGATCAATTAACCAAGTAACATGTAGTGATATGTTATCCATAATGTCTTGTTCATTCTTTCTACAACTCCATTTTGTTGAGTTGTGTATGGAGCAGTATTCTGCCATGCTAGACTACACTTCTTACAAAAACTTTTTAATTCCTTCTTGTAGAACTCTTTACCTTTATCTATCCTGAACACCTTTATATTCTTCTTCATCTCATTTTCCATGAGAGCCTTAAATTCTTTAAATGTGTCAAAGACTTTAAATTTCTTCATGAGGAAATATATCCATGTATTCCTTGAGAAGTTATATATGAATGAGACATAGTACATAGACTTACCCAGTGATGGACCAATATAGGTGAAAACACATCACTGTGCACAAGCTCTAAAATCTCTTTCACCCTTTTAGAACCAAAGGGGAAACTCACCCGATTTTGCTTTCTATATACATAATGTTCATAGAAATCAAAATAGAGAGAGAAATTAGACATCCCTTCTACCATACCATCACTATGTAGTATTCGAAGGCCCTTCTCTAGAATATGTCTAAGCATTTGATTCCATAACATGGTCTTTTCTCTAGAGACCATTAGGTTTTCTGTTCCATGTTTAGGAACTACAGAACTGTTGCACCCATCAATAATAGTGCTACCCAGAAGCATATACATAGTTCCAATCTGAACTCCCAACATCAATACCCAATCTCCACAAACCATCTTGCAAGTATCTTTCTTGAAGACTATTTTTACTCCTGCATCATCCATCTTGCTTACAAAAATCAGATTTCTAGCCAATGCATGAGCATGCAGAATAGTTGGAAGTGTTCTAATCCTCCCACCTTGCAAATTTAGCTTGAATTTTCCACATCCGATGATTCTAGCCTTCCTATCATCCCCTAAGAGGACATTACCACCATCATATTTCTCATATTTGCAAAACCACTCCCTATGGGGAGTGAAGTGAAATGATGCACCTGAGTCAATCAATTATGCCTCAAGATCTACATGTGTACTTGAAGAAGAAGCAAAGTACACATCCCACTTTCATCTGAGGTGGTTTTCACCTCTGCAAAAGGAGCATCATCAAATCCATTTCCTTTCTTGGGAGCTTTAGATCTATAGTCCTTTTTGTAGTTCCCTTCCTTTCCGCATTTCAAATATACCTTTACAGATTTTCTTGGAGATTTAGATCTCCCTCTAGATTTAGATCTCTCACTCGAGGGCTTATTTTTATTTTTCTTCTCAGATCTTCCTCGTACATACAAGGCATTTCCATTCTGTCTCTCCATATTTTTTCTCATCTCCTCTGATAGAAAGGAGGAGACTATTTCACCAAACTTCAAGGTAGTTGTATTGTTGCGTGTTGCACAACCAAACTAGCCCACGAATCTGGTAGAGAACATAGAAAATTGATGCACTTATCTTCGTCTGAATTTTTTATATCAATAGATAAAAACTGGCTTACCAAAGTACTAAAGGTGTTTAGATGCTCTGTCACCAAGTCTCCATCCTTCATCCTTGAGTTATACAACTACTTATGCGGGAACAATTTGCTCACCAGAGAGTTAGATTCGTATAAAGTCCCCAACGTGACCCACAAATCCTTTGTTGTAGCTTCCCCGATACATTCAAATTTACTGAATCTGAGATACACAATCGTATTATGATCTTTTCCTTCCGATCTAATTCTGCCTAGTATTCTTCTAAAATTTTTGTTGATTTAGTAACGGATCTACCACAATCCATTGATCTTTATCCACCGACAAATCCTCCATATTGAGCTTCCACAACTCAAAACTATGACTATTAAATTCATTGATATCTATCTTTATATTGTTCACCATCTTCTTTCACCACAAGAATTGATCCCGTAGATCTCCCACTGAATAGGGTTTACCAGAGGCCCGAGAAAAAACCCCTCAGCAACAAAGGTGTCCCCTTGAAGCCGAAACAACTTTGATACCAAATGTAGGTTTTAACCCTGTATAGAAATTACCTGCAAACGAATTATTAAAACATAAAATATGCAATGGAAAGAACATAAAATAAATACACAACAATTTTCCACTAAATCCAAAAACAGGGACTATGAGGTTGATTTTTTATTATACTCCTTTCAATGTTACAATACATATATATACATGTTGAAGCATTCATAAACCCCAATCCACTAACCCTAGATTAGAACATAACGTATTTCCCTTGACCAAATCTAAAAATAACATGGGAAGAGAAATATCATGCCCAAAACCATATGTAAAACCCATGCACAAAACCATAGGTAGGTCCACCAACATATTATAGGGTCTAATTTATTTATTTAATTTTATTTTATTTTCGGGGCATGTGCGACTAGTTGTGGAAATAATATAACACACACGTAATGCTAAAGTGAACTAGTTCTTGAAATCTTCCACTTCGCTCGCTGTGTTGATCAACCCATTTCCTAATGAGGAGACTCACATAGTTGCTCGAGACCCTACTTCCTCTAACACTGTTTTAATTCTTTCATCCAAAAAGCCTAAATTTGATATTATGGTGGCCACCTGAAGTAAGGACTATGGTAATGTGAATCCCTTGAATGAATGAGCTACTGATCAACCTGCCAGTTCGAAACCATCTCCATCGGCTCCTACTCTCCCTTCGATTCCTACAAAACTAACCATTAAGCCTATGAAGGGCCTTATTAATAAATCTGCTTTGAACTCTCGTGTGAGGATTGCTCAAAATTATAACATAGTTGAAGACTTGGTTCAGTCTCCATTAGCTATGTCAACTCTTGAGGTGTTGTAGAACTATCCCGAATAGAAGAAGGCTTTGCTTTTTGCTATCAGATGTGTTGATCCTTCAGATTCCAACCTAGTAGTTTTTAATCATGAGAACTATTCCCCTCGACTCCTGACCCAATTGGATTTTATGATCTAGGTTGTTTTCCATGGTAAGAACATTCATCGTTCTATTATGGACAAAGGAGACTCCACCTATATCATGTCTTTGTCTTGCTGGAGGGAAATTAGTTTTCCTCAACTAAGCTAGTCACCAATCACATTGAAATATTTTGATGGACGAATGTCTAAAATTTGTGGTATTTTAAATTCCTTGCAAATAGAATTAGGGGGAAAAATTGTATTGTAGAAGTTGAAGTTATTGGCGAACCCCTTGATTATAATCTTCTATTTGGTCGCACATGAGTTTACACTATAGCTGATGTCGTTTCAACTTATTTCTGTATGATTTCCTTTCCTGATAAAGGCATAATTGTGGCCATCGACCAAATAACCTTCTTTAACATTGATTCTCATGTTACAAGAAGTGTCCCTCTTGTAGGGGAAACCGTACACCCTTATCAGCATGTTAGGGTTGGCCTGATTAAGGATTCTTCACTTATGGGAAATTTTTCGCTCCCTCCTTCGTTCCCCAACAACTCATCCTATATTGCTTATATCAATATGATATCATCTTCTATTATTCCAGCTGATCCATGGATAGTATTAGATGAAACTAACATCAATAGTTTTGGCGACTGAATGTTGCTTAGCCCCATTGAGCTTGATTACAAAGCCATTTTTTCGGCTTGTGTGGCTTGTTCTAATTCCTTATATTCAAAAAATTGGGTCGATCGTTCATTGGATTATGGAACATCTTCTAATCTTTTATCTCACATGTTCCCTACTAATAAGATCATCATGGAGATCATGATACCAGACGATGCACCATGGGATGATCATCTTCATCATTCCTCCTTACTAGATTCCATTTAGGATAATCTTAGTGACTTGTATTTAACCAACATCGTCAAGTTTTATACTAGTTTTGTTTATATTCACAAAGTCGATTTTGAAAAGAACCTCTCAAATATCAAAGAGATGATATTTCTTGATATCTCTATTAAACCAAGTATTGTCGAAAATATACACATTGGTGCGTCTTATTCTCCATATGAGATTAAGATCTATAAATCCATATTTCAAGAGTTTCTAGATGTCTTTTCCTAGACTTATGAATAAATTTCAAGTATCGACCCAAATATAGTAGTGCATGAGATTAAAACCTATCCTGATAGTAAACTATTTTGGGAGTGCCTTCATCTGGTCCATCCCAAGAAGGCTGCCATGATCAAAGCTAAGGTTGTAAAAATTCTTCATGCTAGTTTCATATACCTTATTCCTTTGACTTATTAGGTGTCAAATGTCATTCCTATCGTGAAGAAAGAGGGGAAAATCTGTGTATGTGTCGATTATCGAGATGTAAAGCGCGCTTGTCCAAAGGACAATTATCCGACACCTTTCATCAATCAAATTGTTGATGGTTGTGCTGAATGTGAGATATATTCATTCATGGATGGTTTCTCTAGTTATAATCAAATCAATATTCTCCCAGTGGATCAACCTAAAATTGTATTTATCTGTCCTTGGAGTACTTTTTCTTATAAGAAACTTCCTTTTGGTTTAAATAATGTTAGGGTTACGTTTCAATGAGCCATGGATTAATATTTCCATGACATTAATAAAAATATTGTGCAACCTTATTTAGATGATATTCCTACTCATTTCAAAACATGGAATTCATATAGATCCTCTAAAATTCGAGGAAATCATCAATCTTCCTACGCCTTCTTCCCTCGTTCAACTTCAACGACTCCAAGGGAAGGCTAAATTTCTAGGAAGGTTTGTCCTTAATTATGCTGAGTTGACCAAAGGATTCACTCGCTTTCTTAAGAAATGGATTCCCTTCCATTGGGATAATGCTACTCAAAATGTGTTTGATGCCTTGAAAGATGTACTAGCTTAGGCATCTCTATGTTGGGTTGTGTTATATTCTTTCCAAAACTAGCCCACCTAGTTAACCGGGGTTTAGAGGGGGGGTGGAGGCCCCCCTTTGTTACACCAATTTCACAGTGGGGGGGGGTGTCACGGGGTGGGTGGGTAGCCCCCCTCTACAGGGTCAAGGGCAACGCCCTGGGGAAATTTTTTTTGGACGCTATATTAGGTGGGGCGAACTTACCTGTTGGGTCCCTATAATACTAGTGATTACCCCATTACTATTGTAGTTATAGCCCTTATTTATATTGTTGTGCCCCTATTACCCCCATGTTGTTATTTCTGTGCCCCATAGAATCCCTCTATTATTATTTTTGTGGCTTTGTATTATTATTGTTATGTCGGCTGGATTATATTGTGACTCCTCAGACTCCTATATATAGAAAGGAGGTTTTGTCATTTGTATCATCCAAGAATTGTTCATTTATGTAATGTAAAGGAGGTTGCCCCCTCGAAGAGGTTGAATTCTAAGGCGTTGATATATCTTTTCTATCTTTTCTTGAGCTGGTTTCATAACATTTGGTATCAGAGCTTTGGATTCTAGGGTTTCGCTGCTCCAAATAGGTCATCGTGGCATTTTCGCTATAACTTTTTTTCTGTGACGTTTCAGAAGTAAAAAAAAAAACCCATTTGAGAAGAAATCGCACTGAACCTTGGGTCCGAATTAAAGATAAGTTCCCCATCCTAGACGACTCGTTGTATCTGATATCATCATCTGACCCATGGTATGGATATATTCTTATATATCTCGAGACCCATACTTTCTGATCCTATACCTCTCACTATGAGCAATGACGTATTTGATACCAAGCCAAGAATTACATCATCGTCGATAAAACCCTTTAACATCGTGGTATTGATATAGTTTTCCAAAGATGGCTCACACATGAGGAGGCCAACAAATTCCTCAATGAATTCCACTTGGGGGCATGTAGCAGTCATTTTTCTGGTTATGCCGTCGCACAAAAGATCCTATCCATTGGTTACTTTTGGCCCACCATATTTCATGATTATATTCTCATTGTCCAAAAGTGTCATGCATGCCAAATTATGATCATAGGATCTATGCTCCTCCTGCTCCATTGCATCCTGTTATCACTATAGGTTCTTTGGCGAAATGGGGTATCAATTTCATGACATGTATCCATCACTAGTCCAGGGGGCATGGCTATATCATCTAAGCAGTATATTATTTTACTAAATGGGCTGAGGCAATACCTAAATTCAAAAATATTGGTGAAATGGTTGCATATTTTTTCTTTGATCATGTCATCACATGGTTTGGAGTTCCGTAAGACATAGTCACAAACCATGGGAAGCACTTTCGCAATCGCATGATGACCAAACTCACTGCCAAGCCAAGACTTTCTCATGAACGTTCCACTCTCTACTACCCTTACGCTAATGGGAAGGTTGGGGCGATTAACAAATTTCTCAAAAAAATTATTCACCGTATGATAGGGGTCCATAAATCAGACTTCCATTTTCTTCTTTATGCTTCCTTGTGGGCATACCAAACCTCTGTTAGGACTGCTACTAGATTTACTCCTTTCCAATTGGTTTAACTTCTGGAAGAAATCCTCCCAACCGAATGTGAGATTCCATCACTAAAATGGGTTGTAGAAATTCTTCCTTCCACTTATGTAGAATAGGATTTTCACTTACATCTAACTCATTTAGATGAGACTCGGCGAGATGCTACAATGGCTAATGAAGCCTATAAAAAAATGTGTCAAGGCATAATATGAAAAAATTGGCAAGCCTTGTGTGTTCTTGGAAAGAGACCCTGTCCTTCTGTATGATCAAGGGTATGACAAACTAGGATCAGGGAAGTTCCAACCTATGTCTCTAGGTCCATATATTGTCAAGCATGTTCTTGCTAAATGGGCCTATGACCTAGTTGATTTTGACAGAGTTCCATTGGCGTAGTGTTGTAGGGAAAAGTATCCGATTCGGATGACCCTATCCCACTCTAAGGGTGATAGTACCTCAGCAACAACTGTAAAGAAAACTACTTAAGGTTTACTTCTTTACGAAAGCAAGAGAGAATGAGGAAATGCACTAACCGTTGCCTTGCGCTTAATGTCGAATCCAAACTCTTCTCTTTGGCTGCTTGCTCCCAGCTCCTTGCCCTATTGCCGGCCCAGCTACAATGAGATCCTGCAAAATAGCAAAGAAGGAAACTACAAGAAGCATGCAATCGTAACTGATTCAAGGATTAGCATAAATCAAATATACAATTATCACAATACATAATTGAAACAAGTGCATATAGAAGAACCTCAATAGCTTTTATTAATGAAGAAGTAAAGTTCTGAGAAGGTTACAACCATTGAAGGCTCTAATCCAGCAACACCTCCCAGCAGAAAGAATTTCTCCTCTTCACCTCCTTCAAGAAATCACCCAATAGCTCTATAGTGAAACCAACAGCATATCATTACTTTGCACAAAATTCCAGCCTCCTGAGCTCATAGGAGAGAGCTCAATATATAGATGAATTGAGAAAGGATGAGTCAGCTTGCAACTGATGTGTAGCTGCCTTGTGTCCTCTCTCTCTTCAGTTGATCTTCAGTTCTTGAGTCCACTTGGAGAACCTTGCTTCCACTTGGAGAAACAGAGCCTCTGACTCATCACAAGGCGAAATCCCTGATCCAAGTGTCATTTTTGGAAGATTCCAGAGCAATGACTCAGTGTGCCACTTGTCCCATCTCGCTCAGCGCAGGTGGCCTTTGTTCCACTTGCTTTGCAACGCAGGTACACCATGGAGGAGTTGAGTTTCAGCGCAGAAGCCTAGTGGAGCACCTGCTTTGATTTCAGGATTGCTTGTTTTTGAGTGTTTTCAGGTGGAGAACTGATCTGAGAGCTGTTGGTTTGCTGACCTTGTTCCTCTAGGGGTAGGAACATCATGTTTAGGGACTTTGGATCCCTTGGATTATCGACAATTCATGCCTGTTGCTGTAAGTCACAAAATTGTCTATAACAGATGCCCCCTAAAGTATGAGGTCGTTTATCGGGTGAAATGCTTTATTAGGAGGATCCGAAGTTCATTCAATCTGCTGAGAAGTGTCCTGTAATAAGATACAATACAATACATTATTTTTCATACTTTTTCATGATCTAGCTGAGGCGGGCATTCCCATGCTCAGCTTTATAAATTCATTTTGGTACATAGAACAGACGATCGTCTGATGGTAGACTGATAATTCTCTGCTGAAATTATCATCCTTTGAGAAGGATGATCATCTGCTGCAATGATGTACATATCAAATGTTTTTATATCCTGGATATATATCGCAGCCCGGATGGATGAAACTAGATCCGGGGTCTTCAAATCTCTTCCGATCTTCACTCGATGTACAAGTCGATCCATGTGAGAATTTCTTGAAGTCGAACATGGAAAGACATCGCTTGATTACCGGTCAATGATGTAAACTGTTAACAAGCGCGAGAGGAATCACCGATAAGGATGATGACCCTCAAGGTACGGTAGTACAATTCACATGGTGGGAATAAAGGACTTGGCGTCGACCACCATGCAAAATCTTCTAGTCGAAGGTCATTGATGTATACCTGTCGCCGGAAGTGAGAAACTTGCCATTGAGGCATGCAAGCTTCAAAGTACTGAAGGGGTTGTTCCTAGATCAACTCCTTGGATAATGAGCTGATGTTGACAAGGAGCGATCCGTCAAAGGAGGGCCTTAATGAATCTCACATCAATGACACGGAATGGAGCTAGTGATTGTGATGAGGTGAAAACAAACTGTGATGTATGATTCAGGGTGGCGGTCATGAAATGGATGAAGGACAATGTATGGTAGTGGATGGGACACGGTTGACTCTCTTCAGAACAACATCTCTTGAACATATAACGACACTGATGTGATGGATTGGTAGCATTACCCCAAATGTGGATGGTGTGGCGAGGACCATGGTGATGGGACCGGTGAATGAAACAACCCAACCCGATGTGATACGGAGGACAAAGTGTCATGTTCAAGAGCGACTTGCTACCATTAAAGCTGTGAAGTTCTCCCAATTTTTCCCCAGTCATTGCTGACCAGTACCTCTTTATTTTTATCAAGCTTGAGGAGGATAACATATGCTTGTTCTATAACCTGCCCTTCGGGCAAGCCCATCGCTATGTTTTAACGAGCCTAGTGATAGGGAAACTCGTTCTCGTCTAAAGACAAGTTTGTCGCTATTTAATGAATTTAACGAGTCTAACGACAAGGATAACTCAGTCCTTTTCATTTTTAGAGAGTCTGAAAAGGTACATAAAGTCAACTCCAGAATTCCTTTTTCGTCATCTAATCCCTTAAGTCCGAAAAAGTATAAAACAATACAGAAGGGATGAATTTTCGATTGCTTTAACGAGCCGAACAAAACAAGCGCTCGATCTTTTTGTGCAATAATCCCTCAGGTCCAAAAAAGATTAAAATCTAGAGGAGGGATAGCTTTTTCGGTCGCTTTAACGAGCTGGAAGGCCAAAACTCGGCAAACTTTTCATATTTTACGAGTCAGTGAAAAGAGCTCAAAGAAGACTCGTCTTTTGAGGAACGAGTGATAAACAGGGATAGCAGCAGATTCCAGGTACAAGTTGGAATATTCCAATCACGGCAGTGTCACAAGGACGGCTAAGTGAAATCACTCTTCGCAGCTGTTCCTCAAAATGGGTAAACAAACATATGGAGATGAACGATTGGCCAAATGAACGGATGGAGGTGAGACTGCAAGAACACGACCAAGGGATTTTAATATGGCTGTCAAAGGTTACATTTACCAAGGTTATTTACCAGTTCATTTTTTCTGGGTGAGCTTGAACTCTAGGGGAGGATTGCTCACAACTTATGTTTATTTTTTAACGAGCATGAACTATGTGCTAAAACTGCTCGGTTCTTGCATGCCCCCAGCATCATAATAACGCATGTCAAAGGAGGGTGCCCCCCAAGCTTCATTGCATTCAACTTGGTGGTTGGAATGAAGGTTTACCTTTGAATTTTGAAAAGGGGATTTGTTTCATTTTTTATTGAGGTTGACATAGTAAAAGAACTATCCTCATGACTCCTTGTTTCATTTTTTAACGAGGTTGACACGAGATAAGAACCGTCCTCGGAGCCCACTGTATTTACAGTATTTCCATTAGGGCGACGATCCATGCTGACAAAATATTTAGGAATCTTCTGAATCCGTTGGATATAGAAGATTTCATATTGTAGGTTTCCACTGTGGCTACTTCTGCCAGATTACCTGCCGGCGGTAGGGCAAAAGTACCCATTAAGGCAGGGTCTTTTAGGAGACCTACTCCAATATTTTGGAGCGATTGATTACTTTCATGGATCATTGTGTTGCTTCCCGTAACTTGAGAACTGTTGGGGAGAAATGTTTGTTGGTCGACGATTGTAATTTTTCCTTGGAAAGGAAATACAATCCTCCTGAAGTAGGTCGACACAACTGCAGCCATGGCATATATCTAAGGCCTTCCCAGTAGGATGTTGTAATCGAGATTCCCGTCGATTACTTCAACATCAACTTCTACTGGTTTGCCCCCCAGTTCAACTTGCAATTTACTTAAAATCCCGTATGGAGTGTATGATCGTCCATCAAATGCTTTTAAGGTCATTGGCGATTTCGACAAGGGTGGTGACCTAAATTTTTCCAGCAACTCATCGACATAAGACATGTAGATGCCCCCTCATCAATAATTGTTCGATGAACAGTTTTGTTGAGGGCTTTCACTTGAATAAGGAAAGCTAGTTGAGCTGGTATCTGAGGGTCATATCCTTTATGATTAAAGGCCACAAGGTTGGAATCCATTGGGCCAATCCCACCTATGGCTGATAATAAAGCTTGCTCTTGGGAGGTGCAATTTTGCGCTACCTCAAGTGTCGACATAGCGGACGACGATTGGGTCAGGTCCTCTATTATATTATAATTCTGTGCTACTTTTGCACGAGGATTAAATGTCGAGTTGTGTACTACTCCCTTTGGCGAGTTTATTATTGGCTTAGGAACGATGGGTGGCACAACTTCGTTCAAAGTTGTTGTCGAACTACTAGGTTGTTTATCAGCCTTGTTATCCGACCGCTGTGGATTCCGGTAACCTTTATTCCTTGCCAAAGCGTTATTCTGCTGCTTTGAGGTGGACAACATAAGCACTTGGGATCGGGAAGCATTTTGATTCGCAACCAGATTTTGTCTTGGATTAGGAAACGGATCAGTCAATACTGCCGGGGTTTTTGAACTCTTGAAGAGTTTCTTAACTTCAGGTATATGTGGACAATATTTTGTCCAATGATCCTCATCGCATATATGACACCCTGTCGGGGGTCTCCCTTTCCTTTTCTTTTTCTTCTTGCCCCCTGGTTGCTTCAGTTGTTTGCCCTTGTCGGTCGACATGGCATTTACTTCTGAGGCAAGAAGTTCCTCATTTGCATTTTGACTAGAAATTTTTCGTTTGCCAGTCACGCCATTACTGGCGTGAGTGTTAGTATTCGATTCAGGAGGGGGAGGAATCGAAAATTCAGGTCTAGGGGCGTCAGGTATTTTGTCGTAGAGCGTGCCCGACTGAGTATATACTAAGTCTAAGTATTGAGCATGAGCAATGACTTGCTCCTCTGTTACGACTCCTCCCTTGGCCACATCTTCCGTTATAGCCGGAAGTAACGACTTTATAAACCATTCAGCTAACAGCTGATCGGGAACGTAAGTTTTCACCATCCTACGACGACGTCGCCACTCATGTATATGATCAGATATGTGAGTGGCCGTTGTCTGTTTGAAGTTGGTAAGGAGTTATGTTCATGTTTCATACCTTATCGGTAATTGAAAATGGGTTAAGAAAGTTGTGGCTAAGGAGCTGAAATTGTCGAAAGAGGCTCTTGGCAATTCAATGTACCATTTAGCCGCTGGACCTGTCAATGTCCTCTGGAAGAGGCGAAGTCTTATCGAAACATCGTTTAGAGTGTTCGATGAACACCACAGATGAAAAGTCATGACGTGATTCGACGGGTCTTCACCTGGATTTCCATTGAATTTAGGAATGTCCGATGGAAGTTTATGCGGAATCGCTGGCCACCAAGGGGCATAAGCAATTGGATCATTCGTCATCCGGTTTAGATCTGGCAATTCTAGAGTTGCTACAAAGGGCAACTGCTGGTTCAGGTTAGGCGAAGCATATCCAGGATAAGATGGTATCGCCTGAGAAATGGGTCTTTGCAGACCAGCATAGTGCTGACAACTTTGACAAAGTTGATGGGCATAACCATTATAGCATGGTTGCCCATTACTTACAAAGACTTGTTGCTCAGGTCCTTGATATGATTGCTGGAATGGCGGTTGTTGAGATTGAACCAGCTCTGGTTGTTGGACCATTTGCTGTTGACCAATACTGGATGATTGACCAAGATGAGGAGTCACAGTACCTGTTCGAGCCTGAGTCGCTCCAGATAAGGAGGCACTACCCTGAGATTGTGATTGAGCCGCTGAGACAAGAGGTTGTTGTATTACAACAGGTAGTGCTTGTACTTGCGACGCATTTGCCATAGCAGGTGTGGTGGGAATATTCGACACAGGGTGTACTGGTTGCATTGAATATGCAACTCCTGATTGTTGAGGGAGTATTGGTACCCAACCGCTAGATGTGATTCCTGTTTGACCTGAACTTTGTTGTAAACTCCCACATGGTTGTTCTCCGGGAGGGAACAATGAAAGAGCGTACTGCCCTCCACATGGTGGAAATCCAGTACTTAAAGGGTAAATTGGCCTTTGAAGACACATTGGATCAATTTGTTGAGTTTCAACATAAGAAGTACCAGATGATAATCCGAATGAAGAAATAGGAACTAACCATGTCGTTGTCCCTGATTGGACTCCGGCTTGTTGTTGACAATTCGCTAGGACAGATGGTATACCAGCGAACATCGTTGGAGTAGCAGCAGGAGGTTCTGCTGCTGCTGTGTCGGACGACACAGTCCTAGATGTCGACGGTTGTTCAGACATAACTAGTCTATCCAAAAGATTTCTTAGCGATTCTACAGGAACTTCCACTTGTGGTGGACTAACTTCGAAGATCAACGAGGGAAGGGTGATGATTATTCCGCTTAAAATAAATTTTATAACGACGCTTTAGACACAACTTGCTTTTTCAGTTTTAAACAGTCGAGAAAAAGCTAAAGATGACTCTAGTCTCCTTCGATGTTTTAACGAGCCCGAAGTGACAAATGCTCGGATGGACTTTTTCAGTTATAGAGTTTGAAAAAGGCCAAAAGAAACTGCTCTGGAGATCTAGGTAGAGGGTGTGCCAAACTTTTCGCAAAACCACGAAATACGTTTTACGGTACGTGTGGTCAATCTTCGTGAATGCTGTGTTCACTGCATTGCGATCAGTAGGGCGGTCGACACGGCTTCCTAAGGATAAAGGATATATGCCTATAGGGGTCTCCCAATATATACTCGACGGTACGTGGGAGCACAAGTCCGTATTAGTGCCACCGACTCTCAGGAGGAATCACCCACCTTCTTCGAGATCGACAGTCACTACGTTTAACGACGCCGGAACACGTCTCTAGCTTAGACCTCTATGTGTTTGCGTTATGTTTCAAAGCGTTGTTAGGTTCATTCAGCATATTTTAAGTTGATCTTTTTAAAGTTTGCCTTTCAAGGTTCACCACGAGATGTATGTGACAAATTCCTAAATGCAGCCTAAGATGAGAAGCAAGATTTTTCAAATCTTTTTGACTGATGAAAATCTTAACTACTGAGGGAGAAGAAAGGCATATCTTTTCACACAGTTCATACAGCACAAACTAATGCACTTTCTCCTAAATCAACATGCAAACTTTTCAGATGCAAAATGCACAATGCAAGTATTTCTTTTCTCTTTCTTAATGTTGATGTATTACAGAAAGAAAGCTGTTATATAATTTTGAGTTCAATTTCGAGTGAAAACAAACAAGCTCGTCCAAAATCAAAAGACACCTTAAGATTCACTTGTTTCGACACTAGAAATATATGAAATCAAACCATATGACGAAAGCAAAAGACCAATCAGCTATGAACAACAAACAAACTAACTCTTAAGATCAGCAAGACACCTATCACAGGTTTAGATCTAAGAGGCCACAGCAAGACTAGTTCACTTTTCGTTATGGGAAACCGTAAATGATGTAAGAAATACAAAATAAAAAGTACAGTTTCTTTATATAACCGAGGTGGAATAATGGCAAGTAAAGTTGGTTTCAGATAGGTACATGGACTGGTAACTGGCTGCAAAAAACAATAGTGAAAACAGGGCAAGAAACAGGAGGAAACCCCAGCAGCACTAGGCAAAACTGGATCAAAGCAGGTAGTACACTGTCAATTTGACATTCAGCGCAGGTAGCCCCTTCGGGACCTGCGTTGCAAAGCAGGTAGCCTATGTACTACCTTCTTTGGAAAACGAAAGTTGCGTTTTCTCAGTTTCCGGGTCACAATTTTCTCAAAAATTCACGGTTTTTACTCAAATCAGAAGCAATCAGTCAAGCACACACAAAGGGATGATTAGGAGGATGAAAAGCTATCACTAAGAGCTTACAAGGATCCTTGTAGATCAGCTCTTCAAATCATTAACATGCTCAGAAATGAGCTAGAGTAGCTGCCCTCTACTTCGCTTTTGATATAGTCAAAAGCTTTTCGATTTGGTACTCTTTTGTTCAGGAAATGAATAGCAAAATACTACAAACACAATCAAACAGATACGATCCCCAGCGGAGTCGCCAGTTTGTTGTAGGGAAAAGTATCCGATTCGGATGACCCTATCCCACTCTAAGGGTGATAGTACCTCAGCAACAACTGTAAAGAAAACTACTTAAGGTTTACTTCTTTACGAAAGCAAGAGAGAATGAGGAAATGCACTAACCGTTGCCTTGCGCTTAATGTCGAATCCAAACTCTTCTCTTTGGCTGCTTGCTCCCAGCTCCTTGCTCTATTGCTGGCCCAGCTACAATGAGATCCTGCAAAATAGCAAAGAAGGAAACTACAAGAAGCATGCAATCGTAACTGATTCAAGGATTAGCATAAATCAAATATACAATTATCACAATACATAATTGAAACAAGTGCATATAGAAGAACCTCAATAGCTTTTATTAATGAAGAAGTAAAGTTCTGAGAAGGTTACAACCATTGAAGGCTCCAATCCAGCAACACCTCCCAGCAGAAAGAATTTCTCCTCTTCACCTCCTTCAAGCAATCACCCAATAGCTCTATAGTGAAACCAACAGCATATCATTACTTTGCACAAAATTCCAGCCTCCTGAGCTCATAGGAGAGAGCTCAATATATAGATGAATTGAGAAAGGATGAGTCAGCTTGCAACTGATGTGTAGCTGCCTTGTGTCCTCTCTCTCTTCAGTTGATCTTCAGTTCTTGAGTCCACTTGGAGAACCTTGCTTCCACTTGGAGAAACAGAGCCTCTGACTCATCACAAGGCGAAATCCCTGATCCAAGTGTCATTTTTGGAAGATTCCAGAGCAATGACTCAGTGTGCCACTTGTCCCATCTCGCTCAGCGCAGGTGGCCTTTGTTCCACTTGCTTTGCAACGCAGGTACACCATGGAGGAGTTGAGTTTCAGCGCAGAAGCCTAGTGGAGCACCTGCTTTGATTTCAGGATTGCTTGTTTTTGAGTGTTTTCAGGTGGAGAACTGATCTGAGAGCTGTTGGTTTGCTGACCTTGTTCCTCTAGGGGTAGGAACATCATGTTTAGGGACTTTGGATCCCTTGGATTATCGACAATTCATGCCTGTTGCTGTAAGGCACAAAATTGTCTATAACACGTAGCCTAGAAATGGGTTGTACCTTAGGAAATACTATGCTTGATCTTATTCATAGTAAACTGTGTACATACTATATATAGGTGTGTTGAATGTGTTTACAGTGTGTCTCTTCAAAGTTTCCTATGGTTTCTATTGATCCCATTTACATTTGGTTTGCTGATGTTGACATCCCTTGAACCATATGCCGGTTAGGTTGTTGGTGCTAGTCGTATTACTTAGAATATATCATTTGCATCATGGGTTATCTCTTCTCCAAATGGAAAGTTATTGAGTCTATGAGGGATTTGTATTTGTCTCTCTACCAAAAACATCACTGAGTATAGCACAATAGTCGAGCTATTGTCTGATGTTATTTCATGTGGTATCTGTCGTCTAGTCATCAAACATGACTCACAACTTGTGGTACTACAATTTACTAATGTCTATTTGGTCAAAAGTCCCACCATCCCTCGCATGTTATTAAGGGTTCACCTTCTAGAAATACATTTGGATTTCATCCAATATCAACATATTTCTGGAAATCTAAATACACTGTCAGATGCACTAGCTAATCATTTTTTAGATAGACATTTGCAACGAATGAAAATAAGTTTCAATACACATCTCATCCATTGGAAGCAATAATAGGAACACATAAACACTAAATATATATATATATATATATATATATATAAATTTGGGTTTTAGAAAGTTTGTACCCAAGACACATATGGCCACATGGCCCATATCAAAAACTACATGCAAATACGACTATGACCCCCAATAACTAATTATAGTGTGCATGATAACATGCCACTGCACAAGCTATCTTATGCAATAGACAACCAATATGGCTACGCACTTCGATAGTGTCGCTGAAGTCACATAGGAATCTGGTAAATCAGATTCTCATCTATCCCATATGTGAACCCCTCCATGTGGTGCTCCACCTTTGCTAGGGTCTCGGCTACATTGAGATCCTATAGTGAATCTCTTCCTACCGCAATAACATGTACTGGTGCTATTGCCTGCTATGGATCCCCTACACGATGGAGATATGAGGCACCTATAGGTTGAATAATCCCAACATCTGCATGGACAAATCAATAGTTTAGTCTTGGAAACATCAAAAACACAAAAAAATTGTAAAACTTTCCAAACTTAAAATGGTTAAAATATCTTACTTGTAGCATCCCATTGCTCACCCTCAGGAAGCACGAGCTTAGGGTCATCATGAAATCCACTCCTACATATGGATAATCATCTATCCTAATGATTTGTCTATGCAACCATATAAAGAAGGCTGGTGAGAAGTTGATCACTGACGAAACTACATATCAGGACATAAGATCTATCTTCCTCCTCATATGCGGAACCCTTAGATCAATGGGATCGAGTGAGATATGCTGAGGCTGAAGTAATGGAATCCACTCTAAGGAAAAAGAGATCAAAATTGTGTCATAGCCAAAATTCTTCAATTTCCCTCTCTTGCATTACACAACTGTTATTTCATATTGACGAACACCCCCTTTCTCCAGTTGAATATTGTTGGCTCCAAACACTCTAAACCATACCGCATGTATGATTTTATAGCTACATGAAGTTTCAAGCTGTTAGGCAATCTTTTATAGGCCATTTTTTCAATTAACATATTGGTTGCAACAAAATGGCCTATAACAGATTTCCCCCTAAAGTGAAAAGTCAAAAATGGGTAAAAGGATTTTGATTGATCCTTTTACCCCTTGCCATCATCCTTGCACAAATCCCTAAGGATGGCTCACTCATATCCCTAAGTTTCTACCTAAAACGACTTCATTTCAGTCATTTTAAGGCCCAATGCACTCTACTAGCTTGGATACCTACGTTTACCAATAGGATGTCCCTTACTGGGGTGGGATGATCACCTACAGGTTACCATATATTGGGGGTGCGTTGATTCTAGGAATTTGGGGAAAGCAAAATGAATCCCGAAGCTTCCTCTTCCAGAATTTTCCAAGAGTTGTTATAACTATTTACCTTGGATTAAAGTCTCGATCCTATCCTATCATACCTTGGAGATTTCATCCCTTATCCCTTGAGCTCATCCTCCCATCAAGAGTGGATGTCAAGCCTAGATTGGTAAATGTATAAGAAATCCCCATTTACTATCCTCTTCTATATATTTGTGGTCATCCACAAGCTAGAGGTTGGATTTTGGACATAGATTTTACCCTCATAGTGTTGTTATGTAGAGTCATTATTCCATGCATTACGGTGACATAGAGGTGCACTTTGTAGCAAGGAAGGTCAAGTCAACTTGGAGGAGATATTATCCAATATCAACTCCTATATTTGGTTGTATCTCACTCCATTTCTGTTAATAAAAATAGTTCTTCATTTTCCTATATGTGATGTTATGATTTCATGCATTTTGATGCCATGTTGATCCATTGAATAAAGTGATTAGATGATGCTAGATAGATGTCCTAGATCGTTGGCTTGTGTTGTTTGATTGTGTAGGTTCTAATTATCAAACTTAAGATTGGATCATACAAGCCAAGAGAGGAGTGAATATTATGACATATTCCAGGTAGGCCTCCTCCCATTATCTATTTAATTTAAGGAAAACATTAGCTTGTTTGTCTTTATGTTGTTCTAGGCTAGGCCATCCAGTATAGGGAAGATACTTCTATCTGCAGTCGTACATTCCCTATAACATGCATTGAATTGAAGAGGAGGGGTGCATGACAGACATCATGCAGCGCACCAATCAAGTGCACTTATGGAGATGTCACATATGGGAATTAAGGAGAAATGCCATTTTGAGGATGTTGTGCGGATGGACTAGCTGATGTGACATGAGGACATTTTGCAGATAAAATGATGGATATGGTGGGAATTTGAGCAACAAGACCATGGTTGTTTTGAGGATACATGGGAAGACTGTGAGAGTATTCATGTGACGAAGAGGGTAGAGGCAACTTGTGATGGCATTTGCGAATGAGATTTTTATGCATGTCAAGGTGTTGGATAGAGATGGTTCATGGGAGCTGATGGTGATTTGAGAGAGAGTTGCAGCCAATTGAGACTTCATACTATGGTGGTCTTGGAGTATCTGATTCATTGAGGATCTAAGGTCAGTTTTGTACTTGAGTTTGATGCGGTATGGGACAAATACCTTGGGACATAGTATGGGATATGTCATGAGGAGTGACTTGATGGATATGATAAGAGCACACACCTTCAATTTGGATGGAGTTGCAGTGATGGAGGTGCCTTCGTGTGAGTACTTGGGCATGGAAATGGAGGCTGATTGGTCTATGACCATGGGCAACACATGGGTGAGATGATGAGGCAGGTTTATACTTGCCACTTTGGTAGAATTGATGGGCAACATATTGTAGATGAGATGAATTTTCTTCATGGGCTTGGGTATGGCACATTAAGAATTGGATTGATGGGAAGAGTTCTTGATTGAGTTGAAGTTGTGACATAATGCTAGAGAAATGATTGATGAAGGCATGAGGTGTGTCTCATGGATTGGATGATGGTTTGACTAGCCATCCAACTAATTCAAGAGATATGGGGGAGCTCATTGTGATGAGATGTGTTTGAGTTGAGTTAGAGTATCATTGCAATAGTTCACATGATGACGATACATGGTGGAATAGAACGATATGAGTTGCGAGGGGGAATTTCCACAATAGTGGTTGATGATCATGGATTGAGGAGACTTACCCATATGGAGTCATGAGCGTTGGTGAAGGTTCATGCGATGGTGAAAAGGGAGTTCATGCAACATGGGAATTTGATGTTGGAGCTAGTGACACTTTCTAACATTTTTGTCTTAGCAATGCAGTTTTCCGGGATGATGTTGTTGAGGGTGATTTTTTTTTTAAAGTGGGGAATGATGTTAAATACTCAAGTTGGACGAGCACCTGTGATGACCCAAAAACTCTGGGAGAGTTGAAAAAAGAAGTCACCAATGGGTTTGTTTAACCAAATGGGTGTGCAATGGTCGAGTCACCCACAGTGGGCATGTTTAACAAACACGTGTAGCATTCAAAGCAGCGGGAACTCGCCAAACAAATCACGAGAATGAGGTGTGAAACCAAGACAACGGATGGTCTTGTGGATAGGTGTATGAACAAGCATGTAGTTGGGTGTGCAACGGGCATGAGGTCAGTTCAGGCGAAGGCGTGCGATGGTGTCCACATAAATGAGTCATATGGGTCGAATGAGCTGCACAAGTCACAAGAGTCACATAAGTGACATGAGTCACATGTGTCGAACGAGTTGCGTGAGTCACATGGGTTGAATGAGTTGCACTAGTCACATGAGTCGAACGAGTTGCATGAGTCACATAGGTCGTCCAGATTGAGGAAACGAGTTGGGTTCATTGACTGAAGTGAACAGACGGGTTGTTTGATAATTCATTGGGAAAATGACCATATATATTGAACGAAGGGAATTTGTTCAAGGGCATAAAATCAACCAAAGTGGAAGGTAAATGGGTCTTAAGTGTTTGGGTGGTTTGGGTGAACCACAGGGTCTGCGAGGGTGCAACAGAGTATGTGCTCGCATAGATGGGAATGACGAATTTTCCTTAATGAGTTATGAAACAGCGTGAATGAGTTCAACACGATTTTTCTAAATGAGTTCGTTACATAGGTTGTTGAACGAGTTCTGAAACAGGCCAAACAAAAATTCTGAAACAGGTTGAACGAAGTGATGAATGAGTTGTTGAACGTGTTTTCTGCACAAACAGGTGGTTTGAACGAAACAAGTTTTCTGCATGAATGGGTGGTTTGCACAAATTGATTTTTCCTTACAACCTGACACACGAGTAGTATGCACGACCCAACACACAAGTAGGTTGCACGACCAGACACTCAGGTAGGGGCTGCATGACAGGTTCAGACAAGGCGTGCATGACTCATGAAGGGGTTGCACTATAGGTTTAGGATTTAGGTGAACAATGTGGGGGGTTGCAGGACACATGCAAATAGCTAGGAATTCCTACATGGTAGGTTGCATGGACTGGTGCACCAGGGCAGATTGTCGCACAATTGTATTTTATTGTAGACTTGTAAGATAAATTTGCAGAAGATTTTATAAGTGAATGAGCAGACTTGATTGGGAGTTGCCTCTCCCTTCATGAATGTGTGTATATTTTTGTTTATTATTGTTTTTATGACACCGCACATGTTATGAAGTAAATAAATGAATTGAAGTATAAATGTTAATTTTTTCTACATTGTTGAAGTAAGAGAACACTTGAAAAAATAATCTAGTGTTGAAGGTTAGGTGTAGTCCGAGAACTGTAGTAGTGGTGAAATGAAATGGTTGGTTATTTTCGCACTGTGCCCATCTGGGGACTCTAGTCTCCACTAGCATGTGGCCCTGGTGATGAAGAAGAAGAGGACATGATACTTGGTACGACACATTTTCCTTTCGAACTGGGTGGAGTGTGATGAGCTTTGTGATCAATGAGTCATGCTTAGCCAAGTGGAGAATATGCTATGTGCCCACCATGACTCATGGATATAATGAAGGAAGGGCACACTGAAGTGAAGAGGACATAGTACTTGGATGGTTTCCTTCATTTTAGTTTTGTTGAGGCCAAGAAGTAGTCTTGGTGGACCTTTAGTGGGGGAGAAAATGATGAAGGGAGGTACCTATGGTGAGATATGAAGGTAGAGTGACTGAGGGCACTAACCAAAAAAAAGGACAAGGATGTGATGACTACAGTTATGTTGGGTATACTAGAGTGGACAAGTTGGGTAGCTGAAGTCATGCGCATCTGTCAAGCTAGGTAGTAACTCCACGAATTCAATTCATATTATTCGTTCAGGTTGGTCTTTATTATATACATGAGGGAGACTATTCACTTCATCTCCCGGTGACTGTTCATATTTCTTATTATTTATTTACATCAATTGTATGTATTCACTGAATCCTGTTGATTAGGTGTCAACATTCCCCCCCTTAATCTGAAGGGGTGTTGGTGAGTCCAAGCATCATTCTGAATCGTTCAAGCTTTTCTCTTCCAAGCATTTTGCTGAAGATGTCTACAATTTGCTCATTACTGGAACAATGACGGAGATGGATTGTCTTGGCCTCAACATGATGTCAAATCAGATGATATTGAGTATTGATGTGCTTCGTTCGATGTTATAGACATTTTTGTGCCTTACTGCATTGAGCATGAAATGTCCATAATCTAAGGGATCCAAAGTCCCTAAACATGTTGTTCCTACCCCTAAAGGAACAAGGCTAACAAACCACAACAATTCACAGAAGTTCTCCACCCAAAAACTGCTCAAAACAAGTCAAATCAGGATCATTTCAGTGGCTACACTAGCTGTTTGCACTGAATGTCAAAGCCAACACTAGCTACCTACATTGAATGTCAACTGGAACAAAGGCTACCTGCGCTGAACGAGAGTGGACAAGTGGCAGGCTCATTTCTCAAGGTGTCAAAACCCAGGAAGCTTCCAAAATGACACTTGCCTCAGGGATTTCGACTGGTGATGAGTAAGAGGTTCCAAATCTCCAAGTGGAAGCAAGAACCTCCAAGTGGACTCAAGAACTGATAGAGGGAGAGGACACTAGTCAGATCTCAAGCTGACTCATCCTCTCTCCAAACATCTATATATGGATCTCTCCTCCATGAGATCTAGAGGCTGGAATTTTGTTATTGCAAATAATTGCTGTTGGTTTGAGACTGGAACCATTGGGTGCTTAATGCTTTCAAGGGGCTGAAGATAGGAATTCCATTTGCTGGGAAGGAGATGCTGGATTGGAGCCCTCTGGGTTGTATCTCTTCCTGAACCTTGTTATTCATCAATAAAGCTATCTTGGTTTCTCCTATATGCTGATGTATTTTTGATGTATGAATGTATTAGCATATTTAGTTTATTTCTAATCCTAAACTAGTTATGAATGTGAACATTTGTCTTTGAGTAGATTTCTTCTCTTGTCGCAAGTAGCTGTTCTCTTGTGATCTTGCAGGAAGTTGAAGCTGGATAAGCAGGAAGGCAAGTAGCTGTGAACTCCCAAAGAGAAGAGAGACTGGATCGAGGGACAAACGGAAGACACCGGTAAGTCTATTGATCTCCCTTCTTTCACATTTCATATAGGAAGAAACCAAAATAGATGTACTCGTTTGTTGCTAAGGCACTGTCACACCTTAGGTGGATAGGATCGTCCTGCATAGGCATTTTTCCCCACAATAAATTGGCGACTCCGCTGGGGAGATTTCTTTAGTCATTTTATTTGTGTTTCTATCATTGTTTCTTTCATAGACTTGACAGCAACAATCGAACTGCATCTTTTCCTGGATGCAAAGTAGACAGTTGCTGCTTTGATCTAATTGCTGGACTTGTCTATGATCTGAACAATGGATTCACAAATGATTTGATGATCCTTGTGATAGATCTTAGTAGCCCTTCAAAGCATCCCTTTGATTACACCTTGCTTGTTGCTTTTATTTGGCCTGAAACAGTGAATTAAATAGCAATCTGTGACCCAGAACCTGAGGGAAACGAGAGTTTCTCCTTCAGCGCAGACCCAGTGAAGGGATTCTGCATTTCAATGTAGGTCCCGTGAAGGCTACCTGCGCTGAATGTCAAAACCCCTGTGTTGAGGTTGCGCTGAACCAGTTTGTCCTTGTGCAGCTGGGGTTCTCTGCTCTGTTTTGCCTTGTTTTGATCTCTGATTTTTGCAGCCTGTAACCAGCATAGGTACCAGTCTAAAAACTCCTTTTCTCTGCTTAGATTCTGCCTCCTTTTGTACAAAAAGACTGTGAGTGTTTTTATGTGTTTGTGGCATCATTTACAGTTTTCCTTTGCATGAGTGAAATAGTCATCCTGTAGCCCTTGATTCAGATCTGATTGATTGTGGTCTTAGAAGAGAGTTCATTGGTTGTTTTCAGATTGATTATACATTTACTTTTGCTTATTGGTTTGAATTTGTCTCTTTTAAGTGTCAAAACAAGTCTTTATTTCGAAAATCGTTAAATGTGTAATCTCTTCTACCCTCTTTGATTTCGAAAAAGTAAACTTGTTTGTATTGATCATTTAAAAGAAAATTCAAAGTTGTACAAAAAGCTTTCTTTGTAGGCATCAATACTAAGAAAGCGGAAAACAAACACCTGCATTGTGCATTTTCATTTGATAGTTTGCATGTTGGATTTAGGAAAAGTGCATTAGAGTGTGCTGATTGCTCTTTGAGAAAATATGGTGTCTTTCTTTTCCCTTAGTAGCTAGGATTTTCAAAGTTGAAAAGATATAAAGCTTGCTTATCATCTTTAGACTGCATTTAGGAATTTGTATCATACATCTCGTGGTGAACCTTGAAAGGCAAACTTTAAAAAGATCAACCTAAAATAAATTGAATGAACTTAACAACGCTTTGTAACATAACGCACAACATAGAGGTCTAGGCTAGAGACGTGTTCTGGCGTCGTTAAGCCTGGTGACTGTCGATCTCGTGGAAGGTGGGTGATTCCTCCTGAGGGACGATAGCGCCAGTACGGATTGTGCTCCCACGTACTATCGCATATATATTGGGAGACCCCTATAGGCATAAAAACTTTATCCTTAGGAAGCTGTGTCGGCCGCCCTACTGATGGCAATGCACTGAACACAACATTCAGGAAGATCGACCGCCCGTACCCTAAAAAGTATTCTGCGGTTTTGCGAAAAGTTTGGCACACCCTCTGCCTAGAACTCCAGAGCAGTTCCTTTTGGCCTTTTTCAGACTCTATAACAGAAAAAGTCCATCCGAGCATTTGTCACTTCGGGCTCGTTAAAACATTGAAGGAGACTAGAGTCATCTTTAGCTTTTTCTCGACTCTTTAAAACTGAAAAAGCAAGTTGTGTCTAAGCGTCGTTAAAAATTTATTTTAAACGTAACAATCACCCTTTAATTCGTGCGTTGATCTTTAGGTTGAAAGATGGAGCACACCAACCAAGGAATTCCCCTTGGTGGAAATCCTAGTCCTTTCTCCTCTTGGGGAGATGTTGGTGTGCCCCACATGGCCACATTGTCGCTTCCAGGACTGATAATTGGCTTGCTAGTCTGGCTCTTTTCAACCAATGTCGTTCAGAACACCACCATTCCTGAACAGTCGAGTCAACAGTTAGACCAGACCAGAGTTACCCACCAGCCTTCTACTTCATCTTCCTCTCCTCCTTCCTCTTCGCTTGATGGAAACGGTAAAACCAAAAACCGAGTTCCTAAGGAGAAGAAGGAAAAGAAGAAGAAAGAGAAGAAGAATAAGGAGCCAAAGGCGACTGGGGGCAAACAAGTGTCGTCTGACAAAAATCCACACACAGCACTGACAAGGCCTAAATCGCCATGTGTCATATGCAAGGGAGACCATTTCCACAAAGATTGTCCCTGTATCCCTCGAATACTTAGGGACTGGTCTCCCCGTTTGCACAATTCGGTAGCATCAACCTCTGATAGCCATGTTGACTACTCACCGTCGACTAGTGAAAGTGAAGTCACAAGACAGAGAGGGAAAGCTAGATTTCCCTGCAAACTGTGTGAAGGCGATCACGCCGTCCACCGTTGTCCCTTCTTAGACGAGGCTAAAAGAGTTCTGGAAGATCGCCCGATTTTACGAGTGCAACTTCCTCCTGGATATCAAAAACTCTTGCCAAGTCCTTCACTAGTTGAGAACCCGGCTGGCCCACCCAGGTGGTCAGCCGAAGCACCTATCATTGAAGATGAACCGTCTGGATCCATGCCTGACGAAAGTCAAAAGGTTGATACGGCAGTTGACCCGGTTTTGCCTTCAGAGGCTCTATCTTCGAATGATACCATCACAGAGGAGAATAAAGACGACACCGTCCAAATTCTCTTCATCAAAACTAACTCTGATGAACAAGGGGGCAATGCACCCATTCCTTTATCGCAGGAAGGAAGTTCGTCAGAGTGATATCCGGCCGTTTATTCGGTCCCACCACCAAGCAACCTGGTTATGTCCTTTGATTGGAACCAACTAGGCAGACCCCTGTTGCCAGCAAGCATACCATTCAGAATTATCGTTCAAATATACAGAATGGTAATGGCTGGCACTATCATTGATGAAGGGGCATCTGTGAGTATCCTTTCCTCTATTGCTTGGAAAGCGCTTGGTTCACCAGCAATTTTGCCTGAAATGAGAAATCTATCAGGCTTTGATAAAGGAACCAATCGACCTTTAGGGATCCTCCCCAATGTGCCTATAACATTGAAAGGGAAGACCGTTCAAATGAACGTGATGGTCGTTCAAGGATCCTTGGATTATAACCTACTCCTTGGATGAGACTATATATATTGCATGGGAGCTATAGTCTCCTCACTCTTTAGAGTAATGTGTTTTCCGCATGAAGGAAGAGTGGTCAAGCTCGTGGACCAACTTTCATTTCCCGGATCACTCATCGCAAATAGTCACATACCATCCCTAAATGGTCTATTCACGCAAGAAGTGTCTCAACCCACGGTCCGTCCTCCTGATGAGCGCGAGTAATCCGGGAGGATATGACTGGAACCCAGGGGGCATGCGTCCTGGTCTGCTTCGGCAGGGAAACTTTGGGTATAGAGTAGGTTTCCGCGGGAGAATATGACTAGTTTGTACCCCGTCCATAGAGGAAGAGGGGTTATTCTAGAATAAGATTCTTTTGTCAAAGTTATGTAAGTTGACGGGAATCGTCACTCACCTTTGTCTATTTCGGTAGACATTGCCGAGGAAGTGTTTTGTTTGAAAGATTAACGAGACAATCTTTGGGTAACCTGAAAGAGGTGAAGTCTCTCTCTTTAAAACAATTGTTTTGAAGGAAGAGAAGTAGAGGTAACCTTGAAATCGTACTTTATACCTGGGGGCATGCAAACCTTTTGGAGTGCAAGCAAAGAGCGGTTATTTATCTATTTTTTGGGTTAGCCGTTTCCTAACTTGCATAAAGAAAGGATGCGGAGCAAAGCTTAGTGAGATGAAGCTCCATAAAAAATAGAATCTTGATGAGACACTCTTATCATATGACTAGGTAATCGAGCAGTTTTAGCATAAAGTTCATGCTCGTTAAAAAATAAACGCAAGATCCGATCAGTTTTAGCACATAGTTCATGCTCGTTAAAAAATAAACATAAGATCGAGCAAATGTTTCCACCCGCGTTTAAGCTCGTTAAAAAATGAACTATCCCGGTAAATAACCACTGTGAATGTAATATCATCAGCCAGTAAAGCCTTGGTCGTGTTTGCACCGTCACCTCCACTTTTCATTTGGCCGATCGTTCACTTCCATATGATTGTTTACCCATTTTGAGGAACAGCTGCGAAGAGTGATTTCACCTAGCCATCCTTGTGACACTGTCGTGATTGGAAAATTCCAACCTGTACCTGGAATCAGCTGCTATCCCTGTTTATCACTCGTTCCTCAAAAGACGAGTCTTCTTTAAGCTCTTTTCAACTGACTCGTAAAATATGAAAAGGTTGCCGAGTTTTGGCCTTCCAGCTCGTTAAAGGGACAGGAAGATCTATCCCTCCTCTAGACTTTAATCTTTTTGGACCTGAGGGATTATTGCACAAAAATATCGAGCGCTTGTTTTGTTTGGCTCGTTAAAACTATCGAAAACTCATCCCTTCTGTATTGTTTTATACTTTTTCGGACTTAAGGGATTAGATGACGA
Organism: Pinus tabuliformis; assembly: GCA_031772625.1. NCBI lineage: Eukaryota > Viridiplantae > Streptophyta > Pinopsida > Pinales > Pinaceae > Pinus > Pinus tabuliformis. The sequence continues at coordinate 258,823,407 of CM062819.1, read as the reverse complement.
AAAAGGACTTTTGGAGTTAACTTTATGTACCTTTTCAGACTCTCTAAAAATGAAAAGGACCGAGTTATCCTTGTCGTTAGACTCGTTAAAATCATTAAATAGCGACAAACTTGTCTTTAGACGAGAACGAGTTTCACTATCACTAGGCTCATTAAAACATAGCGATAGGCTTGCCCGAAGGGCAGGTTATAGAACAAGCATATGTTATCCTCCTCAAGCTTGACAAAAATAAAGAGGTACTGGTCAGCAATGACTGGGGAAAAATTGGGAGAAACTAAAGAAACTTTGATGGTAGCAAGTCGCTCTTGAACATGACACTTTTCCTCCGTACCACAATCGAGTTGGGTTGTTTCATTCACCGGTCACATCCATGGTCTCGCCATACCATCCATCTTTGGGGTAATGCTACCGATCCATCGTATCAGTGTCGCCACATGTTCAAGAGAAGTCGTATAGAAGAGTCAACCGTGTCCCATCCACTGCCATACATTATCCTTCATCCTTTCATGACCGCCACCCTGAATCATATGTCACAGATCGTTTTCACCTCCATTAAAATCATTAGCTCCGTTCCGTGTCACTGATGTGGGATTCATCAAGGCCCTCCTATGGCGGATCGCTTCTTGTTGACATCAGCTCATTATCCAAGAAGTTGATCTAGGAACAACCCCTTCAGTACTTTGAATCTTGCATGCCACAATGGCAAGTTTCTCACTTCCGGCGACAGGTATACATCAATGACCTTCGACCGAAAGATTTTGCGTGGTGTTCGACGCCAAGTCCTTTATTCACACCACGTGAATTGTACTGCAGTACCTTGAGGGTCATTATCATTATTGGTGATTCGTCTCGCGCTTGTTAACGGTTTTCATCATTGACCGGTAATCAAGCGACGTCTTTCCATGTTCGACTTCAGAACATTTCTCACATGGATCGACTTGTACTTAGAGTGAAGATCGAACGAGTTTGAAGACCCCGGATCTAGTTTCATCCATCCGGGCTGCGATATATATTCAGGAAAGATAAAGACATTGACATGTACATCATTGCAACAGATAATCATCCTACTCAAAGGATGATAATTTCATCAAAATTATCAGTCTACCACCAGACGATTCTCTGTTCTATGTACAAAAAAACGAATTTATAAAGCTGAGCATGGGAATTCCCGCCTCAGCTAGATCATGAAAGCAGTATGAAAAATAATGTATTGTATTGTATCTTATTACAGGTCTGCTCCCAGCATTGGATGAACTTCGGATCCCCCTGATAAAGCATTTCGCCCAATAAACAGCCTCATACTTTAGGGGGCAACTGTTATAGACATTTTTGTGCCTTACAGCAATGAGCATGAAATGTCCATAATCTAAGGGATCCAAAGTCCCTAAACATGTTGTTCCTACCCCTAGAGGAACAAGGCTAACAAACCACAGCAATTCATAGAAGTTCTCCACCCAAAAACTGCTCAAAACAAGTCAAATCAGGATCATTTCAGTGGCTACACTAGCTGTTTGCGCTGAATGTCAAATCCAACACTGGATACCTGTGTTGAATGTCAACTGGAACAAAGGCTACCTACGCTGAACGAGAGTGGACAAGTGGCAGGCTCATTTCTCAAGGTGTCAAAACCCAGGAAGCTTCCAAAATGACACTTGCCTCAGGGATTTCGACTGGTGATGAGTAAGAGGTTCCAAATCTCCAAGTGGAAGCAAGAACCTCCAAGTGGACTCAAGAACTGACAGATTGAGAGGACACTAGTCAGATCTCAAGCTGACTCATCCTCTCTCCAAACATCTATATATGGATCTCTCCTCCATGAGATCTAGAGGCTGGAATTTTGTTATTGCAAAGAATTGCTATTGGTTTGAGACTGGAATCATTGGGTGCTTAATGCTTTGAAGGGGCTGAAGATAGGAATTCCATTTGCTGGGAAGGAGATGCTGGATTGGAGCCCTCTGGGTTGTATATCTTCCTGAACCTTGTTATTCATCAATAAAGCTATCTTGGTTTCTCCTATATGCTGATGTATTTTTGATGTATGAATGTATTAGCATATTTAGTTTATTTCTAATCCTAAACTAGTTATGAATGTGAACATCTGTCTTTGAGTAGAGTTCTTCTCTTGTCGCAAGTAGCTGTTCTCTTGTGATCTTGCAGGAAGTTGAAGCTGGATAAGCAGGAAGGCAAGTAGCTGTGAACTCCCAAAGAGAAGAGAGACCGGATCGAGGGACAAACGGAGGACACCGGTAAGTCTATTGATCTCCCTTCTTTCACATTTCATAAAGGAAGAAACCAGAATAGCTGTACTCGTTTGTTGCTAAGGTGTTAGCTACATATACCAATAGGTTTCATATTTCATGATTGGCAATGAAAAGGTTCAAATATGCTCTGCTTTGATGATGCAAAGATCACATATTTCCATAAGAATACAATCTGTGCTTATATCTTGATATGGAATCAAATTTTGATGGATGGTCCAACAGTCTAATCTGGATCATGCCATGTTTTGAATTTCCAGTTGCAGAATAGAGAAAGAAATCTGTCCAAACTGTTTAACCTTGGCAGACAAGTAGTTTAGTTAGAGAAGAAAGGTTCCCAACAGCTTAATCTGGGACCTTGGAAGAAATAAGGGTAGAAGTAGATAGAAAAACAAAAGAAAAAGCCAAAGAAAATAAAAGGCAAGTAAGGGTCTGCAAGCCTAAATGCACCCTCCAAGAAGAAATTAAAAAATGCTAGGCAAATAGATGGGTAGGCAGTTGGGGTTGCAGAAAGGTCATTTCTTATAAGTTGCATGTGTGCTAACTTTGTTTACCAAAGCAAAAATCAATGAATTGAGAAGGTGTTATTCTTCATCAAGTTGCAGCAAGCAAAGAAGCATGTCTAACCTCCCTTCTTCCCCTTTTTCCATTTCATTACTAACACTCCCTCATCAGTTGAGATTCATGGAAGAAATTATGGTTTCATGGTGGTTCTTAATCTTTTTAGAAGCCACATTTCTTGTCTAAAAATTCTTTTCATTTTGATCTACTCCCTAAACTAAGTAAGTTTCAAGTAAACTTAGTGATTTTCCCCCCTCATTCACATATTCCCCCATATTAATTCTAACTCTATTATGTAATTCCCCTATGTTACCCTTTCCCTAGTATTATTAACACCATGGTGTATAAACCCCCAAGCATTCTATAAATATCCTCCTTTTAGCATTATAGCTAAATATGTCTGTCTAAAGGGAGACTTTAGTCCACCTGGGACTGTGGTCAACCCTGTCCTGGGGCTGCTCTAACCTCTGGTTATGAGCAACAACCTTTCCCCTAAGCTCTCACCTTCCCTCTGCTCAGAAAAACCCAAAAAATCCCCAAAAAACCTTGCTAACAACCCCTTTTGTCCCTTTAACCCGCTTCATTGACAAAAATACTCTAAAAACCCACTTTTCTCCTTTATCCAAAGTCCAAGCACCGGGCGCATTTTTACAAAAATATTCATAAAAAACCCATTTTTATGTTATCCAATGGTTCGGGCGCTATATTGGTTTTATTGAAAATACGCTAAAAAACCATCGAAATCCTCCATACCCCAATGGTCTTCCGCTAAGCGCGCATCCCAAAAAATATATTTTTTAAATCCCGCCCCCCTTCCGTATTGCCCGATCACTTTATCAACCCATCAGCCGTCCGATCGAGTGCCTCTGATCGGACGACCCTTATACGTATCGGGTTGGTCCCGACGCCCGACAGTTAGTACCCGAGAAACTGACGAAGCGTTACGTCAGTCCTCGACCACGCGTCACCTTCTCAGTCTCTCGGGTCGGCCTCTGACAAAACCGGGGCCGTATTGTAAGCGGTCTGAGAAAACCGTTACCACTGTTCACTTACCACCTGGTTTTGCTGGTCCCATGTCATGCCCACGTCAGAGCCACGTCGCTTCCACCCCGTCGTCGCATCACCTCATTCGTTCGTCCCTTCGCTGACATGTCCGCCCCTTCAGCATATCCGTGGACCAACCAGGACCTGCCACATCACCCGGTGACGTCATGCTGACGTCATCCGACTTCGACCCCACCTGATGACGTCATGCTGACGTCATCCCAAAAAGGCGCCAATATGCCAAAAATCCATATATTGGCCAAAATTTCGTGTTTTTTCTACTTTTGCCGAAAGAGACTGTTGTTGTTCCTGCATGTATTTTACGTCCAAACCAACACCAGCCTGCTAAAGTCGATTCCGAGACTGCCAGAGCCTCCATTGCACCTGCATTCGCAACTCTTGCCAACGAATTCACCAGGTATTCTTCAAAATCAATCAGCTGTTCATACAACCAAGCTCTGAAGCCATCAGAACTCCTCCTATTGGATATACATACTTAAATGAATTGGGCATAATGCTAGTGGATTTGATCAGCTATGTCCTAGGGTTCAGGGGAGTGGAGGATGTGGATGATAGTATAATGGCAATGCTGTCTATATTCTCTCCTGGAAAGCCTCCAGCTGTACATTATGACTATGCCACATATATTGCAGATAGGATCCATGACCAGCTAATGAATCTGCAAAGGGAAAGATTGTTCAGATACACTTCATACATTTACCATCTATTCTTGTTTTATCAACCAGACAGCTTCCTCATTCCCCTGAAGCAAGTTAATGCCCAGGGGAATCCAAGGTCAGTTGTGTTTTGGACCTCAGTTTTTCATTGCACCTCTGTATCACCATACACATACTGTGAGTTCATAGACTTGTTCATTCATCCAGCTATGACATTATTGTATGGTGTTTCTCCTCCAAGGTTGACTGATGACATGAGGAGAGTTCTCCATCTCTCCAAAACCTATAGCATTGGTAATTGGTACTTTTACCAACACCACACAGTAATCAGAGTATATGGCTGTGAGTTGAAGCCTTATAGGCTGCCAAGGTATGTCCCTATGAGACTTTTTGCCCTAGAATACTTCAGGAAATTTGGAAATGCCGACTACCTCCACTTCCAAAGCAAGAACAAGAAGGCGCAGTTGAAGGTAAGGAGCCAGCTGGGCCCTTTCCTATATAACAAAAGAGAGGAGGGATGGAAAGAGGCAGATAGGATCCTAGAGGCCCTCAAACTGCAAACTAGTTTTGAATGGATACCCTATGACCCCAATCATTTTGATTCCCTCAGGAGGATAAAATACAAATTGGGTACCTATGCACATATGAGGCTGCCTGAGATTGAGTGGTATGCCAATGCATTGAGCTGGAAAAAGGGCACCCTAGAAGAGGAAATTACTAGTGAAGAGCTGCTAGAAAGAGAGGCTAGAAATATTCAAAAAGAAGCCGACTTGGAAACTTGTGGACAGGTTCCCCTCTCATATCAAAGACAACTTGGAGCAGCTGCCTCATCTTCAACAACACATCAGCAAGCTGCCATGAATACTCCACAGACATCCAGCAAAGGCAAAGAAAAGCAGATGGAACAGCCACCTCCTATGATTGAAGAGCAAATGGAAACACTAGTGCAACAACAAGAAGAAATGATGCAGCAGGAAGTGCAGCAACAAACACAACACCAACAACAAGAAGAACAAAGACAGAAGCAGCCTGTCCAGCAAGAGCAAACAGTGGAAGCCCCTAGATCCACTGAACAACCTGTGCCTCCAAGGCAAGAAACTTCAGCTGAGGCATCAATCCTCCAAACTGTACAAAAGGAGGATACAAGCAGGAAAAGGGACAGAGAGACTCCCCTTACAACATCAACAACTCATGGGGAGAAAAGACAGAGAATCAATCCCTTCTCAGAGGAAGAAATGCCAATAGGACAGTCTTTTGGTATGGTCCCACCCAGCAGGGAAGCATCAGCAAGTTCCTTTCAACAGGAACATGACAGAACAATGGGAGGACAAGTGAGTTCCTCAAGTCAGCAAAGGGAAGGTGAACTCAGCATTAAACAACAGTTAATCGACATTAAGAGGAGAAATGAGCCCATCAAAATACAGCTGTATAACCATTTGCTGAAAATGGCTCCCACCAATCAACAAAGACTCATGTCTGCATATGATGTGCAGGAAGGCAAAATGATCATGAGTCATTTTATGCCAATAGCATTGCAGCCCTAATCTGCCTCTGACTACTTGAGGACCAACCTTGAGGTCCTTGCCAAGGATATCCACCCAATGGACAAAATAGAACTGCATAAGCAAACAGGTGAGATGGTGTATGCCTCCTTGGAAGGCAAAACATTTGATAACTATAGGCTAGAGAATAGCCTTAACAACACAGCTGCTCAGCTTGAGTTGGAGAAAGCATCCTCTCAAGCAAAGGACAACAGAATTAGGTCCTTAGAAGACATCATCATAGAGATTGGGCATGATCCCAAAGATATCAAGGGCATACAAGAGATATTAAAGTTGAGGGATGCAGACATGGCAGCTTTGAGGAGAAAGATCAGACTCCCAGCCACAATTCACCCTCAAACAGATGATGTTGCCCAGCAAAGACATGATCAAGAGGCCACAACCTTGTTGATATCTCTGTACAAACAGCTAATCCAAACTCAGGAAAAGCTGGGAGAAGCGGAGGCTGCAAAAGCAGCATTACAAGCAGCCTTGAAACAAAAAGAAGAAGGTCAAACCTCCCAGCCTCCTCCTGAAGTAATCAACCTTGAGGAAACTGCTCCAACTACTGCTCCTCCTCCTCAACAAACAGAACCAACAGCACCAACTACATCGACAGCTGCACCAACAACAGAGCAGACTCATAGTCTGGATATGCAGAAGCTTCAAAATGAGATTCAAGTCCTGGAAGCTCAAATGTTAGAGCTTAATCAAGCCAAAGAATCTTTGGCTAAAGTAAATGAAAGGTATGATAAGAGCAAACAGAATGTGGTTGAGAAGGAAAGAGATATAAAAGCTCTCAAAAGGAGAATAACCGAGCTTGAGAAAGAGCTCACACTCGATAAGGTGATAGCAGAGCTCAAAACAGTCCTGTGGTCCAATATTGGCCAGTACATTACTGATCAGTGGCATTTCATTGAGACCATAGATGAACAGTCAGTGCTCATTACAAAGGCAAATAGGGAGATACACAGAGCAAGAGCAAGCCTTGGCAACATGCCTGATGCTGCCAATAGGATGATCAACATATTAAATCACAGGACAAGCTCTCAACTGACCACCATGGGAATTGCTAACAGGACTGAGACAATCTCAATGGTTAAAAGGGTCCTGACATTAAGAAACCTGATTGGAACATTAGAAAGGAGAAGCCAAGATATGCAGAACACAAAATCAACAGGTTCATGGACATGTTTCAGGTATTACAAAACAGAGGCCTCCCCAGCATGCTAAGCAGTGTGGGAAAACTGCTTACCCATGAAAATTATGCTAAAAGGGTCAATGCCTTTGCTGCAAGTCAAGTTGCAGAATAGCCCAACACTTCAGCAGAATCAGGGCCAGCATCAGGGCAGACTCTCTAACAATTGGTGGAAAACTGTTCTTCATCATGAACGAAATCAATCATCTGTTCGATGTGCCTCCAAATTTCTATAAATATAACAGA